>CAWUFW010001187.1:0-600000 GCA_963921515.1 Calotriton arnoldi
AGCCCGGGGGTGGCGGTCCCCGGAGCTTGGGGGCCCTTTGAGGCCCCCACACATTAAATTATCCCCCCCACCATGCCCCCGGGACTTGGGCCACCCGGGGCCAACTAACTATCGAAGCGCGGAGACCGCGCTTCGATTTTTCGGCAGGATTCGCGCACCCTGAGCGCATCCTGCCGATTTTTAAAAATTTTTTTTTTTTTTGCCCAGGGGGTCCTTGTGGGACCCCTGAGCAAACCTAGGGGGTCAGGGTGTTTCTACCCTGCCCCCTTTGTGCGCTTTGCGCACTTGTTTCTGTCCCTCGGTTCTACTGAGGGACAAAATGGCTGCCAACATTTCCTGAATCGGAATGTTGACAGCCAGCTGACAGCCAATGAACATGCAGCTCGTGATCGGGATGGTGCGCGCAGGAGTGCGCTGAGGGTACGCGGACCCTACTCGGCCATAGATATCACTAACTTTTTACTTTTCATTTTCTCAGCAACTACTGAACGGATTTACACCATTTAACAAAAAGGGTTCTTTCTGAACCAAGAACTACCTCTTTGCCAAATTTGGTGTAATTCCGTTCAGCAGTTCGGGCTGTAGCCGTGTCTAAAGTTTCCTATGGAAAAGTGCATGGGGAAAACGCGTTTTGGGACCCCCCTTTTTCTCGGCCCCCGCTTGACGAATCCCCCGAGACTTTCAGGGTAGGAGCGGACCGGAGCGGGCCACAAAGTTTGAAAATTTCGCGAAGATACGTCAACCGGCAAGAGAGTTATTTCAAATAGAATGTCGCAGATTTCCTATGGATAATAGGTTGTAACTATAACTATCTACTGGCGACCGCCAGTAGATATATATATATATATATATATATATATATATATATATATATATATATATATATATATATAATGTGTTGACTGATGTATTATGGCTAGTGTTGGGAAGGGTCACCTGAGAAAATTGTGACTGACAATGGAGTGACATTCACTTCAGGGAAGATACAAGAATTTTTGAGAACAGGTGTTTACAAACGTTCCCGTGCGGCCTTATAACATCCAGAGGACAATGGCCCATCAAATGTTTTAATAGGATAGACAAAGAGGCGATTCTGTTGGCAATAAAGTCTGGTATGGATTGGAGGTATATGGAATATGTTTTAGAGTATTTCCTCTGAATTTCTATCGATAGTCTGTCGTCACTGCCTACTGGAGAACGTGTGTCATGTGACCACGTCACTCTGCTTTTTAAATGAGTATTGGTAATGGAGACTGTTGTGTGATCAAGGCAGGTGTGCCGAAACGCGTAACAGCGTAAAAGGAATAAAGCAGAGATGGATTTGCTACGTTACCCCTGTGTCGGTGTCTGATTCTTTAAGGAGATTCGGAGTTGGTGCTTATGTTGAGCCGCTACGTGCTGGGAAGCGGCAGCGCCGACACGACCTCGTTCTGGTGCTTCTTTGAGTGTTCCGGCAAACGAATGGAGAGAATGCGTTAAACATAGCGGAGAAAGCCCCCCGTGAATATTGAAGTAAGAGAAGACATCTGCCGTTAGGTGATGGGTCCCGGGGCAAGGAGCTTCGGAAGAGGTCCGTTGTCTGGGAAATGAGTCACCAAAGGAAACGGTACGTGAAATTCGAGTTACGGGGAGAGGAGCTGGGAAGGAAACCCGGCGGGGAAACGAAGCACGTCTCGAGCTTTAGACCAGCTACAAAGTAGTGTGTTTTGCAGTTGCTTCTGATTGAAAGTACACTGCAATGGATACCTTAATGAAAGAAAGAGAGGAGGCAGCTGACTCGGTATTTAGCGAAGATAGTGTGGGTGATTCAGAACGAAATCATGGCCCAGAGTCTGTGGTGAGTGAAAACAATGCCCAAATATTAATGCGCAAACTTGAGAAGCTAAAGCGCAGCGAGATCTCAAAATGGTGGGAAGTAAAGTCCATAAGTAAATATCTGGATGTGGGACGAATACCTCGTGGCTTAAGAGTACTTACAGCCCCCACTTACGAGAATCCCAACCCGGAAATGCTCCAGGAGTGGGCGTCCAATAATGCTACATCGTCACAGAACATGATGAAGATCCTAATCAAATACACAAGCAAGGATCGTAATAAAATAATTGATGAAATCACAGAAATGGAAAGTCAACTTAAAAAAGTCGCTAATGAGGATGTATTGAAGAAATTTGAATTGGAGTTATGTACCCGCTTAAAGAAACACGAACAGGTGATAAGAGAGCGGAAGGTGACGAAATTTCAAAGAGACAGGTTGGACTATCAGCGAGGGCAAATATATACATTTGCCCGTCGTTTTGATAACATCAGGAGGCAAAGGTTATCAAAATCTACAGGCGCTGACAGAAAGAAAGATGATGAGCAAAATATGGGTGGGGACTTAAGCTCTGAGGCAAGTTCCCGGGTGAGCTCGGATGTAGAGACTGGCTCAGAAGAAGGAAATCGAAACGTCCCGCAACGTGATCCGCCGTCAGTAATTGAAGAATTTGGTTTTTTATACATAGACCGGACACAGGGTACGAGACCGAATCCACAGGGGAAAAGAAAAGAAAACCAAGGAAGCGCAAAAATTGACGGCACAGGCATGGAACTAAGATCAGGGACAAAGAAAAAGGAAGTGTACCAGCGCAGAGGATAGAAGACATTACAACCATAATTAATTTGACTGATTTAACGTTATCAGATAAGGAGAAGAGTATATTAGCGCTGGGATTGTCATTTTGTACTCGAACGAACTTTAACTACACGCAAACCCGCATTGATTTTTTAAAATTCATAAGAAAATTGAAGTTAAAGAAATTTTTCTTTAACAGAAGCAGTAATCGTGAGAGAAAAATAATTGAAAGAGAGTAGGCAGTGAACCTGGAAGATGGAGACATGGAGGTACTTTTAAATTTACGACAGCTTGAACTCGAAGGTGAGGGGGTGCAGCCAGTAAGGGCAATGGGCGAAACAATAGACTCATTATGTTTGGATGTTTGGGAGAGTGATGTAACCTCTTTTAGACCTAAATCTACTTTTACCCCGAAAGATGCCATCGATTTATTTTCTGAACTTGTTATCAAAGATTTGAAAGAACTATCATTAGTCTCGAGCAAGACATTTTTAAAAATGGCAATTAATTTGAAAAAGAGTGTCATGCTGTAGTAACAAAAATAAAAAGCAGAAAGGACATTGTGGTCCGACAGGCGGACAAAGGGGGCAATGTGGTGCTCTGGCCCCTAGAGTCCTATAATGCAGAAGCCAGATTGCAATTAAGAGACCACAATTGCTATCTTAAAGTACCACAAAGTAATCTAGTGGAAGTGAAGCAGACATTTTTGAAGGATCTAGCACGGTGGCGGGGAATGGGGCTCATTTCAAATGCAGAGTATTTATTTATGAAAGTAGAAGATCCAATCATACCTATTTTGTATCTGAAATGAAATGAAATTTGTACTTGTAAAGCGCACACATACCCCCAAAGGGGTGTCCAGGCGCTGTACGCATACCGCTGTGGAACCCTTCCTGGCTTTTCCCTGTGAAATGTCCACTCCTGGGCACCCCCAGGGTGAAGCCAGGCATCCCAGCGCTGTTGGGGCCGTTGTGGAGATTAAGCAAGCTATTGCCCAGAGTTGCAGAGTGGGACCCATGATTAGAATAGGCACCGAGGCGAGAATTATCAGGTCCGAGGAAATTGAGCCCAAGACCCGCCGAGGCGGGAATTGAACCCTGGTCCCGGGCCAGATCTCTGCATCAGGGTCTGCCGCTCTAACCATTGAGCCACACTTCTCCACTAAAATACATAAGAACAAGGAAACCCCGCCCGGAAGACCCATCTTCTCTGCAATAGGTAGCTTGTTTGAGCCCACTTCCAGGTACCTGGATTCCTTCTTGCAGGTATATGTAAAGGCATTACCCGCATATATCCAAGATACAAGGGATTTTTTTAATAAAATTGCCAATGTGGTCTGGAAAGAGTCCTATCTCCTGATCACATTGGATGTGGTAAGCCTTTATACGAGTATTGCTCATGATGACGGATTGCGTGCAATGAGGCATTATTTGAATACACGGCCTATCAGTCTATATCAACACACAGGCATGTTAGTGGAAATGCGCAGGCTATGTTTGAATAATAACCACTTCATGTTTGGAGGAGACACATACAAACAGTTACAAGGGACGGCAATGGGCACCTGCTTCGCCCCCAGCTATGCTAATTTGCATATGGGCTGGTGGGAGGAGCAGGTGCTCAAAACCAAACACAACAGAGAATGGAAAGAGCATGTTGTAACTTGTATCCGATTTATTGACGATCTCTTTGTTTTGTGGGATGGCTCGTGGGATTCAGCAAAAACTTTTGTTCATGACATTAATGACAATGATCTAAATTTGAGATTCACGGACCACATTAGTGAGTCCAGTGTCACATTCCTAGACCTGGAAGTATACGTTGAACAGGGGGTTAGCCACACCCCCACATATAGGAAACCAACAGCAGGTAACACCATCCTGCACGCAGGTAGCTTTCATCCTCAGAGGCTCAAAATGAGTATTCCTTATGCTGAGCATCTGAGGATGAAACGCAACTGCAGTGAGACACTGGCATTGGATGAAGCACAAGACTCATTAACAGAAAGATTTCTCCAGAGAGGGTACAAGTCTGAAGTACTTAACCAGGCACGTGATAAAGTGAGCAAAATAGAGAGGGATACACTATTGAAACCGGACCTAGAAAAAATAAAGAATAAGAAAAAGACAACTGGACAACAAATCAGGATGATTACTGGATTCAATGCCTACCAGTCCAAAGTGAGGGATAGTCTGTGTAGGCATTGGTATGTAGTAGGAAATGACCCAATTTTGAGTGATTCAATACCACGTAGACCCATGATCACTTTCAATAAGGCAAATTCAATGAGGAAGGACTTGTTTAACATCAGCCCAGAAGTAAGCAAAAAGGAAGACTGGTTAAAGGCAGGTCCTGGCTTCCACAAATGCTTTAAATGTAAAGCGTGCAAAATTGGTCAAAATCAAAGACAGGTCATCTCACCATTAATAAATAAACCATGGGAGATCAGATGCTCACTGAATTGTAAGAGTGAATATGCTGTGTATATCCTACAGTGCACATGTCCAAAAATATATGTTGGAAGTACGATCCACATGGTGCACATCCGTATTTTACAGCACTTGAGATCTGTAAAAAATAACGATAAAAGTTATGTGGTTGCACGACATATTAATGAGATACATAATGGTAATATTAATGACCTGACATATTTTGCGATAGACCAAGTACCGAAATCCATAAGAGGGGGAAACCGAGAGAGTAAACTTCGCAAATTAGAGTCAAAATATATCTTGCTGTTTAACTCTAAAAATCCTACTGGACTAAATGCTGAAGAAGATCTGCATGTCCATTTAACTTAAGAGATGTATCCATTGCAGTGTGATTTTATAGTGAATTTTAATGTCAGCAGATTGAATAAACAAGAATAAGTAGCAGAGACGGGCATTAGTAAATGTAAGTTGTAGTAATAAGAGAACTAAAATTGAATAAGAAATTTGAGTAATGAATTGATTGGTTCAAAGTAAATTCATAACGGAGGTTTTTCAGTTTAAAAGAAATGTTATGAGAGGCAAATGAAATCGTTGAAAGTACTCTTAATGGACAGAGTAGGATGACGCACTTGCACTTTAAAGTTTGGTTTAAGCAAAACCAAAAAAAGAGCCAGTACTGTGAAGCAACTTTGCACTTTATTGCATACATTTGCACATATTTAGGTACTGTAATGCACTTGCACTTTATGATGTAACTGTTGCACTAATGTTTAAATTATGAAAAGAGAGTACTGAAATGACACATTTGCACTTTGATCAAATTTTAGATACATCATGAATGAAAACTGAAAATATCGGAAATCCGTCAGGATGAAATGAATGGAGTTTTCAAAAACTTGATGAATAGTATTTGCACTTTAATTAATTTACTGTATTTTTGAATCTGATTTTTTGTTGTTCTCCCTTGGATTTAGCATGGTTGTATTGACAAAGCAAATTTTGATAAGGTTGGGAGTATAATGCACAGGATAAATAGATTTTTTATTATTTCATGCTATTTTAATGAGATAAATAAGATAAAACAATTGAGTAGGATGGTCCAATTGTGAAAAAATCATTAATGAGATGTATCATTTTGTGAAAACAATGGACATAGGGCACATGCCCGTGAGAAGTGGGATTTTAATAAGCTGTGCATAATGAAATGTTTAAAATGGTCAAAATTCGGTTTTTTATGACAATGAAATTGCTATTGTTGTTTTAACCATATATTATTGCTAATTCCAAGTTCCATGAATTGGGGAAAACTGAATGTTTTTAGAAAACAGTGTTGAGAAAACGGTCATGAATATGTTTTAGAGTATTTCCTCTGAATTTCTATTGATAGTCTGTCGTCACTGCCTACTGGAGAACGTGTGTCATGTGACCACGTCACTCTGCTTTTTAAATGAGTATTGGTAATGGAGACTGTTGTGTGATCAAGGCAGGTGTGCCGAAACGCGTAACAGCGTAAAAGGAATAAAGCAGAGATGGATTTGCTACGTTACCCCTGTGTCGGTGTCTGATTCTTTAAGGATATTCGGAGTTGGTGCATATATATATATATATATATATATATATATATATATATATACATATATATATATATATATATATATATATATACATATATATATATATATATATATATATATATATATATATATATTGTGTTGACTGATGTATTATGGCTAGTGTTGGGAAGGGTCACCTGAAAAAATTGTGACTGACAATGGAGTGACATTCACTTCAGGGAAGATACAAGAATTTTTGAGAACAGGTCTTTACAAACGTTCCCGTGCGGCCTTATAACATCCGGAGGACAATGGCCCATCGAATGTTTTAATAGGATAGACAAAGAGGCAATTCTGTTGGCAATAAAGTCTGCTATGGATTGGAGGTAATCTTTGCAGGCCAGACTGTCGTCTTACAGAACAATTTAAAATGCTGTCACCAGTGCGTCACCATTTGATTTGTTGTGATGGAGGAAACTGGTGCCCAGACTACGTCCGTGCTAATTGATGGACAGATATGGTGCTTTTCAATGGCAGGGAAAGTTTTGCAGCAATGACGGGAAGGGCGAAAAAGTATCAAAGTAAAATGAGGGAACGAGGTGGTCTTAGGAAAGGTTCGAGTAAATCTTATCATTCCCAGATTGTGGTTGGACAAGGAGCGTGCATTGAAAATCCTGGATTAATACCAAAAAAGAGCCTTATCAAACAGAACCCATGAAAGTGGAGGAAGTATTCAAATCAGCAGGAAGAGTGGAAGATGGAAGAGTTTGGAATTTCGGTAGGATTCCAATGTTTCTGGAATGTGGTTCATGAGGAGACTGGAGGTGTCCGAAATAAAACACTGCGCAATACTTCTGAAGAGGGTAACGTGTTCCCAGGAGATGCCCAGGAGAATTCCAGTTTGGTGGGAACGTCCTTGCGGTCTGTAGTGGTTCCTGCTGGTTGTTCTCAGGATGGGGGTGGATGTGTTAACAGGGAATCTAGAATTCCTGGAAGATACAAGGATTTTGTTCCATGGTGAATTGTGACTTGGTTATATTTTTTTATTGTACTGAGGAGGTGTGTGGTGATGTGTGGTGTGTAGTGTGACCATGTTGGGTGTTTGGATTTGGACAAGTGGTGCAGGCATGGTGAGAATGGGATGATATGCAGACTGTAGTGTGAAGCCTTTAGGAGAGGCAGTTAACAGAAATAGGGCCTACCTGGAGGGCGGATAGCCATGCACTGTTTCTGAGATGTATCTGACCTTGTATAAATACTTCAAACATCGACCTCATCTTTGTCTCTTTTTTGGATTACAGCCCATAGATGATCCTCCTTCCTGGCGGTAGATATTGTCATCGAATTATAAGAAATGTTCTTTCAACACTATTACTGCTAAATTTGTGATGAATGATCTAAGAGTCATATGGGGCCATTCTTTTGATCTCAAAGTTTCTTCATTAACTATAGGCCTGTAAACCTAGCATCTTGTTGTATGCTAGTTAAGAGTGATTTTACATTTAGACGTAGGATTAATTCAGTCTCGGAAACAAAGAATAGGGGCCAGATGTACGACCATTTTTGCATGCGCAAATGGGTTTGCGAACCCGTTTGCGCATGCAAAAACAGCATGGGGAATGTACAAACCCTATTTTGCGAGTCGCAATTTTTTGTGACTCGCAAAATAGGGTTTTGCGACTCGCTATTAGGAAGGGGCGTTCCCTTCCTAATAGCGAGCGCAACCCTATGTAAGAATGTTTTGCGTCCGCAATTGCGGGCGCAAAACACTTGTAAATTACCACTTTCTTCAAGAGGGTGGTAATGCACTTGCAAAAGGGAAGGGGTCCCCAGGGGACCTCTTTCCCTTTGCAAATGCAGCGGAAAATATTTTTTAAGGGCAGGCAGTGGTCCCAGGGACCACTGCCTGCCCTTATAAAAATGAAACGAAAACGTTTCAATTTTTTTTTTTTAAATGCATCCCGTTTTCCTTTAAGGAAAACGGGCTGCATTAAAAAAAAAAAAATGCTTTATTTAAAAGCAGTCCCAGACATGGTGGTCTGCTGAGCCCAGCAGGCCATCATACCTGGGAGGGCCTGCCATTCCCAATGGGGTCAGAAATTGCGAGAGGCTCATTAATATTCATGAGCCTCTCTATTTGCGACCCCATTGGGAATCGCTAACAGTGTGAAAAACACTGTTGTACATCGGAAATTGCGCCTCGCAAATTGCGAGTCGCAAAAAACTCGCAATTTGCGATGCGCAATTTTCTTGGTCGTACATCTGGCCCTAGATCCTTTCTCAAGTAGAGCATGTCCTTGATGTCCTTCAAATAGGACAGCATCCTCAGGACTTCTGGTCTAAGGACATAGTTCATTCACAGCATTCCTTTCGGGGGCCAATCCCTAACACTGCAGGGTGGCCAGGATGCAGTCTCTTTCCTTTGTGAATTTTTGGTGGAATGTAAAAGTATAGTGTAGTAGGATTTTGCACTGTCAGGAAGTCTGCTTCCAGTTTTGTCACCTGCCCTGTGATTCTGCAGCTGCTTCCCCAATAGCCTATATTTCTTTTTAATCCTGCTTTTCGTAGCTCGTTTCATGCCTGGGTACCCTTTGGCATTCTGCATGGTACATTTCTCTGGACATGATGACAGTGGCGCCTCCTTTGACTCCAGGTTTTATTGTGCTTCCCTCTGCATTGGTGCAACTATTAAATGGCGGTCTTCTTGTTTTCTCCAGTCGGTCCCCCTTCGAATTGAATACTCAAAAATTGGCTTCTTGACAGAAGGATTGAGAGTCTACGGGGGGGATACAAAATGTGACTTTTTTCCTTACTCCTGTGTTTTTTTTAATCCAGTGTTATCAGGTCCCATCTGGTTAGCAAAGACAAATCTCCAAGAGCTGCTTCCTCGTTTAAAACTATCCTGCATTTGTGTTGGGACACACACAAGCATCCATTGAGTACCCTAAGTTGATTCTCCCTGAGCCGTGCCTCATTCAGATTTACCAATGGGAGGTTGTGTGGTGTTGTGTTGGCCCTGTTGTGTATCTCTTTTGTTCCTCCTTATTCTGTGAGAGTTCTGTGCCCGTTCTACTTGTGGTCGTTGTTTATTTTCCTTGAGTCTCTTCACCTCTGTGTTTGCCTCTCCCTAAAAAATGTTAGTGGTTAAGTTGGTAGTTTCCCCTTTGGGAAAGGCACCTGATCACAATGCTATCAGCGCGGGCAGTTGAAAACTGCTTGGAAGCTCCCTCATTCGTCCAAGCTGAAAGTTCTGTTTGACTGAGTTACCAGACTCCGTCAGTTCCTGCATTTCTGCAGTCAGGGTTATGGTTTCAAATGCTATTCATCCATCATACAGAGGTGGACTGCCTCATGTTTCAATCTTCGAACATCTTTCTGTAATTGTGTTGTTTTTGGTTCGTAATAAACTCTTTGAATTGGCTTATGTCAGTTTATTTCTTCTTTTTCTTGTAGCTTGCGAGTGTTACCGTAGTCTTCATTCCTGTTTCCTTAGCCATAATCGCAAGCAAGATGGCTTTCTTTTTTTTAAGTTTAGAAAGCTTTATTGAATATGATAAGCATAGTAAAACATCAGTACAGAAAAATATGGCATTAAAAAGAAAATGGAATAATATTAAAATAGACATGTATGCAATTCAGTCCCAAAAAGGGATATAGAAACTATACCAAGGAAAAACAGCTTTTAAAGTTTTTTTTTTGTTTTGTTTTTGGGAAGGAGGGGAAAGAAAGAGAAAGAAAGGGGGAAGGAGAGAAAAAGGGCAACATGAAATACAGATTCAATAATGAATATTCCATAAACAATTAAAAGTGAAATGCTAAATAATAATAACAATGGGATATTGAAAAGGAGAAAAGGGAAAATTCAAGGAACATGTCTAGAAAGAAAATCGGTTAAAGGTAACCATAACAAGTCCTTTTTGATTAATAGAGGTACTGTGGTGGCAAAAGCACGGTCAAGCCTATGATGATGACCTAACAGGTTCCACCAGGCACTGTACGAAATTTTTGAAGTATCCTTCAAGTTGGTTGTGATGATCTGAAAAGAAATGGCTATCTACAGATCTATAAATTTACGTACATTACATTGAACATTCCATAAAGGTGAGGAGCCGCCCAAAAAAATATGTACAATCTCAAAAGGAAAGTATGTGGCTAAAATGTCGTTTAGTTTTGACCAGATGCGAGACCAAAGGGATTTGACCAACGGGCAATGAAAAAACATATGAAGAAAATCACTATCAACATATGAGCAGGACCAACATTTTTTGGATTCAAGTAACCTGAATTCATGGAGATCGGAAGGGGTGAAAAAGAGTCTGTTATAAAAAAAGTATAAAGTCTGTGTGGTGCTGGCAGAGCGGGAAACGGTGTGTATTTTAGACCATATAGAGTCCCAAACCTGGAAGCAGAATTCCTGAGCTAGATCTTTTTCCCATAAGAGTTCTAGTTTAGACTTGGACCTATCGACAGATGGATGAGAAAGTAGTTTATAAATGGCAGCAGCTTTGAGAGGAATAGAAAAGTCTGGTGGAGGGGAGAGGGTCGGAGCAGTAGTGGTCGGGGAGCTGTTTTGAGAAATAATAGAGGCTAGGGCGTTTTTCAGCAAGGGGTATTGGGAAGAATGTGTGTTGGAAATGTCAAATGAGTCACGAATGTCTGAGAAATCCCTCAGGGAGTTATCTTTAAGTAAATGGTCATAAGTAATGATACCTTTGTCAAGCCATTCCTTCCAGAATAGCGCTCTATTATTAATCTTTAAGAATTTATTATACGAAATCGGAGTTTGGGAGTGAGAATCAGCATGTGAGAGAAAGGAACGAGACAATGAAAGAGCAAGTGCTTTGGAGTGTTTAAATATGGGGGTGGCAAAACGCTTCGGAGGCTGGGATAAGCAATTAGCTGTAAGGAATGAAAAGGGTGAGAATTGCGCGAGCTTAATTGAACTCTAAGCTGTTAAGGGAGGACAAAAAGAGTCTGTTAAAAGAGGCCAAATTTGTTTTAACGTGAAAGCAGAGTGATATCGATTGAGGTTAGGAAAGTTGACTCCACCCAAATCTTTGGGTTGTTGGAGACGGGAAAGAGAAATCCTAGCTTTGCGATTGTTCCATAAAAATTTTGTTAGGAGGCGGTTAATGGTTTTAAAGAAAAAAAGCGGGAGAGAAATAGGGAGCATCGAGAGATAAAAATTAACGATGGGGAGGAGCATCATTTTAATAGTTGCTAGCCTCCCCCACCAGGATAAGAAAAGATGGGACCAACCTTCAATGAGTACAGAGAGCTTTTTAAGTATGTCCGTATGGTTGATTTTAATAGTTTCTCTAATAGTGTTAGCGTAAAGGATGCCTAAACACTTGATATTCCTGGGATTCCATTCAAAGCCAGAACCATGAAACATATGGGAAAGGCAAAATTTGTTTAGAGGTAAAACTTCAGATTTGTCAATATTTAATTTATATCCAGAGACTAAGGAATATTCTTGTAATAAAGAGAAAAGAGAGGGTAAAGAGGTGGACAGATTAGAGATGTAGAGTAGGATATCATCAGCATAAGCAGTAAATTTAATATCAATATTCTGACATTTTAAGCCTGTATAGGATGGTGAACGTCTAATTTTTTCTAGGAAAGGTTCTAAAGCGAGAATAAAAAGAAGAGTCGAAAGGGGACAACCTTGTCTGGTGCCTCTACGGAGAGAAAAATATTTAGATTGAGAACTATTAACCCAAATGGAAGTAGAGGGGGCAGAATATAACAATTGAATATATTGAATAATAGGGGGGCTAAAACCATGCCATCTCAATGCTCCAAACATAAAGTCCCAGCTTACCCTATCAAACGCTTTTTCAGCATCCAATGTGATAGCTGCAACTGGTGAATCCATTTTTGAGGCAAGGTGGATGATGTTGAGGAGAGTTCTCGAGTTATCAGTAATTGATCTACCTTTGACAAACCCAGATTGATAGATATTGATAAGGTCAGGGATAACTTTTTTAATACGAATGGCTAAAATTTTGGCATAAATTTTACAGTCTGTATTGATTAAGGAGATGGGCCTATAATTTTTGCAAAGGGAGGGATCCTTATCTTTTTTAGGGATTAAGCATAGCATTGCCTGGGTAAAAGATCCTCTGGACTCTCCTTTGATAAGAAAATGGTTGATCAAGGAGAGTAAGTGAGGTATTACATTTTTTTTAAAGTGGAGATAAAATCGAACAGTGAAGCCATCCGGACCGGGTGTTTTGTCTTTGGGTAGGAGAGTAATGGCATTAATTATTTCCCTTTCTGAGATAGGAATGTCTAAGGATGAAAGATCTGTAGAATTATCGGGAGATTTAGGAATAGTTTGAAAGAAGGAGTCAATTTGTGCGGAAGAAGGACTGGACTCTGGAGTGTATAGGGAAGTATAATATTGGACGAAACAGTCAATAATTTTATCATCAGTGGATTGACGAACTCCATGGTTATCTGTAATAGCTATCATTTTGGATTTTTGCTTTTTGATTTTAAGATAATTTGCAAGGGATTTGCTTGCTTTGTTCCGCCCACCATACATTTTTGCATTAAATTTGAGCAGATTATTACATGCGGAATCCCAAGAGTGTTTGTTATATTGCATTTTCGCTTTGATAAGAGAAGATAGTGTATCAGTGGAGTTTGTGGTGAAATATTGATGTTCGAAATCTTTAATTTGTTTAAGGATGAGAGAGGACTGTTAAAGGGCTTTTTTCTTCCTCCGAGATACAAAGTCAATAATAAAGCCTCTGGCGGCAGCCTTGAAGGCATCCCAGATAAAGTGAAATTGGGAAGTGGAGTGAAGATTATTATGAAAGAATTCCTCCATAAAAGGCGTAAATTGCTCAACAAACTGGGAGTCTAAGAGGAGAGAATTATTAAAGCGCCAGCGACGAGAGGTGGGAGACGTTGAGGGGTAATCCATGTCCAAAATGACGGGGCGTGATCTGAAATAAGGATAGAGCCTATTTCTGAATTAGTCATGAATTGTAAGGCGTGTTGAGTGAGAAAAATGTAATCAATACAAGAGTGGGATGTATGAACGGGGGAAAAGAAGGAAAATTCCAGTGTATCAGGGTGAGAGATTCTCCAGGTGTCTATTAGACCTCTAGAAGAAATAGCTTTATAAAAAGTTTTCTGCATCTTATTGGGAACATATCTGGTTTGTGATTTCCGGTCTAAAAGGGATCCATGAGTTGGTTACAGTCACCACCCACAATTAAGTCATCAACCGCATGCGAAGAAAGAAGAGTGGAAAATTCATTCCAAAAGGTTAAATCAATGCCATTTGGGCCATAAACATTACAAAAGGAAAGTTGTGTATTGTTAACAGTAGTATTTAAAAACAACCATCTACCATTATTATCGTGAAATTCATTTTGTAACTGAACATTTAACGACTTATGAAACAAAATAACAACGCCATTTTTGTTATTCACTGCCGGGGAGCAGAAAACTTCTCCCACCCATTGTTTACGCAGTGAAGACAAATCTTGCATTTTGAGGTGCGTTTCTTGCAACAATGCAACTTGACATTTCAATCTCGCTAAATGAGATAAGACACGTTGTTTTTTAACAGGATTGCGAATACCTTTAACATTACATGAGAACGCGAAGACCACTCATCCATGGGGTTTGAATAAGGGTAGGCTTGAAAGTAAAGAGAAGTCAAAAAAGGGAAAGAGAAGAGAATAAAAAAGTAAAGAGAGGATGAAAAGATGAAGATAGCAAAGGACATCAAAAAGAGAAGAAATTGTACCATATGGCCACCACAGGAGCAGGATGAGAGAACAAAAAGAACCATAAGCTGAAATGGAAGAGAGGAAGATTTAGAAGGAAATAGAAAAGGGAATATTGCCAGAAAGCGATAAAGGAGGGAAAACGGTCGCCTGGGAAGAGTTAGAAAAGAAGAGATGACAGAAAGCCAGGTGGCTTTAGCCATGACAATCCAGAAAACAAAAACATTGATGTGGGAGGGGGACGGCAGAAACCAGGACGGCCACTCCACTGGGAAGAACACCGAGAGAAAATAAAACTACTATACCAAGACAATAAAAGGAGAAGGGAGAGAACTCCGAAAATAAAAATGATAGACGAATGAAACAAGACGGAAGGGAACTTACCAAACATTAGGGGACAAGGCAACGGGATGAATCAAACATTATAAACAAACGGGTGATGCAGGGATGAATCCTCAGCAACAGGACAGCACAGAGAGAACCTAAAAGATATGAAGAAGACACAAACAAGGTAAATAACATAACATATAACGTACGTTAAACCTAAGGGAGAAAAGCGAGCATAGATAACAAATAACAAGACAATCAATGATTGCTAAGTTCCATAAATTCTCCTCGGTGAGTATGGATGAACTTCCGAAGGTCAGCTGGATCCTCAAAGGAGAATGTTCTGTCTTTGTACGTCACTTTGAAAAAGCAGGGGTGAATAAGGCCATAACGAGCGTTCATAGATTTCAAGGCTGGTCTGAGATCAAGGAATTCCTTGCGTCTGCTGGCTGTTGGTTTAGAGACATCCTGACTAAAAAAGATTTTCTGACCGGACCATAGCATCTGTTTATGTTGTTTGGCAGCATTGAGGAACACCATAAGGTCAGAATACAGCAGAAAATAGGCGATGATACCTCTTGGTTTGGTAGAAGAGGATACATTCTGAGGCCCCAGTCTGTGTGCTCTTTGGATATTAAAATCCATTGATTTTGGAAGGCCAACGATCTGCAAGACTTGAGATTTTAGGAAGGAGATCATGTCAGAACCTTCGGAACCCTCCGGAATTCCGTAAATGCGTAGGTTATTACGCCGGTTATGATTTTCTAAATCCTCTGTAGTCTTCTTAAGTTGGGTAACTTCTTTGGTGAGGCTGTCGACTCTGGCAACGACATCTTGTGCGTCACTTATCTTCTGCTCGACATCAGAAAGTCTTAAGTCAAGGCTGGACCATTTCTCCTCAATCCTTTGGAGGGTAGCGGTGGTGTCAGACATAAAGGGGCGAATGAGGCGTAACTCGATCCATAATATCATCCAGCGTGAGGGGAAGAGGTGATTTAAGTGGAGAGGAGGGGTCCTTCTTAAGTCGCTTGCTGGTGTTAACTGTTGAGTCTTTACGACCTCCGGAAGAAGCCCCTGCAGCCCCATGGGGCTTAGTAGACTGCGGATGATCCATGGTAAACAGACGAGTGAGGCAGCTTATAAAACGCCAGGAGAAGACAATAGAGTCACCTTAGATATAGTCAATGAAGAGCAAAGGCAAAAGGGCGCGGAGTCAGCAGCGCAAACAAATGTTGCAAAAAAAAAAAAATGGAGAATCTCTTGTCAAAGAGGAACGCCGCAATGTGACAGGTAGTAAAAGACAAAGCAGCCAGCAAACGTGTAAATAATTTGAAGTACTAATGCAATAAAAGATGATTGATGACAACCGATAAATAGAAGGCCTAGACTGTGAGCGCACTAACTTGCTGTGACGAGTCCAAGCAAACAAGGAATGTGTTAAGCGATTTTGCTATGACAAAGCAGAAATGCACCAGCTGACAGGAAATGATGCAAGGAAAGGAGCAGTGCTGCCATTGTGCTGAGGAGAAAGACTTCCAAATAGTGAAGGGAAAAAAAAAAAACGAGCTCTTTAAAATGCTGAGAGAATGCCTTTCTTCATAAACATAGTAAATGCCAATGTAGTAGCAGTGCCAAGAAGCTCAACATGCAAACGTTGAGGAGAGCAGCATAAAGATTAATTGTGCGCCAAAACGGGAGTGCGCAAAATGGCGGCCGCCATTGCTGAAGGCACTGAAGTGAAGAAACGGGAATCACAAGAAAAAGGGGTTTAAATTGTCATAGAGTCAGTCGGAAAGTTGCCCAAGTGCTCCTGGCAGTTTCCGACGGCTGGCTCCCCTTCGCGAACAGCAGCGTTGCGATATAAGGGTCCCTTCAGAAGAAAACGTAGCTCAGCGCTACGGAGCTTCTCACGACGCGGCCATCTTGTCGCCGTCGCCGCGCGCCTCCTCTCCAGCAAGATAGCTTTCTAAACTCTTCCCTCTAACTCTTCCCCTCCACATCCCTTTCTACCCATCCCAAATCTCCTCCTACTGCTATGACCTTCAATCAAAATAACAGACTAACATGTCCACTTCTCAAATGTCATATTTCACTATACTAACTCACCACTAATCCTTTATGGGTTCCAGAGAAGCGTGCTACTCGCCGAAAAAAGCGCTTCAACACCTCATCAGGGGTAGCAAGCACTATATAAATGCAAACCTTTTTCCCTCTTCTATCCCTCTGCTACCCTTCTCTATCCAAATAACTGAATAACCTATCTACCACTCAAATTACTTTAATATTTCACTATACTAATTCACCACGAATTTTTTATGGGTTCCGGAGTAGCGTGCTACTTGCCAAAAAAGCACTTCAACACCCCATCAGGGGTAACGAGCGCTATATAAATGCAAACCTTTTTCCCTCTTCTATCCCTCCGCTATCCTTCTCAATCCAAATAACTGACTAATATCCACCACTCAAATTACTTTCATATTTCACTATACTAATTCAACACTAATCCTTTATGGGTTCCGGAGTAGCTTGCTACTCGCCAAAAAAGTGCTTCAACACCCTGTAGTGTAGCTCCTATTTCTCTAATAGGCTCTGCGCATTGGAATAATATATCCTATAGGTTTGACATAGGACTGAGGTCAGTATGTCCCTATCGAGTATATTAAACTTAATTACTTGTGCCAGCTAGCTCAGAGGCCACTAGAAACTCCTTGACAACAAGAAGGGAGTAGTTTCTGGCAGCCGCAAAACATGACCAATATGTTTCCCTTTTAGAATCAGAACGTGTCCCAGAGTCGTGGAAACACTAGATAACTATTTCACTCAGCTCAATCGTGCATGCTTAGTTTTTCCTCAGAGTTACACAGAAATAATAGACGGGCGTTTTCAATAAAAGATTTATTGAACAGTCTTGTTTCTGGTGTAAGTATAATGTGCTGTTACGATCACAAGACAGTATGCGAGATAAATAATGTACAGGGTGAGCAGTAGAAATAAATAATACTGCGATAGCATTATCTTTTAGTACAGATGCTGTTACATAAATAACACAGACTAAAAATGCGAGTACTCATACGATGCGGTGCTAAGCTAGTTCTACCCCAATGTACCTAACCTAACCTAGGTGTAGGACGAGGTATGAAGTAGATGAAGTATTCCTTACTATGGTATACTAAGAGTATGTTTAAGCCTAGTATGCCTAGTATGCCAAGAGTCCCTCTAGGTTCTTATCAGCTCCATACCTGAAGAATGAGAGAGGTTGGAATCTCTTTGCCAGACTCGAACTCCAACACCCCGCAAGGGAAGTCAGATCACTGGAAGCGGGACTCTCTGCGTGCAGGGATGACAGCGTCTTCTCAGTGCGTCAGGCCGGGATTCGGGCTCCTCTGAAGTCGAGGTCTCCTCTAGTTTACAAGGGCTAGGGAAGGTATATTTATACCTGAGAGTACCTTAGGAATGTTAGCATTGACGTGAATTGGACAGCGAAAGACGTCATGGATGAACCCCTAAGGAATAATGGTTCATGCATAATATATGAGGCCTTGAAGAAATCAATAGTCCTGGGCTAGGGAAACTCCTGCAGCCTAAGGGTCTGTTCTTCATGAACTCGTTGTGACGTTAGGGTGGACGGATGTCAGAGACCATGCCTGTATTTGGAGTGCACAGTTTAATGCCTAAATAAAGCCTGGGATTCTATGCCTATATAAGGGCAGGGCGAATTGTGCCTATATAAGGACATGATATTGGAAAGCCTGTTATGGACACCCTAAGAGGAATACAAAACCCACTCCACTTTCGTGTATACGATAATACATAAATGCTAAACATTTAAAATGCTAAACATAAAAATGGAGTACCGCATATTTCTAAAATATTTCATAAAACCATTTAAAAAAGGCATTTAAAAAAAACATATTTAGAATGCAAAAAGGTACTGTACATTCGAATCATTGCTTATTATTTCAGGCATAAAGTTCGAAGATAAATGCAATTGGAATGAAATAAGCAGTAATATTTACATGTGACAGAAAATGATCGATAAGTTTGTTCAAAAATCAAAGTCATTTCATGTCAGGAAAATTAAATGAACTGTTTTTAGACACATAAGATGACTAAATGTCTGTGGAAGGACCGCCAAGTCTGTACTATAAGGCTAGTTCTACTTTAAGCAGATTGAAGTTCCATTTTTGTTCGAAAAAATGGGAAAAAGTTCAATTTTTGGTAGAGTTCCAAGTTTTTGAAAAATGAAGGCAAATTGTTGCTGTATTTCTGGAACACTGTATGCTGAATCAGAGTCAGTTTACGGGTCTGGTGTAAACATTAGATCATCTATTTCTATAGACAAAACATCATCCACTGTAGTTGGTGTGAGTTGGAACACCTCGTGAAGCAGGTTAATCGCACAGAGATGTGAAGCATTGCTTTCAATTGTCGCAATGTTCGCGTCCGTTGTTACCTGTGTGCCTGTAGTTCTTTCTCGTACCTCAGCAGCAGCCGGAAGCGTCTGTGAGATCTCAATGAATGCTGTCATCAGGATAGGAAGCCGCTGGGGACAACACATAGCATGGGCCGTTATCTGGTCCAGCAGAGTATCGACGTCCGTTGGCGCATCTGATGGAAATGTTAGACAGGTGTCCAACACGCATTCTACACCGCATAGCAGGCATCGTAGAACAGGTAAGATGCAATCTTGCCAGATTGGTCGGAATGACAGGAACCATGTGGTATTAAGGTCCCGTAGACGATTTATGCCCAAAAGCTGTACTATTTGCTCACGGCACTTTTGTTCAAGGAGAGCTTTCTCCATTTCGCTCGGAGTGATGTCGGCGAATTGGCTGGCCATAGCGCAATAGCAGGAAGAGAAATAGAATTCCGGCAACAAGTGCTAGAATTAATGGTATGCCACCAAACACCGAATGTGCAAAGTTCGGGATGATTCCGAGTATTGCCTGGAAAGGTGCTAACAGACCCGAGCAGATGCCCTTAAATACATGTACAATTCCTGTTGTATCAGACATGTTGAAAATTCGTCCTATCATTTCCACGAAATGTATAGGGAAGTTTGTACGTATTAAAGTCTGTATCTCAGCCGAAGTCCTTGCAATTTGCAGATCATAGGTTTCTTTGGCCGAGGTCAAAGGCACTGTTTGTTGTAAAAGCATGGCTTTCATTCTGCTTAAAGTATCAAATCTTATAAAAGAGACGTTCAGCGAAGGCCATAGAGGCGACTCCCTGACTGTGTCTATTGGGGCAAACAATACTTGCATACAGCAAGTGACCCTGGAGTTGACCGTTACTAGATATGGGATGCCTGGCAGCATGCCACAGCAACTCTGATCATTCAACATGAGGTAACTCCCATTAGAAAGTTGTCCGAACGTTGGATTAATCACAGCAGCTGGTGTACCCTGCTGATGGCAAGACAAATTTGCCACAGAACCATTACAAGCCCCGTGCAAGGAAATGTCCTGACATACAAATGAACCGCTTAGTGCACGTTTACAGTTTTTACCGCTTAAAAACACTTCACGATCCCCGCTCCAACATCTATATGTCTACGGTAAAGCCCAAGATGTCTTAATGTATTCCTTACCCAACCTTTCATATTTGCCTGCTTGCATTTGTCTGAGGCAATACTGAAACTGAAAAGTAGTCACAGGTAGTGTGATTTTGCCATGAATAAGCCATTCTGTAGCTGGTTTTTCTGCCACTGTGAATGGTAACTTTTCCAGTTTTTCAATGCTCAGCACTGTATACTTTGCTCCTCTTTGTGCCATTTCGATCTGTTTATCAGTTAGATTGTATTCTGAAAACAGAGCCGTTGTGTTGATGAAACGCCAAGGCACATAGCCCGCTCACAATGATTGCAGCGTCCAGCTTAATAACATAATAGAACGTAATTGAGATTGGCCTTGTTGTAACATCGCCAAATCTTGTTCTAGTATGTCGATAGCAGAGGATACAATACCGTCCAGTGAATAAATTCTAGAGGACAAAGTTGTTAACCCATTGTCAACCACAGAGAGTGATTTCTCTAAATTAATACGTATTCGTTCTGCGGCCTCTATCTGTGACACCTTCCATGCTTCATTGTATGCAGCATAGATGCCGGCATATATGAAACGTTTTTGACGCGGTTTTCTTGGTCCAAGCAAGAAATCCCTTAGATCTGCGTCTTTTGCAAGTAAGGATAAGTGTTGTTTCACATCCTGTAGTGTAGATGTATGCAGCCAATCGAGGCATAATTTCCCTACACTGTATGTTGTTACTACCCCCTGATGTTGTCTTTGGACGTATCTTGGGTCTGGCCTATGAATGGTAAAACCCTGAGTTTTATTCAGGAATCTTTCCTGACAGTTATTCGTGTCTGTGGGCCAGATCAACCATTTTTCCAATCAGGATTAGATCTGTTGAGTTGTAGTATATTGTCAACTGTCACCACTGCCTGTGTTTCGTTATTTTTTGCAGGAGTCGGTACAGAAGGTGTGTTCATCTCTTTGATCTTGGCTAGTCCAAGACAAGATGTTTGTTGGATTGTTTCATTCAAAAACATTATTTGTTCAGGGATGATGCAGGCTCTAAATAAAGCTTCTATCCCCTGTACCTGCCATTCTTTAGTACCCCACAAAGTTTTTGTGTCTATTGTGTCTTTCCAAAAGTCGAAACCCTGTCTAGACAGTTGGGCATTAAATAATGCAGAATAAATCTGTTTTGTATTCGTTAACATAATTTTCATACCTGTCTTGTTTACATTTTTATAGTAAAACATTTCTGGATCAGATGTATTGTAACCTGAAAAATATGGAAACTTACTGGCAAATGTTTTTGAACTACCTTTAGGTGGTGTAGGACAATGTTCCCATTGGTTAAACATAAACACATTTCTTGGATATGCAGTTTTATGCAAATAATGAAGACCATAGTGGTTATAACAATACAGTTGTTCGTAGTCTGATGAACCCTCTAAATATTCATTTTTAGAAAATGCAGCAGATTTTTCTAGGTCAAACATAATGTCAGTCACAGTCTCAAAGTCCCAATCATCAGAATAGGTACTGGACGTGATTAGATCACTTAGTGAAATTTTAAACAAATGTGGAATGTTCAACTCTTCCGTCGGACCGAATATATCAAAATCAGTTTTGTCCCACACTATACCATCGTGTATAGGAACAGCTGTGATGTTCACTGATGACAAGTCTCTTGCTTCACGATGAGAGGATTTATGAGGTTTTAAAAGTACGTTTACGTCTTTGTTTTCAGTGTTCGCATGGATGTATCTGCCACTAATAAGCACGCTCACAGTTGTAACCAAAGCTAGAGAGCAGGAAAACAAAAAGTCCAGATATAATCCAGAGTTCAATCCATGGAGAAACCAAATAAGTCTTTTTCAGAAAGTGAAGAAAGTCTCGTATTTGCTGCTTGAATTTGAATGATGCTTGCGTCGTTTCAGGTTCACTTGGATCTTCTGAGAACGTATCAAAGTTTATGAAATAGCCAGAAGCAGTTCTATCAATTGTTGAAATTGCATCAGGATTTGTAGAAATCACTGGAACCAGTTCATCACGTGCCACATTGGTGTAGACAGGTGTATTTGGACGAACTGTTACTTGTTATTCAAGAGGGATGATTTCCATAGCATTGTTGCTTAGTCATTCATCTGTTTCTGCTGAATTCTCGATTGTTATCCGTCTTTCAGTATGAACCTCTTGGATAGTAGCGAGAGGAGTGCGTTTGCTACTAGGTCGGAGTTCACGAGGCCTACTATTTAGTATTGGCCACATACTGTGGTTTGATGAGGTCGATGGACACAAATCTTTTCTCCTTTCTTCCAGCAAGGGGCGGCAGTAGTACTGTTCTTGTTCCTTGAACTGCTAGGACAGGTACTGGTTGTCTGTAAGAAGGTCCAAATTCCTTCTTGTCCGCAATTTTTCTCTGACTAGATCCCCAACTTTTGGAATCCAGACAGGCCTTGCTGGGACAGCCGGTTGATCCCCAGTGGTGGTTGGCTGTAGGAACACGTTGCTTTGTTTCGTTCTTAATTTGTTTAAGTCCTGTAAAACAGCCAAACGATCTTTGATATCAAAGGGTTTATTTTCCACCACTGTGCCTACGTTGTCTAAGTCTGGTACCCACATTCTTGTCCCAAATAGGACCTCATATGGAGTGACCCCCCCTAGAGAACTTCTTGGCAGGTTATTTAGTGCACGTTGAACTCCACTGAGGTGTTTGACCCACCCGTCACCCGAGCCTAATACTCTAGCTGTTATAGACTGCTTTATGTCCCGGTTTTTCCTTTCCACAACCGAATTTCCCTCAGGATGGAATGGAGAGGAGTACCGCAATGCAACGCCCAGACTGGCCATGGCTTCTTTGTAAGCCCGAGAGCTAAACGCAGGACCCTGGTCAGAATGTAGCGTGCCTATTGCGTATATGCCGATAAAGACTCGCAAATCTTTTATAACAGTTCGAGCGTCAGCTGAGCGCTGAGGCAATAACCATAGGAACCTAGAGCATGAATCCACTGCAACCATGATATATTTATAATTACCGTCCCTGTGCAAGGGACCGCAGTGGTCCAGGTAAACACAAGCTAATGGTTTGTCTGAAATTAACAGGGGTGTCTGCGCAGGGCGTTTCACTGTTGAGACTTTCATCTGTTGGCAAATATCGCATTCTAAAACATAGTTTTTAGTTTGTCTCCGAACGCCAGGCCACCAATATCTTTGCTTGAGTAAAGATACGGTTGCTGAAAAACCTGCATGTGCAGAAGCTATCCCTTCGTGTGCTGCTAGGATTAGTCCTAATCTGCGTTCCTTGTTTGGAATTACCCTATCCCCCACTCCAGGGATTCGAGCAAAAGGAACGTTGTTCGCATCAATTACATAAGAGTACTTGAGTGGAAACTTTTTGGTAACGCTGCACTGCTGCCTTTGCTTGAAGCCTTGACAGCCAACATTATCTCACCGTCTATTTTTGTTTTTGAACGAGTGATCGCAGCTACGGAAGCCGTTTGCACAGCCCCTTTGCGGCTTCGTCAGCCAATGAATTCCCTGCAACGTGAACGCCATCACGTTGATGACTCAGTGTGTGGATCACGTGAGCCTTTGGTAGTTCGTTTTTCAACTGAACTACTTGTTCCCAAAGCATTTTATGCTTTATTGTGCCACCTTTCGCATCTTTGAAACCATTTTCAAGCCAGTTTTGTATATATTCATTATACGACTGCACACAGTAAAAAGAATCGCACACGATTAGTGTGGGAATTCGCGATCTGTAGTTTCAAGTGCCAGTTTGAATGCTTGTAGTTCAGCTCGCTGAGCTGTACAATCTCCTAGAGACTGCGTTTTTGTGACCATAGGTCTGAAGATGCCATCTCGCATGCGACCTTTAACGATAGCACACGCTGCACTGTAAGCTTGCTTACTCCCTATTGCGGGTTGTGCGGATCCGTCAGTGTAAATTATAAATTCGTACTGATCGAGAGGCAGAATTTCAGTAGGCAGGGGACATTCATGTTCATACTGCAGGAATGCTTGTGTTTTTAAATCTGGATCAAAACCATATTCAACATCTGTTGCAGCAAGAGAATTAACCCATTGTATCCATCTTGGATGCAATGCTTTAGCATTTGGAATGCTTGCTTTTGTTACCGCTTCTAAAGCAGGTACTGGGGTTACGACAATAATGCGTTTCCCTTGGGCTAAGGCTCTTTCTTTTGCTACAGCGGTTTGAACTGCTGTTAGAATTTTTCAGTTGAACTGAAGCGCATTTCCGCTTGTGTGTACAAGTGTGATTTATACGCTATTGGGATTTTCTCACCCTCATTGAAAGTTAAGTAGGTGAATCCGCATTGACCCGAAATTATTTGGATCACCAAATTGCGTTCACTTACGCGTGTTTGTAAGTGATTTGTTGCTAACATGTTAGCTTGTAGTGAACGCAAGATTTCTGTGTGTTCTTGTGTCCAGTTTCTAAATGAAAAATCAGGTTTGATTAATGCGTAGAGAGGTTTAACCCTTTCTGCGTAGTTTAGAATGTATGTTCTTCCAAAATTTAAGAAACCCAGGATGGATTGTAAATTTTTAGCGTTTTTGGAGGTTGGAGCAGCGCACACTTTTCTAAAAGTTAGCTGCCAAGCTCTTGCCTTCACTTGAAAGCTCATATCCTAGAAATAGGACATTGAGATGGGCAATTCTAGACTTCTTAAAGTTGAATTTGTAACCCTCAGAGGCGAAACCCAATATAATGGTGCTCACCCTATTCAAGTGTTTATCCAGGTCATCGTCTGTCAGATAGATGTCATCGACATAGGACAATGCTTCATTGTCATAAATTTGTAGTAACTCCATTACCCTAGTTGAGAATAAGCCGGGGCTATTCTTGAACCCTTGTGGGAGTCGACAAAAGTGACGCTGGGTCCCCATTATGGAGAATGCTGTTAAGTACCTGCTTTCAGGTGCTATGTTTTGACAAAAGAAACCATTTGAGATGTCTAATGTTGTTTTATATTTTTACGCACAATGTTATTCATTAATGCTGTGCTATGTGCATTTTGCACTGCAAAAGTTTTAGAACAAGTGTTTAGGTGTCTGTAATCCAAAACTAGACGATATGTATTGTCTGGTTTGGAGACAGGAAACAAAGGATTGTTCATTGAGGAGGTGCATGTTTCAATCACCCCTTGATATTCAAGTTGATCTAAGATCTCCCTGACCGTTTTTTAGCTTCTTGCTTTATAGGGTACTGCCTTTGTGCAGTTGGTTCATGTTTCAGATGTATTTTATGGTGAGGTGAGTCCTCATCCCATCCTACATGATTTTTATATAATGCTGGGGCCTGGGCTACTGCCCATTTCCTGGCATATGTATATTTTATATTTATTGGAATATGTTTGGAGAAGGCAGGCATAATGTCCTCGCCATGTGGGCACTCCCTGACAAATTGTGGTGGCCAGTCTTTTTCTGCTAGAAGTATGTCATAGCCCTTTGATAGTCTTTCCCAAAAAAGTGCTTTTACCTTTCTAGGTTTGTCTCCCTCCATCCGGAGTGTTATTTCAAATAACCTTTCTGGAGTACTAACCCTGGTGTCCACAGTCTCTACTTTAATGTATTCATTCAAGTCCACTATCTCCAGAAGTTCCCTCAGGTTCTGGCGAACTATTTTGACTTTTGCTGCACTGTCCAGCATGGTCTGAGCCCATTCTCCGTTCTTGAGTTGTGTTCTCAGTATTCTCGGCATGTCTAATCTTTAGACCTGCTACTTTCTTTTTGGAGAATTGAGGTTTAGCCTTAGTTTTTGGAGCGTGTTTGTCGTCTTTCGATGTCACGCGTTCTTCTCTGTGTTCCGTCCGTCCTCTTCTTTCCGAAGTCTGTGATGAGATCTGAAAGGGACGAGAGGAACGTGTATCAGTATCTTGATACCTGTCAGGTTTTCTCAAATTATCCCTATTCCTGAGGTTATACCTCCTTTCAGAGGGCTCCTTTTGAGGAGACCTACCTCGGGATTGAGAACGTTTCTCGTTTGAATTTTGTTTATTTGTTTCCCACTTCTTTTTAGAAGATGTAGGAGTTTGTTTGATTGAGTCCTTCTCAGGACTTTCAGATAGCTTCGGCTTCACTGGTCTTCCACCCAAACTATCTCTGCCTAATTCTGCATAAGATTGTTCTATTATTCTGGGTAGCTCAGTTTGATGTTCTGTAACATCAAATTCCCTTAATTTTTGGCGGATCGCAACTGCTGCTGCCTCTCCTTTAATATTAGATAATATTATTGTTGAGACTTGCTCGAAATTTTTCAGTAATTTCATACCTAAATTTAGAGCGGGCTCTGCCCCGTATTCATTTTGAATTTGTTTGAGGACATCAGGTATTACCGCTATTGACGGAATGCCATGTGTTTTAGTGTAGATGGCAGCAAAGACTGAACCCCAAGTGGTGCAGTCTTCCAGTTGTGGTGTGATCCCCATTGGTAAAGTGATTGTTAGTATTCTGTGTTTCTCATGCGGGCTAGTATTTGGAAATACTGCTTCGATTTGAGTAATTTTTTGAGCTATCCAAAACGGAATTTGCTCACGTTTTGTGGGCATTTTACCCATTACTGCGTATAGAGTCTGTGTTGTAATTTTTAGTGTATTCTCCTGTTGGGGAGTTGAATTTGGATATGTCAATGGTGGTCGGACTGTAAAAGTGCGCATGACATATTGGACCAATTGTCTGTAAATTTTTATTAACTCTTTTATTTGAGTATATAATTCCTCATCTGTCATTATATCCAGTTCAGGATGAGGTGTGTAGCCGGCTAAAATCGGCCATGTTGCTCCTGGTCTA
The DNA here is from genome assembly GCA_963921515.1 of Calotriton arnoldi. Lineage (NCBI taxonomy): Eukaryota > Metazoa > Chordata > Amphibia > Caudata > Salamandridae > Calotriton > Calotriton arnoldi. The sequence goes on from CAWUFW010001187.1 coordinate 26,998, forward strand.
CCTAGTGGACCGAGCCTGGTGATGTTTTTGTGATGTTTTAGGGCGCCTTTAAACCAGAGCTGATGCTCCTGGTATGTTAATGGAATTTTAATATCCTCGAAAGGAATGTATTCCTCTGGTAGATCATCTTCTTTGTAGAAGTGAAATGTTTGTGATGTTGGATTGCATTCAGGAAGTAGTACCCATGAATAGAATACCTCTGTCTGAAAGGATTCATGTGCCTCTATCACGAAAACTGCTCTACCTCCTCTTGGCGATAGGCCATGTTTTATAAGTTTTAGAGTTATGGCTCTTCTTAAGTTTTGAGGGATGTTTATAACACCCTCCTCGGTTTAATTTAAACCTGTATTATTAAAAAGTGCTGCTTGGGCTTGATCAGCCGCAGCTCCACCGTTTCCGGTTTCATTGTCACCGTCAGGCATTTTTGTTGTTTGAAAAATGTAGAACAAGTTTCAAGGGAACAAAGATAAGGTGCACAATATTTTGGAACACTGTATCCTTCAACGTTGAGCAAACCAAACAGCTAATATATAGGGTACTTCCCTATGTAGCCTTTTTTTTTTTTTCTTTTTTAATAGTCCTCATTTATTTTTCAATATGCTTTAGACTTAAGAGAAAAGGTCTTCCGCCCATCACAAACAGCCAGTTTTGAGGAAATCCGGTCACTCCACAAGGGAGAGAAGGACACCAAGTATCTCTGGATTCACCCCTGTGGCTTCCCTGTAATGATTCCAAACTCAATCTTAGTTCTTTTATTGGAGCAAAGGCATCCCTGCCAATACACTCCATTAATGACATATTCTTAATCATCGGACCCAGAAAGAAAAAGTAAGAATAGACAGTAGAGAGGCTTCACAGGGAGACCAACATATTCATATAACAAAGCAATAAATCTAGAAATCAACAGAGACTAAATACGAAAAATGTATATATATTCTTAAATAATCTTAAACAGAAAGACTCCTATCCACCCAGTTATCCCAAATTTCCCAAAATTTAGTTTTTTTGTTCTTTGTTCCAGATTGATCTAAGTTTGATATTCTCTGAATCGAAAATATCCATTCCTCTTCTATAGGAGGACAGGCTAAGATCCATTTAATACACAGCTCTCTTCTAGCTAGAAGAATCAGAGTGAAAAACAATGCTCTGTGCTTTTTGTTAGAAAGCCTCCATCTAACTCCTCGGAAGTATCCCAAAAATTATGGATACAGTCGTTAATTTTATTTCAAACCCCATAATATCTGAAATGGTCTTACCCACTTTCTGCCAATAAGAAGATATTACCGGACAACTCCAGAACATATGCACCTCGTCAGCCTTGTCTTCTCCACACTTTGGACACTTCTTAATCTCTCGCCTTCCCATTTTCGATAGTTTCTTGGGTGTCCAATAGGCTATGTGTACTGTGAAGAGGTGATTCTTTTTTAAAGGTGCAGCACTTACGTAAGACCATAGAAAAGACATAGATACTTGCCCGGTGTTTTCGAGGTCTTCATCATCTGGCAGGTCTTTTTTCCAAATTTCATCGAACGAGGCCTGCATCTCTTCTCCGTTCTGGACTAATAACCAATACCACTCTGATACTTCTTTTGTCTTTTTCTGGTAAGAGCAAATTTTCGAAGCCAGATCCAGATTGCCTTTTAGGTCTTTACTTATGGACTTTACCCAACTATTCAGCTGATAGTATTTAAACTTGGAGACTGAGTTCTCACATATCGCAGAAAGATGAGGCCAGGAAATCAATTCCGCATCGACGATTAATTGCCCCCAAGTGATGATGCCACAAGTACGGAGAGGAGTTGCCAGGGCATCTTCCATACATATAGGCATTCCTGGGGAGTCCCAAACTGGTGCTAACTCATTGTAATACGGTATTTTTAGGAGGCATCTTATCTGGGACCAAAGCTTCATAGATGATACCAAAGTCTTCAATTTAACCTTCTTGAAGTATTTTGGGTGTCCGAATTTTAAAAGAAATCACCCTGCTTGTTGAGAGAACTCTGCTGTGAGAGCTTTAAAAAGTGGGGAGAAAGATTCGCTTTCCAGCAACAATTGTCTAAAAAATTTTAGATGAAAGGCACAAAAATATAAATATAAATCTGGAGTCGCTATGCCTCCATAGGCTTTTTTCTTTCTAAGTTTCTTTAAAGCAATTCTGGGATGTTTATCTCCCCAGATAAAACTTGAAAAAAACCTTCACCATTTTAAACCAAACTTTTGGGAACTCTAGGGGATAGTATTAAATAAAAATGTAAATTTTGGCAAAATTGACATTTTCAATAAGTTGGATTTGCCTAATAATGAAAGTGAAAGCCCCCCATGTTTGAAGTTGTGTTTTTACTATTTTTGTAACTTTTTCAAAATTAACCTGTGCTATTTTGTCAATATTGTGAACTATCTGGATGCCAAGGTATCTAATTTCCTTCTTTGTGTAGGTACACCTGAAATTGGTGTTCCATTTCATTAACTCGGTTTTTTGTTGATTGATAAGGTAGCCAGAAACCTTTCCAAATCTCTAAAATTCAGACCATATCCCTGAGAACAGTTTTTCTAAATTGCTAGTGTATATTATAAGGTCGTCTGCATACAGACCAATTTTTTTCTCCCATCCATTACATTTAAAAGGGATAATATTTTGGCAGGCTCTCAATTTACACGCTAAGGGTTCAATGTAGATATTAAAAAGTAAAGGGGACAGAGGACATCCCTGTCTAGTACCCCTTCCTATTTGTATTGACCTGGTTAATTTCCCATTGATTAAAATTTTAGCTGTAGGATTTTTGTAGAGAGCTTTAATTGCTGTCTCAAAGGTTTCGCCCAGATTAAAATGCTGAATTACTTTAAACAAAAAAGGCCAGTTGACCCGGTCAAATGCTTTGGCAGCATCGAATGTCATTACTGCCAAAGGGATCTTATAAGTCTGGGCCATATCTATCGCCCCAATTAGGTCATGTGTTAATTCACTGAGTTGTCTTCCCTTCATGAACCCTTTCTGGTCTTGATGTATTAAAGGGCCTATCACTTTATCTAAGCGTCTAGTAATAATCTGGGTATATATTTTGTGGTCGCAATTTAAAAGTGAGATTGGTCTATAAGACTCACAGAGTCTTGGATTTTTATTAGGTTTTAATATCATTGTTATAATGGCTTCTTCCCACGATACGGGGGATTATGACCTTCTAAAAACATGAATTAAACAATTTAAGAAGAGAGGAGGCAAGTTCTTCTTTCAAAATAATATAAACTTCATTGGGGATAGAGTCGGGGCCAGCAGCCTTTCCCTTTTTAAAGAGTTGATCGTTTGAATGATTTCCTCCTAGATATGGGGCGATTTAATTGTTCTTTTTCATTTTGCAAAAGTGAAGGAAGAGCTAAATCTGAGAGAAATTCTTCTATGTTGTCTTCATCTAAAGTTGTCTCATCCGTGTATAGGTTTTTAAAAAATTGGACAAAGGCCTCCTCGATTTCGGAATCATTCGAAATGATGTTACCAGTGTTCAAGCAGCGAAGGTCTCTTATCCAGTTTCTTGTCTGATCGACTTTCGTTTTTCACGCCAGGAGTTTACTACACCCCTCTCCATATTCGTGGTGGGCTAATTTACTTGCATCCCATTTTTTTTAACTATAATTTCTAGAAAATCAGCGAGCTTATGTTTTGCTGTATTTAATTTTCTCAGAGCATTGATGTTTTCCTGATCTTGCTCAAAATGTTCCTGAAGTTTATATATGTCTTCTTCCAATTTTTTGGTCTCTTCTTGCACCTTCCTAGACCAATAAATCGATATAGTTGTTAAAGAGCCTCTCAAGTATGCCTTATATGTGTCCCATGTTGTTTGAGGTGAAGCTGAATCAAGATTAAAATCAAAAAATTCTTTGGTTTCCATCTTCAATTTATCTACTACTTCATTCTCTAAAAGCAATGCTCGATTAATAGCCACCTCCGGGGTGGGGGGCTCACTTCCATGACTAATTCGATAATGACTGCGGAGTGATCAGACATATGTTCTGGGGCATGGCTAACTGAGGTAACGTTTCTGCTTGTTGCAATATCAACTAGGAAAAAGTCAATTCTGGAGCGATGTCCACATTTTTTGTTGTAAACGTAAATTTCCCACCAGATATCTTAGATTTGTGGGCCATCTCTCTCAGATATCCACAAGCCCGATATCAGACATTAATTGTCTCAAGGCAGTTCTCATTTTCTGCGTATTTACCGCTACTCTAGACGAGGTAGAATCTTGACTTGGATCAAGAATCAAATTAAAATCACCCCTAATATAATGCGATCGTTTGTTTTAGATAAGTGGAGTAGTAAAGTGTACAAAGTGGCAGGATCGTCCAAATTTGGCCCATAGTAACCTACGAAGATTAACCATTTGTCATTGATCTTAACTCTGGCTATCGTCCACCTTCCCAAAGGGTCAACCATACATTCCCTAGCATAGCATGGGCAGATTTTTTAATTAAAATTGCGACCCCTTTCACTGTACAAGATTGAGTTGTACAAATACAATGTTCAATCCACTTTTGATGTTTCAAAACCACTTCCCATTCCTCTTTAAGCAAGTGTGATTCTTGAATAAGAAAGACATTACAATCCGACAGCCTTAAATACTCTAGAATTCTCTTCCTTCTAGAGGGGACCCTTAGCCCATTAACGTTCCAGGACATATTTCTCACTTTCTCATTTTTAGTTGGCCCTAATCCAAAATGCGTTAATTTCCCTGCCAACATTTATCCTTAAAGACAGAACACCGGAGGTTGCGTAGGACCCTTTGACTAAAGATAAAAACGAGGACATTTTTTTTGCTTTTCTCCCACTTGCTCCCCCACCATGTGTAAAAATAATTTTTTCTTTTATATGTTTTATGTGAAACCCACCCCCTCCCTTGGGGAACCCTCCCTTACTGTTGCTAGAGGTAAAATTATTAAATACCTCTGGTTTTTAGGCTCTCTCTCTGACCAGGCTTAAATCCAGTGTATTTCATTTGGATGTGCTCTTTATTTGATTTATTAGGGCGTTTGCCTCCTCCGGATCCTTAAAGTTGAACATTTTGTTGTTCCACATTACTTTAAGGGAGGCGGGAAAGCGTAGATTTGCTGTAGCACCCAAGTTTCTTAATTCCTGCATCGACTTCCCCAGCTCCCATTGTTTGTCCTTAGTAATGTGAGAGATATCTGACCTAACACGAAATGTCCATCCAGCTCTTTTATACACCCCTACTTTTAATCCTGCTACTAGGATTTTTTCTTTAAGTAAATACGATTTGAAATTCACTAGAATCCTTCTTGGATTTTTTTTCCCAGGCCTTTTTGAATATGGATCCCGATGTACTCTTTGTACATCCTCCTCAAGAAGTTGTTTCTCAATATCAGGGTGTAATTCTGTGAGGAGGTTAATTATAAAAGATCCTTGGTGGATACTAAACCCTGCCCACTCCAGACGTCTTTTGGAGTATATGGGTAGGGGTCTCTTGAGAGAAAAATCACGGCTGAGTTACTCAGTATCTAACGTTGAATTACCGCCTTACCAAACCGTTGGGCGCCATGTAGTGTAGCTCCTATTTCCCTAATAGGCTCTGCGCATTGGAATAATATATCCTATAGGTTTGACATAGGACTGAGGTCAGTATGTCCCTATTGAGTATATTAAACTTAATTACTTGTGCCAGCTAGCTCAGAGGCCACTAGAAACTTCTTGACAACAAGAAGGGAGTAGTTTCTGGCAGCCGCAAAACATGACCAATATGTTTCCCTTTTAGAATCAGAACGTGTCCCAGAGTCGTGGAAACACTAGATAACTATTTCACTCAGCTCAATCGTGCATGCTTAGTTTTTCCTCAGAGTTACACAGAAATAATAGACGGGCGTTTTCAATAAAAGATTTATTGAACAGTCTTGTTTTTGGTGTAAGTATAATGTGCTGTTACGATCACAAGACAGTATGCGAGATAAATAATGTACAGGGTGAGCAGTAGAAATAAATAATACTGCGATAGCATTATCTTTTAGTACAGATGCTGTTACATAAATAACACAGACTAAAAATGCGAGTACTCATACGATGCGGTGCTAAGCTAGTTCTACCCCAATGTACCTAACCTAACCTAGGTGTAGGACGAGGTATGAAGTAGGTGAAGTATTCCTTACTATGGTATACTAAGAGTATGTTTAAGCCTAGTATGCCTAGTATGCCAAGAATCCCTCTAGGTTCTTATCAGCTCCATACCTGAAGAATGAGAGAGGTTGGAATCTCTTTGCCAGACTCGAACTCCAACACCCCGCAAGGGAAGTCAGATCACTGGAAGCGGGACTCTCTGCGTGCAGGGATGACAGCGTCTTCTCAGTGCGTCAGGCCGGGATTCGGGCTCCTCTGAAGTCGAGGTCTCCTCTAGTTTACAAGGGCTAGGGAAGGTATATTTATACCTGAGAGTACCTTAGGAATGTTAGCATTGACGTGAATTGGACAGCGAAAGACGTCATGGATGAACCCCTAAGGAATAATGGTTCATGCATAATATATGAGGCCTTGAAGAAATCAATAGTCCTGGGCTAGGGAAACTCCCGCAGCCTAAGGGTCTGTTCTTCATGAACTCGTTGTGACGTTAGGGTGGACGGATGTCAGAGACCATGCCTGTATTTGGAGTGCACGGTTTAATGCCTAAATAAGGCCTGGGATTCTATGCCTATATAAGGGCAGGGCGAATTGTGCCTATATAAGGACATGATATTGGAAAGCCCGTTATGGACACCCTAAGAGGAATACAACAACCCCATCAGGGGTAACAAGCGCTATATAAATGCAAACCTTTTTCCCTCTTCTATCCCTCCGCTATCCTTCTGAATCCAAATAACAGACTAATATCCACCACTCAAATTACTTTCATATTTCACTATACTAATTCAACACTAATCCTTTATGGGTTCCGGAGTAGCGTGCTACTCGCCTAAAAAGCACTTCGAAGCCTTGTCAGGGGTAGTAAGCGCTATATAAATGCAATTACAATACAATACAATAGCGTCTGATATTCGTTTCAGTATATTGATGAATAATACCACCCAATATAGGGGCCGATTCCGATTCGGGCCGGAAATCTCTCCGACCGAGCCGGACCCGGAGAGATTTCCGACCGAATCGGACCCGTGCAGTCCGACCGAACGAGTACGATGTGCACGTATGCCATCGGACTCGAGTCGGTCGGACTCCCATTGAAGTCAATGGGAGCCTGTCGTACAACACGTACGCGGGCTCCCATTGACTCAATGGGTGCGATGCGGACAAGTGCGCCCCTACAGCGGGTACGTGGCGAAGCGATTCGCGCCGTACACGCACAGGTAGGGGGACCCATGGGTCCCCCTGTGTGCGACTCGCGTGGCTACGCGTACAGGGGGTCCGACACAGACCCCCAAAGTACGGCTCCGACAGCTCTTTCGAGCCGGAGTGCGCGGCTCGGTCGGACTGCTCGCGGCGCGCATCGTACTTACCCGGCCGGGGAACGTCTCCATTACGCGGTGCGAGTCGAGTCCGAGCGAGTCGGTCGGTGCGGTTAGACCCGGGAACGAGTCGGTCGGAGCGGTCGGGATGCCCGGACGAGTCGGTCGGCGAATACGCATCGTACTCGCTCGACCGGACGCGCGTACGATTCGGTTGGGAAATAGGGCTCCGAATCGGATCCGGTTAAGCCGAATCCGATTCGGAGCCCTACCGGCCGAGATCGGAATCGGCCCCATTGTGTACATTTTCAAGAAATATACGACTTATCTTTTCTGAAGGCGATGTTAGGAGAATTCTTGGTTTGCTCGTCACTATTAGGCCTCTTGGTGGCTCCTTGGCTCGCAGATAATCAGTCATGATTACTCAGTGGAATGGCACTTTCAGTTTCGAGAGGGACTCCCAATCTACATGCTTGTGAGAGATTGGGTTGTTGGTAGAGGGGGTGAAATCTTACTCAAGCTACAGCCACAAACCTTGTCAGGATGTAACTTTCTTTTCTTTTTTGCATATTTTTATTAGTATAGTCAACATAAATACAAACATGCCCATGTGTGAGCCCGCTTCCCATACAATTAGTATCACAATGAACAACAATGTGCTTTGAACTGTTTGGTGATGTTACATGTAACAGTAAAGTCCACGCGCAGCGCCTCTGTGTTGATGCGGATCCCTGTGCCTGCTTAAGTAATGACAGACTCTCAAACCAGAGGTTAAACTATCCCAATGCTGACGGTAGAGATATTGTTGCATGGGGCAAGTGTGGAACATGTATAAAGCCCCCTCTGTGTAAGCTGTGGATGTGTCCCTCGTGTCGTGTGTGTCAGCTCGAGGTCAGCTACCCATGCATATCCCGCTTTAGTGGTCTCGCATCGTCCTTCGCCTCCAGCGCTTTCTCCTCCAACTTCTGCAAGTATATGTCCCATGTTGTGAGACCCTGCTCGGCCCTCCCCCTCTGCCGGTCGTCCGATAACACCGCAGCCTCGCACTCGCCCAGCACAACAGAGTATGGAGCCAGACCGATTTGTCCGGCGCAGTCGGTGATTTCCAGGCCATTGTAATCTAGCGTTTACACAACACGAACGCCAGGTCGATGAATCTGTGGGGATATTTGTCCCCCTGGCTCTGGGTCGGATACCCAGTAAGCAGGACTCCAGTGTAGGTAAGACCGGGTAGATGAAATTTCCGCTCCCCCTTCCCAGAATCGCCACACCTCCGGACAATCCCACACCAACAATCCTTGTCTGGATGAACCACAAAAAGTCACTAAATTAACCTGTGCTTAACCCTATGGTAGCTTGGCACAAAAGCAGTCAGGTTTAACTTAGAGGCAATGTGTAAAGTATGTAGGCAGCACTTAAACAGTACTAATGTAAAAACACAACACAAGAAAAATCCCACACCAATGTAAAAAAAAATAGAATACATTTTTAAATAAATTATTTGACATCAAACCAAGCAAAAATCCAATCAGAATTGGAGTTATTAATTTCTTAAGTTGTAAAGTGTAAAATAGCACCTAAATGATCAATGCGACTACCATGTACATCTCATCGCGCGATACCGGGGAAAAGTCGAAAGTTATGGCTAACTGTGATGGAGCGCGGTTTGGATATACGAAGTGGGTTGGGCCCGGTCTCCGCATGCCTTCGGACTTAGATGACCTTTTAAAGAAAAATGTCTGAGAAGGTAAAGTTTAGTGGGGCAAGGCAGCAGTTGGTGTCCGAGGAGGAGGAGCCACTGGACGAAGTTGTTGTGAAGATTTCTACGTTCAGACTTAGGGCCTGATTTAGATTTCAGCAGACGGGTTACTCCGTCACAACGATGACAGATATCCCGTCCGCGGAAATATAAATCCCATAGAGTATAATGGGATTTATATTTCGGCAGACGTGGTATCCGTCAATGTTGTGACGGAGTAACCCGTCCATCGAAATCGGGCCCTTAGTCTCTTTTTTCAGAAGTCAAAAATCTGCAGCAGAAGGAAGCTCCACGAGGGCTCCACGATGCCGGATACCCCTTCTGCAAGGAGCCACTGAACAGGATTTGCTGCTATGGAGAAGAACGTAGTGGAAGCTGCCGCAAAGTCAGGCCGATTGGCGAGCAGGTAAGTCTGGTCTCCTCTCTCGGTTCTCAGAGCACTTTTTGGCAGAAAACGTTCTATTTCCCCAGTTCTGGACTATTTGGGCACCTTTACCACCACTTCCAAGGGTCCAGGACTGGAGGGGCACAACTTGGAGGGTCAGGACTAACTCAGGCTAGGTCCAGGTGCGGGTTCAAGATGGTTGGAGCATTTTCTATCCCTGAGGCTCAGATCAGGAAGCCAGCCAACTAGCCCTTGGAGTCACGCTGGAAGTCTTGGGTTCAAGCAAGAAAGCAGGTCTCAAGCAACAGGGCAGTCCTCTGAGGACACATGGGAGGCTTCAGGAAGCAGGGCAGTCCTCTTGGTGCAGCAGGGTAGTCCTCTGAAGTACACAGCAGGCCACAGGCAGCAGGGCAGTCCTCTGAGAGTCCTTCCACAAGTCCAGAAGTGAACTGAAGAGTGGTCTCAGGGTCCTATATTTATACCTGATGCCAGCTCTGAAGTGGAAGAAACATCTGAGTTTTCCCCCCCAGAGAAGTGTTTGGAATGTCCTGCCTCCCTGCCCTTGTCCTTGTCTGTGTGGGGATACAATAGGCCAATGTGTAGTTGTTTTTGTATGAGCTGAGGCAGGGTCTTTGAAGTGTAAGTAGGGCTGTGCACAACTCCGCCCCCCCAAACTGATTGAATTGCCCATCCTGCCAACACCCAGTCCCTCTATTAAGTAGCTGTCTGGGAGGAATACACAAAGGCCAACTGCTAACTACATCTAATCATGTAACCTGGGAACAGGCTGCAGGCACCAAATGGTTGGAGCTAGAAAATGCCAACTTTCCAAAAGTGGTTGAGACTAATTCAAGCAATCCATCCATCACTGTTTTGTATACTTATAGTGTCACCCTAAGTGGGACGGGTATGCTCAGACGTGGGTCCCGTGCACACTGTGTCATTGGAACCAAGCTGTACCCGGCTGATGAGCCCATAACTCGGGTGAAACCGGTCTTGGGTTGCTTGCGTTCCGGTTCAGAGAGGGCCTAGCTTGGCAGTTCGGTCTGGACTATAGGAGCAGGGTCATGACTGATTTGCATATAGCTGAATCCAAACTGAGGTGACATGGTGTGCAAGATAATGATGGATTGTGATGCAGCCCGAGTGATTGCCAGTGGCTGAGATTAATTCACTGTTTTGTATACTGAACTTTTCCAAAAGTGGCGTTTTCAGAATTGTGAATTAAAATCTGACTTTACCTTTAAAGACGATTTTAAATTACAATTCCTTAAACACCAAACATTACATTTCTACCTACTCCCAAACAAAAGTTACCACTTATTAAGCGTAATAAGGGAACCCAATGCTATCCTATTTGAGAGGTAAACCGCACAGTAGTGAAAAACGAATTTGAGTTTTTCACTACCAGGATCTGTAAAACTTAAAAGTACACGTTACATTTTTTTAATTCACGGCACCCTGCCCAAAGGGCTGTTTAGGGTCTATCTTAGGGGTGACTTATATGTACTAAAAAGAGAGTTTTTAAGTCTGGCAAGGGATATATTTTACCAGGTTGAATTGACAGTTTAAAATTGCTCACAGGCTGCAATGGCAGGCCTCGGACATGCTTTAAGGGCGAACGTAAGTGAGTGGCACAATAATAGCATTTAATTTACCCATTAGTAGCATTTAATCTATCAGCCCTGGGTAAATGGTATAACACTGTACTAGGGACTTAGAAGTAAATTAAATATGCCAATCGGGGTAAGCCATCATCATCATCATCAAGCAAGCTTTATTCGGTTAAAAAACCTAAAAGCATAAATACATAAAACTTTTCCCCGCAATATATCTCATACAATATCCCGTGCTAACATTTGAAAAAGATAGCAATTCAAATACATCTTCCTATATACATATAGAAAAACAACATTTCAATCAACCAACACCCGTCAGGAATCAGAAACATAGATAAGTTCTACAGGTGTGGCCAATGTAATAAAAATCAAGAGGCTTACAATACCACCGTTAACCACAGATAAAAAGCATCAATAACATTTCTTCCCCACCAATTTCCTCAGTCTAACGGCAGCAGAGATGAAGTTGTAGACCATCAAACAAATATATTCTGTTTGCAATAACTGAAGATGGAACAAGGGAGGCCTATATCTTCTAATATTCAACGACCCCTGCAATGGCATTAAGAATATTTGTATAGGTATAGCATATAATTTACTGGGAAAAAAAAGAAATTAAGTGTAGACTGAGCAGAGCTCGAGTCACAAGGACAACATGCAAGGTGAGATTCATGAAATACTTTGCTGGGATACGAAACCAGGATATGAACTCTATTGACACTGAACTTTACCAAGTAAAATCTCTGATGTTGCTGAAAAGGAAAGTGTATATAAGGTTCCATTGAATCAGAGGTCACTAGTGGAATATAGGCGGACACTCCTTTCTTCCCCACCTCTCTGCTTTCTCTTCACTGCCTACAGACAGTCAAGAAATATGTCTATAATTGCTTTTAAGAGATGGAAGTGCAACTTTGTGGGCTATAAAATAAATCAGATCTTCATAATAGTGCAAATTGTTCTTTTACGTATCTTAGCCACGAAATACTGTGAGTAAAGTCTAGTCATAAACAATCATTAATAATTTCCTGATTTAGAACAGTTTCATGTTTGGCCCAAACTGAGTGCCACAGCTTGAGGGGAGCTAGCGTGATACGATCTTCCATATTCAATAAGCCTAGCTATGTTATGTTATGTTAAGTGTATTTGTTAAGCACGCAAATGCCCGAGGGTGTCTTGGTGTTGGCTGCGGAGTACAAGAAAAGAAGTGAGTAATTAAGCTTTATTAAATAACCAGGTCTTTAGGGATTTCCTGAAAGTAAGAAGATTGGGTAGAGGATTTGATAGAAAGTGGAAGACTGTTCCAAGCGGCAGAGAAATATTGGTAAAGAGTTAGGAACAAACAAGAGCCTTCTTACAAACAAGTTTTCACTAGCCTGTAAGGGCGCAGTATCACAGTATCCCCATACCCCAGCTCCATATGTCATAGCAGAGAAGCATTGCAGATCTTAATCATGACACCCAGAAGCACACATCCTAACTTCCCAGTGAACTTGAAGAGAGCCTCCATTATTTGATCAAACTGGTCGTCCCTGACTTTGATTAAATGAGACCAAGTGCCTTTATGATCAAAAGGGATGCTCAGATATGTAAAAGTTGAAACACATACAAGTTTTTCCTTATAGATGAGTTGTGATCTGGGCTTAGTATGTGGGTGTCCTACGACCATGGTATGAGACTTGGCAATATTTGTCTGTAGACCCAATTCACTCATATAAGAAACAAATCTATTTAACAACATCTGAAGGTCCAACCCCGTTCTTGACATCAAAACACAGTCGCCTGCATATAGCAGAGTTGTGGAAAGCGCACTTCTTCTCCCTGGTCAACACCACTCTGTCCACCTTCAATTGGAGTGCGAAGAGTCGGAGGCAAGCTTATTTCTTAAGCCATTTATTACACTCAAGTGGCTACAATGTACAACACAGCACTCAGATAGCGTGTGTAGACTGGACAAAATTCAACACACATCATTGTGTTGATATAGAAAACTCAGAGCAGCATTACGTGACTAAATACAAAATTGCTTAATAGTGGAAATTCCCTGTGCCAGCTCGAGGTCGGTTCAAGAGTTGCATCTTACAAGATAAGAGTTTAGTGTCAGTGATAAGACCTTCTAATTCTGTGGTTATCAGCTACATGTCATAAACAGATAAGTAAATTAAGGTACAACGGTCATCTTCCAGCATGTCAGCGAGTTGCATAAGTGAACAAAGTTCTTTGCTAACTAAAACAAACTTAAGATTCAATTATACCCTTGTTTCTGTGCCAACATGTTTTGGCCCTCTCTAGGAGCCCGATCGGGTCTGGGGCCTTCGTCAGAGCAATGTTTTTTGTATCCCTGCTTTGTTTTGTGCACGCACACCATGCACACTCGTGAGGCCTAATGCTGTCACCTGTATTCGGCGGTGGTCGGAGCGGAAGCACTGAGGTAATCCCGCAGTGCCTGGATCTTTGACGAATCTGTGACTACAAGACGGCACCACCCGCATGAACCGTATGACCCTTGAAAAATAAACCAGAGGAAAATCCTCTGGAGAAAAAAACAAGACAGGTGAAAGCATTAGTTATTACGAGTGTGCATGATGTGCGTGCACAAGACAAAGCAGGGATACAAAAAACATAGCCCTGACGAAGGCCCCAGACTCGATCGGGCTCCTAGAGAGGGCCGAAACATGTTGGCACAGAAACAAGGGTATAATTGAATAATTGAATTCAATAGAACCCAAAAACTCACGTTTTTATTTATACACCAGGTACCCTCCCAATGAAGTAAAAACCTTTGGGTATACCTTGAGGTATTTTTAAAGTATCACCCTTCTGGATCCCTGCTTATCCAGTTTTGCTTTATATAAGAACTCCCATTCCATCTATGGTTGAGTCCGCCCGGGTAGTGCCATCTTACCCGGGTGTGGATAGGCACCGATGATGAAGCATGTCACGACAAGTGAGTGAGGCGTCTACTCTAATATCTTTGGATATCCCAAACTTGTAGGACAGAGCAGAGGCAAATTCTAACATCCTGACACAACAGGAAATCTGGAGTTTTTTGTAGAAATTTTATTACATCAGTTGCTTGTGTGTGTAAGCTAAAATAATTTTTACCTGCCTTCTGGTCAAATGATGCGTTTGATGGTAATTCCCTGGAGCAATATATGTAGGGGGTGTGAGAAAGGCGATATAACATGTTCCAGAACATCCAACAGAGAGCCATACATATGCATTTTCTCCACACACAAAATAGGTATTTTTGGATGTTACCAGAGATGGGATGGTGGCAAGAGGTCGACAGAAATAACATGATGTCGTTATGTTCAACTTAATTGTTTTACTGTAGGTGCTATTTCCTAGGTCTATTGTTCCTATCCCCCTTACACAGAATGGTGCCGGAATTTGATACACTTGGATAGGGCGCAATTCATCCTTTTCCACCTTTCATTGTTTGAATACCGAAACCCATTCAGTAGTATTAAATCTTTCATATTCTTCATTCATTTTTTATCTTAGAATCGTTAAACTTCAGCTTCCTATCAAACGCATAAAAGGCGTCAAAAACAAATGTGTGGTAGATATGGTCTGCAAGTGCATATTTGTTTTTCTCACTGTAATCAATGTATCCCCATGTGTTTTCCCATAATATTTCCGCCCATGCCTTGGCTGACACCGCCAGGTGAATATGTAAAAGGAATAAGTGGCATTCCCCGATGTGTTATGGATGGTAACATTCTACAAACTCAGCAATTGATGATGTTTGTACCATTGTGTGTATGTTGTAACATTTGAAGAATTGTATTATGTTTATACGTTTGGCGGTGCAAATCCTTAAGAGGACACAAGGTGAAGTGATCGTGTTCAGATGCGGTAGGAGTAGGAGGCAGTAGGCTATGAACAGGGTAGTATGTTTCAAACCTCCAAAATAGGCCCAACAATGCCTATACTATCAAGAGAGAACATACAAGTACCACTGTTTTCCTCTTTTTAGTCCAAAACGGCCGGTTTTGAGCAGGGGCATTAGGGGCATGTACTTCTATTTCTCCTAATAGGTCAGAAGACACCTTCCCAAAGGGCCTTAACAGCAGGTACACAACTTTACCCATTTCAATCTAATCTTTATACAAATACCTTTTTAGAAGAAACAAAGAGCAGCGTAATGATCAGCCAGAAACAGAGCAATATAATGAAAAATCTCCAAAATTCCCTCGCTACACTAGCCTAGAGCATTAAGTCCCCAGTGTCTTTTGCTTCAAAGCCTCACTGGCAAGCTTTATGTTCAGGTCCAGACGTTGGCCGTCTTGACCACTGGCATGGGTTGCTACCTCACCAGAGATAGTTTCTTAAATCAAAGTCTATAGTTCATTTCGGCCCTTGGCCGCAAATTGTGTTGGGGCTGGACAACGTCAGGATGCTCAAACAGAGTCTGTTTGTCTGGGTCAGGTATGATGGCAGCAAGTTCTTGTTCCAATGGCACCACATCACCATGTATCAAAAGATCACTATCCCCAAATGGCACTTGCTAAGGGATCTGCTAACATTCAAAATCACGTACTCCTCTTCTTACCCACTGATCATATGACACAGGGAGTGGCGCTTTCTTCGCATAGCTGGCATGGATTCAGTGTCTGTGCCCTGTGCACCTAACAGCAGTCTGAGTGGTGAGGAGAACTTGCACAGGACCCTTCCAGCGTGGCTCAAGGCTGGTCTTCCTCTGAAAATGGTGGGTGAAGACCAAGTCTCCAGGCCTCAGATTATGACCTGAACCTTCAAGACAAGGAGTGAGACTGGCCTTCACCTGTGAATGAATCAAACGCAGTTCTTTAGTCGATTGGTCACAGTAATCGACAAGCAGAGGATACTCAAATTCAGAATTGTTTTTTGGTCTAGGTACACCCCACACATTTGCAGGCCTCCCCATGACTACCTGAAATGGAGATAAACCCAATTTCGACTGTTTAGTATTGCGCATTGAAAACAAATTTATGGGTAAAGCATCAGGCCATTTTAATTTTGTTTCAGCACATATCTTTTCCTGTTTCCCTTTCAGTATCCCATTATACCTCTCCATGAGGCCCGCTGCCTGAGGATGGTGGGCAGCATGGAACTTTTGCCTTATCTGCAAGACTTTGCAGACCAGGTCCATCACTTGGCCAATGAAGTATGGCCCATTGTCGCTCCAAAGAACTCGTGGCAAGCCAAATCTCGGGAAGTTCTCCTTCAGGAGTACCTTTGCAGTACTTAGGGCTGTGTTATCTCGTAGAGGGTAAGCCTCTACCCATCTACTAAAAGCACAAACCACTACCAGAATGTACTTGAGCTTGCCTATTCGTTCCATTTCAATGAAGTCCATCTGCAGGAGGGCAAATCTGGGAGTGCAAAATGACCTGTCGGAAAGGGGGTACCTTTTCCTGGGTTATGACTTATGAGTAGCGCATATCATACATCTTTTGACATGGGACTCTGCCACCCTGGGAATCAAATCATTGAACCATACATGATCTAACGTGGCCACTATTCCTTTAGCACTGATGTGGGCTGGACTGTGGGCTATGGTAACAATAGCATTAACATAACAATTTGGAAGCATCCATCTTTGCTTTTCTGCCAGATCTATTCAACATCCTGTCGCATCCTGACCCCCATATCTTTTCCACTGTTCCTTTTCTTCCTCCGTACCTTCTTCCTGTATTTCCCTAACGCAATCCAGAGTCTGATTAAACATAGGCACTTCAGGTATCCATCTAGCTGTCCCTACAACATACATTAGACTATACTCTGATTGGGCTGTTCGTTTAGCTGTTTCATCAGCAAAAGTATTTCCCTGTCCTATCTCATCTACAATTTTCTTGTAGGCACTACATTTAACAATAACAACTCTCTTTGGTAACATCAAGGCATCCAATAACTTTACTATTAGTTCCCCATGCTGTATCTTAGCACCATGCAAAGTCAAAAAGCCCCTCTCTTTCCAGAGTCGTCCAAATGAGGTGGCGACCCCAAAGGCATATTGGCTATCTGTATAGATATTTACAGTCAAATCTTTACTTAATTCACAGGCTCTAGTCAGCGCTGTCAGTTTCGCAGCTTGGGCTGACATTTGTTGTATTTTGCCTGACTCAACCACAGTTTTCAAGGTAGTAACTGCATAGACCGCTGTACTAGTGCCATTGGGTAGTTTGAAACATGAACCATCCGCGAACAGTTCCCTTTGAGGGTCAGATATAGGGCTATCCATCAGGTCTATCCATCCCTTAGTCTCCTCAGTAATCAATATGCAATCATGCTTCTCATCTTGTTGGGACTCGGGGATGGGTAGTACAGTGGCTGGATTCAAAACATTACAGCATTTTAGAGTGATGTTTGGAGCAAAAAGTGTCAACTCATACCCGGTTAATCTCGTACTGATCAGGTACTGGGTCTGAGTTTTTTAAAATAATTTGTCTACTGCATGTGGTACCATAACTGTCAAATTGTGACCCAAAACATACATTTCGGATTGCTTTACTGTAGTGGACGCAGCAGCCAAAGAGCGCAAGCAATTTGGCAAAGCTGTCGCTTCTGGGTCCAATGTGGAGGAGAAATACGCACATGGCCTATTCCTTCCCCCAGGGGACTGGGTTTAAACAGCCAAACTGCAGCCATCTTTTTCATGCCCAAATAAGCAGAAATCTTAGTTATAATTAGGGTTACCCAAAGCAGGAGCATTACATAAAGCATTTTTCAATTGCAAAAAGGCAGCTTCACACTCATTAGTCCAAGGAAGCGGCATGCATACATCCTTCAATGTTAAAGCAAGCAGAGGTTTTGCAATTAGTGAAAAATTAGGTATCCATTGGCAACAAAATGAAGTCATTCCAATAAATGCTCGGACATCCGATTGAGTCCGTGGTCTTGGCATGTTCTGCACCAAAAGTATCCTATGTGGGTGCAGCTTCCTACCCCTTTCGACAGGAGATGACCTAAATAGGTAGCCTGCTTTTGACAATACTGTAATTTGGAAAGAGAGACTTTATGTCCCAAGGAGGCTAAGTAATGCAGTAATTTCACTGTAGTCTGTTTGCAACCCTCCTCTGTGTCAGAAGCAATGAGCGGGTCATCAATGTATTGTAACAATACTGAGTCCTTAGAGGGGGTAAAGAGATCCAATTGTTAAAGAGCTTGGCTATAAATACTAGGACTTTCTGTATACCCTTGAGCGGCTCGAGTGACAAAAAGGAGCGGCCGCAGAATGTAAAAGAGAAAAGGTGCTGGCTTTCTAGGGCAATAGGAACACTGAAAAATACATTTTTTAAATCCAAAACAGTGAAATAATTAGCTGTGGGAGGGATCATAGTAAATATTGAATTCATGTACAACAGGGTACTGGGGAACCACAATTTTATTATTAGCGCGAAGATCAATTACTAGCCGATACTTATGTGGCATACCATCAGTACCTTGCTTCAATACAGCAAGTATTGGACTAATACATGGGCCTTTATGTATCAAATCAGAGATGACCTCTTTCAATCCCTCTTCCCCTTCCTTAGATATTTTATACTAGGGAATGTGTGGTAAGGGGACACCCTTTTAACTGTTATCACAATGGGATCTATCTCCATTCTCCCTACATTATTGTCCCCAGAAGCCCAAACTTGAGCATTCACTTCCTGTAACTCAGGAGGCAGCTGCGTAAGATCCATTGCAACAAAACAACTACTAAAATCACCAGCACCCATCGTGATAAAGACACCATCAGAAGAACAATATATGGTTGCATGCAATTCTTTCAACAAATCTAATCCTAACAGATTTTCAGCACAGTTTTCTGTAAGCACAAGCAGGACAGAGGTTGTTAGAGGTCCTATTGTAACGTCCAGTGGTTGTGAAATAGGGCTCTGAATGGGGATGCCAGAAAATCCTACAGATGTATTAAATTTACCGGAGAGGGGAGCCCTAGGAAAGCGATTATGAACCAGAGAGGTGCGAGTAGCACCAGTATCTACCAGGAACTCATGTTCCTCCCCCCCAGCTGTGCAGTAACATAGGGGCCAGTCTGATTGACTGGTATCATGAATCTCCTTCCACCCTTTCCTTGACTGCCCTATTGAGGGTATTCAAAGGTATTATAGTCAATGTCAGTATAGTCATCATTGTAAAAGTTTCTGTCTGTATGTTATCAAAATAGTTCTGGCGTCAGTTGTCATTAAAGCGTTGTAAAAAATGTTGTCTATTTGTACCACTTCTGCTTGTACCCCTTGTCAATGAATTACCCCTTCCAAGCACTGCTGTTGTTGGGCCCTGTAAATTAGGGCATTCATCCTTCTAGTGACCCTTCTGAAAGCAATAGGCACACCTATTTTTACCTACTGTTGCCCTACATTGCTGCGCCGGAGCCGATGCGGCTCGAGCAGCCCCTCTTCCACGTTCTCTTCCTCTCATATTTCCCATTCTCTCTGTCTTCCTCTATCTGGAAAAGCCTGTTGCAATATCTTTATCTTTATTTTTTTTATCAGAATTTTCTTTGTTCAATTTAAAAAAAAATTCATAATAAGTAGCAGTCATGAGAAGATCTGCTGAATCTTTGGTAGGCAAACTACTCTCAGACTTGGTAGTAAGGTCCTTCAGCTCCTTATGTAAGTTATTAATAAATGTATCTGCAAATATTCTTTTGCCAGTGACTGTAGACATGTCTTGTCCACTGTAACTTTTAAACATTTCCTCTAATCTGGTGAAGAAATCAGAGACTTCCTCTGTCTGTATTTGCAAGCAGTCAGTTTGTCCCAATCTATTTTCTCTGGGGGTATTGCATTCTGTAACTTAGTAAGCACCAATCCAGGGATAGCAAGTATGTGTCGGACAGGTGGAGCACCTGGGGCTCGTCGTGTGTCAATGACATCAAGGTTTTGCCAGGTATTCCTGAAATGAGCGACATATCTACTGTACGTATCCCACTCCACACATCGTGTGGCAGGCGAGTGTCACAGAATATGTCTACATCTTTTAAAGTCATGGTGTAAAGAGTTATAGCAGACTGGAGACCTTCATAAAAACCTTTTGGATCCTTTCGATAGTCAGGCAGATCTTTCTTTATGTCTAAAAGTTATTTCCTGTGCCAGGAGGCATAAACATACTGAGGTCTCGCAGGCTGAGCCTGTACACCTCCAGCTGCAGGCATAGGTGGTAGGGGATATATTTCCCTCATAGGATACCCGCTGTCAGATCTGTAGTATCTTTTCCTAACCTTCTCTGCCCACATTAAACAGTGGTCTATTACAGTTGGGGTACTAGTGAATGAAATCTTATGATCCCTCGCGTCTCTCCACATTGCTACAACATCTCGAGGGGATTCTTCAAAAAGCCAATCCCACCATTCACAAATCCGATCTGTGAGGGCATTCTGATCAAAGATAGGCATATCCTTAATGGTGGTCAGAACAGATTGTAGATTTACATTATTATATTCATTGTCAATCCATACCTTTGTCATGTTCTTAAATACTTGAATCCCAACTTCTAGTATGATATCGAGATATACTTATCCTGTTTTGTTTTCAAAACACTGGAGGGGTGTTTGGTGTATGTTGTTTTAAGATGGGAGTGTGATTCAGGGTAGTACTGCTAGAGTGGGACCCGAAAGGCTGTGATCCTGGAGAGGAATGTATCTGCACTGAAACAGAGGGCCCAATTGGATGAGCCGGTATTAGCACATTTCCTTGTTGAGGCACAATGTTTTGCGCATTCTTGGCAAGGGGTGTGTTAGGCTGGTGACCAACTGGACCTTGGGGTGCTTGGCCTCGTAGGGGTTGGGCAGGCAGAACAGCAGGGACTGGGACTGGCGCTTGAGGGGCATAGGGTGGTGGATTATTTAATAATGATTCTAATACTTCATATTCACCCTCTGTTTGAGCTATAAAGCTTTCGGTACTGGACATGCAAAACTCTCTATCCATGCAGTCTAGTGACTCCTGTTGCTTGCGTTGGTCATATGCCTTTGCCATTTGCATGACCGTCTTTCCTTGCTCTTTTTCTCTATCTTTCTGATGTTTAACAGCTAATGTGGTGGCATGTTTTTCCCGCTTCTGAAAACTTTCCCACATTGCCTATCTCACATTTTTCTTAAAAAAGACATTGTTGCAAATACTGTATTTTATTTAAATCAAATGAGCCGTGCAGCGGCCATCTCAAATCTTCATTCTCTTTTGTATATTTATGCCAAAGATTATTCCAAAGGTTCACCCTAACTCCAAATTTCACCATCATTCTTCAAGCCGGGCTCCCTTGGGGAGTGACTCATCCAATTAAGGACGTCCAAAACAACTATAAATGCATTTTCTTAGTTTGCTCATTGTCCTCTAAAATTGGAGACCCTCAATAAATGAGAAAACTAATAACTCCAATGTCCCAAAATGACAATTGTCTCGTCAATTCAATCAATTGTTCAAACATGCATTCAGAACAACCTCACCAGGTTAATGTGGGGGCGTCTGTCTCTCTGCACTTGGAAAAATGTGTCAGTTTGCAATTAACCTGTTCGGGACCTCTGCCAGGGAAATCCTGATGCTGAGGAACACCAGTTTGAAACATCAGATGGCAGCTGCGAGTAACTTATCTCTCTGGCAGGGGCCCCCACAATCAATCGGTCTCAGGTCGGTCAGCTCAGTCACAAACTCAAGAGCTGATGGATGTCCCACGTTGAGGTCCCGGCGGAGTCGCCATTTGTGGAAAGCGCACTTCTTCGCTGTGGTCAACACCTCTCTGTCCACCTTCAATTGGAGTGTGAAGAGTCGGAGGTAAGCTTATTTCTTAAGCCATTTATTACACTCAAGTGGGCACAATGTATAACACAGCACTCAGATGGCATGTGTATACTGGACAAAATTCAACACATCATTGCGTTTATATAGAAAACTCATAGCAACATTACATGACTAAATACAAAATTGCTTGATAGTGGAAATTCCATTCCAGCTCGAGGCCGGTTCAAGATTTGCATCTTACAAGGTAAGAGTTTAGTGTCAGTGATAAGACCTTCCAGTTCTGTGGTTATCAGCTACATGTCATAAACAGAAAAATAAATTAAGGCACAACGGTCATCTTCCAGCATGTTGGCGAATTGCATAAGTGAACAAAGATCTTAGCCCACTAAAACAAACTTAAGAGCAAAAGCTTTTCTTGTGAAGTGGAAAATTTCGAGTTGCTTTGAGTTGAACAACATTTTGGCCAAATATACAAAATGAATGTGCTTTTAGTTCACTCTATAATCCATTTCTTAAAGCAAATTTTCTCAGAGGAGGGAGTATTCTCGATCCCACCCTGGGGGTGTCTGCCTCACCCGTGTTCATGGAAATGTCCAGATCATTAATATATAGGCAGAAGAGAAACAAAACCAGCACAAACCCTTGTCTTACTCCTCCCTTCTATTGATGGGATCGGTGCATTCCTCATAGACTCCATGCCTAATGCAACCTGTCACTGTCTCATGTATTTGGGCCAGGAAATGAACCAGAGTTACCTTCACTCCCATATCTAGCATTTTACACCAGACTTTGGCTCTATCTTCCTACTCAAAGGGTGAGGTGAGATCCACGAAAGCTAGATACAAACAGCCCTTCTTCGCCTGTGTATATTTGCTAATAATCAGGTGTAAGTTCAGGCATTCTTCGGAAGTACTGAGGTCCTGCCTGAACCCATATTGAACTGGGAAAAATCTCCCTTTATCAGCTATCCAGGCCTCCAGGCAATCCAACAGGATCCTTCCCAAAACTTTGCTCATAGAATCGAGTAGAGAAATAGGGCCATAGCAACAGGGATCTGCTCTATTGCTCTTTTTAAAGATAGGGACAATTATGAAGTTTGACTATGATTTAGGTGGACTAGCGGTAAGTGCTGGTTGGTGATGAGTGGAGCCCATAGATCAATATTGTTATTAAAAAGGTCCATGGGCTCTCCATCAGGACCAGAGGCCTTATTCATCATACTCTGCTTAATTGCTAGTATGACCTCTTCTATGGTAAAAGTTTGCATACCCATGCAAACCTGTGAGAATTCACCCATAAAATGTCACAACAGTTATCAGAATCAGCTTGACTATCATATAGCCTGGAAAAATGTTCCACCCAGTCATTGGGTGGCATAACGATATATAAGGGAGCATTCTGACTGTCGCCAAAGTAAGGAGTATTAACTGTTGTCCAAAATAAGCGAGCATCATTCTTAATACTGTTATGTGCCCGGGTTAGGCTCAAGTAACGAAGCTGCACATTTTCTTACATTGCCCTAATTTTGCACAATAACATTTCTGCTGTGACCTTTTGCACATATTAGCATATGTGACAATGTTGGATTAGTTTCTCTGAAACTACTTTTGTTTAAACATCTAGCTTCGCATAACATTATCACGATGCCTCGAACACCATGTACAAGACCTTTTTACACACAATGTACAAATGTCGTTCTATCTTCATCCACGGGTCGACAGGGCTATCTACATATCCATAACATTGCTAATCTATACGTACATCACAAGGATGCTTTCTATTATAAACAGTTGCGGTGCGTCCATTAGGGCGCTGGGGCGTTGCCCCACTAATATTTTTGAGGCCACATGGCCACATTCATCAGAGTCGCATCGGTGCGCCGTTACAGTAAACTTGAACTTAAGTTACTCGAATTCCGGGCCGGCCGGTCACCGGGCCACGCCCAGGCAGTCAGGACGCTCTGAAGGGGGTGGGGCAGCAGGGTTTGACTGACAAGTTAGTTTGGCACAACATGCATTGCCAGGGCAAGGGTGGTCTAGGCAGCGCAGCAGCAAGAGTGGAGTGCGCATGTTCTGTTTTGGGCTGGTAATTTTTCCGACCAGCCCGAACATGCGCACTAGCCTGCACATTAGGAGCGCGAGGGTTGCTTCATGCCGCAGCCCCCGGTCTCCTAATGAGCGGGGAGTATCCCTGCTCAAGCCAATCCTGGCGCTGCTGGAGCAGCGTCTGGATTGGCTGAGAGGCACGCGTTTGCCAGGCCTCTCCCGCGCAGTCAGTCCTGAGGCATTGGGTGCCGCGCTTGGGTGGCACTATGGTGGTGTAAGTATGACCAATCACTGTGGCTTATGTGAAGCCATGCAGACAGTGATTGGCCATTTGATTTCCACGTTGATGATGACGACCGTGACGTGACCGCGCAGCAGACCGCCACACACACCTCGTGTTCAAAGTAGCAGTGGCAGAGCAGGGGAGCCTCAGAAAGCAGAGGACGGAGAGAAGGCATCTGGGCTCTAAGCTCCCACCCTTGTGAGCCCCTACCTCACTGCCGTGACAGCAGTCCCGGCTATGGCTAGCTTCGAGCATGCACTTCCAGGCAGCAAGCAAGATCGAAAGGTATGTGCCACTCCAGGGCTTAAGTGTGATGGAAAAAACTGGGGAGTCTCTCAAACGGGCAGTGCACAGAAGTGGTAGTGTGAGCCTGCAGAGGTGTGATAGTGCCCGTGTGTAAGCAGGGTTCCTGGTGCCTGCATGTGCACTTTAGTGCTAATGTGTGTGTACATCGGAGGGATGAGTGAACTAAATACACAACGGCGACAGTGTGAGCTTGTCCACTGGAGCGATGGGGTCTACGTTCACTGAACCACTGGTGTGCTTGAGAGTGGTGTGAGTTTATGCATGGTGTGCAAACTGCGTAGCAGATCATTAAAACGCTTACGATATGTTCACTGAACAGCTGACATAAGTGCGCGCCAACTTTATTATAAAGCGAGAACGCACATGTTCCCTCCGAGTGATTCCACATGCTTGAACGCTCCTTACCAAGCAGGCCCGTCACTCTGTGAAGTGTGACCAGCGCTTCACACTCGGCCCCTTTTCACACCTAGTGCTGTTTACACAGGTGCCATGACCTCCACTCTCCCCTCTTTTAAAATGAACCTGTCAAGCTGGGAACTAGCAACATCTCTCTGTCAAGGGGGTAACAGCCATGAAAAAACATAAGTCGTTCAATATATCAGAATGTACCTGGTCTGGATAGTACACATGACAACAGTAAATTGTTGGGATTTCTTCGTTCATTTTTGTACTCCATTAAAGTAGGCAAACAGAAGAGTTGCCTGCACAATATTGTTTAGTACTTTGTATGCCATGATGGCCGCTTTTATTGTTGTAACAATTGCTATTTCAGAGCACAGAGGGCTTCTAGAAGAGTGAATGTGAGAAGAGGGACAGGAGGAAGAAACAGAAGAGAGTAAAATGAGGCGACGTTATGCTATGTTGGCTGCTTCTGAACAGCCTCCTTTGCAGTAGATCTCCTGTAGCGTGAGGTGGTCTTGTTATTAGCGTCTTCACTCACCAATGAAATCTATGCCACAGGGGTCAAGATCGTAACTGACTCTGCCCTTAAACAAGCAGTGACTGGCCCTGGCATGGTGATTTGCATTGGAAAAGAGTTAGGCAATCGAGTCAGATTTCGATGCCAGGTCAGCATAGGAGGCGTGCACATTGGACATATCCTGCATGAGAAGTAGCCTTGTGTAGTAGTTGTATAGAGAGAGAACCCATATAAAGCTTTGGGGCCAATTAACGAGTGGACCCCACTGAAGTTCATTTAATGCCAGAATAATCACAATACAGAAGAGGAGAAACGGTTTTACTGACAGATGAAACAACCCAACCACAGTTTTGCAGTGCAGTATATTCACAAGTGCAATATTGCAGAGATGTACGGTTTTATTGATCATGGGTGAAAGCTGGCTTTTTGTTTAGGATTATGGGAGGTTCCAAATTTGATTTGTAGATGCGCCAAAAACTCTAACTTTGTGAAAATGTGTCTCTCCAACTTTTTACCAGTATGAAAAGGTGGCTGCAAACCAGGATAATATTTATGCCAAAGGGGATGCAGTGCTTACCTCCTACACAGTGCCCCCTAAGTCCAAACAGTCCGATATAGTATTGTGTGCTAAGGTAAATACAATATGTGCCAGGACACAAAGCCCATCGCTGTTCCTGTGCCAGAAGGAACCAGGCAAATGTCTGTACTGCGATTGCAAACAAATTGAATGTAAATATTAAGCCTAGCAGGAGTGTTGCTCCACCTTCCTGCTTTCTCAAATTTGCTTGAAAATGCACCATTTGCCCACTCTTTTTTTCAAAATTTTCTCAGGGGGGAGAACCCTCCCCCGACCCCCAGTAGGTGGTTTGGGCTCGCTCGCTACGCTCGATCGCCCCAGTGCAGTACGATAATTGTTTTACGCCTCACCACTTTCAAATGTCACCAGCCGCCACTGATTATAAATAACGAGCATCCCGAAGGATTAGCAGAGGAGGCACTTCAGCTGACACCGAGGGTCCCTGCACGCTGAGATTTTACACGCAGTGGTCCGATATCTCCGTGAGGGGTGTCCAGTTCGTGACCAAGACGGGGTCCTCCATTTTCTCCCGCCAGGTAATGGGGTTGGAACGTTCCTTTGGGGGGATTCTTGGCTTTACACCTATACACTCTCTAGGTACACGCAGAGTAGGGTTTGCATAGTAGGAGTACGCCTGATTGCTACCTTGTTTTATATGCCTGCATATATACACTGTTTTAGCACCATGGTAGAACTGTATCTACTATTTACACTTTTTTGTGCTCGTAATCACTTTCATCTGCTTCTGTCTACTGATTATCGCAGCGCATGTATGCTATAGAAGAATAACGTTGGTTCAGTAAATATATTGAAAACGTCCCACTGTGTATTCTCTGTATATTTCTCTGAGCACAAGTAAGCACGATCCCTGAGGGGTCAAGGTTGTCATGTTCAGTGGTTGCCAGAAACTATTCGCTCTCCGGTAAGGTTAGGAGGGCTTATGGTGGCACTGTGAGCTAGCTGGTCTCTAGGCCAACATAGCCAGCAGGGGTGCTTGTAATCAGCCTGGGCACCTCACTCAAAGTTTATGTTGTCCAACAAATGCGCAGATCCTACGGATTAGTGGGAACTACACGACAATACTAGCTTGATGCAGATCCTCCCATGCTTCTTGCCTTATTGTTGTTTTCCCATTCAAGATTGCTTGCTTATAATCCCATCTACATAGTTTTATCACCTCTCTCTCTCTGGGCACCTCTTTCAGGGCAGAAATAAGATCTTTATGGGCTTTTGAGCAAGCATTATCAAACCATTTTGGGGCCTGTCATGACTAACCTTTTTATCTTATATCAGAAGCCTTTTAATGGTTTAGCAAATCCCATTAAATAACCCCAATATTTTGTTTGGGGCCCAACTCATTATCCAAGCAAACCAATAACCATGCCCCATTATTCACAAGGTCTTCCAGCAAACGCCATAAGTCACCATGGCCCACTTGCGAAGGAGACCCTTGTTTTAATTTAAGTCAATTTGGGCGGTGGTAAGTTTACAAAAATAAGTTTCCTTACCCACATCGAGAGAAATCAGCAGGGGAATGTGTTCACTCAGACCATTCTGTAATATTTGAAAATCAGTAACCTTGTGCATATATTGTAAAGGGAGGGCTATAAAATCATCGAGACTGCCCTGACCTCTACCCGTGTAGGTAATGTGACCTCATGTAGGAGTAGAAATAAGGTCAATAGCGAGGACAAGAAAATAGTTTATCAGAATGGAATTAAAAATATCCCTGCTTTGGTCATGTTCAAAATGCGATTATTCATTAGTGTCATGGCTTGGTACCCCCAAACAAGATTACTAAGATTTGTGCACAACCTACAATTAAAATCGACCCCAGATCACAATATAATCCTTGTCTAACGGGTTCAAGGTCTTTTTAAAGGTTCAGTCAAGTAAAAGTGCTATACATGTGTTGCTCACAGCAAAATTATTGTGATAAAAGTTAACCACAATAAGCATTTCCTTGGTCTTATGCCTAAAAGTAATGATTTGAAAATGTAGCTAATCAAGATGTGTTGTGTGGATCTTCCAATCTAGAATGGTGGAAATTAGTGTAACCAGTCCACCTCTTTGATGATCCCCACTAGAATAAACAGCTGGTGTATGAATAGCCATAAAACCATTTATGTGAACTGCATCACGAGTCCAAGTCTCTTGTAGACAAATTATATTGAAATCTTTAACTAAATCAGTCGATTCAACAATATCCAATTTGGACCGCAGACCAGCAACTTTCCAGAACAGGCATTTGAAGTGGTTTACAGGCATCCAATTGTGCATCAATATCAGTAAATGAAACAGGACAAACACCCATATTTGTTGTTAAACAGATTTTACATAATTAACAGTTAGCTCCTAGACTGCCAGAGGTGTTAACTCCTGGTCTTTACCAATTAACAGTTCTGCTGGTCTGGGAATGTCCAGTCGGTCTTTGTCCGATAGCCCAGAGTGGGAAGCAAAACAGTTTTTGTAGGTATAAGGTTCAGAAATAGGGTTGCTCCACATAAGTCCTAGCCTAAGCTTTACGCTATTTGAGGCTGCTAAAGATGGTGGACGTTCTTGGGCTCTAAACCTTACAATTCCCGCAACAGAGATCCCGGCACTTCAATACCTGTTCCCGTATCAATGGGCTAAACACTCAATCAGATACCTTGGGCTCAACCTAACTTCCACAGGGCGCACATGGGCACAGGCAAACTGGCAAGACTACAAAAAAGCTGTCATGGAAGATTTGAGAACATGGAAGTCCTTGCCAATATCATGGTTGGGACGTCTTAACGCAGTTAAGATGTAGGTGGTGCCGAAAATACTATATTTATTTCAAACACTACCCACATCAATACTACAAGGCCAAATTACGCATTTACAAAGTGAACTCACCACCTTTATTTGGGGAGGGAGAAGACCACGCTTCTCCAATAAATTACTTATGCTTCCGCGCGATAGGGGAGGGTTGGCATGTCCCAATCTGCTGGAATATTATTGGGCATCACACCTATGCTACATCTCAGAATGGGTGGTGCGAGAAAGTGAGAAAATCTGGTACCATATGGACAGAGCTGTGGCATGCAGACCCCTGTGGGATCTTGCGTGGCTACCAAGAGGGGCCCGGCCACGCAGCGCATATATAGCTACACCTACAAAAACGGTATTGGAAATTTGGGATAAAATTGCTCTTTCTAAAGGCCTCACCTCTTTCCCTTCCCCTAATACTCCTATTGCATGTAATCCAAACTTCCCACCAGCATTGCAGCCCCATTCCTTTTCAGCATGGGCAGAGGGTGAGTGCCGGATAATTAAAGATCTCTTTGAGGGAGATTCCTTCAAGACTTTTGAGCAGTGCAGACAGGAATTCCACCTCCCGGAAGTCGCGAGATGGCAATATCTTCAACACAGGCACTGGCTACAGACACCATCTACTATCCAAGGGGCAACTCGACCCTTCACACCATTTGAGTCGTTATTCCGCTCATATGACGGATCTAGAGGATTGATATCCCGCACATACCAAGTACTCCAACACTCCTCCCAGGTCACACCCCATACCTACCAGTTACATTGGCAATCCACTAGTACAGATTAAATCAACCCTAAGCAATGGGAACAGCTTTGGCGGAACATACCGAAAGTCTTTAAAAGCATTGCCCAGAGGGAGACTGCTTATAAGGTCATGACACAATGGTATTACACTCCTCAAAAGCTCCACAAAATGTTTCCTAACACCTCGCGCATTTGCTGGCGTAGCAAGAGTGCAATTGGGGATTTCCTCCACATGTGGTGGCTTTGTCCGTTGTTGACCACCGATTAGAAGGAGATTCTTAGCCATATTAAAAAGTGATCGGCTGACCTATACCTGAGACCCCAATGGTAATCATTTTGGGTCTTAAACGTACGTCTCTCCTTGCCATGACACAAGCAGACTGGTGTATAACATCACACATGCTCGGCGCAGCCAAACAGACAATAGCGGTGCACTGGAAGAGGGCAGACACTCCCCCAGCAGCTGTATGGTTCACCCATTTGTGGCACACCATGGCAATGGAACTTCTCACAGCATGGATAGCCCCCCGTAAGAACAAGTTTGCAAGCACATGCTAGCCATTGATAGATCATTTTTCTAAATTAGAATATGCCTGCTTCCAGCCGCCAAAACTTCGGGCCTTACTCCTCTCTGAGGATGCCCTCCTCCCCTCATGTGCGGAAGAACTTTGGGGCTCGAACAGAGGACACTCATAACCGGCTTGGTATATAGCTCCCAACTCTCCCATCGAAGCGAGTTCCCATCCCTTCCTCCTTCCTCTCCCCTGCTCTAGGGGCCTTTTGGTCTTTCTAGACCAGTATATAGCTTCTGTATTAAATCGATCAATTAAGCCATATGGTTTAAAAGTTTTAGACCACATACAGTGTGCTTATTACTTACCAACAGTGTGGAATGTGGTATTATCAAATTGACCAGACACAGAATAAATGTAAATTTTCGATAACAATGCTGTGATCGATTGGACTTTTTTGATTTGCCTTCTTTTTCTCTCTCTCCCCTCTTTTTTATGTTTATTTCTGTTTTTTATAGTACAATTTCAATAAAAAGATTTGAAAGAAATAAAAAAGATGGTGGACGTTAAAAAAAGCCCAGTGGAAACGCACGTATCTTGTCCTGATTGGTTGTTTGGAGATCTAAATTATGGAGAAGTGTATCCACCATCTGAGGACTTTTGAAGTTCACGACCACACAGTCCACTGTAACAGTTTTCAGGGCATAGCCTAGCCATCCTACCCTCCATGCAATGAGAATCTTGTCAACCAGGTCAACAGGCTAGCCTGATTTACCCTTGCACCAGTGGGCAACTTTGTATTTTAAACCCCTCCAGTCTTCATGTGAGTCCTTGTCCAGGGGAGGGACACCAGTAAGAACTACCACGTAAGGTGTGCACTCAAGCGGTAGTTAAGGCGGGCCAAATTTCCCACTACTTGCAGATCCATACATAATATTATTTTTTTCTCAATCTGTTTTTATTTATTTTTGTTATGGTTATAGGTTGCACATTAACAGGGTTTACAGGCATGGTATGCAGTACAGTAGATAATTCTCAATAGATGTAACACAGTAGCAGGAATATGATATTGCGATTACAAGCCAGGTAGGTTCTCATTCATCATTGCTGTTCATGCAAATCGTTATCTGTAGGTTACATATTGCAAATAGTGTACCTTAGAGTCGAGATATATTGAGGAGTTTGAGTTTTTATGGCATACTGCAGTGGCATTAGTCTGTTTCATACCGTAGCCTTGAAGTCAGGGAGCCGGGTGTAAATGCAACAGGAGCAATTAAAGAAATGAAATGAAATGAAAAGGGCACTTATATAGCGCATGCCTACCCGGGGGCCTCCCAGCGCTGGAGCCGGGATGGCTAGGTTGTTAGATGGAACATGAGATTTTGGTGGCTTTGGCTTATGGGTCTTAGTTGTGCCCCTTTGAATTTTCGTTTGCCCTGCTTACATTTGGGAAGTGGAGATTTATGCACGCTTGAATAGGGCTGCTTGGACCAGCAATAGAAATATCATCAGATGGCTCATGAGCAACACAAGAATTTGTAGGTTGAACAGAAACTAGAGATTGCTGGCCAGATAAAAAGACCTTTGGGTAGATAGCATTTGATGGTGTATTTTGGAGATCCACCTGCTGTAGGAAGCTGGCTCTGTATATACTATACCAAAGTAAGGTATAGTGTGCACAGAGTCCAGTGGACCCCAAAAGGCTTACAGAGGGAAAAGTAGATAATACCTTACCCTCAATTTGTGGTAGTGTGGGCGAGCAGTTAGGCTTTATCAGAGGGGGTAGTGTTAAGCATTTTATTGTACACGCTCAGGCAAGAAATGATGTCACACACTCAAAGACTGAACTCAGACCAATTGTTTGTATCAAAAATATTTCTTTGTTGTATTTTATTTACAGAACCAAGCAGGACTTGGTACAGGTAAATATGATTGTACAGAGAACAGTTCCCAAAGGAGTGCTCCCCAGTGAGTTTTCCTCACTTTTCTGGCTTCACAAGCCCTCTCAAAGGCTGTGAACCACTTGGTGATATCATCATCATCCTCAAATTTGGGGACAATCCCTTTGGGGATTTTGGGATCATGAGATTGCCCTCTGTCCCTATTTATTAAGTTGCTGCCACCATTGCCGGGTCTGGTGGCTCAGTGGACTAATGCATCCACTGCAGGGGCCTGTGTTCAAACTCATGGTCACAGGTTCAAATCCCGGCAGGTCCACTCAGCTTTTCATCCATTTGAGGTCAATAAAATGAGTACCATTGAGTTGGGTAACAATAAACATCTGTTATTCAGCGCCAAGATGCCCCATTGCTGGGGTGAACATGCGCTTTACAAATACACATGTTATGTTATGTGATTGATGGGGGCTAGGCCCATCTCTGCTTTCTTTTTCTAGAGCCAGGAGTCTGGTCTCTAGATCTAATCTTTTGTCCAATCTCACTAAGAGGTTGGTCTCTTCATTGAGGCTGTCCTCAATGGTCTCAGAAGTACCTGCTCCACCTGTGTGGGATCTAGGTGCTGTGAGAAATATTCTTGGAGTCAGGGGCACAGGGGCCCTGTTGTCCCTAGGAAGTGAGGAGGGTTGGAAGTTATCCTCATCCCCTTCATTTTCTTCCCCATCTGAGATGTCCTCACTTTGCTCAGAGGGGTGGTCCTTAGCACACCCTGTGAACAGATCCTGGAGCTTTTGTTTTGAGGGATGGGACCCCATGACAATGTTTTTAAGTTTGCATAGAAACCTTAACTCCCTAAATTCTAGTTGGAGGTAAGAGGTGAGGTCGAGCTCCTCAACCATGTTCTCTATGCCATTTGGCATGTTTTCACTAACAGTTGGGTTCTTGTTAAGGGACATTCTAAAAAAAATCTAAACCCTCTTATCCCTAACTATGGTGAGTTTTTATTTCTCTAAAAAAGTCTTAAGGGATTTAACCAATGCCCTATCAAGACTTTTGTTAATTTGGAAAAATTATCAATTCAAAAAATTCAGAATTCTAAAGACAATTTAGGAGTTCTGTTGTGTGATCAGGTGTTGACCAAGTCAGTCCAACAAATTCAAAGTTGTAGACCCCACCGCTGATCCACCAATGTAGGAAGCTGGCTCTGTATATACTATACCAAAGTAAGGTATAGTGTGCACAGAGTCCAGTGGATCCCCAAAGGCTTACAGAGGTAAAAGTAGATAACACCTTATCCTCTATTTGTGGTAGTGTGGGCGAGCAGTAAGGCTTTATCAGAGGTTAGTGTTAAGCATTTATTGTACACACTCAGGCAAGAAATGATGTCACACACTCAAAGACCTAACTCAGACCAATTGTTTGTATCAAAATATTTCTTTGTTGTATTTTTGTTTCTAGAACCAGGCACGACTTGGTACAGGTAAATATGATTGTACATTTTAAGACAGATTGTTAAAAAGCAAGCTGGATGAAGAATGACTTTTCTTACAGGTTTGTAAAAATGTGCAAATTCAGTTGTAATTACTTTTGGATTACTTTTTCTAGTCAGTGTGACATGCCTAGATATCACACTGGGACATTTCCTGGATAAAAGGTAAGTAAGTCAGTTTTTGTCAAAACACAATTTCTTAGGTTCTCATACAATTTTCAACTCCACACACACAACTTTTTCCACAGAAAAACAGTCAATGCAGTCCTATGGGAGAAAATCAGGTTATTGGTTTAAAGGTGAGTAATCGGTCTTGGGAGTTGGGTTTCTGGGGTTAGAACCAGGGTTCCCCCAGGTCAATGATGCACTCAAAGAGCACCCTCACTGCAGGCTCGGTCCAAGATGTCTTCCGGGAGGAACCAACAGCTGGGCAGGTAATTTGGAGGACTCTGGGTCGTAGGTGCACCTCAGGTCATCTTCTGCAGGGCGCAGGGCGGCCAGATGCAAGGGTGCTTTTGAGGTTGGATTTCACCTTACCGGACTATTCGCGGTTGGGGCGGGGGGTATCAGTGCAGAGGCTACGGGCGATGTCGGGTAGTCCTGTAGGGTTCAACCCATGGTGGACTCGGACTCTGGAGCGGTGAGTGACCTCGCTGGGACCGGTGGGCCACTCGTACTTGGGCCGTAGGCGACGTGTGCAGTGGTGGTTCCAGGCGCGGGTTTCTTTGTCTTCAGCAGGCTCGGAGTCTTGCTTTGGAGATTCTTTTGAACAGAGCTGCTGTTCACATGAGATCCAGTCTTTGTGGACGGCAGTCAGTCCTCCCAGGGGTTCTGGAGGTTGCTGGCTGCAGGACAAGGCGACTTTTGGCGCAGGATCTCTGGAAACTGCAGACGGGCCGGTAGGGCTGGGGCCAAGTCAATTCTTCTCTGCAGTCTCCTCTGCTGGGCGTCGTCTTTCATCCTTCTTCTTTGTAGGTTGTGGGAATCTGCCTTCTGGGTTCAGGACTGCCCCCTAAATACTGTATTTAGGGGGCGTTTTAGGGGTCACAAGGTTAGTAGCCAATGGGCTACTGACCTTAGGGTGACTACACCCTTGGTGTGCTCACTCCACATGGGGAGTGGGCACAATCCCTAACACTTATTGGAGAGTGCCTGCCATCTGCAAGATGGCGGGCACTGAAGAGTGGGCTTCACCTCGCCTCCCCCACAAGAGTGGTGGGGTTGGCAGAGGTGGGCACACCTTCTGGGCAGTTCTAATTTTTCCCACCTGTCCTTCTGCCGAAAAGGAGGTGAGACAGGAAGGGGGCCTGCTCCTGATAGCAGGAGAGGCTGGGGGTCGCGTTACAAAGGCGGCAAGGCCTTTGAAGCTCCCCTGCCACAGATGGCTCTTCCTGACCTGGGGGAGGTTTGACCACCTATGCACAGGTAAGGCTTTGTTTCTGGGCCCAGAAAGCGAAGGCTTCCACCCCAGGGGTCCAGAAACATGTCTTGTGGTGGCAGGCTGGTGTTTACCAGTCAGGAAAACCCCCAGAGGCTCGTCAATTTTCAGGGGGCATCTCTAAGATGCCCTCTGAGTGCATGGTATAATAAATCCCACACTGGCATCAGTGTGGGTTTATTATACTGAGAAGTTTGCTACCAAACTTCCCAGAATTCAGTAAAGCTATTATGGTGCTGTGGAGTTCGTAATGACAACCTCCTAGACCATATACTCTTTATGGCCTTACTGCACTTACAATGTCTAAGAATGGACTTAGACACTGTAGGGGTACAGTGCTCATGCAACTGTACCCTCACTAGTGGTATAGTGCACCCAACTAGAGGGGTGTCTTACCTATACCAGTGGGCAGTGGGTTGCAGGCATGGCACACAGGTATGTGTGCCATGTCGACTCTTCACTTTTCTCTGCACCAAAACATGCAGCTAGCAATGGCAGTGTGTGTGTGTTAAGGTACAGGACCTCTAAGGGTGACACAATATGTGCTGCAGCCCTTAGAGGTCTTCCCTGGTCACAGTGCCCTTGGTACCCATGGTACCTTTTACAATGGACTTACATGTGGCCAGAGAGGTGCCAATTGGAGGCACAACGGTACAGTTTTTGGAAAGAACACAGGCCCTGGGAACCTGATTGGCAGGGACCCAGGGCACATCAAGTCAAAGTGCATCAGAAATCTGGCAAAAAGTGGGGGGGTTACTGTAACAGAAACCCACTTTCCTACACCTGCTGATTACCTGAATGGGTTTGCTGGGTCTGTGATCAATTTCTGGACAGCATCTATCCGATTTTCCGCTTGCTATAACTCTGTGGATATTGCCCCCATAGCACGGGATAAATATGATGTTCAACTTATGATTAGGCTTTTCCTTTCCCTTCTCCATACATGTAGATGGACAAGCAAACAAGAGGCACTGTAGGTAGTCAAAAAAAGATCCTAACTTAAGCTGAGGACTCTGTCCAAGGACCAAGAGGGGTGGCCCAGCCCAGCCTTGTCCGGCCACGGACAGGCACAAACGGGCCCGCTCTTGGCCCGGTCTTCACTTGGGCCGATGCCAGGGCTCTCCCGCGCAGTGGTAGTGCGGCCAGCGCTATATAGCGCGGAGATATGGGCCTGCCTCTTCCCAGCAGTCACGATGTCCTTGTAGATTATAGGACACATAGTCCCCTACACACAGAAGTATAGAGTCCTGTGCTGTAGGAGTGCGGCCAGTGCTATATCGCGCAGAGATGCAGGCCTCGCCTCCTCCCAACAATTACGATGTCCTTGTAGATTATGGGACCAGTAGTCCCTTGCACACAGAAGTAGAGGTGTAAGCCAATTTTACCATGTTTTACGGTCTGAGCACAAGCACTTTAGCACTGATTAGAAGAAGTAAAGTGCATAGAGTCCTAAGGCCAACAAAAAATAATTCAGCAAAAGAGGAGGGCAGAAGGCAAAATGTTTGAGGGGAAACCACCCTGAAAGGTCTACCAATGCTTAAACACTGGTTGATGCTAGTTGCCTAAAAGTGACAAAGCTATTGGTCACCATCTCATCATGAAGTGCCTGTCTAATGTTTTGCATCATACTGGATGTGTGTGTTTCAAAAAGGTGTGGTTATGACTGGGAACTGGTTCCTGATTTATTAACAGAAGGAAAAGCAGGAGCGTTTTCTGATAATCCCTTCCAGAAGACAATGCTTCTGCCAACTAGTAACACTGCTTAATTCCTGCAGCTGACCCACAGCTCTAATCAGTTTACTACAACGGAGGAGTGAGAGGGAAAACAATTTGGGACACGTACAAGCACCATCCCTACATATACAAACTCACCACAACGAGCCACTTATGTCCATAAATGTTTGTGCTTTTAAGTTATTTTGTTTGTCTTGACCTCTTAGACATGGTGGACTATAATGTAGGTGGAGACTAATTTTATGCAACATTGCTATTGAAAAGATCCAAAACTCTCACTCACCTCAGTGACATGCTTCTTGCTCCTCATCCCAGGTTTTCTAATTTTTCCTGAAGTAGCTTCAACCATGTAGGGAGCTTGTAGCTATTCTCTTGTTGCTTTATATGCCTATTGTTGCTTTGTATTGTTTTCTGACAGAAAACTGTCGGACCTATACAGTATGTTTAAAAATTAGGCGTGTGTGAGGGGAATCTCAGATCATTCACCCATAGAGGTACATTTACAGGGACCTTCAAAGTCCACCCCATTGTTCCCCAGGATTGATACTTGGTACCTTCAAGATAGGGAAATGAAGAATAAAATAAAAAATAGGACAACCCAATATTTTGAAGAGATTCGGGGATCAGTGGCCTCCTCCTGTATACTTTCGTAAGCCTATAAGGCAGTGCTCCGGGACCAGGTCCTTGCCCTTATAGGAGGGGAAAAAGAAGGAACATAAACTTGAATATGAGGCCAATGAAAAAGAGGTTTTGGCGCTGGAGGAGAAAGCTGCGTTAGACAGGTTGGAAGGGCTGGGCCATCAGCTTAGGCTAAAACAGGACGGTCTTCGTGCTCTTGCGGAGCATGGGGCCAGATGCTATGCCCTGGCGACACAACGTCGCCTGTTTGAGGTAGGCGACAAGGCCAGCAGACTTCTGGCCTGGTTGGACTGCAGGGATTGAGACAGGGCTTGGGTGCTGAAGGTCCTGGACACTGCTGGGGTGATGCGGAGAACCAATGTGGACATAGCTGAGACGTTCATCACATATTATGAAAACATATACACCTCCCCGGAGCCCGAGGCGGGGGTAGATAGTGCAACACTCTTCCAGCCAATCAACCTCCAGACCCTTACACAGGAAGACAGAGAGGGCTTGGAGGTGGACCTGATGGAGGAAGAGGTGGCGGGTGGCATTAGATGGTTGCAGTCTGGGAACTATTTAAGATCTGCACTGCAGGGGTGGCCAAGTCTATGTTGGACATGTTCCAGAAAGCCCGAGAGGAAAAGTGCCTACTGAGGACCTTGCCACAATCATTTTCCTCCACAAAGCTGGCAAACCTCCATCCTTGTGTAGTTCATATAGACCAATATCCCTCCTTAATGTAGAGGTGAAGGTACTTGCTAGGATACTGGCGACTCGACTGAGAGTGGTAATAACGTCACTAGTGCATCCGGATCAATCGGGCTTCATGCCCCCATCGCAGTACTCGGCTTAACATCTGACGCCTACACGGGGTGTGAAGCCAAACCAAGCCACCCTTCTTGAAAAGGGACGCTGTATTGGCCCTTAACGCTAGGATGACTTTTGACAGCATATTATGGAACTACATTTTTGCTGTATTGCCTAGGATGGGCTTTGGCCCAAACGTTTGTGAATGGGTTAGGCTTCTATATCAGTGTCCCCTAGCACGGGTTAGGGTCAATGGAGTAACATCTCAGGAGTTTACCCTGGGTAGGGGGACAAGGCAGGGCAGTCCCCTGTCACCAATTGGGCTGGCCCTTGAGCCGCTGGCAGCATGGATATGCGGGGACCCTCTGATTAGGGGACTGCCGATGGTCGGCGGATGGGAGGAACGAATATCGCTATTCGTGTATGACGTTCTCCTCTATGTGACTCACCCATATCGCTCTGTCAGCCGGTTGCTCCAAATATTTGAGGAATTCGGTGATCACTCAGGTTACAGAATAAAATGGCCCAAGTCTGTGGTCTTACCCAACCTACTGTCAGATTGCAAGGCTCAGATTGTACAGGACGGGTTTAATTACCTGGGCATTCACATTACCCGAGATCCGTAGGATTTTCTCAGTCTGAACGTGTTTCCCAGTTAGAGAGACTACATGGTGATGTAGCCCACTGGTGCAACTTACCTCTCACATTGATGGGAAGGGCATCACTTTAGAAGATGATGATCCTCCCACGCTTACTGTACATATGGCAAAATACGCCATTTTGCATCCCGATGATGATATTTCAAAAGAGATCAGGAAATACGAACGCTGCTATGGCAGGGATCTGCACCCCGAATTGCAGAGGGGAGTGTATGAGTGAGGATTAGGGACCCCCGGTTCCCGGCTTTACTACTGGGCGACGCAATTAATAGTGATCAATGACTGGGTTTTCACTGACCAGCAGGAGCCTGCCTACTGGGTGGACAGATATGTGATGGGCCAGGGGAACTACGAAACAGTTCTTTATCAGCGCCGGAGGGAGCGTACCGTGCCTCCACATACACATTTGGTGGTCAGGGCCTGGCGGGAGGCGTCACGCTACCTGAGTTGGCAGAGTAAACAAACAGAATGGACGCCATTGTGGTGCAGTGACTTGTTAAAAGAGGTAGGTGGTCTAAAAGACTTCTCGAGGTGGGAAATGCTTGGGATTGAACATCTGGGGGATATCTGGAGAGGGCAAACACAAGGAGATGATGGACGGAGCGCTGAAACTTTTCAGACTCTCACCCCCAGTCACAGATCTGGGTTAAATCCATCATCGATCTTTAGCTCACTTCGCCACCTCAGTTCAGACCCAGCCACATGCAAATCAGTCTTGGCCCTGTTCCTCATGGGAACAGTCCAGCCCGAACTGCCAAGCCAGGTCTTCTCTGGAACGGAAACAAGCATCCTAGGACCGGTTTCAGGGTTTTACCCCTCATCAGCCAGGCTAGCTTGAATCCAGTGGCAAAGTGAGCAAGGGACCCAAGTCTGGGCATACCCTGCCAATTTAGGGCGAACACAGCAAACACAAGGAGATGATGAATGGAGCGCTGAAACCTTTCAGACACTCTCCCCAGTCACAGATCTGGGTTAAATCCACCATCATTCTTTAGCTCACATTGCCACCCCAGTTCAGACCCAGCCATATGCAAATCAGTCTTGGCCCTGTTCCTCATGAGAACAGTCCAGTCCGAACTGCCAATGCAGGTCTTCCCTGGACCGGAAACAAGCATCCTAGGACCGGTTGCAGGGTTTCACACCTCATCAGCCAGGCTAGCTTGAATCCAGTGGCAAAGTGAACAAGGGACCCACGTCTGGCCCTGTTCCTCATGGGAGGAACCCAATGATGAAGCATGCCACCAAGGTGAGGGTTATCTTAAGAAATTTTTCTTCCTCTCAGCAGACCTGTAGAGTAATTAAAGAATTTCCTCAAGATTTTTTTCTATAGAGTCTGTAGATTATGACGGGGTGACTCTTTGTGTTTTTGTCAGAATTACCTTTTAGAGGGTGAGTCCCTTCTTCTTTCCTCCATCTCCCTTATTGTTGGTTCTCTTATATTTAATTATTAGCCCATTAACGTGTACAAACTCCATGTTGGGGTGACACAGGTGTATTGCCTCTATAGTTGATATTAGTATGCATATTTGACTTGTTGGTGTATAAATTGTTACCGTCTAATTGCTTCTAATGATGTGTGCCCTTCTTTCGAGTTACATGAGGATGGGCTCATCTGTTGGTATTTACTGTACAACAGGGATGGTCTGTGTGTTGTCTACATGGAATCCTGGTGATTTCTTTGTCATAACATACAACAAAGAAACAAGATCCCAGGAAACTGAATCTCAAGCAATTTTCCAGGATTGCCAATCAAGAGGTCAAAGATTAGATTATAGATCATAAAATAGTGATAGAATATCTATGGTAGAAGAAACAGCCTCTTGTAGATCATCCTGCATGCTAAGTCCAGCCACTTGAGAACGACAAGTGTTGAAATACTTTGTTAGACTGAACATTTCATCCCAAACCACAAACAAAGTGGGCTGCCCAAATATTGGGGCCTCAGATATTTGGCTGAACTCTGTTGAAATCGCTGGGTTACTAAGTGAAAGGTTGAATGCAATAAGGGATCTGTAAGGCACCAATGATATGCTACTCCTTTTCACTTCCTCTGGACGTTTTTTCAATAGCCTTTGTGCCACATTCTGTCTACGACAAACATTTTGCCGGCTGTACAGCAACACGTAAACAAGCACTGCAGCAAATGTAGGTGGCTAAATACCAGGCGAAGGAGCGTCGCCCCACTGCCTTTTGCAGTGTAAAAAAAGGAAAAATAAAATGATAATAACTGGAAGTTATTATCATTTTATTTGTTCCTGCTGCAGCGTCTTGGCGGGGTGGGCGGGCAGATCTGATCTGCTGACAGAGCAGGGAAGGAGCGGTTTGCACTCCCTAAGTGTGCATGAATGTTTGGCCGGCCATCTCGGTCCAGCCAAACATTCATGCGCACGTAGCATGTTCTCCACCCAGGCTGCATTACAGCCTGGCTGGAGAACATGCCCAGGCTCCCATTCCCCGGCTGAGCGCCGAACCACGGCGTTCAGACCAATCACAACGCTGCATTGCAGCGTTGTGATTGGCTATGGGGAGCCCGGGAGCTTCCTGTTTTCACAGGAGAAACCAGGAAGAGGACGGAGAGGACACAGGAGAGGCGGCGGCAGGCCAGCCAGCAAGTGATTATTTTCTTTTTAACCCATCCCCCCCCCCCGCCTCACTGCTGCTTCCCGGGAGTAGCCATCACTGCTGAATACCATGGCAGACAGTGGGAATAGAAGGGAAGACATATTCCTGCTCTCCCTCCAGAGGAAACGGAACCAGGGTGAAAGGGTGCACACCCCATTAAAAACAAACAAGCAGAGACTGGGAGGCGGGCACTCCACGTAACAGATAAAAAAAACCAAGGTGGACTACGGAGCCCAGAAATAACATCCAGGTCAACAACAAAATGGAGGTCTAGCAATCAAACAGCAGGTACACAGGGAGCAGGGAAAAGGTGAGGTACCAAATAAAATAGTGATTTCACAGAAGGGCGCACACACCCGTGCCCAGAGTCCATTAGAGTATGTATTGTGGTGAAAAATCTGCAAATCATTTCTAAAAAAAACTCCTAGGAAATGAGCCTCCTCTTGATTTGCTGGACTAAGAATACCCTTTTAGGGCGAGCCTCGGCAGCGCATGCGCTGCTCTGCGACATGCTGTATTGGAGTATGGAATAGAAGACCCACCCACTCTCCACCCATATCTGTCATTGGCTTGTGTCATTGTCCTTCGTAAATGCTGGCGTCGGATTCGTTAATAGGCTTGTTAGTCCATCCTTTGTACCACCTTGTCTTCATTTGAAACCTCCCTTGAGGACTGGCCCTTTTACTTCGGTTGTTGCACGATACGTCTTTTTTAGTCTGTAAGCACTATTTTCTTTAATGAGTTTCTCCTACTGCAGGCATGACATGCTTTCCTGCAACATTCAGCGCGCCATGCGTGCTTTCACTTTCCAAGCAGCCGGGACAATGGTGGCCGCTTCTTTGAACAGGTCTTGCATTTACAAGAGTTTGAGCTATTGGCATTGTAAATGACAATGCCTTTTATTTATGTGTTAATTAGCAAAACAGATAAATAAAAGGCATTGTCATTTACAATGCCAATAGCTTAAACTCTCGCAAATGCGTGACCGATTGCATTGCAAATGCTTGTTTTCTGATGCTGTGCGACCCACTAAACAGGCAATCCAAAAAGTAGAATGAACCTGGTGGAGACGCGATAGAGAAGCTGATAAAATTGGCTACAAAACAGAGCCTAAAATTTATAAGAACAAGCCATGGCAAGCGAACACCAGTTACCTGTGTGAGAAAATCGGCCTACCTGAAAACGCTCAGCAGAAGTGTTTTCCACCATGAAGACGCTGTGCCTTGCCCGCCACCCTGTTAAGCTGTGAAGAGTTCTCTGATGATTTAGCCACCTTCTTTAACCTAGTACAGAAAACAGTTGGT
Source organism: Calotriton arnoldi (assembly GCA_963921515.1). Taxonomy (NCBI): domain Eukaryota; kingdom Metazoa; phylum Chordata; class Amphibia; order Caudata; family Salamandridae; genus Calotriton; species Calotriton arnoldi. Next base: position 69,679 of record CAWUFW010001187.1, read on the forward strand.
CCTGGACTTATTTATAAGGCAACAAAGTCTAGGAGTATTCGCGATTTAAGTCCAAATTTATGCATGCATATAGTCAGCAAAAAATGTCAAATATAGGCAAAATCCTTAAATGTGCACCAGGCATAAAAAACACGTTGGCACCTATTAACTTTCTCAGAACATTTCTGTTTTTATTCACAGATACATTTCCGAACTGGTAGATACACTACCATACTCAGTAATAGTTAGGAGGCTGCTCCAAAGGGAGGGGCGTGCAAAACAGTTGTGCTCATGCGTGAGATAGATAAAGTGAAAAAAGAAGGAATCAGAGTGAGGGTAATTCAAAATACAGAATTATTACAATCATTCCAAAAGATAACTGGTTATACATAACAACAAAACCAGTTAGGCATGGCCTGTCCACCATTAGTCATTTTTATAAGCATTTTTGATGATTTCCAGAAAACAGAGAAATATTATCTGTAGTTTGGGCGGGATAGCAGTGGCACGTGGTACAGGCCCACTGTGGGACAAGTGTTGACGTTTCGACCCGACTTTTTTTTAATTTAAATTTGTTTCTTTGCATTTCGTAAAACGTAACTTAACATGTAACAGAGCCAGACACAGTGCCTAATATTGCATAAACGGTACATCAATTGCATGTCAGTACAGTATAATCGACTCTAGAGGGCTCCCAGACCCCTCGCCCCCATCAACATCCATCCATCCCTTGTCAGAAATCACTTCATCTGCATCAAAGCAAGGTGAGGTCAGCACATATCTCCATACAAGGCGTCATTTAACCAAGGCCCCAAACCCCGGCACAGTTCCCACTTACCCTCCCAGTTCCGCATCTCTCCTGACCAGTCTGTCTCCGGCCCAGTAGTGTTTCAAATGCCATCTTATCACGTCTACTACGATATGGCAGTCTCAGGGCCCTGATTCTCCCGCATCCACCCCACAAATGGCTCCCAAATGTCCTGACGTTTCGACCCGACTTAAAGGCATAGAGGGTAACTATATCCTCAGCTAGCGGGTCTTCCTCAGGACAGGGGAGAAGGGAGACAACCTATGGGAATAATCATAAAATGGTTTCAATGCCACGATATAAAAGTAGATTAAAAAGGCCTGAATGTGCCTGTACAACTAACCTATTCGAAGGTGCCCGTAGGTAAGTAGTTTCAATCACAGCTCCCGGAGGTGGGATGTCTGTAAAAAGGGGGGGGATGTGCACATAAGATATCCGATATATTAATCAAGGATATGTCAAATCAATGTCAAAAACAAAAAAAAAAGGGACCAAAGGTCGCTTACCCGCACTTCCGTTGCGGTGTAATACCCAATATTCCAATTATTCCAAAAGGGGGCAAGTCAAAGCCCCATCATTGTAAATCCAAGTAGCGCAGAAGACTCTACATCACTGGTGAATAAATCGCCATCTGAAACGTGGAACGTGGTCTCAAGTTAATCTGAATCCCAGTGTATAAGGGGAGACACCCCGTACAATAGTGTGCCCCTTGGAGTATTTACCTTGAAAATGGAGCCGAACCAGGAGAAATCGACACCTCGCTTGTCAGTGCAAGACTGACCCGAGCGATCCGTGTCTGTAATGAATACCCGGGAAGCAGCGCGTGCACGTCGCCGTCAGTGCGATGTGTCCCCAGCGCGTCTGCCTGATCTCACGGCTCCCTCGGCAATGGGAGAGTCTGTGGGGGGGTAAAGAAAGAAAGACTCCGGAACCGGCATAGATCACGGGGGAGGGGGAAGCGGGGCTGATCGTCGTGGACTTACAGTACATACAACATAAAAACAATTTATTGCTAAAGTGCATTTTAAACAATGTACAATTACTGCACAAGACAAATATTATAAACAGTATATGAAAGTAGGCCCCTGGGCTCAGCAGTGAAAGAGCAGTGAGAAAGCCGCAGGGGAGAAGAAAATGTCATGGTAGTAACAAAAGCAGTTACAGAGTGTTGATACATTGTTTGAACATTGTACACTCTTGAACAGTACGATTTATAACATATTGCGCAATACCCAAGAATTCATGGGAACCGATCACGGTTGGGAGCGGGGTCGATCGTTATAGACTTACAGTACATGGAACATTAAAAAAAAAACATCATTAAGGTGCATTCGACAATATACAAATAATGTACAAGACGGATACTGTAGACAATACATCAAAGTAGACCCCCGGGCTTGGCAATGAAAATTCGTGGATACATAGGTTGGAACAATGTACACGCTTAAACAGTACGGTTGTATCGCGCAATGGGTGTAGAGCCTTTCTAAGTTGTCCACACAATGGTGTTTGTCACACCTATACCCAAGTTGATGCAGCAGTTACAAGGGTTTTTTTTCATGATCCCTGTTAGGTGGTGTATGTGACGTCTAAGCATACGATGTAAAGAACAGATGCAAGGTAGGCCACCCTCTAACCATTATTCAAATTAGCTACCTGTCTGGCAATTTCCTCATATTCATTGAGGCCCCTCAGGACAGTATCAAAAACATTAATCCATTTACACTCGCGGACACTGATGGTATTGGTGAAATCACCTCCCGTCGGGTTGACCTTCACTTTCTCAATGACCCAACACTTAAGACTCACCGCTGGGTGTCCGAATGTGATGAAGTGTTCTACTAGGGGTGCTCCCTGGACCTTATGTCTCACAAAATCTTGGCATATGAACAGGTGGTGATGAGGGATATTATGAACTCTTTGTCACAAAGACAGTATGTCAAATATAATGCAACGAAGTTGGAACGTCATGCCCTAGAATCCTTAAGAGTAACACGCACATAGTTATAAAACCTGCTGATAAGGGAGGGGCTATAGTCATTCAGAGCACGGATGACTATACGAAAGAGATCTTTGCACAACTAGGGGTACAGGGTAATTACATCAAACTGAAATCTGACCCTACAAAAGAAATTGCTGATATTATCAGGCATATCACCAATAAAGGACTAGAGGAAGGCTTTCTATCCACACAGGAATTTGAATACCTAAACAACAAGCAACCCAGAATGCCTACAATATATACATTACCCAAAATTCACAAACGCATGAACAGTCCACCCGGGAGACCTATCATCTCCGGGTGTGGATCGGTCTTGGAACCGTTGTGTAAATATATAGACGTTTTCCTAAAACCCATTGTAGAGAACACCACAGCATATCTGAGGGACACTGTGCAAACTATTAAGTTGGTGGACAATCGACCATTCAACCCGAGTGACCAAATTTTGGTCACTATGGACATAACGTCCTTATAAACTAGTATTCCCCAGAGGGCTGCTCTTGATATCATTAGGACAGTCCTAGAAGGCCGTTCCAGACTGCACCAGGTTCCAACAGAATTCATAGTGGACCTCCTGGAGATCGCTATGACGAAGAACTTCTTCTTTCAGGGGAATACTATCTCCAGACAAAAGGGGTGGCAATGGGGGCCAGTTTTGCGCCGGACCTGGCCATTATCTATATGGACAACTATGAACATATCCATGTGTTGAGTGATCAGAATCCCCATAGAGAGTGCATTGAAGTATGGAGACGCTATATAGACGATGTCATGATGATATGGCAAGGTAATGAGCAACAGCTTAAGGAGTTTCACAGTTGGCTTAATGCCCGATCAGAGGATATTCAATTCTCACTTGAATTTAATAACAAAGTGATAAACTTTCTTAATATTTCCATCAGGGCTGATGAGGGCATATTACACACTACCCTATACAGGAAAACCAGTGAAAGAAATACACTCCTACGGTATTCTAGTCACCATCCTCGCAACCTCAGGGATAATCTACCGTTCACAAAACAAGGTAAAAAAGATTGGTACCTCTTGTAGAGATACATATGTCTTGTTGTCGGATCTAGGATATAGAGCTCTCAATGGACGATTAAAAGATGATCAACCAGCTTCCTTAACATTTCGTGGGCCGATGGGGTCTTCCATTATAGACTTTACATTTATCCATTACGCCCATTTTTACTTATGTAAAAAGTATGCCATTATACCTAGAGCCGAGAGTGACCACGATCCTCAAAGGTTAGTCATCAGCATTAAGCATGATCATTGGGAGACTCACATAACGGCCAATAGTGGAAGACTGACCGCTGTAAATGGGAAAAGACTTATCTGGAACAATAAACTACAAATGAAGGCATCGAAACTGGAAACAACCATGACAGCCTGTACCGAGAAAGACAGGATTGTATTAAAGTCTGGGGACAACTGGTCGGATGCCTGGCAATCTATTCGAAAAAATATATTGTCTAGTCTTGTGGCAAGTATACAAGAGCCGCGATTAAATGTCAATGTAACAAAGAGTGCAAAATTAAAGGAATCAAAGAGAATCTATCGTAAGGAGATGCGCTATATCTTAAATCTTCCAAAATCGAATGAGAGGAATATGAAAATACAAGATATAAAGAAAGTGTTTAAGAATAGGAACTTACAGATAAAGCGGGGTAGCTTATGCTAAATTATATCATGCTATTTCGTCCAGGAATGAGCGAGCTTTTTGGTCCCTTGTGAGACATGGCACAAATTCGCATAAACAGCCAGAGGATTTTTTTGTCTCAAGTCATAAGTGGGAAAATCCATATCAAATCTTTATACAAATCATCTATTACAAGCGAATATATGACAACTAACGCGGATGGTCTATTTGCAGAAATAACTGAAGATGAAATTGTCAAATTAATAAAGAGTGCCCGCTCATCCAGGGCAGCAGTACCCAATGGTATCCCTATTGGCTTGATAAAATTTAACATAATGTTTTGGAGTGCGTTGTTAAAACAGTTGTTCCTACAGGTAATTAATTGCGGAATGATACCAGCTTCCTGGAAAGGAGCGATCGTCCATCCGATTTATAAGCGAGGCCCAAAAGAGGATCCGTCCAGCTATAGATTAATAGTGTTGCTGGATTTTGAAGGGAAACTGTTTGCGAAGCACCTCCAGAATAAATTGAGGGCATGGGCGGAGGAAAAATCATTAATCCCAATAACGCAAACTGGATTTCGCTTAGGGTGTTCGAACCTGGATAACATTGTTTCACTGGCCATGATGGGAGAAAAAGGCAAGTTTGCGGAAAATAACATTATACGCCTGCTTTGTGGACTATTCCACAGCATTCGACAAGGTTAACAGGCAAAGGTTGTGGAGCAAATTAATAGCATGGGAGGTTGATTTAAATCTTTTAAATTTTATTATTGCCCTGCACTCGGATACATGGGTCAGGGTGAAGCTGGCTCTTGATAATACATTATCTCCAAAAATGGATACCACTAACGGTCTTAAACAAGGCTGTGTCCTTGCGCCTTTATTATTCTCCTTGTACATTGCAGATATCGATTCGATGTTAAGTTCAGATATGGGTGTGGCACCTAAATTAGGGGACAAAAAAATACCATATCTGGCATATGCTGACGATTTAGTGATTTTATCCATAACTCCTAATGGATTACAGCATCAACTGAACCAACTAGACATATACAACAAAATGAATGGTTTGATAGCTAACTTATCTAAAACAAAAATTGTTACGTTTGGACATACTACACAATCAAAAACGTGGACTTTAGGAGACAATCCAATCAAGGTAGTCGATCAATATAACTACCTCGGCGTAACATTCGACAAAAAGTTATCATGGTTAAACCATACGGTCTGCAAACGTGTAAAATCTATAACTATTACAAAATCAATTGCGAGATTTATGAAACTATGCGGAGGGAATGCAATTATCCCATCTCTAAAAGCTTTACAGATGAAAATGATTCAGTTTCTATTGTATGCATCTCCTGCCATGAACAAGAAAGTCAATTGTGATCTTGAAAAATGTTTCATGAAAAGCGTTCGTACCATACTCCATTTATGACAGGCTACTCCACATTGTATGATACGGTTGGAATTTGGCCTAAAATCTTTGGAAATGCTGCATAAGATCAGTTGTGTTAACTACATTATCGATTGTGCTAAGGCCGATTCATGTACATTGAAACATCTAATAATGGAGGAACTCCGGAGTAATAAAGTAAGAGATCTGCAACTTTCTATTATAATGATGGAAATAGACTCTTATGAACTGCCTGATATTCAGGAGATGGGACGAATGACCAGGGATGTGCGGAAAAAACTAATAGGTAAAACATTAAAGCTAACACAGTGGAATTCAGATCGCTTACAAGCCGAGAAATATAAACACTCAGACTTAATAATTGACACATATACCTTGCAGGCTCAAGAATACTTGGGATGGAATGTGACCAGCTATATTAAATGGAAATATGTAAGGTTTAGACAACTCTATATTCCAATAGGGGAGTTTGAAGGGACTTGGAATAAGGCGCTTAAAGATACTCAGGGATGTCGGCTTTGTGGAACCGGCAAGGAAACTCTTGAACATTTAATATGCATCTGCCCGAGACTTTTGCCCACACGGAGGTTATATTTACGTCCCATGTTTAATAATGCCTAAATAAGAACAACTACAGAGGCTATACGTTATTGTTTTAGGCTCACAGGGGAAAGTGCAATCAGAAGGATGGTACAGTTTTTAGAACATGCTTATAAAACATTACTCGACTAGATGATTTTTATCTGCTCTGTATATAGATGCAAAGATAGGTATTACGACCTATGTATATCTTCTTTTTAGGATACTTCACATGGTTAATATGTGATTGTTTTTATTCTATTTTTATGCCTGCTTATTTTCTATTTATTGTAATCAAATGATTAATGCAATAAAGTATTTTTTTTAAAATTATATTATTACCCTTTGGTCAATTCCTGAGGTTGCGGAGGAATTGCACCAAGAAACATGACTTTTTTGAGGAATCGGCAAATCTAAGGACACGTCTAATTGAGAGGGTATCCAGTGAGTTTACTGAAGAAAGCCCGAAAACAGGCATGGTTTTGTCATAGGGAGTTCCTCCTAGAACCAAAACAGAGAGCAACTACAGATCAGGAACGTTTAGTATGTGTGACCACGTTCTGCACAAAAAGCAACGAGATTAAAAAGATCATTAACCGCCACTGGCACCTGGTGGCAGATGAGATAGGGATCATGGAACCTCGTATGCATGCATTCAGGAAGGGTAAAAATGTGAGAGATTACGTGGTGAAATCACTGCTACCTACGTAAACAAGGGACAGACAATTAGCACTTTGGAACATCCCTCCTGTTAAAGGGCACCATAAATGCGGACAATGTAAAGCTTGTCCTATGACGAAGGAGATGAAACAATACACCCATAACAACTACACACATACATTACAGGATCATACCAATTGCAACTCCACGGGTGTAATATATGCAATAACTTGACCGTGTGATTTTTTGTATATTGGTCAAACTATACAGAAAGAAAAACCCACATACTGCAGCATTGCAGTAGAATACGTTGCAAGGTCCAGAGAGCAACCCTAGTAGAACACTTCATCACATTCGGACACCCGGCGGAGAGTCTTAAGTGGTGGGTCATTGAGAAAGTGAAGGTCAACCCGAGGGGAGGTGATTTCACCAATACCATCAGTGTCCGCGAGTGTAAATGGATTTACGTTTTTGATACTGTCCTGAGGGGCCTCAATGAATACGAGGAAATTGCCAGACAGGTAGCTAATTTGAATAATGGCTAGAGGGTAGCCTACCTTGCATCTGTTCTTTACATCGTATGCTTAGACGTCACATACACCACCTAACAGGGATCATGAAAAAAAAAAACTTGTGACTGCTGCATCAACTTGGGTATAGGTGTGACATACACCATTGTATTGTATTGTAATTGCATTTATATAGCGCTTACTACCCCATACGAGGCGTCAAAGCGCTTTTTCAGCGAGTAGCACGCTACTCCGGGACCCATAGAGGATTAGTGTTGAATTAGTATAGTGAAACATGCAAGTACATTTTAAGTGGTGGATAGGTTAGTCAATTATTTGGATTTGGAATGATAGCAGAAGGATAGAGGAGGAAAAAAAGGTTTGTATTTATATAGCGCTTGTTACCCCTGATGGGGTGTTGAAGCACGCTACTCCGGAAGCCCATAAAGGATTAGTGGTGAATTAATATGGTGAAATATGAAAGTAGTTTCAGTGGTGGATATTAGTCAGTTATTTGGAGTGAGAAGGATAGCGGAGGGATAAAAAGGGAAGAAAGGTTTGCATTCATATAGCACTTGTTACCCCTGATGGGTGTTGAAGCGCTTTTCTGGCGAGGAGCACGCCACTCCGGAACCCATTAAGGATTAGTGTTGAAAATTAGTATAGTAAAAAATGAAGTAATTTGAGTAGTGGATATGTTATTCAGTTATTTGGGTAGAGAAGGGTAGGTGGCGGGATAGAAGAGGGAAAGAGGTTTGTATTTATATAGCGCTTGCTACCCCTGATGGGGTTTTGAAGCGCAAGTAGCACGCTACTCTGGAACCCATAAGTATTAGTGTTGAATTAGTATGGTGAAACATGAAAGTAATTTTAGTGGTGGATATGTTAGTCAGTTATTTGGATTGAGAAGGGTTGGGGAGGGTAGAAAGGAAAAGGTTTGCATTTATATAGCGCTTGTAACCCTGATGGGGTGTTGAGATGCTTTATTGGCGAGTAGCACGCTTCTCTGGAACCCATAAAGGATTAGTGGTGAATTAGTATAGTTGAAAATGGAATTTGAGAATTGAACATGTTAGTCTGTTAATTTCGATTGAAAAGGATAGTGGAGGGATAAAAGAGTGAAGGATTTTTTCTTCTTTTTTCTTTTAGGTCTTAGCAGTGAGAGGAGGCTTTTGGATGAGTAAAAGGGGTTTTGGAGGGGAGGAGTCAGGGAAGAGTTTAGAAAGGTTTGTTTTAGGGGATCGGTATAGTAAAAGAGGTGTCAGATGATGCAAGGAGGGTAGAGTAGGAGAGAGTCTAGAAAGGGTTATTTTGGGGATCATAGTAGTGGTATGGGGTTTGGGATAAATGAGTGTGGATGTAGAGGATATATTGATAGATGTATAGGATGAGAGATAGGGTAGTGCATTGGAAAGAGTAGTAGAAAGAAGTTTGAGATGAGTCAGAAGGTTGGGCTAGAAGATATGTTGAGATTAGTATAGGCTGAGAACTAGGGTAGTGCCTTGGAAATGCTAAATTAGAAGAAAGTGATAAATATATAGATCCATAAGTACATTGAAAGTATATAGATACATAAAGGAGGTAAGTATATGTAGATTAAAGATATTGATAGAGGCACAGGATGAGAAATAGGGTAGTGCATTGGATATGCTTTTTCAGGAGAAAAGTAACAGAGACACAGATCCAAGTACATGGAAGGTACATAGATGCACAATGGAAGTAAGTACATGTAGACCAAAGATGATATTTATTTATTATTATTATTATTATTATTCTTTTTTTTCTCTCAACAACATAATTATTCTACATGTTTATACAAAGCAATACACAAAGATAGGTACATGTCTATAGTGAAAACAAATGCTTATGTACAGAGGGATATGCTGTAAATTTCTGTTTGCGTATGGTGCTTATGTGGGGAAGAGCCAATTCTTGAGTAGTTTTCTGAAGATAAGGTGGTTGTCGGTGGATCTTATGTTGGGGGTAAAGAGTTCCATAGTTTGGCTGCTTGAACAGAGAAGGATGTGCCACCCATGGTTTTTTTCTTGTATCTTGGGATTTTGAGGCGAGATGCTCCTTTAGAGCGGAGGTTCCTCTGTTGAATGTGTTTGGTGATTTTATTCCTGATGAAGAGCGGTCCCATTCCATGTATTGCTTTGTGGGTGATACAAAGCAGCTTGAACGTGGATCTTCTGGCAACCGGTAGCCAATGCAGGGCTTTCAAGGCAGGGGAGATGTGATCTCGCGGTTTGATATGCAAGAGTAGTCTGGCAGCCGAGTTCTGAATCCGTTGTAGGCTTTTCATGGTTGTTAAAAGTGATCCGTGGTAGAGGCTATTGGCGTAATGGAGTTTGGACAGAACAAGGGAGATGGTAGCTTGGACCTTGTGCGGAAATCCCAAATGAGGGAAAATTCGTCGCAGCGTTTTTATAGTGACAAAGCTTGATCTTGCTAGTTTGTCCACTTGGGCATTCATCGACAGCTTGGAGTCCATGGTCATTCCGAGGTTTCTTACTTCCTTCGATACTTTAGGTGGTGATCCCAGTTCATTAGGCCATGCGGCAAGTGGGTTGTAATGTTTCCAATCGCCACACGTGAGTATTTCGTTTTTGAAGTATTCAATTTGAGATATGGCTCCAAGTCATCCACTGATCCACGGCTCTGAGACAGCTGAAAATTGGTGATTTTCCAATGTCTTTGGGGCATTCCAGTTGAAGGAGTATTTGCGTGTCATCTGCATAGTTATAGCACGTGAGGTGAAATTTATTGATCAATACTGGTAATGACTTCATGTAGATGTTGAAAAGCATGGGCGAGATGATAGAACCTTGAAGGACCCCTGCTTTTGTGGAGTACGGTTTGGACGAGAAAGGTGGGGTATGGATGACATTAGTTCTGTTTCGAAGGTAGGACGCGATCCAGTCTAGAGCAGTTCCCTCTATGCCGGCTTCATAGAGTCTTTGTTTCAGAGTGTCATGGTCAACCGTGTCAAAGGCAGCCGAGAGGTCCAAGAGGAGTAGCGCAGCAACTCCGTTGCGGTCAACTGTATTTTTCAGGTCATCCCAGATGGCAAGGAGGGCAGATTCAGTGCCTCTCCCCGGACGGAATCCTGTTTGGAAGTCTGAAAGTATGTCATTCTCTTCAATGAATTGTGACATCTGGGCGAACGCTGCTCTTTCTATCAGTTTGCCCAGGAAAGGTCCATTTGTAATGGGTCTGTAGTTGTCAGGGTTCAGCGGGTCCAAGTTTGTTTTCTTCAGTAAAGGGCGTATGTGTGATTTTTTGAGTTCTTCTGGAAATATTCCGGTAGTGAAGGAATCGTTGATGATTCTTCTTACTGGAGTGGCAGCAGAGGTTGTTAAAAGAATTGTTTTGAAAATTTGTGGTGGACAGGGGTCAGAAGGGCTGCCGGCAGGCCTGCTTGCTTTGACCAGGTCCATAAATTCATCGTGTGAGATGTGTTGGAAGGAACGGAGAGGCTTGGTTAGAGTATTCTTGGATTGTTGTTTTGTACAAGGGTTAGTGCTGTTGCTTTGTTTCTGTTTTAAGTATGAGTCCAACGTATCTGCTTTGTCCGTGTAATGATTTGCCAGTTTGTCTGTGAAATCTTGAGTAACAGGACGAGTTCCTTCTAGGCAATTTGGTTTGCGAAATTCATTGAGTATTTTATAGAATTCTTTATTTGCACATTTAGCGTTTTGAATTCTGTCTGAATAGTACCTTTTCTTAGCTATTTTGATAGCCGACTTGTATAATCTGTTAATTTTTTGTAGGTGAAGTTTGTCTTGTTTGGCGTTTGTTTTGAGCCAGGTACGTTGCAGCTTTCTAATTTGTTGTTTTATGTCTTTTATTTCTATGTTTCTCCAAGGTGCTTTTTTTCTTTTGTTCTGTTGTGTGGTTTTGAGTGGTATCAGGATGTCAAAAGCTTCTTGTAGCCACTCATATAGTTTTTGAACAGAATTTATTGTTTCTAGATTTGTACTTGATGTTAGTTGTGTTTCTAAGTGTTCCAAATTGAGTTTGTTCCACGGCCGATAGGTGGATGGATGTAAGGTAGTTTTAGGTGAGTCACTTAGTGTTGTTTTATGTTGGAAAGCAAGCAAGTGGTGGTCTGACCATGTGACTGGAGTTATAGTTTGAAAGGTAACTAGTTCAGTATTAGCAAAAATGACATCTAGGATATGTCCAGCGGTGTGTGTCGGTTTGTGGACAATCTGATGGAGGTTCAGTGCGTCTAGGCCAGTGATTATTGTTTTTGGATGGGTCATATTGGGTTTGTCAAACCAAATGTTGAGGTCACCCAGAATGCATAGGTTGGAGTGTATTGTTATCAGGTTTGAAACTGTGTCTAGAAGTGCGTCTGGGAATGTTGCCTTGCTAGGTGGAGGTCTATAAAGGAGCAGGAAGTTACAGGAGGAAGACGGTGTAGGATTGCATCTTGTTAGAAGAGCCTCACAATTCTTTATGGAGATGTCGTCAATTTTAGTGATATGTATTGTTTGCCTGAATACAACAGCTAGACCACCTCCTTTTTTGGCTATACGATTTTGGGTGATTGTTTGATAGCCTAGAGGAATGGCTTCATGCAGGACTGGAGCCATATCCTCTCCCAACCATGATTCGGTTATGAATAGTATGTCTGGTTTTGCATCTGTGAGAAGGTCGTAGATGTGATGCTTGTTTTTAGAGAGGGATCGAGCATTTATTAGTAGACAGTTTAGAGAGTGGCCTTTGGTGATTGTGAGACTTTGTTTTGTAGAAGAGTGGTCAGTATTGTGTGGGTTTGTAGCAGGTGTGTTTTTAGAGCTGGCATTAGCTGTATTAGGATAGCAATCGTGTAGCTGTTCTGTATCATGTTCCTCATCCAGCATGCTAAGAAGGCATTTTGATGGGTCTGCGTGTGTATGTGGTGGAGATGGTGTTTGACAGTGAGTTGGAGTGCTGTGTTGTTTTCGTGGTGTAACATTGTGAAATAGACATGGGGAAGCGAAGTTGTGAGGTATGGCATGTTGCTTATATTGTTTGCGTGTGTTTAATGCGGAAGGTGTATGAGTCAGGGGTGGTGGTGCAGCATGTGGGTCATGTAGTAAGGTTCTAAATTGTCCAATGGATGAGAGGCGGTTAGAAGAGAGTTGCTGTGTTGCTGTATCTGTGTTAGGTGTGGTGGAAGAGAGAAAGCTTGGCATTGGAGTTGGTTCCTTTGTGTTTGAAAGGTGGGTGTATGTTTGTATTTTGTGATGGTAAGTATTATGAGGTGTTGTGCTTTGAAGATCTTGTTGTGCTGGTGAGTGTGATATGTTTTGTTTTTGAGGAGTAGTGAAAAGGGGTGCTGATGTATGTTTGATGCAATGGATTTGGTTGTATAGTATTGTTTGTGAGAGGAGGTTGTACGGTAGAGGGGGTGGTGATGTGTTTATGAGTAGAGTGTATGATGTGTGTAGGTGGGAATGAAGTAGAGGTAAGAGTGTTTGTCTTAGACTGGTTTGTTGCAAGAGTTAAAAAGTGTGGTGGTCTGCAGTGTGTGTGTTGTACGTTAGTGTTATTATGGTAGAAGGGAGAGGAGGGTGTTTGTTGGACAAATGATGGAAGGATGATTATATGTTTGTTAGTGATAAAAGGTGGTATGTTAGGTGTAATTACAGCAGGGAGCGTGTGTCTGGATGGGATGTAGTTATGTATGGTGTCGATTGGCGTTGTGTTAGTGATGAGTGTATTGGTTAGTAGTATAGGATAGGGTTGTGTACTGTTTGTAGGTGATGGTGGATATGTGTGGTAGTTGGGATAGTAGGGTGTATAGATGTGGTTTGGTTGGTTTTGTAGTGCATGCTGGTACATTAATCTGTGCATAGTGTTGTGCGTGGTGTACATTTGGTGTGTGTGTGTTGCTCTGTTTGTGGATGTGGATGGTGTGGGCTGGGTGTTGCTTAATGGGAAAATGGGCAGCATTTCTGGCCCTGGCCCTGGTCAGTCTCGAACAGGCTCAAACAGGCAAGGCAACTGCCCTTGTCCTCTCTGCCCTTAACAGGCTCAAACAGGCAACTGCCCTTGTTCTCTCTGCCCTTAACAGGCTCAAACAGGCAACTGCCCTTGTCCTCTCTGCCCTTAACCTCGACGCCCGGGCTGAGACGCCCTAACCCTGGCCTTTTATAGCCCTAGTAATCAGGTGACCCCGTCAGCCAATGGGAACCCTAGCCCTAACACCATCCAATCACAACACTAGCCCTAAAAATCTAGAACCAATAGGAGATCAGGACCTTACAGCCAATATTAGCCCTAGTCCAAGCACCCAAGAAGTTCAAACCCCTGATCTTTACGTCCAATAGAGGCCCTAGCCCTACCAGTAGTCCCAACCCTAGTCCAAGCAACCAATGGGACAGGAAGCCCTAGTCCCTCCTTCCAATAGAAAGCCTAGCCCTACTAGTACCACACCTAGTCCAACAACCAATAACACCAGAAGCCCTAATCGCTACTTCCAATTAAAGGCTAAACCCTAGCCCTAGTTCCACCCTAGTCCCAACAACAAATAACACAGGAAGCCCTAGTCCCTACTGCCAATAGAAATCATAACCCTAACCCAGCCCTAGTCCCAACCCTACATTGATTGAATCACAGACCCAGAAACCAATCAGAACCCTCAAATACCCAACCAATGAGGACACTAACCCAATCCAATAGAAACATCAGATACAACCACCAAACAGTGCATACATGTACCAACCACTAGCAGACTATTTAAGGTCCCAGCAACCTCAGACAAGGTTTGCTGGCCAGGGAGTTGGAAGCTGCTTCTCCTGATCAGAATCTCCTAGGAGACAGACAGGCTCAATCCACACTTTGGGCTTCCTTCAGGTAAAGGCCTCACAAACTTGAAATCTAACAATACTGTTTGAATAAAACTTTACTCCCTCTCCTGGCCAAAAACGAAGTGCACAGTCCCTATTAAACACAGTTTAAACAGCTCACAGAAGCACCCTCTGATGTAGAATATCCCTGTGGCTGGGAGGGGGAGGCAGGGGGGCTGGTTTCACTGGCTTGATAACACAAAATGGTGGCTGGGGGTGCACTGTTCAACATACAGGTCTTAGCACAGAGCAAAGGAGAAATTTGGAGGGAAAACTGAATAGTCACCAGGAATGAGAGGGAAAGACTACAGAGTTTGGACTGCAAATCCCACAATTCAACACGTTAAATGGAAGCAATCATGGGCAGGAAAACCACAAGTTTAAAACACAAAACAGGTGATAAAATATGCAATCACAGGCAGGTTAAAACGACAATTTTAAACTGTAACAACCACAGGCAAAAACAGTAATCACAGGAAGGGAAAATCGTTTTTTTAAAAACGTTTGGGGGGGGGGTAGGGGGGAGAGACAGCACTAGTCTGCCTCCTTACCACTTCCTGGACTCTGCTCACTGCAATCTGGGGCACAGGTAGGCTGCAACTCACAAGATGGAGGAGAATGATTTGGGGTGCACCCAGCAAAGCCTTAAGGGGCCTGGGCAGGTGTGAGGGGAGGGCTCAGAGTTGCCGGGGAGCAGAATAGCCAATCCCCCGTCCCAGGTCTGCTGGCCTGGGGGTGGGGACTGGGACTGGGACTGGGGAGCTGCTCTATTCACAGATCTCCTAGGAGACAGACAGGCTCAATCCACACTTTGGACTTCCTTCAGGTAAAGGTCTCACAAACTTGAAATCTAACAATACTGTTTGAATAAAACTTTACTCCCTCTCCTGGCCAAAAAACGAAGTGCACAGTCCCTATTAAACACAGTTTAAACAGCTCACAGAAGCACCCTCTGATGTAGAATATCCCTGTTGCGGGGGGGGGCTGGTTTCACTGGCTTGATAACACAAAATGGTGGCTGGGGGTGCACTGTTTAACATACAGGTCTTAGCACAGAGCAAAGGAGAAATTTGGAGAGAAAACTGAATAGTCACCAGGAATGAGAGGGAAAGACTACAGAGTTTAGACTGCAAATCCCACAATTCAACACGTTAAATGGAAGCAATCATGGGCAGGAAAACCACAAGTTTAAAACCCAAACGGGTGATAAAAATATGCAATCAAAGGCAGGTTAAAACGACAATTTTAAACTGTAACAACCACAGGCAAAGACAGTAATCACAGGAAGGGAAAATCGTTTTTTTTTAAAACGTTGGGGGGGGGGGGGGGAGGAAGAGACAGCACTAGTCTGCCTCCTTACCACTTCCTGGACTCTGCTCACTGCAATCTGGGGCACAGGTAGGTTGCAACTCACAAGATGGAGGAGAATGATTTGGGGTGCACCCAGCAAAGCCTTAAGGGGCCTGGGCAGGTGTGAGGGGAGGGCTCAGAGTTGCCTGGGAGCTGAATAGCCAATCCCCCGTCCCAGGTCTGCTGGCCTGGGGGTGGGGACTGGGACTGGGGAGCTGCTCTATTCACAGATCTCCTAGGAGACAGACAGGCTCAATCCACACTTTGGACTTCCTTCAGGTAAAGGCCTCACAAACTTGAAATCTAACAATACTGTTTGAATAAAACTTTACTCCCTCTCCTGGCCAAAAACGAAGTGCACAGTCCCTATTAAACACAGTTTAAACAGCTCACAGAAGCACCCTCTGATGTAGAATATTCCTGTGGCTGGGGGGTGAGGCAGGGGGGCTGGTTTCACTGGCTTGATAACACAAAATGGTGGCTGGGGGTGCACTGTTTAACATACAGGTCTTAGCACAGAGCAAAGGAGAAATTTGGAGGGAAAACTGAATAGTCACCAGGAATGAGAGGGAAAGACTACAGAGTTTGGACTGCAAATCCCACAATTCAACACGTTAAATGGAAGCAATCATGGGCAGGAAAACCACAAGTTTAAAACACAAAACAGGTGATAAAATATGCAATCACAGGCAGGTTAAAACGACAATTTTAAACTGTAACAACCACAGGCAAAGACAGTAATCACAGAAAGGGAAAATCGTTTTTTAAAAACTTTTGGGGGGGGGGGGAGGAAGAGACAGCACTAGTTTGCCTCCTTACCACTTCCTGGACTCTGCTCACTGCAATCTGGGGCACAGGTAGGCTGCAACTCACAAGATGGAGGAGAATGATTTGGGGTGCACCCAGCAAAGCCTTAAGGGGCCTGGGCAGGTGTGAGGGGAGGGCTCAGAGTTGCCTGGGAGCTGAATAGCCAATCCCCCGTCCCAGGTCTGCTGGCCTGGGGGTGGGGACTGGGACTGGGGAGCTAGTCTATTCACAGATCTCCTAGGAGACAGACAGGCTCAATCCACACTTTGGACTTCCTTCAGGTAAAGGCCTCACAAACTTGAAATCTAACAATACTGTTTGAATAAAACATTACTCCCTCTCCTGGCCAAAAAACGAAGTGCACAGTCCCTATTAAACACAGTTTAAACAGCTCACAGAAGCACCCTCTGATGTAGAATATCCCTGTGGCTGGGGGGGGGGGAGGCAGGGGGGGCTGGTTTCACTGGCTTGATAACACAAAATGGTGGCTGGGGGTGCACTGTTTAACATACAGGTCTTAGCACAGAGCAAAGGAGAAATTTGGAGGGAAATCTGAATAGTCACCAGGAATGAGAGGGAAAGACTACAGAGTTTGGACTGCAAATCCCACAATTCAACACGTTAAATGGAAGCAATCATGGGCAGGAAAACCACAAGTTTAAAACACAAAACAGGTGATAAAATATGCAATCACAGGCAGGTTAAAACGACAATTTTAAACTGTAACAACCACAGGCAAATACAGTAATCACAGGAAGGGAAAATCGTTTTTTTAAAAACTTTTGGGGGGGGGGGAAGGAAGAGACAGCACTAGTCTGCCTCCTTACCACTTCCTGGACTCTGCTCACTGCAATCTGGGGCACAGGTAGGCTGCAACTCACAACTGCAACGTACAACACTTCACAACACACTATGCCACTCTACTCCCCTCTCCGCTATAATACTCCTTAACACTCCTCGCCACTCTATGTCACTCATCTCTACAACACTATACCACTCTACTCTATGAGACTCTACGCCACTTTACTCACGCTACGCCACTCCTCAACACTCCATACCATTCCCCTCTGCTTTTTGACACAACACTCTGCTCAACTCAATGATTCACTACTCCACTCTTCAACCCTCCACAACAGTCTGACAGTCTATGACACACTGTCACTTTAGGACACTCTACGACAACCTACTTTAAGACACTCCACCACACTCTATGCCACTCTAATCCACGACTCTCTGCCACTTTACTCCATTCTTTGCCACTTCACTCTATGGCTCTCCACTCTACAACAATTTACTCCATTCTGTGCTATGCCACTCTACTCCCCTCCACCCTACGCCACTCTATTCCACTCTACAACAATCTATGACACTCCATGCTTCTCCACTCTACGACACAGCACTCTGTTCCACAACACTCTTCTCTACGCCACTCTACGCCATTCGGTGCCCCTCCACGACACTTTATGACCCTTCACTCTATGACCCGTCACACTATGACCCTCCAGTCTATGAAACTCCACTCAATGCCACTCCACTCTACCCCACGCCACTGTACGCCACTCCACTCCATTCTATGCCACTCCAATCTACAACACACTACGCCACAACACTTTACTCCACTCTATGCTACGCCACTCTACACCCCTCCACAACACTCTACTCTATGCCACAACACTCTGTGCCCCTCTACTCCACGCTATATGCCCATCTACAGCGCTCCACTCTACACCACAACACGCGATACAACCGTACTGTTTAAGCGTGTACATTGTTCCAACCTATGTATCCACGCTTTGTAACTCTTTCTGTCAATACCATGTACATTTTTTCTTCTCCCCCTTGGCTTTTTTACTGAAATTTCACTGCCGAGCCCGGGGGTCTACTTTGATGTATTGTCTACAGTATCCGTCTTGTACATTATTTGTATATTGTTGAATGCACCTTAATGATGTTTTTTTTTTTTATGTTCCATGTACTGTTAGTCTACGACGATCGACCCCGCTCCCAACCGGGATCGGTTCCCATGAATTCTTGGGTATTGCGCAATATGTTATAAATCGTACTGTTCAAGAGTGTACAATGTTCCAACAATGTATCAACACTCTGTAACTGCTTTTGTTACTACCATGAAATGTTCTTCTCCCCCGCGGCTTTCTCACTGCTCTTTCACTGCTGAGCCCAGGGGCCTACTTTGATATACTGTTTATAATATTTGTCTTGTGCAGTAATTGTATATTGTTTAAAATGCACTTTAGCAATAAATTGTTTTTATGTTGCATGTACTGTAAGTCCACGAAGATCAGCCCCGCTTCCCCCTCCCCCGTGATCTATGCCGGGTCCGGAGTCTTTCTTTCTTTACCCCCTACCGGCTCTCCCGTTGCCGAGGGAGCCGTGAGATCAGTCAGACGCACTGGGGACACGTTGCACTGACGGCGACGTGCACACGCTGCTTCCCGGGTATTCATTCCAGACACGGATCGCTCGGGTCAGTCTTGTACTGACGAGCGAGGTGTCGACTTCTCCCGGTTCAGCTCCATTTCAAGGTAAATACTCCAAGGGGCACACTATTGTATGGGGTGTCTCCCCTTATACACTGGGATTCAGATTAACTTGGGACCACGTTCTACGTTTCAGATAGCCATTTATTCACCAGTGATGTAGAGTCTTCCCCGCTACTTGGATTTACGATGATGGGGCTTTGACTTGCCCCCTTTTGGAATAATTGGAATATTGGGTATTACATCGCAACGGAAGTGCAGGTAAGCAAACAACCTTTGGTCCCTTTTTTTTGGGGGGGGACATTGATTTGACATATCCTTGATTAATATATTGGATGTCTTATGTGCCCATCCCCCCTTTTTTACAGACATCCCACCCCCGGGAGCTGTGATTGAAACTACTCACCTACGGGCACCTTCAAATAGGTTAGTTGTACAGGCACATTCAGGCCTTTTTTTATCTACTTTTATATCGTGGCATTGAAACCTTTTTATGATTATTCCCATAGGTTGTCTCGCTTCTCCCTTGTCCTGAGGAAGACCCGCCAGCTGAGGATATAGTTACCCTCTATGCCTTTAAGTCGGTCGAAACGTTGACACTTGCCCCACAGTGGGCCTGTACCACGTGCCACCGCTATCCCGCCCAAACTACAGATGATATTTCTCTGTTTTCTGGAAATCATCAAAAATGCTTATAAAAATTACTAATGGTGGACAGGCCATGCCTAACTGGTTTTGTTGTTATGTATAACCAGTTATCTTTTGGAATGATTGTAATAATTCTGTATTTTGAATTACTCTCACTCTGATTCCTTCTTTTTTCACTTTATCTATCTCACGCATGAGCACAACTTTTTTGCACGCCCCTCCCTTTGGAGCAGCCTCCTAACTATTACTGAGTATGGTAGTGTATCTACCAGTTCGGAAATGTATCTGTGAATAAAAACAGAAATGTTCTGAGAAAGTTAATAGGTGTCAACGTGTTTTTTTATGCCTGGTGCACATTTAAGGATTTTGTCTATATTTGATATTTTTTGCTGACTATATGCATGCATAAATTTGGTCTTAAATCGCGAATACTCTTAGACTTTGTTGCCTTATAAATAAGTCCAGGACCAACTGTTTTCTGTACTACTTGATACCCAGGTGCGCGAACATCAATTGGGTTACCCCATTATGTTATAATGACCTTCTTTAACCTGACAGTAGAAGGTCTGTATGACGGCATTAAATGCAACTTAGTTAATGATGACCCATATCCTTCATTGATTGGTTAGTGAGATGGAGACCCAGATTGCAAAAATTAAGTTAGGTTCCCCAGTGACAAATGGCCTGTGGAAATATTGGAAAAGCTGGCCCTGTATGTTTCATGCACTGTGACCTGTATATTAAATGCCAGCATGGTCACAGAAATGGTGCCAGATGATTGGAAGCTGCAGTGAATCTTCTCCTGCTTATAAAGCCTCCCAGGACCCCACAGACATGAATAACTTCACTATCACCTTCTCTGAGCTCTGGAGAAGGTATTAGAAAGGTTGGTGGCCACGTAGCTGTCTGGCTATTTCGAGAAGGTCTTCATTATTGATTCCTGGCAGAGTAGGTGCTGCCTAGATTATGCTACTGGCACCACCTTGGTGGCAGCATCGAATGAAATCAAATCAATCCAGGATGAAGACAGTGCAGAAGGAGTGATACTGCTGGCGCATAGGACATGCTGAATAATGGACTGCTGCTGCAATTCCTACTGAACAATGGCCACACATGGACATAGTTAGACTAGTTCTAATTTCTGAAAGGAAGGAGTCAGTCCCTGAGACTCTCTTCTTTCAGCTGGGATAAGTCCGAGGCATCTTTGAGGACCCCTCCTTTATCTCTAATCCTATTTAACATCCAAGGGCTTGATTTAGAGTTCGGCGGACGGGTTACTCCGTCAAAAATGTGATGGATATCCTGTCTGCCATATTACAAGTGAATTGTATCCAATGCCACTCGAAAAATGACAGAAGTGATATCCCCGTGATGGAGTAACCTGTCCACCCAACTCTAAATCAGGCCCTATGTCTGGTCACTATCAGCTTTATTTTTTAGAGTTTTATATAGCGCAAACTTGACCCAAAGAAATCAGGTATCAGAGCGCTTTACTTGAGCACCAGTTTTGTTACAGATGGACACATTTTTTTTTTTTGTTAGGCACGGGGAGATTAAGTGATTTGCCCAGAATCATAGGATGTTGAGCGTCCCTGCCTAAACTCGAATCCGATTCCCCAATTTCGAGGTTGACCGCTCTAGCCGTAAGGCTACATCCTTTCCTAACTAAAATCCTTTGGTTGTTGCAGTCTTTCTTATGCCTGTACTCAGCTGATTAATATTATCACTATTAAGGATATAAATAATAAAATCAACAAGAAATTAAGAAATGGATTAAACAAAACAGCCTTTTGCACAAGACATAATACAAATGTGTGTAAAAAAAGTCAGGAAGAGATAGAACAGAAAATGCATAGAGAAAGAAAAAAAGAAGAATGGTTAAAACAATAAAAATTTTGGTCAGGCATTGTTTCAGTTCCAACTCACCGGCCAAAATGTAAAAAATATGTAATGCCTTTGATGTAAGAGGCAGATAGCTCCTAAGTGTCCCTAACGTATGGGTCTGTTATCCGGGGCAGTCAGACAATGATATAACTTTTGAAAGTCTTTCTCTTGAGACCAAACTTCTTTCCAGAAATGTCCCTTATGTATCAGTCTGGTTTCCAGAACAGTCAGCAAATGCTTTAACTTTTGAGAGTCTCTCTCTGCAGTCCCAACTTCTTCAAGGTATATTCTGGTTCATTTTGTGGCAGCCCCTGGGAGGTCGCTGAGGAGAAAGAATTGTTGATCATCGGTTGACTCAAGCTGCTCCCTAGGCAGGATGATATTGATGGTACTCGTCCTGATGGGGTTGTACAGATGAGAGTCAGCATGAAGTGGTTTATGTCCTCTTGTGCTCAGCAGAGGTAGTTTGCTGATGCTGAGGGGTTTATTTTGTTTTGTAAGTTATTTAACAGCATGCTGCCCCCTCTCACTAGAGCAAAGAGCCTCCTTTCTCTGAGGTTTGACAAAAGAAGGAGTTGTGGTTGCGCACTCTGCGCATGATTGTACTTGCCATGGTGGCTCTAAGGGGTATAGGGCCAGATGTACGACCATTGGCATTAGCGACTCGCAAATTGCGAAAAATTGCGAGTCGCAATTTGCGAGTCGCTAATGCCAATGTACAACAGTGTCAGAGACACTGTTTGCGATTCCCAATGGGGTCGCAAATTGCATGCCTCATCAATATTCATAAGGCACTTGCAATTTGCGACCCCATTGGGAATGGCTGGCCCTCCCAGGTATGGTGGCCTGCTAGGCTCAGCAGACCTCCATGTCTGGGGCTGCTTTTAAACAAAGCAGTTTTTGTTTTGTAAATGCAGCCCGTTTTCCTTAAAGGAAAACGGGATGCATTTAAAAAAAAAAAAATGAAACGTTTTCGTTTCATTTTTTAAGGGCAGGTAGTGGTCCCTGGGACCACTGCCTGCCCCTAAAAAATATTTTCCCCTGCATTTGTAAAGGGGAAGGGGTCCCGTGGGGACCCCTTCCCATTTGCGAGTGCATTACCAAACTCTTGAAGAGGGCAGTAAATTGCGAGTGTTTTGCAACCGCAATTGCGGTCGCAAAACATTCTTACATAGGGTTGAGAGTCGCAATTAGGAAGGGACGCCCTTGGAATGCCCCTTCCTAATTGCAAGTCGCAAATCCTATTTAGCGAGTCACAAATAAATTGCGACTCGCTAAATAGGGTTTGTACATGGCCCTATTAGTTTTTGCATGCACAAACGGGTCGCTAACCCATTTGCGCATGCAAAAATGGGTCGTACATCTGGCCCATAATTTTTTATAGTGCTTTAAATTTCTGTTACATCTGTAAGTTGGAATTTATATTTTTCTTAGACAGAAGCCCCAGGTTTTGGGTGCCTATGACAGGGCTAGGCCATGCCTTACTGTTTCTTTTATCCATGGCGTTACAAATGTTTATTTAGTATTCATAACAAAGTGTTCTTTCTAAGCCCAGTCCACCAGGTTGTTTCAAGGTGATCTCAAAGTCTTCAGGCCATATTTTGTGGGTGCCACCTGGCAATTGGTTTCAATCGAATGATAACTAACATCTGATCCCAAAGCAGTCATGGGAAAACTTGTTGGCAGCATTAAAACATTTCTAAGAGTTCCTTTCGTAACGACCAATGCAGCTCGACAATTTGTCCAGACCCAATAACTCAGAACCATAGGAACTTTTTACCATTTTTACTTGGAAGACACATTCAATCTTGACTAAGTAACGATGACCATGAATGTGCGCCATTCTCAGGGTGGTGTTGGCTGCTGCCTCAGCTTTCTCCAGTGTGGTTTGGATCTGGGTATCCCACTTGAGGTTGTTATTAACAGTGACACCCAGGTATTTAAAGAAGTCAACTTCTTCAAATCTTGTTGCATTGTTTGAGAAGGTTTTCTTCCCTTGACATTTCAGTTTGACCGTCATAATTTTAGTTTTTTGGGTGTTCTTTAGATACTTTGCCTTGCATTACCTTTCCACAGCTTGAAGTTCTGCCTGCAGACCCCTAGGGGTCCAGGCAATCAGGACTGACTAAACAGTGTCTAAAAGTGCTTGAGTCTTAAAGCCATTGATTGCCGGAATGTCTTCAATTGCTTTTAGAACTTCACAGTAGAGGCCATTGGTGTAAAGGCCAAAAGCTGGGCTAGAAGGCAACTCTGGGGGATATTCTCAAGAACTTGCGATAATCATCGCCAAAATAGGCTAACGCAATTTTTCATATCGCCGTCTATCGCGGGAAAATAACTCTGTGTTAACGTCGTATTCTGAACACGGCGGTAAAATGCGATAGTTTCCGGATAACGCGTCAAATGTCCGCGATAAAATTACCGGGACGGTGATAAAAATCTAAACCCTAACGTGAAAAATGTTGCGATGGGCCCAACTGCGATAAAAAATTCAGCGATAAGCAGCGCCAGGCCTGCAAGTCCCACAAGTCAGGCGGGAAAAACCACTATAAAAGCTGCAACAAAAAACACAAACAAAACACAAACAACTGAGAAGCACCATGGAGGTATCCGGAGCAAGTACAGAGGACAACCAGAACCCCACAAGCCCCACGGAGGACCAGCCTGGGACCTCGGGGTCAGGGAAGGGCAAGGAGAAGAAGAAGAGGAACCCGCTTTTCAGTACACAGGAAAACCAGATCCTCATTACGGAGGTGATAGAACACCACCACCAACTGTTCATCACCTCCACTGTGTCATTGGCAACTAAAAATACAATATGGCAGTTCATCTTGGCCAAGGTGAATGCCGTCGGAGTGAAGAGAAGGGAAGTGGACGACTGCAAGAAGCGCTGGACTGATGTGAAGCGCAAAACCAAGCTGAAACTCGCAGCCAACCTGAAAGCAGCAATGCAGACTGGAGGTGGGAGTCCAGCGACACACCAGGAGCTGGGTGAGATGGAGGAAATGGTGACCCGAGTCATCATTGGGGAGACGGTGGCAGGAGTTGGGGGACCGGACTCTGCACAACATGACCTGAGCCAAAAGCAACAGGGTGAGTAACAGCCAGGGACTAGGGGGACGGGGGGAGATGGGCACAATGGCACACATGCACAATTAAGTATAGCACATCTGCGGACAAACCATGCCCAAGAGTCACAACTCTGACCAAGAGACCAATTTACCCAAGTCTGCAATATTGCAGCACTGTATAAGCACAGAAGTGAAAGGCACACCGCCTGAAATGGATAAGGGCCAGCCAAATCAGAGCTGAAGAGGCAACACACCCACAATGCAGCACACACACATAAGAATCAGAGCACCTCAACATTGACAACAATGTGGTACAAACTGCAACACTTTCACAACAGAACAGAGGACACAACTGCTGCTGCTTGTGTGTAGAAAATGGCCATTCGCATTTGGCATAGCAGGAAACTGTGAGATGATAATGTACAAGTACAACCTCACATCCCTGATGGTGTAGAAATGTCAACTGTCCCGCATCAAATGGGCATCTCCTCACAAACAGTCACAATGTACATAGTCATGCAGTCTGTTAGTAAACTTGTACAATGCGTGAACATACATGTGAACACAATGTCAATCTGCATCTCCCCTTCACATTGCAGAGGGAGAATCAACACCTCCTGCAGAGCAGACCCAACAACTCAGCACTGATGATGAAGAGGACCCCCCCCAACATCGACACCGACGCCCTCCAACAGCTCAGGGACAGCTTCGGCACCCCACCTCCAGGAGCAGGGCAGCCCAGCTGCATCGAGGAGACCCCACCCCCTGCACAGACCACACAGCAGGAAGCACCCACCACCACAGCTGTCTCCCAGGACCCCCACGACCAACACATGGCATTCCAACGCCGTGTGTTAGGGTGCCAGGAGAAGATGGCCGATCAGCTGCGGGTGGGGTTCGACCTCATGGCAGCCAAACTAGATGCCATACGTGGGTGTCTAAGTCCCATCAGGGACCACTTACAGTCCCTAACGGACACCCACTGTCCGCTCCATGATCTCCAACAAACCATGGCTGACATCGCTGGAGTCATGACTCTGAGCCAAGAACAACTGTCTAGTCAGAGTGGCTCCAGCGATGTCAGCCGGGAGTTGGGACACATAAGGAGAATGATGGAGAGCTTGGAGCGGATGCAGACGGAAAGAATGTTTTCCACGGCTGCACCTCAGCGAGATGTAGCTGTGATCTCTCATGCCCTGCAGATCCTCGTCATGGCAATGCCGCCACAAGGCCTGGCGCGGATGAATGCTGCTGCTACTACACCATCCACATCTCCGTCCCCTGAAGTGTCAGTGCCACACAGTGTGGCAGACATTCCACCTCCGGCCCCTGATGTGTCAGTGCCACACAGTGATGCAGACTAAACACCACCACCCACATGTGAGGCACCTGACACATCAGAGGACGAAGATGATGATGAATCTGGCTTTGTGGTAAGAATGAAGTGGTAGCATTCATCTCCGCCATATGGCCTGTTTCAGCTTGGTTCTGCCCTCTGCATCATGCCCTGGAATAACACCTTCCACTGTCCCCCGATACACTCAGCGACACTCACCTTGGACCTCGACATGGACTGCCATATTTTGTTTGGATACCAATGACACAGCAATCACACTGCGGACTGAAGTCTTCCTCTTCCGATGAACTTGTCAATCCCTAAATGACTCTGGCTGGTCCTCCACGGGGCAACAATGTAAAGTGGGGTTTGCATGGCCCTGTACTGCTCCAGCTTCAACACTCCACTGAATGCGAATAAAACATTCTAATTCACACAGATGTGTAATGGCTATGATCAATCAAGTATGAAAGTATGGATGAATGTAGGGACAGTGATTCTACAAAAAGGTACTCCCTGGGTAATGCTATCAATGCGCATGTATGGCCGTGACCCAGATAGGCAGTGAGACACACATTGTCATTCAAATAAACACTCATCACAGTTGAATACAAGTGAAGGTGCGTAGACTTTATTAGCATATGCGTGTCAGTACGGGCAAGATAAGTGCCACAACATGCAGACCAATGCTGCAGTATGGCAGAATGAGGAACGTTGCCAAGCGCCGCTGTCTACTCCGGGGGAGTGCCTCACCTTTCACAGGTGTGTGTTAACCCGAGTTGTTGTCCGCTCATGTATTCGGAGTCCAGGCGAATGCAGCCATGTCCACTGTTGTCGTGGGATATGTGACCAGATCTCCAAGATGCAACAAGGTGTTGGGACATGTGCAATGGGTCCCATTCTGTTGTGGCTGCAGGTACGTAGTTACTCGACCATGAAAGCGTTTGCAGCTTCGTAGGCTATCATTTCCAACATGAGGTCGTTGTCGACTTCATCAAACAGGACGGCGAGGCAGTCCATTAGCAGGTCCGGACAGATGTGCTGCGTCCACCCCTTTCACCAATTAGCACTACAGCCCAATAGGGGAGCGGTTCAATGTGGTCACTGCACACGAGGAGTTGTGCAATCTCCCAGGTCCAGCTGCCAGCATGTATGCCAAGTATCAAGGCATCCCATAAACGGGTATCACGGTGACACTCCTGGTCGTGGGCCAACAGGGGGCGCACACACATGTCAAAATCCAGTTCAGCTACCGTCCTGTTGGATAGGCAGACATCCATGGACCACTCAAATATGCACGATCGACAATGCAACACAGGCTGAACGCAGGTGACGTTGGCAAGGCGGAAACTTAGCCGGTAACTAATCCGCAGCACTGCCAATGGCAGTGCCCCCAGTAAATGCAGCATACGTGCACGGTACAGTTCCACGTGACTGGGGTTGTGCATGTGGCCGGGATGTTCTGCCATTGCGTTTGTGGTTCTGGTTGAAGCGGCACTATTCTGACCTGCGCCAGTTCTGTGGATGAAATGCCACAGCTCGGATCAATGAGTTGTTTTAGTGTGCAACGGTTGTACGCCTGGGATGGTGTGGGAGTAAGTGTGAAGGCCATTCCATGCAAGATAACTTCGAGCAAGGACTTCTGTGTGTGGGGTGTGTATAAGTTGGTCTTTCGTCGGGCTGTGTGTAGTGTGGGAGTCGTCATCAGCTGCTATAGTATTTGTCAGGGGGTGCCGGGCACATGCAATTCCGAGGTCGGAGGTGCAGATGTGCTTCCGCCTGATAGTTCAGACAAAGGAGCTTTCATCCCTAATGTCAGTTTGTCATCTGCTTGCATTCAGGAAATGTGATGTGGCTTGTTGGGGGTGGGGTGGGATGTGTGTGACTTTGGGATTCATGTTTGACATGTCTTGCATGTGGCAAATGAGCAGCATCACTGTGTGTTACGTTGCCTCACAGCTGCTCCTCCCTCCCCTGAGCCTATTTACTTGTGTGCGCTGCGCGGTTGCATCACTTGCACTCCTACGGCACACCATTGTCATGCCTGTCTGTGCATGTCCAGAAGCCTGACAACGACACTGTGATGTTGGCCATTGAAGGTGGGCGGCCACGTGAGTGCAGGCCTATGGTAAGGATAGGGCGGACACAGTTGTAGAGTTCATGCCTGGCTGAACTCGCGCTGCGATTAAGGCTAGGCATTTGGCTCATGCTGCGGCAATACAGATACACACAACACTTGGCATGTATGAGCCAAGACCCCGAGCGGTCTTGCGCTCCTTCATTTCTCCGTTCGTGCGAGCCTGCCCTCCGGGTGCATGCTACATTGCAACATTGTCGATTGCGGGCCGGGTGGCGCCGACACTACAACAGAGACACGCATTAGTTACTTCCTTGTCCAGGCCAGAACTGAACCACGCCCAGAGCCCGGGCAAATTCTTCACACCCCTACGCTGGACTGGGGTAAGCCGGCCCAGCCCACTCCGCTTACGCTTACAGGAGGGGACGACAAAGCTACGTGTCCAAGGTTTTACCCACTGCCTGAGGTGACATGGTTGCGTCCGCTGTCCACAGCACAATGTAATGTGGTAGGGCCCGGGCCCATCATGCATACATAATGACCACACGGACACACTTGGATAGATAGTGGAACTGGCTACGGGCACGTGCGCCCGTCCCCTTTTTATTACCAGGGTCACATGTCCAGTGACGCCTGTGCTGGATGGGTGTGGGGTGAGTGTAAGCCAGCCCTCAGGGAGTGGTTGGTGCTGGCAACAACTAGAACAGTGATCATCCTTTCGCACACACAAGACTCAATCATGAAGGGTCCATGACTTGTGGTGCACTGAGGTAGGGGCACCAGCTCTGACATCACACACACAAGACTCAATCATAAAGGGTCCATGACTTGTGGTGCACTGAGTTAGTGGCACCTGAAGAGCTGAGCAGGGTATCACGCTGATGATGGCATCCAAGACAGGTGTTAGCAACTTTGATAGGCTGGCTGTAAGACTCCTCTGACTCTGGCAGTTGTTGTTTGGAGGTGGTCCTGGCGGTGGTGGCGGGTGTGCAGCCAGCGATGATGACGTGTCCTTGCAGGTCAGGATTGGATTTGATATGTGTGAGCCCTGCTGACCGCAGTGTGGGCCGGAGGCAGCGGTCAGCTAGGGCCCACAGCCATGTGGCGTTGACTTGAGCTGCACAGAGTTAGTGGCACCTGAAGCGCTCAGCGGGTGTGCAGCCAGCGATGATGGCGTATCATTGCAGGTCAGGATTGGATTTGACATGTGAGCCCTGCTGACCGCAGTGTAGGCCGGAGGCAGCGGTCAGCAAGGGCCCACAGCCACGTGGCATTGACTTGAGCTGCACAGAGTTAGTGGCACCTGAGGCGCTCAGCGGGTGCGCAGCCTGCGATGATGCGTTGTCCGGGCGGGCCGCACTGGAAGCAATGTCTGTTGCCTACTGGACTGTGCCATAAATAAATCAAGACTCAGTTTGAATTGGGGGACCTGCTGACTGCAGTGTAAGCCGGAGGCAGCGGTCAGCAAGGGCCCACAGCCACGTGGCGTTGACTTGAGCTGCACAGAGTTAGTGGCACCTAAAGCGCTCAGCGGGTGTGCAGCCAGCGATGATGGCGTGTCCTTGCAGGTCAGGATTGGATTCGATATGTGTGAGCCCTGCTGACCGCAGTGTAGGCCGGAGGCAGCGGTCAGCAAGGGCCCACAGCCACGTGGCGTTGACTTGAGCTGCACAGAGTTAGTGGCACCTGAAGCGCTCAGCGGGTGCGCAGCCTGCTATGATGCGTCGTATGGGCGGCCCGCACTGGAAGCAATTTCTGTTGCCTACCTGACTGCGCCATAAATAAATCAAGACTCAATTTGAATTGGGGGACCTGCTAACCGCAGTGT
Source organism: Calotriton arnoldi (assembly GCA_963921515.1). Taxonomy (NCBI): domain Eukaryota; kingdom Metazoa; phylum Chordata; class Amphibia; order Caudata; family Salamandridae; genus Calotriton; species Calotriton arnoldi. The sequence continues at coordinate 99,621 of CAWUFW010001187.1, forward strand.
AGGCCGAAGGCAGTAGTCAGCACACACATAACTCCGCGGTGCTGTGCCGCTGGGTGCGCTGGGGGCCTGTGTCGCGGGAGCCAGCGATCGGCTGAGGAGGCTGGCGGTCATGGCGGCGGACTCGTGGCAGGGTGAGGGGCGCCGCCCTGGCAGACGCGTTGGCCATCCCGGAAGTGAACCACGCCCAGAGCCCCGGCCTATTTATTCACACTCCTACGCTGGACTGGCGAACGCTGGACCAGCCCACTCCGCTTACGCTTACAGGGGGGGACGACACAGCTACATGACTGAGGTCTTCCCCACTGCCTGAGGTAACATGGTTGCGTCCACTGTCCACGACACTACAAACACCAGCAGTATATGTCCACATGGACATGTCTGTGCTCTGCATACTGTAGTCTGTCCAGCACATCACCGCCACACTTGGCATTGTGTACATTCTTTTTCATGGGTGACTTGCCTCCTTCACACATACTTGGTTTCCACCACTCCCCACATTCTGCAATTGTGTGGCTGAGGGGCCATGCCGTTTTCGGAAGGTCAGCTGTCTTGTTCTGCGCTGCCTAGGTGGTAGTCCGAGGGGGTGGTCCGGGGAGGGGGGGGTCCTGGGGGTGGTGGCGGTGGGTGTTGTGGACCTCTTGGGTCTCCGAGCTGCATGATCAGTAGCTCCATGACATGTGTTGGTCTTCAGATGTGGCTCTGGGATGGGCTCCCTATCATACTGCAGGTGGTCGTCCTGCTTAACACCAGTAGAAGGCAGGTGTTAAATCCCTACTGCTAACGCACCTTATCGCCTGTTTTTGGATCGCATCGCAGATCTGGCTGGTCGTTGAGAATATCGCGAAGTGGTGTTTTCGTGTATTTTTGCACGGGAACGCCTACTCTGCATATCATTAGAGTTAGTTGTCGCTCTCATCCGTGGCGATGTTTTTTGCGGCAGCTATCGCTGGAAAACTGGCGATATCGGCAGTTTGCACCAGCTTGAGAATAGGGCGATAAATCTATCGCCACTTTTGCGGCGCTAAAGTGCCGATAAATCGGCGATAAGTCCTTGAGAATATGCCCCTCTGTTTTACCCAGCTACTGAGCAGGATTGTTTTTGCTGATCTGGCCCTTTTGGCGGAGTCCTCCCTGAGATGTTGTGGCAGTATAAAGCAGCTGAATTAAAGACAGTAGCGCTGGATCAATGCCTAAATTTGACAATTTTGCCCAGTTTGTGCCTCCTTACTAGGTCAAATGCTGATGTAAAGTCTAGAAAAGACATGAAGAGGGCTGTATTTGTGGATTACATGTAGAAAAATGAAGACCTGGCTGATTGTGGAGAGCCCTTCTCTAGAGCTACCTTGGATGGGGTAGATGATGTTTTCCTTGGTGACCAAATAAAATAGGCCTCTGAGGACTAGTTTCGAAAAAACTATTAGACTGATTGGTTTGTAGGATTTAGGGTCGTTTCTCTGTACAGTGACATGATAATGCTGTTTCCTATTAAAAAACAGTTTGAGGTGGCGATCTCTGTACAGATTACTATGAATATTTTTAACCAGCAGTTGGGGTCAGAGAGAAACACCTCAGGAGGTACCATATTAGGGCCTGGTTTTTCCCTTTCAGATATCCTTGATTGCTTCCTTGAGTTTGTCCATGATGAAGATGTTGTTCCACAATCATTTATTTGCTATTATTTCCACCAGCGCTTTGGCCAGTAGTAGTTTAAGTTGTGGGGGTCAATTGAGACCCTGAAGGTATCAGAAAAAGCGACACCCATGAGTCTTCATTGATGTTTGATTTCAATTAATGTCTTTTTGCACCTAGCCCTTCTCCTATTTTGTGCCTAAAAGCGTGAGAATCTTTAGCTTTGTTTAGGTTGTAGCACTTTGTGTTGAGAGCTTCTTTCTTTTTTGTTATAAGGGCTTTATATCTACATATCCTTATAGCAGCGGACTCATTTTGTAGTTCCTCCATTATGAGTATGCGCTCATCTTCAAAGCAACCTTTTTTTTGCAGTGTTGTAAGGGTTTGTTGAAAGTGTGTCGTCTTGACCCTATATGGGAGACTGGTTTTAGTAGTGTATCATAGAGGGACAACTGTATCGCTTTATCTGCTTTGTTCTTCAGATTTGCTAGGAGGTCATTGATGGCTGGATCTGTTTGCCATTTTCTGACATTGGATTCAAGGATGGGATTCCATCTCTCTGTCGCTTGTCTGCGGATATCCCCAGGTATTATTCAGGTCTAAGACTTCTCTTAGCTCAGTTTTTATTTTGTTTTTGTAAGTCTAGAATTAGGCATAGTGCTCACTCGCCAGTTTCTAGTGGACCCTAAAGTTTTTTAATCTGGACTAGTGAACTGAAATGAACTGAATATAGTTGATTACCGACTAAGCTCTGCGAGCATTTTAAGTTGGAACATTAGTATCATTATTGTCATAGGAGTTGGTTGCTGAGAGGAGGCCCTTGCTTAAGCAGAATTAGCTTTTTTCATGAATTAGAGTTGAACTATTGGATTACTAAGTACAGGTTTCAGCTCAGTTGTTCTATCATTATTAATCCCCCACTCTTCCATCTTGAAATTAAAATAACCACAGGTGAGGATATGTAGTTTTGATTGCTGGGGTTGTCTATGGCTCCTTTAATGGAGCTAAGGAGGTGCGGAAACCCTCAAACCTTCTTGTTGGACATACACTGTTATAATTCCTACTGTTGTGTTATCTAGTAATCTGATATTGTAGTTAGCAGGTTTTTGTGACTTTTGCCCCAAACCTAGGTTGAATAGTAGTTTTTGACCCTGCAAGGTATCTGTAGACCACTGCTATTTCTTGATCTGGACAATTCTGTGCCGCATTTTGAATGGTTAATGTGCCTGGAGATTTCCATGGGACATAGGCCCAAGCTTCTTGTACAGCTAGTATATCAAGACTGGTTTGACAATTCATGAAATCGACGTCACCTGCAGTTTTGTGTATTGCCAGCCTCGTTGCACTTTATGACGTGGGGATAGCCTTTTAAAGGCCAGTAGCGATAAAAGAGCAGTTTTTAGCTCAAAAGAAGTTCCTCTGTTTTGGGACGAAATGCATTGGCTGCATGCCGTGTTTACTTTTGAAAAGTCAATAAAGAAGACATATTTTGTACAAAACCACAATTGTGTAAAATGACTTTTTAATACAAACAAAACACCAGGAACTCTACTTGAATTTAAAAATGAGAACATTGGCTATACAATAAGTGAAGAACCGCTAGTTGTAGCTTTGGAGTGCCTCTCTCTTCTTTAGCTTTGGAGTGACTCTCTTCTTTCCACAAATGTCCTACTAGATGCCCTCAATAATTTATTTGAACACTTTGATTGATCTGATAAAATCAGATCACGGCCCTGCATCTTCCCAAAGAATCACACAATGGCAGCCTTTATCTACTAGATACTATAGACCCCTATCACTAATCAATATAGACTGTAAACTTTAAGCCAAAATAACTTTCACTAAAACCAATAATCCATAAGCTTATCCACCCAACCCACATTTATGAAATACAGTTACTCCAACAACAATGTCCGTCTCTTCTGCCATGTTATTGAAAAAAAGTCAAATACCTAGACTCTCCAGTACAAGTGACAGCCTTAGATGAAGAGAAAGGCTTTGACTAATTTGGCTTTGGTTAGGCAGAGTTATGGTTGTCTATGTGGAACCATCTGCAGATGTGAGAGTGAATGGATCAATATCCAGCTTCTTCCAACTGGAGCAGGGAACAAGACCGAGCTGACACTATCCCCTCTGTTGTCTTTCTTGTCCCTTTTGGCAATAGAACCCCTTTCAGAAAACGTTAGGAGAGACAGTACAAAAATAGAGGTATCAATGGGAAACTCAATATATAAAACTGCGGCCTCTGCAGATGATATCCTTTTCTTCCTCGCAGAAGCAGACACCACCATTCCAGCTCTACTAGATGTCACTGACAAATATGCAACAGTCTCAGGCTATGATCTAAATAGAGACAAGACAGCGGTTTCACTACTCAACATACTATGCATGGCAAAGGTGATACAGGTCTTACCCGTCAAATAACATTTCTGAAATACCAAGAAATATGGTTCAACCGCAGTATCAAAAAATGTAAATTATACAACAAAATTATTCTTAAATAAGATTTCATCTCAGTTATAGGAGTGGTCTCCAAAATACATTACCTGCTGGGGAAGAGTAAAAACTACCAAAATGAAGATCACTCCACTAGTGAAAGAGAACTTTAATACTCTCTTATTTAACCAGCATGCTTTCATACTCTCTGTAAGGCCCTCCAATAAGAATCTAGACCTATTGATCATCAACTCCCTATGTGAAACAAAAAAAGCAAGAATCTCAATAAAAGCCCCATGATTACAGAAACATCAAGACTGGATAAATCTGACCAACTCTTATAACCAGATCTGTGACTGGGGGTGAATGTTTGCCAATGTGCAGCATTCCGTCCATCATCTTGTGTGTTTTGAAACTCTTATAACTACCAAACAGCGTTGCTAATCCGCCATGGTAGCTACTAGTTTCTACTTTAAACAGTGCACTATCCATCATGGATTTAAATTAAAAGAGACATAGTGGTTCCATCCCATATATATCTATAGTGACCTCTTTTAAATTTTTTGCCCCTCATTCTGCCTGCATGCTAGCTGACGCAGCAACGGCACTATTAAAATTATATCGCAAACTAAAAATAAAATTAATAAATCATGCCTTTTCTATTGTGGAACAAGAAATATATCAGAAAACAAGGTGGAATCATAGATTGGAATGGATGGATAAATAGAGGAATATCTTTGGTACAGGTCCTATAATCTTTTCTAGCAACAAAGTCGTACTCAGAAACACAACAGACTCAATCAATCAATCAAGGTTGTTATAGAGCATGACTAATCACCCGTGTGGGTCTCAATGCGCTGGGGGGGGGAGGGGGGTCTGTAGTTTAGTCAAACAGCCAGGTCTTGAGGTCCTTCCTGATTTGAGGCACTGATAGTGATTGCTGGACGTGCAGAGATAGGGAGTTCCAGATCTTCGCAGCAAGGTAGGAGAAGGATCTTCCTCCAGCCGAGGTCTTGCGGACCCGTGGGATAGTGGCCAGGGCCAGATGGGCAGAGCAGAGATGTCTGGTCGGTGTGTAGAAGGAGAGGCGGTGGTTGAGGTATTCGGTTCCGGTGTTGTGGAGTGCTTTGTATGCGTGTGTGAGGAGCTTGTAGGTGATTCTTTTGTTGATCGGGAGCCAGTGGAGGTCTCTCAGGTGACTCAAGGCTTAAAGAAGACTCATGCCTTCTATAACTTCCTTAACTTACAAGTACCAATATCAAAACAGAACCATGCTATTTAACAAAACCAGATCTACTACAGTGCATTCAAGCTAGGATGTACTATTTTTAAAGCTCTTCATGGCAACAGCCCAGCTTTTATTGCTTCTAAGATTCTTCGCTATGTCCCCTCTCGCAATCTGCGTTCCTCCCATCAGAATCTATTGGTCACTCCTATTTTTAAACGCAAGAAACACCGAGGTTCCAGATTTATGGTCTTAGCCCCTCTGTTCTGGAACTCGCTCCCTATGGAGATGAGGTCCTTAACCTCTTACCTTATTCAGAAAACAGCTGAAGACCTGGTTGTTCGCACAGGCGTATGGAACCTAAGCCATCCACTCCTGATGCCAGCTTTTCACTCTCCCAGCGCCAAGAAACCGTTTGGTGAACGTGCGCTTGATAAATGCTTTTAACATAACATAACATACAAATACCAGACTGAATGGCAAAACTTGGACACCTAGGGACACCTAGGGCCTCATGTACAAACATATTTTGAGATCACAAATGCTGCAATTCACAAAATAGGTTTTGCGACTGCAAAATAAGATTTTACTATGTACTAATCCTATTTTAGGAGTGTGTACATTTTTACAGGCCGCTAAAATGGGAACACAAATCGGTATGTGATTTATCAATGTTTTCTGACCGGAAAATTGCTGACTCCCGATCTGGGTGGTGATGCATTTGCAAAAGGGATGGGGTACCCCAGGGGACCACTACCAACTCTCAAACACTCTTATCTTAACATTTCTTTTAAACACAAGCACGTTTCCTCTAAAGAAAACTGGCTACAATATTTTTTAAAGTATACTTTATTTAAATGCAATCAGAGATGTAGTGGTGTGCTGACCCCATTAGGCCACTATTCCCGTGATGGCATCTAATTGATGTAATTCGCACTTTGCGACCTACCTCATTAATATTCATGAGGTAGGTTGGATTGCGACCCACTCCGAATCTGAATTTTGTAAACCGACCTATTACTACATAGGTCGGTTTTGTACATCAGGACCGTAGTTTCAAAAATAATCAAAATACTTGCCCCTAAATCTTCCAAACTAAACTTGAAAATACAAGAGAAATGAGAGGGCGACACCAAGATAGCAGGCATAAGTATTAGGGATGACACATGACCACTAATCTGGCACTCTCCATTCCAATTCAAAATAACACCATTCCTAGCACAAACATGCTTTCACTTACTACATCGTGTATCCTAGACATCCACTAAACTCAGGCATACTACCAATAGTTAGCTGTTAGAATCGCCAAGTCCACAAGGCGAACCTCGTCCACATGCTTTTTAGTTACCAATACCCTAGAGACTTTTGGACAGAAATCAGTAAACTCTAAAATCTTTGAAACTGACACATCCATTGATCCAATGACTTCATGCTTAGGCACTGAAGCTTTGCAGGAATTACACTTCTCTGACAAATCTTATCTAATTCTACTAAATATTCTCCTTACACTAGGTACCAAAGCCATCTTGCCTGAGTGGAAATTAGCAAGCAAACTAACCATACACTCATGGTGTGCATGGTGGCCATGGCCGTGCCTTCTGCTTAGCGCAGACAAAAAAGCGCTTCAGTACTCGATACTCATCACTAATGACAGAAACTGTGGAATATGCTGGAATCCTTTCGCTAGATGAAAAAAAATCACGAACAACCAAAGTTTAATGAGCCTCTACCAACCATCTCCATCTTTATTAGTCTAGCAGATCTAAAAGAGGCCCACACCTTTACCTTGTGATCCGTCCAAGGTCCCAACAGTACTTGCCCCACTCTCAATGTTTCTCTCACTACCCATTCTATCTTTGCTTTTACTCCCATTGCTGCTCTTCTGTCATTACATGCTAAACAGGAGTAGAAAACTCTTACATAGACATATCGAGTCCCACCTACTTTGCATTAGGATGCACAACTGTAGTGAATATCTGTGGTGTGAATCATACTGTTTTCATCTTTGACTAATTAAATCATTCATGATTTATGTAATTCTTGAAACAAAGGTATCATACAAATATGTTGCCCTAGTGTGCGTATGTGCACCTCAAAACGTTTGTCGTGTGTAATCAAACCTTTCATAATGTAAGGTTGTCTGTCATCCGATACAGTTGTACACAATGCTCTGCAATCCTTGAAACCGAATACAAATGTTTGAACATACAAAATATCTATTGAGTAGTTGGCAAAAAGAGCAGCTTTTACATCTTGTAGTGCAGTCGTTTGGGTGTGTTTTGTTCTTTTTGTTTTATTTATCCACTCTGCAACACGTTTGTCACTATCCTGATCATTCCTCAGGGATGCCTGGATGCAAATAAAATTCACACCTTCCTTCTTCATTCATATTCTAACTCAGATCCAGTGGTGTCTATAGTCAGAATCATGGGGTAAAGGGAAAAATTAAAAGACAGCAGCAGTGGGCTTGTGAGATTGATAACATCAAGTTGTTAATGGAACTGCACCTAAAGTATAGAAAACAAATGACCAATACTTATATAAATACACATACAGTGCCTTTCTCGCCCCAAGCTCATTCTCCACTGCCTTGCTTCTGTTATATTGGCTTCTAAAATAAATAATTGGACAAAAACATGAGTGAGCAGTTACCCTAACTTGCTTTGATTCGTCTATTACGTTAGAGCTAAATAAAATACTCCCTGGAATATAATCTTTCAATAACTATCCAAGAATAGTTGCTACATCACAAAAGATCAGGTAGGAATTCTGACTGATAATCACAGTTCAGCTAGTTGCTTTATAAAATCCATCAATAAACATTTAATTGTTTTATGCAAATTTCACTAGAATGATTTTCAGTAAAATAATCACACTCTGAATTTTCCAGTCAGTTAGTTAATATCCTGGAGTATCAGGGAAAATAACTCATTACCCAGTTGCTGAGTCAAGAAGATTCCATAAATAAGATGCATGTATTGGGTACAATCCAACAGGAAGCTGAGTCTCTGAGAAATTCAAGAGAGCAAATTCGACCACCAAATACAATGATGAAACTGGTGTTGAAACCACAAATTTCTGACTGTGGCTCTGAAGGTTGGAGAAGGCAATTTAAACGACACATAATTTCCAGAAGCAGATATTCTTAGACACATAATTTCCAGAAGCAGAGATTCCTTATAACAGCAGTTCCACCTGGAGCATTAGCATGCATCCTCATTTGTGCTAGCTTCCTCACTCAACATGAACACTTGCAAGCATGGAGTTCCACTGGCACCACCTTTTCCGGCTTGGACTATTTGTCAACAAATTCTATATTCTCTTCTATGGACATCAAAACTTAAAGTTAAGGGTTAAGGTCATTCTTCCTTTGAGGAGAACACTTTAATCTTGAGGACAAGGATGATGACCAAACCATTGACAATCACCTCTTAACTCTTTTCAGAGCACTTTCCCCTCTATTCCTCACACTGTTAGTTCTATAAAACCATCTGGTAGCAGTGCACTCTATAAAAAAAAAAAATACACAAATGCTGAGAGTAATTGACTAACTTCTCAGCGCATAAAAAATAAAAACACTAAAGATGTAAGAGCCGGCTCACCAACAGCTGGCTCTCAAAGGACTCAGGCCTGCAGAATCTTTACAAGTTCAAAGAGATATCTGTGGCTGGAAAATTATTTTATATGCCATTTGGTCCAGAGTCTAAAAAGGAGATGGAAGCACTAGACCTCAATAAATCTTTCTCACCATGGTGATCAGGCAAGATGAGGCTTGCTCAGGGTTTTCAGCTTTAGGGTGATTTGAGTGTCGTCAACATAGTAATAACTTGTTAAAGGGCTTCATGATGCTCTGTACCTAGTAAAGAGGAGTGGTGTGACGATCGAACCCTGAGGTACACAAGAATCAGTGCTAAAAAGAGCTGATGTAAATGGGGGCATTTAGATGTCATAGAGATAGGAGAGACAATTAAGGAGGGTTACTTTAATACCCAGTTAATCTAACCTCAGTGAGAGGGACTGGTGGTAGGCTGTGCAAGTGCTGTGGACAGGTACTATGCCGTATTTATGTCTACAGTAGTGTCAGGCCAGTTTGGATGGAAATTGGAATAGATTTCCTGCCTCTCCCTAGGTGGAATCCAGTTTCATGGCCTGGAACTAGGTTGTTTTCCTCCAGCAAGTCACAAGTCTGAATGAACACCATTCTTTTGAACAACTTTTGAACAACTTTCCTGAGAAAGTGTTATTTAACATAGTTGTGTTGCTGCGTCTGCTGGATCTAGATGCTTTTTCATGAGTGTTCTCATATACCTTGGGGTTTGAGGGATAGATTCCCAATATCAGGGAGCTGTTGATAATAGTCCTTGAAGAGGTAGCATCAATCAACAAAAAAAGTTTTTGAAGGTATGTACAGGTCAGGGCTCTAATGGAGTGCAAGCGGGGCTGCTAACCTTGACCAGTTTCTAGAATTGGGAGTCTGTGTATTAGATTCTCCACTTTACGTTAATGAAGCATGGGTCTACTTCACTGTAAAGTGATGAAAATTTTTACACTTGCATACACATGAACAAATAATTCAGTATATAGGCATGACCAGGACGGCAATGGAGACGGACATGTAGTTTCGAGCTCTGATTCAACAGACCCTGCAGGCTAAGAAACCCTGCCCCATCTTGCTCCTCATTGCCTGCCCATGGCAACAGGACTTCCTTGAGCCCTGGGCAATGCTGAATAACTGCCCCGAAGGATGACGTGGGGAAGATTGGAGTGAGGCCAATGACTTCTTCAGAAATCAAAATAGTGACACTTGGCTTGGTAACAGCCTATGCCGGGCGGTTGTGCCCAAGGGAGTCGGACCTCGCTCTGGGGCCTGGGGGCAACCTGCAAAGCAATGCGCTGAACAGGTGGGTAGCAATGCAGCGGAAGGAAGAGGCAGCGCTGTGAGCATTCCGGACGACTCAGAAGTGGTAAGTGGCTAGCCCTGCTTTGCAGCCGCACACAGGGAGGGAAAAGGGCCCAGTCCTGACGGGTAGAGGAGTTGGGGGGGAAACCCAGCACCTGACGATATGGGGCCACAAAAATTCTCCAAACAAATCACCAAGACCAGCAACAGCCCCTCTCCCTCCCACTCAGATCACAATCCGGAAGTGGTGCGGGCCTGGGGCCAGGGCTGGGCCAGTGCCCAGCCCCTCGAACACTGGACCATGCATCAGCTTGGAGACACGGAACGCCAGACAGCAATCCCTGAGTGGCCCACGGTGGGGTGATACCTGAGGAGCCCTGACTAGATCCTATGTCCCAAGAGAAACTGGAGATCCCCCCCACACTTGTGAGGAGCAGTCAGTGGTGGTAAGAGAGGAGTGCGAGCCAGGTGTGTGAAGACCTGCATACTGGACGTCTGGGAGAGATACCTGGCGGCTGGTTTGGGGCCAGGGTGCGGCCCAAACATACTAAGTCCAGGTAGGATAAGTGGAGGATGCTCCATATGGCAACCGGAGTGGTCCGGGAGGAGGGGAACATAGAATTGGAAGCCCACATGGAGAAGATACTGGCCGCAATATGCAATACCAAGGCAGCTAAGGAGAACAAAATAGAGCAGTAATGCTGGATGTGGGCTTGATAGGAACTGACCATAAAAAACTGGAAGAGAGATTGAATTGCACAGAATCTACGGTGGCACAGGTCAATCCCATGGTCGTGGATGGCGCTGTCAAACTACAACGACTGCAGAAAGAAGTTGATGTCCTGATGGCCAGGCTAGACAATGCAGAAAACTGATTCCAGGTGGAAAAATTTGCTTTTGACAGGAGTTTAAGAAAAACCTGCAGCGCCCAACACTGAACTTTTTGTGGAGAAATGGTTGCTGTTGACAGTGCTAGGGGGCACCGCTTCAAATTTCTTCACAGTGGAATGTGCATAATGAGTCCCGGGTGGCCGCACATGCCAGGGGCCCCTCTGCAGACATTCATGGCCAGATTGCTCATTTTCAGAGACCATGACAACATCCTGCGAGTGGCACAATCCCATGGACCTTGGCAAATTGAAGGGAGCCTGGTGAGCAATTATCTCAACTATACTAGCACAGTCCCACGACAAAGGGAAATGTTCATTGTAGTGGAGAAACACCTGCAGTGCCTCAATCTGAAATGTGCATTGTTCTTCCCAGAAAGTTCAGGGTGACTGTTCGAGAGGAATCGCACTTCTTTACCACTGGGACAGCGGTGTGAGACTGCCTGGAACAGAATGGCTACCTTATGCCGGAAGATTAGGAACAGGGCCAACTCACGGGTTGGCAGGAATGGAAAGTGAAATGTCACTCATGCACCCTCAGGCAATCCCAACAAAAGACCAGGCACAATCAGAGAGGATAAAATTGGTAGAGGATGTGCAACAAATGGAAAGCCCTGGATATAGCCTCGGTGGAATCCAGCGAGAGCACTGGGGCTTCTAGATAGCTCACAGAGGACATCAGGATGCCAGTGGTCACCCCAATGACAGCAGATGATATAGTTTGACGAGTATCATCACTGGGGCTGGAGCCCTAGGGGGGAAGGACTGTGTGGAGGACCCGGGCTGTTTAAGATGTAACTTGAGGCAATTCAGTCCGTGGGCCAGGTCCTGCTTATACATTACTGTATAATTTCTTACGGTTTGACGATGTTTAAAATAACTATGGTAGGGCAACAGGCATCAAGAATTGGGGGTGGGGGGGCTGGGTGGTTGTAAGCTCACAGCACAAGGTAACAGGGTGGTGGAGATCTAGAGAGGGGGGTTCTTGAGGCAGTAATCTGGTGTAGGCAATCAATGCTGTGGCCTGAATGGAACAGAGACAAATTCCAATGGTGGGTCCATTTATGACACGGTTGACGGGGAACACATCACTCACAATACTATACTGGAATGTGAACGGGCTGGGAAATAAACTGAAGAGAGGTGTGGTGATGGAATATCTGGCCCGTCACTTGCCAGATTTGATCCTACTCCAAGAAACTCACCTGGTGGGCACCAACTGTAGCTTTCTGGGTACGGGTGGGTACAGAACCCTTGTGCATGCGGTTTACTCAGCTAGATCCTGGGGGTGGGCATGCTGGCCCATAAATCCCTACCATTCCATGTGTCCAAGATGTGGTAAGACACTTAGGTTTGCTGGACGGCAATACGTGACACATGAATCGTTGACAGTGGTCTCCTGGTACCTCCCCAGGGTCTGCAAAATGATGAACTGGTGAAAATGGGAGACCGGATTGCCAAGGCACTGGAGGTACTTCTGGTAGAGAGAGGGGATCTCAGTCTCACCCTACAAGGAGACATGGACAGAGTGGCAAGGACCGGGGTTGTCTCAATGAGGACACCCGGCTGCAAACATTTGTAGATACACTGGGGTTAGTGGACCCTTAGCGGGTCTCCCACCCGGAGTCACAGCAATACTCCTATTTTTCAAACGTGAAGAAATGCATGTCTCAACTGCATTAATTCCTGGTGTCTGCGAGTCAAGTGGGGAGCTGCTAAGTTATGAGATACCCACAGAGGGGCATTTCCAGTCACTCACCAATGGTTATGAACTTGTTGTAACCCACGTCCAGGGTTGGGTTAGGCTGAAAACTGGATCCCTATGAATTGACTGACTGGACAACAAAACAGTTTAGTCAGGAAGTAATATATACCTACTTCAAGGAAAATGACTGATCAGCGACATCGGGGTAACCCTGTGGGAAGCATTTAAAACAGTGGTGAGAGACCAGCTAATATTGCACACCTCAGGGAAAAGGAAGAAATTAGAAAGGAAAGGAAAGGGAGGAAGCTGGAAGATAAGCTGCTGGTCTGGGAGGCATGGAATCCGAAGATGTAAAATTGGCTGCGCAGATAGAGCAAACTAGGGAGGAGTACAGGCCCCTTATGGAACAGGAGTCACAGGCAATATATAGGGCCAAACAACACAAGTTATATGAGGTTGGAATAATGCGGGAAAGCTGCTGGCATGTCTTGCAAGGAGAGAGGAGGGACAGAGATGGGTGCAGAAGGTTTATATGGGAGGAGGTATTCAGGTTGAGTTGGCTAGCTAAATTCCACAAATGTTAGCACATTTGTTGGGAGGCGTATACACCTCACACACTGGTGGGGCACGGCCTGATTTAGACTCCTTTAGCACCAATCTTCTGTTCCTCAAGTTAGGAACAGAGAAAAGGTAGCTATTGGATGGGGAAGTACAAGAGAAGGAGATAGTGGAAGCCCTGTCCTGAATCAAGAGTGGGAAATCTCCAGGCCCAAATGGCCTGCCTCTGGAATTCTAAAAAGCCGGGTGGTGCATCCAATTCAAACAATGCTACACAAATCTAAGACTATGGGTGAGCTCCCTAGAAACCTGAGACTGGCTACCATAATGCCTGTCCAGAAGCAAGGGAAACTGCTGGAACAGTGTACCTCGTACAGGCTGATCTCCCTACTCAATATTGAGATGAAGCTACTAGCAAAGGCACTGGCAAATCGTCTGATGCAGGTTATATACACTACCATTGCCACAGATCAATCGGGCTTTATGCCCTTTAGAGCAACCAGGCTCAACCTCGGGTGATTATTTGGGTGCCTGGCAAGGGGAAAGAGGTGACAGAGCGGGCAGTACTGCTCGCGCTAGGTGCTGAAAAAACGGTTGACTCGCTGGAGTGGCCCTTCTGATGGCATAGCTGGAGCGATCGGCTTTGGACCTTCATTACGGACTTGGTTGTGGCTGCTATACAACCACCCAACAGCACGGGTTAGAGTGGGCAGGGTGCTGTTGGCGGATTTTCAACTGGGCATCAGGACCCGGCATGTCTGCCTGTGTCCCCACCACTGTTGTCAGTGGCTATGAAGTCGGTGGCTAATTGGATTTGCTGCAATGCCTTGATTTAGGGGCTTCCCTGGGATTATGAGTAGGAAGATGTTATCTCACAATATGCAGGGGAAATTCTGTTGTATCTTTCAGTTCTAGCGAGATCCATTGTGAGGATTCTCGAGATTTTAAGGATCTTAGGGGAAGATGTACGACCGTTTTTGCATGCGCAAACGGGTTTGCGAACCCGTTTGCGCATGCAAAAACAGCATGGGCCATGTACAAAGCCTATTTAGCGAGTCGCAATTTATTTGCGACTCACTAAATAGGTTTTGCGACTCGCTATTAGGAAGGGGCGTTCCCTTCCTAATAGCGAGCGCAAGCCCATGTATGAATGTTTTGCGACCGCAATTGCAGTCGCAAAACACTCGAAAATACCACCCTCTGCAAGAGGGTGGTAATGGACTTCGCAAAGGGAAGGGGTCCCCAAGGGACCCCTTCCCCTTGCAAATGCAGAGGAAAATATTTTTAAGGGCAGGCAGTGGTCCCAGGGACCACTAACTGCCCTTAAAAAATTAAACGAAAACGTTTCATTTTTTTCTTTTTTAAATGCATCCCGTTTTTCTTTAAGGAAAACGGGCTGCATTTAAAAAGAACAACTGCTTTATTTAAAAGCAGTCCCAGACATGGTGGTCTGCTGAGCCCAGCAGGCCACCATACCTGGGAGGGCCTGCCATTCTCAATGGGGTCGCAAATTGCGAGAGGCTCATTAATATTCATGAGCCTCTCAATTTGCGACCCCATTGGGAATCCCAAACAGTGTGATACACACTGTTGTACATCCAAAATAGCGCCTCGCAAATTGCGAGTCGCAAAAAACTCGCAATTTGCAAGGCGCTATTTTGCGCGTCGTACATCTGGCCCTTTGGAACATACTCGGGCATACACATCAACTGTGGAAAATCCACTGCCTATCTGCTTGTGCCTTTGAGGCATAAGGAGGGATGAAACTGTCCTGTGCCCTGGGACGAAAAAGGATTCACCTACCTGGGGATATATGTGACCATGGACCAGAAATTGTTCTATGAATGAAACCTGGGAGGCTGATGGAGGAGTGTAGACAGGATATTAGTTATTGGCGCTACCTTCCACTATCGCTTCTGGGTAGGTCAGTACTTTATAAAATGGTATACTTGCCCAAGTTCCTTTACGCCCTGCAAAACTTTCTTTTTAAATCCCTGAGTATTTTTGGGGGATTAGCAGAAGCCAAAACCAGGCTGTTGCTCTGGGACTGGGCGGAGGTAGCACAGATAGCACTGTCAGTATTAACTAGAAAGTCCTTTGATGGAAGTATAGCACTGCCGTCCCTGCGACTCTACTATTGGACGACCCAATTGATAATGGTCTATGACTGGTCGTTTGCTGAGCAGGGACAGCCCTCACTGATTGCACTTAGATGGGGTATGAACCTGGAAGGTTACAGCAGGCTCCTATACAGTAGGGGTAAACTGACCGACCTCCCAACAGTGGTGGTGGTTAGAATATGCAGATGGGCGGTTAAGAAGCTGGGGTTGCAGGACAAACTAACACTAGAAACACTGCTGTGGGATGGGGCCGCCCTCGCAGCACTGAGCAGGAACGAGGTCTACAAGAAGTGGGAAATGTTGGGCATTTCCAAACTAGGTTATGTATGGAATGAAAGCGGGTTGCTGTTGTTCACGGACCTTCAGCAACAGTACGAATTGACTGGAAGCCAATACCTATAGTATCTACAAATTAGTAATGTTCTGAAGGGCTGCATTGGAGCAGCCCGACTTACAGCGGATGAAAATGTGGTCGAATATAGAATATTAGGGACCCCTTTTAACCACCATGCCATATTTCTAACCTACGCCACACTCCTCAGTAATAGCCTACCCCCATTGACTGCACTGAGAGAGAGATGGAAAAGGAACGTGGGTAGAATGGAATACGAAGACTGGGTTGCAGCCTGCAGACACCCTGGGAAGGTGGCCATATGGGCCGTATTTAGGTTGATACAAATGAAACTCCTTTACAAGGCTTTCCAAGACCAGACACTATGCAATGGGCATAATCTCATGGTGTGCAGGAGTGTACCCCTCTGCAATCAAAGGGGTACACTCCTGCACAGCACGTTGAAGTGCCAAAGGCTTTGGAAATTCTGGACAGGGGTGCACTCATTTGAGCTGACCCCTCTGGTGGTCACGCTGAGAATTTAGAGGGGACAAACTCTAGATAGATACTTGCTCTTCTTCTGCAATGTAGCCAGGCGTGACTTTGTACAGCAGTGGTGGGGGGAGAACGCCCCAACGGTGGAAACATGGGAAGCCAACATGGACTGGTGCTTGTGTTCAGAGGAGCAAGTTTACAAGGCGATCGGTTGCCCAAACAAAATTGCCAAAATATGGAGTCTGTGGAAAAGAGCTGATGACAAGTTGCTATCGGGGTCATGATGGGGGGTGCCCACCGCAGTGTCCTATATACTGGAGGTATCTTGGCTAGGTATAAGGTAAGGTGTCGTGTGGGGACACCACATGGGATGGTGGAGAAAGGCTGAAATCCTGGCGGATATGATCAAACACACAGCCACAGTTGATCCTTTCTATGATACTCTGACATGTAAGGCGCCTGATTGGGGGATGTATTTGTTCACAGTTGTTTTCCTGTTGCAAAAGTCAATGAAGCAGGCCTTTAAAAAAAGAAAAACCAAAGGGGATGATGGACGGAGTGTTGAACATTGCAAGCACTCACCCCCAGTCAACTGATCTGGGTTTATTCCATCATCATTCTTTAGCTCACTCCGCCACCCCAGTTCAGACATGGCCATATGCAAATCAGTCTGACCCTGTGCCTCATGGGAACAGTCCAGCCCGAACTGCCAAGCCATGTCTTCCCTGGACCAGAAACAAGCATCCTGGGACTGGTTTCTGGCTTACAGCCGTCATCAGCCAGGCTATCTTGCATCCAGTGGCAAAGTGAGCAAGGGACCCACGTCTGGGCATACCCTGCCAACTTGGGGCGAACATAGCAAAACCAAAGGGGATGATGGACGGAGTGTTGAACATTGCAAGCACTCACCCCCAGTCAACTGATCTGGGTTTAATCCCAGTTCAGACATGGCCTCAGTTGACTGGGGGTGAGTGGCAGTTCGGGCAGGACTGTTCCCATGAGGCACAGGGTCAGACTGATTTGCATATGGCCATGTCTGAACTGGGGTGGCGGAGTGAGCTAAAGAATGATGATGGATTAAACCCAGATCAGTTGACTGGGGGTGAGTGCTTGCAATGTTCAACACTCCGTCCATCATCCCCTTTGGTTTTGCTTTGTTCGCCCTAAGTTGGCAGGGTATGCCCAGACGTGGGTCCCTTGCTCACTTTGCCACTGGATTCAAGCTAGCCTGGCTGATGACGGCTGTTAGCCAGAAACCGGTCCCAGGATGCTTGTTTCCGGTCCAGGGAAGACATGGCTTGGCAGTTCGGGCTGGACTGTTCCCATGAGGCACAGGGTCAGACTGATTTGCATATGGCCATGTCTGAACTGGGGTGGCGGAGTGAGCTAAAGAATGATGATGGTTTAAACCCAGATCAGTTGACTGGGGGTGAGTGCTTGCAATGTTCAACACTCCGTCCATCATCCCCTTTGGTTTTGCTTTGTTCGCCATAAGTTGGCAGGGTATGCCCAGACGTGGGTCCCTTGCTCACTTTGCCACTGGATTCAAGCTAGCCTGGCTGATGACGGCTGTTAGCCAGAAACCGGTCCCAGGATGCTTGTTTCCGGTCCAGGGAAGACATGGCTTGGCAGTTCGGGCTGGACTGTTCCCATGAGGCACAGGGTCAGACTGATTTGCATATGGCCATGTCTGAACTGGGGTGGCGGAGTGAGCTAAAGAATGATGATGGATTAAACCCAGATCAGTTGACTGGGGGTGAGTGCTTGCAATGTTCAACACTCCGTCCATCATCCCCTTTGGTTTTGCTTTAAAAAAAGAACTCAGCATATTGATAGTATACTTGTCTTTGTGTTACATATTTTGATAGCATTATCATAGCTGACAGGTGGCCTCGTGTCATGTTTGACACCTTGTCAGTCACGGCAGGAAGGATGGTTCAAGAAAACATTTAAACAGTTGTGAGGACACCCTAGATAATTTCTCAGTATTACAAGCAAACATATCCTTATCATAAGTATAATTATTTTTATGATTCAGCTGCATTTTGCCAATCAGCCCAACTAACTCCAGACCTAAAAGTCATTTGGATGGTTTTACTTATAAGAAGGAGATTGACACACAATATTAATTGTATATACAAACCATGCTAGAGATTAATCCAAGACAGAAAGGCTTGTAAGTATGGCATCATCGGACTCCGCCCTTTTGCGTTCCACCTTTCACAATGCCTTTCAGGTGTCAGTTTACTTTCTATTACTTTCACCGCTTGTATAAGGTTACCAGATGACTAATGCCAATAAAGACACTGGGGCATATTAGCAAGACCCACGTTAAAATTATCGCCGTTTAGCGGCAGGAAACTGCCGCTAAAACGGCGATATGAGCTTGCTAATATGCGTTATGGAATTCAATAGAAGCCCAGGTTAGATGTGCAGGACATCTAACCTGGGCTTCTATTGGAATTCCATAACGCATATTAGCAAGCCCATTATCGCCGCTTTAGCGGCAGTTTCCTGCCGCTAAACGGCGATAACTTTAACGTGGGTCTTGCTAATATGCCCCACTGTTTTTTTCTATCGGCCTGCCCTCCAACTACTTTTTGTATTGTAGGAGTGCTATTTCTAGTTCACTTTCACCAAATCAATTGCTACAATTATTTGAAAAGGGGAAGTCCAGGACTGGAACATGGTGTCCCTGGAGATATGAAGTAATCTGGTATATTCTAGATTTGAAACACAACTCATTCACCTCATGGGTCCCCAGGATCCACAAGACCAGAACCGGAGGAAGGTCGCTCTCCTACCTCGCCGCCAAGACCTGGAACTCCTTACCCCTCCACCTCAGGCAATCCGCGTCGCTGACCAAATTCAGGAAGGACCTCAAGACCTGGCTCTTCGAATGATCTATCACCCAGTCCGACCAGCAGTCCCCCTCCCCCAGCGCCTTGAGACCCTCACGGGTGAGTAGCCACGCTTTACAAGAACCTGATTGATTGATAGGTCATCTTGGCATGGATAACCGATGTTTATTGCTACATAACTGAATGATACTCATTTTATGAAACTCTGGACCATGAAAGGCTGTGTGGCTGGTCTGAGAGTTAATTGTGTGACTATGACTTTAAACCCAGAACTCTGAAGTAGATACATTAGTCAACTAAGCCACCAGACTCCATTTTTGAAACGCTGTCATCAGTAAATAAAAATGTTCCTTAATTGAGCAGATAATACTTTTAAGCCCACAAGTTATTTTATTTGACCACAGTGTGAGAGCCTAAAGAGCAATATAAAGGCTATACATAACACATCTATTTCACAGTCATAGCGACCAAATAGCCTCAAGACAATTTTTTGACCCCATTCTTGCAACATTATAACCATCTACAAACCCCAGAATGCAACATACTGGTGGCTGTAAAGCAGAGACTAGCTGGAATTCTCAGACGAGACTGTGCAGCTAGCACAGTAATAATTTGAAAACATTTACAGACTGAAAGCACACTAAATAAGTATGGCTAGGCGGGGCGTGGCCAAGCGATCCATCATGGCGGACGCGACTTAGCCTGGCTATTTTAGCCCAAAAATCATCCTGCATATTCCTGTCGGCTATCGGTAAACAGTTATCCTGAATCGGACACTACTGAAGCTGCCTGGGCCCCGGGAAACGATCCGGCTCCGTTACAACCGCAGTGGCGCCCGGAGACAATAGAACCACCGGGGATCGGAGGCGGTGCGGCCTGGGCCTGAGCTGCAAGGTGGGACTGCACTAGCCGCGCACGCTGCCCGGGAGACGAGGCTGTGAGCCGAGTGGCGCCGGGACCTGAGCCTGCCGGGGGGTGGAGCGCCAGACCCCTGTGGCCGAGGAGGTGGGCCACCACTCCAAACACAGCGGCCCCACAGGAAATCGACGACTGGGGCTCAGGCAGTTTCTCCCCGATAGCGGCACTCGCCGTGGTCGGCTGGAGCGCCCAGCTTGAGTTATGTTATGT
The DNA here is from genome assembly GCA_963921515.1 of Calotriton arnoldi. NCBI lineage: Eukaryota > Metazoa > Chordata > Amphibia > Caudata > Salamandridae > Calotriton > Calotriton arnoldi. The sequence continues at coordinate 119,896 of CAWUFW010001187.1, forward strand.
TATCGGATTTGTAAAGCGCATGGCTGCCCCAGCGACGGGGCGTCCCAGCGCTAGATCCGCAGATAAGGACCAAAAAGGCGAGACGGTAACAGAGGAAGGAATCAAGGGAAGAGCCAGGTCTTAACTGCCTTCCTAAACACCTTATGATCTTGTAGGTTCCTGATAGTGCTCGGGAGAGCATTCCAGAAAGATGCAGCCAAGACGCGGAACGAGCGACCACCCGCCCGGGCTCTTCTGATACGGGGGGTGCATATCAGATTTTGGTGCGAGGAGCATAGGGCGCGTTCCGGTACATAGGGAATGAGAAGATTGGCTAGAATGGAAGGGGCTTGGGCATGGAAAATTCTGTGGGCGATGCAAAGAGATTTCAATTTAATTCTTTTTTCCATTGGGAGCCAGTGTAATTTATGTATTTATTTGGACGTGGGGCAAGACCTTGGGAGGGCCAAGAGGGTACGGACAGTGGCGTTTTGCAACCTCTGTAATCTATTTACGCCTGCCTTATTGGCACCTAGATACAGACAGTTGCAGTAATCCAGTCTAGAAAGGATAGTAGACTGGATGATGACTTGGCGTGTTTGAATGTCAAAGAACCTGAGCAGCGGCTTCAGACCATGTAAGAGTCCGAAGCAGCTGCCCGCTACTGATTTTGTCTGTGCTTGGAAGGTAAGTGCACTGTCTAACCACATGCCCAGGTTTTTTACGGTATCCTTAGGGGTGGGAGAGACTCCCAGCGCAGTAGGCCACCACTGATCGCTCCAAAGGTGTGTATCTCTACCTACGAGGAGGATCTCTGATTTACTTGCATTCAGCTGCAAACAGTTGGCTGTCATCCATTCCGCAATGGCCATCATGTCATTTCGAAACTTGGTGATGTATTGGTCATAGGTATTGGATAGCAGAATAACAAGCTGAGTGTCGTCAGCGTATAAGACCACTGAAAGGCCCCTCCTTTTAGCAACTTCCGCCAGGGGTTGAACATAGATATTAAATAATGTTGGGCTCAAAGCCGAGCCCTGGGGAACCCCATGATGGACAAGCTGCTTCTGGGAGCTGTATGGTGGAGAGATTACTTGAAAGGATCTGTCTGATAGAAAAGACACGAACCAGTTGAGAGCAGTATCTCCTAGGCCAATCTCTTGTAGACGCTGCAACAGGATTTTATGAGATACAGTGTCAAAAGCGGCACTGAGGTCGAGGAGAATCAGTGCAGAGGTATGGCCTTCATCTAAGGTGCTCCGCAGTTGTTCAGTCACTGCCAGCAGAGCAGAGTCAGTGCTGTGGCCAGGTCTGAAACCGTTCTGCGCCGGGTCTCGAATGTTATTAGCCTCTATAAATTTATTAAGGATAGAGTTGATGTAGGACTCTGTGACTTTAGCCGCAAAAGGGAGTAAAGAGATTGGGCGAAAGCTTTCAGGTTTGGAAGCGTATAAGGTAGGTTTTTTCAACAGAGTAATAACCTTTCCGTGTTTCCATGAAGTAGGGACGACTGCAGAAGTTAGGGACAGGTTTATCAGTTCGCAGAGCGTGGGTAAGAGTAGGGGTAGGAATTGTAGAAGCTGATCAGGCTTAAAAGGATCAGCTGGAGATCCTGATTTAATTTTATGGCACAGAGTCCTTAATGTCTCACAGGATAGTGCCAGGAAGGAGGATAAAAGAGTGCCCGAGCAGCTGGTGTGATCAGTCCGCTCTTCACTATTAATAGTGGGCGGGAAAGATTTGTGGATATCCTCAACTTTTTTAACGAAAAAAGTGGCTAAGGCCTCACATTGAGAGTTGGAGAGAGTGGTAGAAGCCCTTGCGGATGGAGGATTTTTAATATCGTTTAGCAAGGAGAAAATACTTTTAGCAGGATTGTTGCTGTTCTTTATTTTTTCCGCAATATAGTCAGCACGTGACTTCTGTATAGATTTGTGATAGGTCTTGACGGCAGAGTGATATTGAGTTTTGAGAGTAGGATCGTATTTGCATCTCCAGGCCCTTTCAAGAACTTTACAGTCTTTTTTCATCTGGGTTAAGTTCTCGTTAAACCAGGGATTTGTGTAGGTTCTGCGCTGCGATGCAAGTTTAGCAGGGATATGTTTGTCAAGGGCCTGTAAGAGCCACTCATGGACACAGCTGTTAGCTGCCTCAACATCATCAGGCAATTGGGGCGTTTGGGAGCATAGAGTATCTGCGAGAAGGTTGACGTTTAACTTATGCCAAGGGCGTTTTAGCAGAAGCTCAGGGTGTGTGCGTGGTGGCGGAGTCTCATAGTGAAGTACTATGGAAATGAGAAAGTGGTCAGTCCAGGCCATAGGAAGGGGGGGCAGGACTCTGAGGGACGGTATGTTAGAGAATACTGGATCTAGGAGGTGCCCCGCCGAATGAGTAGAGCTGGGGACAGATTGTAGTAGTTGGCAGGCAGCGAGATCTGCTAGAAAATCAGCAGTCTCGCCATTTTGGCGATCCTCAAGGTGTAGATTAAGATCCCCTATGATATTAAAGTTCACAGATTTAGTAGCCAAGATGGAAATGGAATTAGTGAGTGAATCTCTGAATTTTTTTGAGGGTCCGGAAGGGCGATAGATAAGCAATCCTGTCAGAGTAAAATTGTGGTTAACAGAGATTTTAAAGAGTCCACTTTCGCAGTCCGCGACTGGCTCTTCTGTCAGACTGCAAGCGAAGATGGCTTTGCAGATGATTGCTATCCCTCCTCCCCTGCCGTCCTCTCTGTTCAGAGTTTTTATTACATACCCCTGTGGGAGTGCCATCTGTGGCTCAGCCACAGTTATAGGGGTAAGCCAAGTGTCTGTGAGAAATAGAAGGTCCGGTCCTTCAGCTTGGACCAAATCAAACACATCAGCGTGGTGTTTAACTAAAGAGCAGCAGTTCAGACTGAGGATTTTAAGAGCCGGGAAGGGGGCTTTGCGGCATGGCCATCCATTTTTACGTTATAATGGCAGTGGTTACAACGAGACAGGCGGTCAACTGGGCCCCTGACCTGGTTAATGCAAGGGTTCCAGGTAGTTCTCAGTAAGTGAAGTTCCTTGGACGAGTTAACCAGTCTATTTGTGTCCAAAAGGGCAGAGTGCCTGGCGCCTGGCGACGTCCAGGTGCGGACAGGCGCAGACGGGCTTGCCTTTGGCGCGCCCGCTGCGCGTCCACGCTGCGACTGTCCTGAAATGGCCGGGGGGCACAACTGGCTTCTCCCGACCTTGCATCTGATTGGGCAAGGCCACCCAATCTATTGTGTGTCTTTTACTTAATCAGTGCAGACAGTGCCGCAGGCAGAGAAAGGCCTAAAAACACACCAATGGTGAAAGCGCTTACTAAAATGGCACGGCAACTAAATAAAATGCGAAGTATGCTTAAAGTGGCAGAAGAATGGGACCGTGGTCCTGAGTATTACACATACACTCGCGTTTCCAGGGCAAGGATCTAAGCAGTGCACACAACTCGTTTTTCAGAAAATAAAAGCGGATTACCGCGTCCGCGCTGCGACCGTCCTGAAATGGCCGGGGGGCACAACTGGCTCCTCCCGACCTTGCATCGGATTGGGCAAGGCCACTTAATCAGTGCAAATGCAAAAACAACAATTGATGGACAGAATGCAGAACAATGTCATACATTCACCCCAGTACAAAGATCTGGGCCTAAATCCATCGTTTTTTTGCTCACCATGCCATTCCAGTTTGGACCCAGCCATATGCAAATCTGTCTTGACCCTGCACCCAATGGGAACAGTCCAGCCCGAACTGCCAGGCCAGGTCCTCTCTGGACTGGAAACAAGCATCCTAGGACCGGTTTCGGGCTTTCAGCCCTCATCAGTCAGGATAGCTTGACTCCAGTGGCATGGAGAGCACGGGACCCACGTCTGGGCATACCCGTCCCACTCGGGGTGACAAATGCAAAAACAACAATTGATGGACAGAATGCAGAACAATGTCATACATTCACCCCAGTACAAAGATCTGGGCCTAAATCCATCGTTTTTGCTCACCATGCCATTCCAGTTTGGACCCAGCCATATGCAAATCAGTCTTGACCCTGCACCCAATGGGAACAGTCCAGCCCGAACTGCCAGGCCAGGTCCTCTCTGGACTGGAAACAAGCATCCTAGGACCGGTTTCGGGCTTTCAGCCCTCATCAGCCAGGATAGCTTGACTCCAGTGGCATGGAGAGCACGGGACCCACGTCTGGGCATACCCGTCCCACTCGGGGTGACAAATGCAAAAACAACAATTGATGGACAGAATGCAGAACAATGTCATACATTCACCCCAGTACAAAGATCTGGGCCTAAATCCATCGTTTTTTTGCTCACCATGCCATTCCAGTTTGGACCCAGCCAGATCTCTTGACTGGGGGTGAATGTTTTGATTTGTTCTGCATTCCGTCCATTTATTGTGTGTCTTTTGCTTTCTCGCCCTAAGTGCGCCGGGTATGTCCAGACGTGGGTCCCTGGCTCACTGTGCCACTGGAATCAAGCTATCCTGGCTGATGAGGGGTGAAACCCCGAAACCGGTCCTAGGATGCTTGATTCCGGTCCAGGGAGGACCTGGCTTAGCAGTTCAGGCTGGACTGTTCCCATGAGGCACAGGGTCAAGACTGATTTGCATATGGCCAGGTTTAAACTGGGGTGGCATGGTGAGCAAAAGAATGATGGATTTAACCCAGATCTCTTGACTGGGGGTGAATGTTTTCATTTGTTCTGCATTCCGTCCATCTATTGTGTGTCTTTTGCTTTCTCGCCCTAAGTGCGCCGGGTATGCCCAGACGTGGGTCCCGGGCTCACTGTGCCACTGGAATCAAGCTATCCTGGCTGATGAGGGGTGAAACCCCGAAACCGGTCCTAGGATGCTTGATTCCGGTCCAGGGAGGACCTGGCTTAGCAGTTCAGGCTGGACTGTTCCCATGAGGCACAGGGTCAAGACTGATTTGCATATGGCCAGGTGTAAACTGGGGTGGCATGGTGAGCAAAAGAATGATGGATTTAACCCAGATCTCTTGACTGGGGGTGAATGTTTTCATTTGTTCTGCATTCCGTCCATCTATTGTGTGTCTTTTACTTAATCAGTGCAGACAGTGCCGCAGGCAGAGAAAGGCCTAAAAACACACCAATGGTGAAAGCGCTTACTAAAATGGCACGGCAACTAAATAAAATGCGAAGTATGCTTAAAGTGGCAGAAGAATGGGACCGTGGTCCTGAGTAATACACATACACTCGCGTTTCCAGGGCATGGATCTAAGCAGTGCACACAACTCGCGTTCCCGAAAATAAAAGCGGATTACCCCGTCCGCGCTGCGACCATCCTGAAATGGCTGGGGGGCACAACTGGCTCCTCCCGACCTTGCATTTGATTGGGCAAGGCCACCCAATCAGTGTAAACAGTGCCGCAGACGGAGAAAGGCCTAAAAACACAACAATGGTGAAAGCGCTTACTTAAAATGGCGAGGCAACTAAATAAAATGCGAAGTATGCTTAATGTGGCAGAAAATGGGACCGTGGTCCTGAGTAATACACACACACTCACGTTTCCAGGGCAAGGATCTAAGCAGTGCACACAACTCGCGTTTCAGAAAATAAAAGCGGATTGCGGAGTGCGGGAGTGACGCGGCCTGGACTGTGGGCCGCACCGGCTGAGGTGGAGAGCGTGGCTGGCTCACCCTGCTGCAGATACTGGGAACCGATGAAGCAGCTGTCTCACGCTTTACAACACCAGATACCGCCACAATCCTCGCTGCGATAACGCAATCGGGTGATATGCTGGACGCCAAAATTGGCACAGTGGGAGTAGATGTTATGCTGCTGCGACAGGACTTACGTAATGTCATGGAGCGCGTAACACAGGCACTGCAGAGACAAGTTACTACACTTGAAACACTCACATGAGGTCTCACCACACGCATGGAGGACGCAGAAGGGAGGGCCCGCCGAAACAACTTACGCTTTGTGGGATTTCCAGAGGGATGTGAGGGCCCTGACATGTGCGTGTTCCTGGAACAATGGCTCAAATCCTGGATCCCAGATGGGAAGCTGTCTCCCTGCTTTATTCTTGAGCGAGCCCACCGAGCCCTTGCTGCCAGGCCTCCCCCGGGCTCTCGTTCTCGACCAGTCATTGCTCGGGTCCTAAATTACCATGACAGAGATATCATCCTGCGCGAAGCCCGGGTGCAGAAGTCCCTCACCTTTGAATCTCATTCAATAATGATCTTCCCTCACTATACCAAACTGGTACAGCAGCAGAGGCAATCCTTCACAACTGCGAAATCACGCCTTCGGGAACTGCAAATCCCATACATGCTGCTCTTTCCGGCTCGCCTCCAAATTAGCTAAAAGAATAGTACTATGTTCTTCGATACCCCTGAAGAGGTCTTTCAGTGGTCAGATGAGCGCCGACCGGTCAAGCCTCATACACTACCATCCTATGACTCGGATTCCTCCTCCGGGGACCCACGTCTGACTCAGAATAAAAATAAAAGCGACAAACAAAGAAATAGATCGAGGTCATCCTGGCGCTCCTGCTCCCGAGGAGACAAACAAGCAGAGTTACAAGACAAATGATTCATATACTTCACCATTTTGGCACCCTAGACCACAGAGTAACTACATATGTGGAAGTTCGATCAACATTGACTTTTACCGGCACTACTAAGGGTTACCATTTCTGAACTGGCCATTTCAGATCCCAGAGACACTTGCTAGGGATGGGATCTTCGGGGCTCTATTGGACTGTTTCAGCGTTCATCCTCTGTTGGGGTGAGAGCTGTATACTCTCCGTGACAGATACTTCATTGTTTCTTGAAGTATTGGGGTGGGTTAAGGCGGGAGCGGGAGGGGGGATGGAGTTACAGCTTTTAGAGATGTTGTACTTTAAGGTTCTAAAGTGCCCGCATTGTATTGTCTTCTACTGGTTCTTGTGTCATGCACCTCGCAATCTTATTGGCCGCACAACATGACGACACATCTAAACAACCTAAATCTAATGGGGGAAATCAAGGTGGTCACCTGGAATGTTAGAGGCCTCTTTGATAAGATCAAACGTGGGGCTGTCCTTAGGCATGCAAGTCGCTTGGGGGTGGACATCTTGCTACTACAAGAAACACATTTGATGGGGTCTAAAGTCCCATGTCTGGCCCGCTATGGCTGCATACATATTTTCCATTCCGGCTTCACAAGGGGCTCCAGAGGAGTGGCCATCCTGATCCACCGCAGACTCTCATTCACGCCCATTCGCACATGGGCAGATACTTTTGGCAGATTACTTTTCAACAGGGCATGATCAATAGAGAGTCTATAGTTCTGGGTAGCATGTACGCCCCCCCTGCCAATCAGCTACATAATCACGGAACGCATCATCGATACCTGGGGATCAATACCTGATGCCCTCGCATTAATAGGGGGGGACTGGAACAATGTCATGCATTCTGACCAGGATAGATGCCGTCCCACAGCCACACAACACACACAAAGAGAGTCTCGCATTGGGCCAATGGTGAATGCTCTGGGGTGGACAGATACATGGAGGACGCTACATCCAGACGCCGCTGGATATACGTACTTCTCGGCTGTCCATGGGTCGTTTTCCAGACTTGACCAAATTTTCATGACCAGGGAACACATCCATTGGCTAGTCGGGTCAGAAATTCTAACTAGAGGCTATCAGATCACTCCCCCAGTTCAGCTACAGGTAAGGATAGGCCCTAGAAGGTCTCCGATTCATTGGCGACTGTCGCCCTGTCATTTACACAACCCGAGCTATAAAACCAACCTACATAAAGCCCTGTTAGAATACTTCCTATTAAACGAGGCGACAGCAGGATCTGCCACCACCTTATGGGAAGCCATGAAGCCAACCATTCGGGGCTTCGACATTAGTCATAACACCACAGCCAAACGCAAGAAACAGCAGACCTTAATACAACTCGAAGCCCAGATCACACAAACTGAGCTGTAGGCACAAGAGCGTAATGGCGATAGCTCCCGTCGACAATAAGGAACACTACAGAGAAGGTATCAAAGCATCCAGCTTGACGAGGCTAAACACATATGGCAGGCTACACAAAGCAGGATATACCAATGGGGGGATAAGTCTTGGAAACTCCTACACAGACTATGCCAGAGCACCCTAAAACCAGTTCAGATACCTATCATTACATAACACATGGGTGAGGTATAGGAAGCTGGGTTTCTGTTGCAGTAACCCACCCACTTTTTGCCAGACTACTGATGCACTTTGACTTGATGTGCCCTTTGTCCCTGCCAATCAGGTTCCCAGGGCCTGTGTTCTTTCCTAAAACTGTACCTTGTACTCCCAATTGGCACCTCTCCGGCTACATGTCAGTCCCTTGTAAAAGGTACCATGGGTACCAAGGGCACTGTGGCCAGGGAAGGCCTCTAAGGGCTGCAGCTCTTATTGTGCCACCCTTAGAGGCTCTGTACCTTTACACACACACACACTGCCATTGCAGGCTGCGTGTTTTGGTGCAGAACAAAGTGAAGAGTCGACATGGCACACATCCCTGTGTGCCATGCCTACAACCCACTGCCCTGGCATAGGTCAGCCACCCCTCTAGCTGGGTGCACTATACCAGTGGTGAGGGTACAGGTGCATGAGCCCTGGACCCCTACAGTGTCTAGACCAATTCTTAGACATTGTAAATGCAGTAATGCCATTAAGAGTATATGGTGCTGGGAGTTTGTCATTACAAACTCCACAGCACCATAAAGGCTTTACTGAAAACTGGGAAGTTTGGTATCAAGCTTCTCAGCACACTAAACCCCCCCTGATGCCAGTGTGGGATTTAATGAAAAATGCACTCAGAGGGCATCTTAGAGATGCCCCCTGAAAAACGACCAGCCTCTGGTGGGTTCCCTGACTGGTATACACCAGCCTGCCACCATGAGACATGTTTCTGGACCCCTGGGGTGGGAGCCTTCGCTCCCTGAGCCCAGAAACAAAGCCTTTTCTGGGCAGAGGTGTTCACACCTCCCCGGGCCAGGAAGAGCCATCTGTGGCAGGGGAGCATCAAAGGCCTTGCCGCCTTTGTAATGCGACCCCCAGCCTCTCCTGCTATCAGGACCAGGCCCCCTTTCTGTCTTCCCTCCTTTTCGGCGGAAGGAAGGCGGGAAAAATTAGCCAGCCCAGAAGGTGTGCCCACCTCATCCAACCCCACCACTCAGGTTGGGGAGGCGAGGTGAAGCCCACTCTTCAGTGCCCGCCTTCTTGCAGATGGCAAGCACTCCCCAATCAGGATTAGTGATTGTGCCCATTCCCCCATGTGGTGTGAGCACACCAAGGGTGTAGTCACCCTAAGGTCAGTAGCACATTGGCTTCTGACCTCGAGACCCCTAAAACGCCCCCTAAATACAGTATTTAGGGGGCAGCCCTGAACCAAGAAGACAGATTCCTGCAACCTACGAAGAAGGACAAAAGAAGACGCTCAGCAGAGGAGACTGCAGAGAACAACTGACTGGGCCCCAGCCCTACCAGCCCGTCTGCAGTTTCCAGAGATCCTGCGCCAAAAGTCGCCTTGTCCTGCAGCCAGCGACCTCCAGAACCCTGGGAGGACTGACTGCCTTCAACAAAGACCGAATCTCCTGTGGACAGCAGCTTCCTACATTGGTGGATCAGCGGTGGGATATACAACTTTGCATTTGTTGGACTGACTTGGTCACCACCTGATCACACAACAGAACTCTTAAATTGTCTTTAGAATTCTGATTTTTGAATTTGACAAATTACTAAAAGTCTTGTTTGGGCCTTGGTTAAGTCCCTTTAGAATTTTAGAAAAATAAAAGCTCTCTGTAGTTAGGGGTAAGAGGGTTTGAAACTTTTTTGTAGCATGTCTCTTAACAAGAACCCAGCTGTTAGTGAAAATATAACTAATGACATAGAGGATAGAGTTGAGGAGCTCGACCTCACCTCCACTTAAAATTTAGGGAGTTAAGGTCTCTATATATACTTAAAAACATAACCATGGGGTCCCATCCCTCTAAACAAAAGCTCCAGGAGCTGTTGGCAGGGTATGCTAAGGACCAGCCCTCTGAGAATAGTGAAGACCTCTCAGATGGGGAAGAAGATGGAGAGGATGAGGATACCCCCTAAACTCCCCCCCCCCACTTATTAGGGAGAAAAGGGCCCCAGTGGCCCTGACTCCAAGAATACACCTTTCAGCACCTAGAGCCCACACAGGTGGGTCAGGTGCTTCTGAGGACATTAAGGACAGCCTCATTGAGGAGACCAACCTTAGTGAGGTTGGCTAAAAGATTAGACCTAGAGACCAGACTCCTGGCTCTAGAAAAAGAAAGAGCAGAGATGGGCCTAGCACCGATCAATGGTGGCAGCAACTTAATAAATAGGGTCAGAAAGCAATCTTATGATCCCAAAGTCCCCAAAGGGATTGTCCCTAAATTTGAGGATGGTGATGAAATCACCAAGTGGTTTACCATCTTTGGAAGGGCTTGTGAAGCCAGAAATGTGAAGAAAGCTCACTGGGGGGCACTCCTTTGGGAACTGTTCAAGTCACGGCTCGCATGACTCGCGGGTGGGGGGGCGGGTGTCGCGCGGGGAGGGGGTCGCCTGGGGTGTGGGGAGTAATTTTAAATTTAAAAAACTTACCTTCGGCGGTCCCGTCCTGCGTCGTCCTCGCAGGAAGCAGCCGCAGGCAGCCTCCCTCCCCTCCACTAAGCCAATCACAACGCTGCAATGGCAGCGTTGTGATAGGCTGGGACGCCGACCGCACAGGAGTCTATGGGGAGGCCGTTTTCTCCATGCAGGATGCATGCAGCCTACATGGAGAAATGAGCAGAGTGTGCATGACTGGTTTGGTCGGCCATGGGGCCGACCAAACAGTCAGCGCCCACAACATTGGGCAAGCCACTCCTCCCCCACCCGCCCGCCCCCAACCAAATCCTTTTTCTGCTTTCTCGCAGTGAGAGAAGCAGAAACATAAAATGGTATTTATACCATTTTATGTTTCTGCTTCTCGCACTGCGAGAAAGCAGTGGGGCTACGCTCCTCTGCCCACATGGAGGAGCCGCCCCTGAACTGTTCTCTGGTAAGTGCAGAGACAGACTTCTGACCCTTAGTGGGGCAGAAGCAGAGTCCTATGAACTCATGAAGGGCACCCTGATTGAGGGATTTGGACTCACTACTGAAGAGTATTGAATTCGATTCAGGGGGGCTCAGAAAACCCAGAGTCAGCCCTGGGTGGAATTTGTAGACTTCTCAATGAAAACACTAGGTGGCTGGTTGACTGGAAGTAAAGTTCAAGATTATGATGGTCTTTTTAATTTGTTTATGAAAGAACACATATTAAGTAATTGCACTGATGAAAAGTTGCATAAGTATCTGGTAGACCTAGGTCCAATTTCTCCCCAAGAATTGGGAAAGAAGGCGGACCACTGGGTCAAGACAAGAACCGACTAAGAAGAAAAGAAGAAGGATCGAAGAAGCCGTGCTAAAGCTAAGAAGAGGAGGACGCCCACTGACTTGGCCCCAGCCCTACCGGCCTGTCCCCACCTCGAACCTACAGAAGCGAAATCCTGGTGTGTCCTGCAGCCAGCAACCTCAAGAACCCTGAGGACCTGCCCTGCCTTCCACAGAAAAGACTCTGTCTCTCGTGAGAACCGGATTTGCTCACTCTGTCTCCGGCCAAATCTGCAAGTCTGCACCACTCTGCACCCGACACCCACGGCCCGAGTTCGAGTGGCCCAACACCACGAGGAGGTCTCCCCGGCGATCCTGACCTGAGATCTGGTGATCTCTGACCTGCCTCGAATCTCCCAGCGGAGCCTGCAGCCTCTTTCTGGAGGACCCCCCGACTGCGACTGGAGCTGTTAAGAAAAACCCGACGCCTAAAGTCACCCCTGCACCCGAAGTCCCACGGCCTTGGGTGGCCCAACCAACAGTGTCCCAGCATCCCCAGGCATCCCAACTTACCTCTCCAACCACTGCTCACCTCCAGAAGATCTCTGTCCCCGAGCCTGCAGTCTTTGTTGAAACCGGAGAATCCCCATTAAAATCAACAGGGCACCCAACACCAAACCAGCACCCTGCACCCAGCCGCCCCTGCGCCGCTGCAGGTGTACTTTGGGTGCTAAAATGGATCCCCCTTTGCCCTCAGCTAAACCCCAGGAGCTTTGCTCCCAGAACCTTGTGGCCTGCTCGTGAGCAGCCACCAACCGGAGGCCCCCATTGGATAACATTGGGCCTCAGCACTCTGCACCCAGCCGCCCTAGTGCCGCTGAGGGTGCTTTGAGAGTACATCCTCGACCCTGGGGGAACCCTGGATCTAACCCCAGAATACCAACTCCCACAAACTTGTACTTACCTGCAAACCGTTAACTTAATTTTTCTCCATAGGAATACATGTGGAGTTGGTTTTGTGTGAAACTTTGAAAAACTGCAAATAATTGAAAACTGCTTATTTACCTTTTCTCTAGGAAATGTCCCAGTGTGATATCTAGGTATAGCACACTGAGTTGAAAAAGTAAACCAGAAAGTAATCTGTAAAGCAATCCAAAGTAATCTAACAGTAATTTTCACTGTATTGAAAGCATTTACAAACCTGTAACAAAGTCATTTTCATTCAGCTTGCTTGTATTGGTCAACCTGCCTTGCAAATTATCATATCCACTTACCTGTGCCAGGCTTGCTTGGTTCTAGGAAATAAATACAACTAAATAATATTTTTATACAAATCAAATTGGTCTGAGATCAGTCTTTGAGTGTGTGCCATCATTTGCTGATTGAGTGTGTACAACAAATGCTTAACACTACCCTCTGATAAAGCCTTACTGCTCGCCCACACTACCACACTTAGAGAGTAAGGTGCTATCTGCTTTTACCTCTGCCTACCTTTGGGGTTCCACTGGACTCTGTGCACACTATACCTCATTTTGGTATAGTATATACAGGGCCAGCTTCCTACACGAGGTGATCACCGATCCTACACATATTGCTCAATCCTTTGCAGAGTTTTATCAAACTCTCTACACCAAGCACGAAGTCTTATCTGAATCTCAGATTGAGGACCTCTTTCGCGACATACCACCCAGAGCGTTAACCGCAGCTGCGCGAGACTCATTAGACATGCCCATTACGCAGGAGGAATTAACCTCAGCCACTGCAGAAATAGCTTCGGGTAAATCCCCCGGACCCAATGGATTCCCTAGCGAATTCTTCAAAATGTATGTAACGATACTGGGTCCTAGAATCCTTGCAACCCTCAATGAAGCCCTCGAAAATAAATGCTTGCCCCTAGACTGGAGACACGCCGCAATTGTGGTCTTCCTGAAACCGGGGCGTCCACCTGAATTACGTTCATCCTACCGGCCAATCTCTCTCTTAAATATTGAAGCTAAGATACTTGCCAAGGTTTTAGCAAATAGACTGATACCACAGCTTCAAGACCTGATCCATCCAGATCAGGTGGGCTTCATGCCACACAGAGCGACCCGGCATAAGATACGTCGTGTGCACAATGCGATTGCGGCCATTGATAAACTGGATAGACCAGCAGCCCTCCTCCTAGTAGAGATGGATAAAGCATTCGACTCCGTCAGTTGGTCTTACATGTTCACACTATTGAGACACCTTATTATGAGGCTGTGGTACATAGCATTGGTGAGATTGCTATACACGGCCCTCACCGCATCTATTTGAGTGGCTGGGGCCACATCGGCGCAATTCCCAATACAAACGCAGAACCTGACAAGGGTGCCCTCTCTCTCCCCCTGCTATTTGCCCTCGCCATAGAGCCTCTAGCCACCTGGGTGAGAAAAGACGCACTCTTCCGCGGCTTTGAATGGACTACCGAAATCTCCGATCAAATCGCATTCTATGCTGATGATATCCTGTTTTTCCTAACTGACCCCCACAGATCAGGCCCTAGAATACTTCAAGTAAAGACCTATATATGAACGCCTCCAACTCGTTGCTTTGGCCGATACGAGGGTCAGTGGGTAGCAGCCGATGGGCGGAGGGTCTCACATTGGTGACACATGGCTTCACCTATTTGGGGGTATATGTATCTGACAATTAAACCCACTCTTGGAAGCGTAATTTAGAAGCAACGACTAAGAGAGTTAAAATGGAGGTGAAAAACTGGTCGGCCCTTCCCCTGTCCCTCTACGGAAGGTCAGCCATCTTTAAGATGGTCTCCCTACCCCGACTATTATATCAACTCCAATTGCACCTGTATCCAATCCCCGTGTCCTGGTTCAGTCAAATTAACGCTATTATGGGGCATTTCCTGTGGGGAGGTAGCACTGCCAGAGTTGCCCTACGCACCTGCATGCAATCCACATATTGCAGAGGCATTGCCGCCGCTGACCTACAATCCTACCATGCGGCTGCACACCTTCAGATACTGAATGAATGGTGGTACGGGTCCAGAGATGACGCTGCTTACAAAGTCGAACAATGGATAATGGGAGAACCCTCCGTACATTCATTCCTATATAGCAGGTCCGACCCCAAAGACCTTCCTCCGGCGACAAAAGTGGTAATTATGACCTGTCGACAAAACCTACAACGAAATTGGCTGGTGGGGTCGCCTAACGTGAGAAACTCCGCTGTGGCGGAATCGCCTACTTCCACAAGTAGGGGACCTTCAGGGGTTCCACGGCTGGGATCGCATAGGCATTTCAATCCTGGGCGACATCATAAGGGGGACAGTCCTGAAATCGTTTGGAGACCTCTAAGGAGACTTCTCCATGCCCCACTCTCAATTTTACAAACACCTACAACTGCGGCATGCCCTTCATCCCTACATTAAGAACCTAACTAATGTGCCAGAATTCAGCCCATTAGAGGGCAAACTCCTCATGGGAGATCTAAAATCTATCAAACTTTAGTTACGAATAGCCCCACGACCATTGATACCCTAAGAGCCACGTGGGACGCCGGCATGGGGCCGATAGATGACGATGATTGGGCAGAGGCGCTACAATCACTGCGAGAGGCAGCAATCTCCACCCGACTTTGCTTTATCCAATTCAAATATTTGCACAGGGTATATTATACCAGACTCAGACTCTGGAGGGCAGGATTGGTTGCATCACCGCATTGCCTCCTGTATCATTCGGTTGAAGCCACCTTCTTACACACGATCTGGACATGCCCTGTCCTAGATCGTTTCTCGCGGGGGTGCTGACCTGTCTAACAGAGGTATCGGCATGGGAACTACCGAGATCCCCCAAACTCACGCTTCTGCACTGTACGGATGGCACAGGTGGAAATAGATATAAAAGACATCTTCTATTGTTAGGCCTCACATTAGCAAAACGAGACATTGCTAGACAATGGAAAGCAGAAAATTCACCCCGAGTATCGCTTTGGAAAGCGGGCATGGACTACATAT
Organism: Calotriton arnoldi; assembly: GCA_963921515.1. Classification (NCBI taxonomy): domain Eukaryota; kingdom Metazoa; phylum Chordata; class Amphibia; order Caudata; family Salamandridae; genus Calotriton; species Calotriton arnoldi. The sequence goes on from CAWUFW010001187.1 coordinate 135,247, forward strand.
TGGACTTGGAACTTCCGGTATTCATTGCCCGAGGCTGCCCACAGAAACACACCAAAATCTGGACAAGGTGGGCCACTTATAGAAGCATTCCCCTTAAGACATACAAGGTAACCGATGGCCAGTTGGATGGCAAGGAAACAATAAATGTGTAAGATAAGTGAATGTATAGCCTTATTAAACTGCACGATTAGCATGATGCGAGATCTAGATTGTTAATGATATATAATATGGGGTACTGATAGTAATAGGTTAATACGAGAGTTATGGTATAGTGTTTTTTTCCTCAGACTGTTTAAGAGGAGATGGGGACTAATGATTGCATCGGATTTATTTGTGTATGTCTCATGTCGCTTGGACACTCTGTACTCTCTACCCAAAATCAATAAAATTTGTTTTAAAAAAATATATAAGTATGGCTAACTTGTGGAACGATGCCTCAAGTGCCCCACATTCTCCATATTTCAAACAAATTGGGACATCACAGATGAGAACCGTTTGCACCTACAAAATCAACCTACAGCTCAGGCCAGTAGATGGTGGCTCTGTCAAGTAGCTTTGAGCAGTACCGACACAATCTGTGAGGTATATTAGCAGTAACATACTGCATCCCAGATTTAACAAGCCATCACACAATGCAGAGTAGAAACAAAATGTGCTGCACTGCTTTATGTGAGAGGGAGAGAGCAGGAAAGCTCCATATTTACAGAGATATGGCCGTATCCTGCTCGCTAGCACTGGCGCATAATCAGGCTGCCGAGCACCACACACAAACCTTTACACCATAGTGCATGGATGTCTGCGGGAGTCTAGCATAAGATTTGTACTGGAAGGGTATAGTTTCAGTACAAAGTAGTATGCTTACACTAACTTTAAAATAGTTCCTACTGAGGATGTGTGCTGTACAGTGCTAAGTGTGAAAAGTTAGGAGAAATAAAAGCATTTCTCCTTTTCAAAGGCTGCTTCTATTGTTAGTAGATAGGGTTATGCATCGAAAACCACGGGCGGTGGCAAGGTCATGCCAATGTCCCACCCACAGTACGCCCTCTTGACACAAAGTAACGCAAAACAGCACTTTGTGCTGCTTTGGATTACTTTCAGCTAATATGCCATCATAAAACAAGTTTGCGCTGGAAAGTAAACTCAACAAAAACATTTTGAGCAGGTCTGCCTCACTTTTGTTATACAGCGCAAAAGGTTTGTAAATCTAGCCATACTTCTTTAGCACAATTCTGCCATCCCAGAACAGGTCCCATGCTAAAATGGGTTTCAAATATGTCGCCCTTTTTAGGTCGAAGCTTCCCAGACAGCACCGCTGTCTGGTTTGCTCAAGACATCCTGGGGACATTCGGAAAGCTTTCCTAGGAATGCATGCCACTCATTGCTTACCATTGGTTTTGCGGTTTGTAACTCATATTTGCTTAGTTTCTATTTGCTGGCTTTATTTGTTTTAGACTGTTCAACTTGAGTTTGTCCTTTCCATGGAGCATACACTTTTTACTGTATTCTTCCACAGTGCTCGCTTTCTGTAAACAGACCTTTAAATCTTTTTCTTATCTTGTCACATCTGCTGTGCATGCAAAGACAGAGATCATATGTCAGGCTTTGTCGTCCGAGGGAGAGTGGTGTTTACTTTTCTTTTTCTTACTTCGAAGAGAGATGTATGTGACAATCTTGCTCTGAAAGGAATGCCTTTTTTCTAGCACACAAATGTCTGTAAATGAACTGTGCAGATATTTCAATATATATCACAATTGAAGCACATTTTTTTAAAATTCTGTAGTGAAGGTGGAAACAAATATCTTAATACTATCAAAACAAATCAATACACTAAATGATGACATTTCCACACAATTTCATTTATGCGCAGTATACTCTTATACCTAAAACTGTATGTCTGTGCAAATATAATGGTCATTTAAATTGAAAATGTGTTGTCTGTAATGGCAGTGCACAACCACACCAAGCATACTCCAAATTACGCACACCACTCTACTCTACTCTGCACAACTCCATGCCACTGCACTCTACTCTACGGCACTCCACTCTACGCCACTCCACCCTGCATCACTGCACTTTATGCCACTCTACTCTGCACCACTCCACTCTATGCCACTTCACTCTATGCCTCTTTACACCACTCCAGTCTAGGCCACTCCTCTACACTCTGCACCACTCCACTCCACTCTGCAACACTGCACTCTATGCGCTGCATTCTGTGTCAATGTACTCTACTCTGTACCACTCAACTCTACGCCAATCCACTCTACATCACTCTAATCTACTCTGCACAACTGCACTCTATGCTACTCCACTGTATGCCACTTCACTCTACTCCAAAACAATCTACTCTAGGGCACTACACTCTACGCCACTGTACTCCACTCTTCGCTGCTCCACTCTACACCACTCCATGTTACTGCACTCTACGTCTTTACAATCTAAGCTGCACCACTCCACTCTATGCCACTGCACTCTATGCCACTCTACTCTACACCAATCTACTTTATGCAATTGCACTCTACACCACTCTACTTTTAAACCACTTACACACCACGCCAATGCACTTTACACCACTCTACTAAAAACCAATGTAATCTATGCCACTGCACTCTACGCCAATTTACTCTGCACCACTGCACTCCACGCCACTCTACTGCACTCTATGCAAATGCACTCTACACCACTACACTTTGTCACTCTACTCTGCATCACTCCACTCTCTGCCACTACACTATACGCCACTCTAATCAGCAGCACTTCACTCTGCGACACTACACACTCCTCTGCACCACTCTACTCTATGCCACTGCACTCTATGCCACTCTACTATACTCTGCACCACTCAACTTTACACAATTGCACTCTACACCATTGTATTCTAAACCACTTCCACACTACGCCTACGCACACTACACCACTCTTCTCACAAACAATGTACTCGATGTCATTCTACTCTGCACTCTATGCCAATGCACTCGACACCACTGCACTTTATGCCACTGCAGGCAGACGACTTCAGCAAAAAACTCATGGAAAGACAATAACCCAAAACAATCCTCAATAAATGTCAAAAAAGAGGGGGAATCGGTCACCGACGGCTTTCGATATTTGGGGATTTATGTCACGCCGGTCCCAGTAGCGTTTTATGACCATAACTTGGCCCCCCCGCTTCGTCGCTTACAAGGCGATGTGAAGCATTGGAAAACCTTGCCACTTACGTTGCTGGGGAGAGCGGCGTTATATAAAATGATGGCTCTGCCCCGATTCGTTTATGCCCTACAGAATACGCCGTACCTTGTCTCAAACAAGTACTTTCAGGCCATGGACTCAGAAGTCCGGACCCTTCTTTGGAATAATGGCTCTCCTCGCATCTCATTGCCAAAACTCACGAAGGGCTTGTTCGACGGGGGAATTGCCCTCCCTGCGATTAAAAGGTATTACTGGGCCTCCCAGCTGGTGGTCACAAATCATTGGGTACACTGGCCAGTAACTGATCCTGCTTACAGGATGGATAGATATAATATGACACCATGGTCATACCAAAGGGCATTGTATGGGGGAAAGACACATAGTCCAATGTATACTCCAACGGCGACTACAATCACGCTCTGGCAGGCGGCCACGTCCGCATTGGGATGGAAAAACAAGATTACACAGGCCACTCCCCTTCTGGAGACGGATCGACTGCGGCTTTTGGCAAAATGTGCTAGATTTGACAAATGGGATCTTATTGGGCTTTCAAGGGTCGGAGACGTCTGGGCGGGAGGTAAGGTAGTTCCCTTCAGTGACCTCCAAAGAGATTATGAGTTGAGTGTGGGGGAAACCTTTAGATATCTACAGGTCAGGAATGCGCTGCACAGGGCTATTCCCAAGGGTACAGATCTACCAGCCGCCTCGCCATTGGAGGATAGACTCCTCGATGACTACCTCAAAGACAAAGCAATCTCCTTGACTTACAGGAAGATACTAAATAACACACCAGACGCGTTAGAGAAAACCCGAGCCAAATGGGCAGAGGATGTGGGTGATTTAGATGATGATGAATGGCAGGAGGCACTGGCATCCCCCCGGCAGGTGGCTTTTTGGTCCAGGTTCAAATTAATACAGCTTAAGCTTCTACATCGAGTATATTATACCAGTGTGATGTTGGTCAAAATGGGTATCTTGAGCTCCCCACTATGCCCTAGAGGCTGTGGTCAGGAAGGGACGTATCTACACCAGTGGTGGGACTGCCCGATAGTACACTCATATTGGGGGAAAGTAACATCAAAAATGTGGGAGGTTTGCGGGAAATCTATGGAAGTCACGCCCTGGTTATGTCTTCTTAACATATGGGAGGCCACTGATTTGACGGCAAAAGAAAGGGCTTGGGTCACCCTGGGAAATGTGGTGGCAAAACGTAACATTGCAAGAACTTGGAAGGGAGTCACTGAAGGAAGTGACCCGATTAGGGCCACCCGGGTCACTCTCGACCACCTCTCAGCCTTCCAAGAAATGAAGAGTCGATGAGACAGTAGAGAATACAAACCAAGTTATTTATTAGTATTACGCTGCAGCGGAGCCCAGTCTGACCAGTCTCCTGAGATGACTGCCGAGGGACTGCCTTCACTAGACTTGGTAAAACATAATATACATTTCCAACACCCCTAAGGATCCGCCCAGTCTGGAATTTTCCGGCTCAGGCACTGTCGAACAATGGAGGTACAGTAGGATGAGCTACCACCTGCAGAATGGGTACATGTTATCACACTTTCAGGGTCATCTTGTACAAGCTCAACGCTCTCTAGTGTGGGAGCAGGACTACGAGAGAGGAAAGGCATGCGAAGGCAGAATAAGCTATTCATTAGTACATTAGGATTCAACCTTGAATGCGATAAACATAAGCAACTCGAGGCAGCTTTCTCGCTGAGGCAGACAGTTCATGAGACAGAAGCTTATTTCGATCACAGTACAAAAATGGCGGCCAAAGACAAAATGGCGCCGTAAATGCTAACTTAACTTGCACAATGCTAGAAGGAGTCGGTCAAACGCATTTGCAGTCCAACACCACGGCGCCCAAATTCGGTGATTGGAAGACTGATATGGACTGGTGCATGCAGATGGAGAGGGTAATATATGAGGCGAGAGGGTGCCCACAAAAATGGACAAAGATCTGGGGGGACTGGAACAAACAAAGAGGGATGTTATGTGCACCACTGAACGCATCCTCCCCCCCCACAGGAGTGAAGGCTGCCTCGACGTTGTGTGCTCACAAAATATAGATGAGAAACTGTACGGTACGGAATATGTTGGTCTGCAAGCACGAAAAGAATGTAAATACTACATGCACTGTATCATTTTTTAACAATTGTTACTAATCTGTTTTCTTCATTAATAAAAAGAATTAAAAAAAAAAAGAGAGACTCAGAACCGTGATAACCTCCTTGACATGGTGCTCAAAACGACAGACACAAACATCCTTACCTGTGTAACAACATACAACATAGCCTCGAACCAGGTCAAGAAGTTAATCAACAAAAACTGCCACATTCTCACTTCAGGCAACTTGAAATGGCCAAAACCCAGAATTGCTAACAAGAAAACGAAGAATATCCGAGATATATTAATCCATACGAGACCAAAACAGAGTCACAAAGAACTGAATTTGACACCATGGATAAATAGACCAATCACAGGACACTACCCTTGTGGCCACTGCTCTGTTTGTCACCTGACCAAAAAAAACAATACTCTACAGTTGAGTTAAGATATGAAGTGGACATTCAAACGACACACAAATTGTAACACCACGCATGTGATATACATGATCACATGCCCATGCCAATTGAGATACATCGGCATGACATGCCGAAAAGTAAAACAACGAATCTGCGAGCATCGCAGTAACATAAAATGTAACAAATCAACCACACGCATGAGCAACCACTTTCTAAATATGAACCACACCACGAAGGATATAGAATGGGTTGTCATTGAAACTCTAGAAAATAGACAAGACCGCAACGCTGAGAACATCTTCTTCGAAAAACAACAACGGTGGGTGTACCGCCTAGGTACTTACGATAAAGGATTAAATGACAACATTCCCTGGCTGTCCCTTAACCATTGAAAATACCCACTAGCCTTGAAGACACAAACCCCACCATAAGATTGGGCTCAACAATAAATAATATCACACCAGAAAAATAAGACCTAGACCGAAAATAGGTCCACTGACAATCTTGAGATATACATATACACACAGAGACAACTTTTTAAATGAGCGCAACAATTAGACACTCTGCTCGTTACTGTCATAACCCATCTGCATACAAATTCTGATTGTGTTACCATACAATTATCAAGAACATTATGCAAACTTACTATGTATTTTGGGCACTCCAGCAAAGACACGATAAATGTTAGACAATACTTTCTATTGTATGTTTGATAACCTATGAGTCTGTTCTCTTCCAATAAGGCCTAAGAGGGCTTTCTTCTCTTTCTATGTTCAACCGCACTCATACAAATGAACCACCTCCAGGACCACGGATGTCATCTTCCGAGTCACTGTAGGCAGCCACAGGAATGAGATGCAAATAGCACCGCCAAGGTAAATGAGCAACACATGGCAGCCACAAGATAAGGTAAAAATGTTTCACTCACGAGAATCGTCACCTCTTTTCTTTATCGAAGAGCTCCTGCAGCACCCGTAGGAGCTTTAATAAAACTCTGAACAAGGTACGACCGTCATTTCTACGATTGCATGCTTTCCACTCTCACCACCTTGGTAGTTCTAACAAGGCACGAGCATACCAGTCATTATCCTAATATGCATTTACCTCTAGGAGAAAATTTCTAATAGCATGCTATTCCTTCGTAAACAGTTTTTTAACACAACACGCTCATCCAAACTACCGGCTTAACGCGTGCGTCCAATTCCGAAGCATGCAACACACTTCGGTGAACATCCTTAAAACACACAAACAAAGCGCAAGGCTTTGGTATATCGCATGTTGATCACTACTATATTCCCCATTGTCACTGTTTCCAAAAACAGTGAACAAATAAGCGCTTTTGTGATAGTTATCTCACAATCCTTGATCACAAAGTAAACACACCACATCGTCTATGCCAGAATCCTCCACTCCTTACAGCAACATAATGCCATTGCAAGATCGATCGTTGATTGCCTGTACACACATTATAGAGACACCCAATCCAACAGACCCTCCTTTTAGCATTTGCTAACAATTTTGTCTATGCTATCATTATAAGAAAATCATTACTGCAGAGCAATACACATACTGTTAATATTCAAAGATACTTTCGTCTATATTCATTAAGGCATGGACATCTTGCATCATCATAGCTGAGGGCTTAACATCATGCCCTGGGGCCTTGGGTGCAGGTGTTAACTTATTAACACAATATGTACAGCAGGCAGGAAGACAATTAATACACAAGCAACAAGTGAATATGACACCCGCAATGGCTACTAAGAAGAGGAGTATTTTCCAACCCCAGGATGCTATCAAACCCCAGAAACAACCAGAAAGGGACCAGGTGCCGTTCTCTTGATGAATATCGGATGCAAGCCGATGCAACTTCTGTATTGCTGCATAGACATTCGGAGCATGATTCGGTATGTACACACTGCAGCTACTACCGATGACGCAACAGGCCCCACCCCGATCAGCAAGGATGACGTCTAACACCATCCTGTTTTGAAGAGCAACAAGTCTCGTAGCCTGGAGCTCAGCTGTAATGTTTGTTAATATGCCTGCTGTGGTATTGATAACTCCCTCCACAACCCTTGTGAGTCTGCGAATGTTAAGGCTATTTGACATAGGACCCCAGAAGGGCAGAACACCCTTCATAGCATCAGTAAACTGCTGCAAGGTAGTGTCGGTCTGATCTATATCTTCTGTGTTGATAACCCGTCTAACTCGGGATAGACTGACTCTCCTACGCTGCAATCGATGATCTCTATGGTAAGTTGACGGGGCTATATATACCGTGGTAAGAGGAAAAAGACATAACATACCCCAGATCACCCCCTGGGAAGCCATACATAAGCCTGGGATCCACAAATAAAGTACACATTATGGGGTGGTAGTAAAGGCGGACTATTGGTTGTGCTCAAGTCATAAGTATAATTACAAATACTCTTTCCCATTTCAACAATCCCAAACCCTTGGACACAGAAACTAGCTGTCATGTTAACTATTGGCACTGGCATGGCTTTGTCTTGAGTAATATTACGCATCTGGAAAGATCGGAAGTATTCAGTGACATTAATATCTTGAAAATCCATCATTTCATTTTGGAGCCATGTTACATTCTTATTGGCCTTATAAACATTCATACAAGCATTTGGATGCAAAGTGTCAGGGGCCCCTTGTTCTCCTGAGTAAACCCCTGGTGTACACTGATATATTTCAGCACAGTCTCATAGTCAGAGTAAGTCATATTCATTGCATCAGTATGGAAATGGATATACACCATAGTAAACAGTTGGAACCATGCCTCGCAACTCCCTAAATAAGAGAAGGGGGGGACATCAACAAATCATTTTTATGCATCACAGAAGGGAGCAAACCGCAAACCCAACAATCAGTAACATTAGAGGTATGGTGCGCCTGATGGAGCATCTGTAAGAAAACATTGTCAATGTACATTTGTCTGTGCCTCTCCTTATGAGGGGCCAACGTGACAAATACATGCTCGGGGGGTACAGGGGTAGTACTAATCAAAGAATGCACAGGATATTTCTCTTCAAGGAACCACATAATTCCACTTGCAGTTAAGAAAATCAGAATAATCAGGACAAAGACCACCTTGCTTTTAGTGGACCAGCTAGACCAAGTGGGACCATTGTACTCAAAACGTGGGGCTGTTAGGGGCTGTTCTTCATCCATAATTAGGCGGCCAAATGGGTACATATTAAAACCGGACTACCAGAGGAAAGGTTATGCAATGGAGCCAACAATAATAAAACAAGGGTGAAAGGCACAAAATCCAGCATCCTTCTGAGCCTCGCTGGTAGACTCCTATTGTTCATCAATCGGTGGTGCTACTGAGCACTTCTCAGTGGGGCTGTGCGATCGCAGCCCGTTCTGAAGAAGTCCACGTCACTCAGGATAGGGCACCCTCCCTCCTGGGAAGACACCCTCAACTGATCCTGTCCAGTGTCTCGGACAATGCACCAATCTCCCTTTTCCTGATCTATCGTTGGTACCACGGACAGGGTACATACACCCTATTCTTCATCCATGCAGTCCATCCCTACTAATCTGACTTTTCCTTTGGTGCACTGTTCCTCCGTCGGGGGCGCAAATTGTACCTAGCCACTCCGGGCACTGTGTCATCACAGAAAAGGGGCTTAAACTCAGAGGGACCAAAGGACTGGGACTCAAGCTCCTGTGGGCCAGGTGGAGGAGGATTCTGGGCAGCCCCTACTTCTGGGGGGGCCGCCTCATTCAAGGCAGTGTCGTTCTCCTCCTCCATTTGCGCCCATGCCAGTCGAGCGGCAGAAAAGGGGACAAAACGTGGTACCTTCTCTGTTTTGTGATCCCCCACGCCGTCCAGGACCCACTGATCGTAGGGAAGGGGCAGCGGGAATCTCCGGCAGTGAGATGAGTGGATCCAATGCTTCCGGCCGTCCACCTTCACTGCCGTCCAGGTGGCAAGGAGGACCTGCAGAGGTCCCTTCCAATGCGGCTCCAGGCTCCCCTTCCTCTGGTAGTTTCTGACCAGAATATAGTCCCCTGGTCGAATCTCGTGTCCCAGCCCCTTAGGTATTGGTGTTAGAGCCTAGTGAATCTGTTGGTGAATAGAACGCAGATTTTTAGTCAACTCGCACAAGTAGTCCACAAGCAAGGGGTATTCTATCTCTGAGAAACGACGGGGTCGCGGGACGCCCCAGACATTTGCCGGGCGTCCAAAAACAACCTCGTATTGTGACAATCCTGTTCTAGTGCCTTGCCCTCAGCCTGTGAAACAAGTTAAAAATCTTGGGATCAAGATAGACGACCAGCTCACATTATCCGACCAGGCCAATAGCATTACCTCCTCATGCTTTTTTACCCTGAAAATTCTTCGAAAGATTCTACCTTTCATCTCCATGGCCCTCAGAAAGACTGTCATTACTGCCTTAGTACTTCCCAAAATTGATTACTGTAATGCACTCTACTTGGGAGCAAGAAGGAATACGATACGCAAACTGCAGACTGTACAGAATGCGGCTACCCGCCTACTCCTTAAGATTCCCAAATTCAGCCCCATAAGCCAAGCTATTCAGGATCTGCATTGGCTACCTGTCCAGGCAAGGATCCAATTTAAATCCATGTGCATTCTGCATAAGACTCTGAATGGGGCTGGATCAGCTTACCTCAGTCAACATATCAGGCGTCATATTCCTCAGCGAAAACTTAGATCAGCATCGGCCGCCCTACTTGTGGTTCCAAGGATAAAGACTTTAAAGTGGGGTGGCAGAAGCTTTCTCCACCTGGCCCCGAAACTATGGAACACGTTGCCCATCAGTCTTCGAAATCAAACCAATCTGCTGCTGTTCAGGAAAGCTTTGAAAACATGGTTATTCGCTCCCTAACCATAGCCGATCTTACGGTCCTTGCATAGATTTATGACAGCTAGCGCTAAGACGCCACGGCATACACGCGCTCTACAAAACCTTCATTTCATCGAGTGGGCTGTTGCCCTTGTGGACAACAGGGCTAGGGGTAATGCATCTGGCCATTGCAATCCTGTGCTCTCTTTGATCTTTGCCAACTTCAGCTTGAGAGTACCATTGTACTTCTCAACTAAACCTGCCGATTGGGGATGATTTGCTGCGTGAAATTTCTGCCTCATGTGCAGACCTTTGCACACTAACTGGATGACTTTTGAGTTGAAATGACTTCCGTTGTCACTCCAAATCTAACGGGGCAAGCCGAAGCGTGGGAAGAACTCTTTTAAGAGTGCCTTCGCCGTCGCCATAGCTGTGTTCTCTTTAGTGGGGTAAGCTTCAATCCATTTACTGAACGCACAGACAACCACTAACACATATTTCAAATTGTTGACTCCATCTGGATAACCTCAAAAGGGAAGGAAAGTGGTGCAAAGTTACCAGAGGGTGTAGGGGTGCCTTTTCCAGGATTATGCATCATGCAGACCATGCAGTACTACACCAGAAGAGCCGCTCCCTTAGGGATGTTATCGTTCTGCCATACAGGATCTAACAATTTACATATTCCCTATGCACTAATGTGAGCTGGCCCGTGCGCCATTGTGACTACGGGGAGTACATATGCATCTGGTAACATCCATCTCTGCTTCTCTGTCTTGTCAGTCCAACACCCTTCCTCGTCTAAACGTCCTGTTCTCTCCTGCCATATTGCTAACTCCTCAATTGTTGCCCTGCTTTGAATCTCTTTAACATTTTCCAACGTGTCTTCAAACATTGCACCGTCGGGTACCCATCTAGCAGGACATGCCACAAACATTCTTTTTATTTTTGACTGGGCTGTCGCCTTTGTTGTCTGATCTGCAAACACATTTCCCCTCCCCACATCATCAGTAATTGCCTTATGGGCACTGCACTTCACTATTGCTAACTTGTTGGGAAGTGTCAAAGCTGACAAAAGCCTATGTATCAGTGGGCTATTCTGTATTTTTAACCCATGCGAAGTCAAGAATCCTCTCTCTGCCCAGAGTCGTCCAAAATTATGGGCAACCCCGAAGGCGTACTGACTGTCAGTATAAATATTGACGGCCAGTTCCTGACTTATCTCACAAGCTCGAAGGAGAGCAACTAGTTCTGCAGCTTGAGCCGATTGATAAGGGACACGTGATGTCTCAACTACAGTACGTAGCGTAGTAATAGCGTACACTGCAGTGGTGGTGCCATCTGGTAGTTTAAAACAAGAGCCATCAACATATAGTTCTCCTTGGGGGTCAGATAAGGGAACATCAGTCAGGTCTACCCGTCCCTTCGTCTCTTCCGCCGTTCTAAAAATACAATCATGTATATCTCTGTTCTCACTTTCAGAATGGAGGGGTAGTAATGTGGCTGGGTTCAGAGTGGCACATCTTTTAATCGTAACATGTGGAGCAAAGAGGGTCAACTCATAGCCGGTCAGACGTGCACTGGTGAGGTGCAGTGTCTTGGTTTTGTTCAAAAGTGTATCCACAGCATGCGGTACCATGACTGTGAGATCGGTATCAAGAACGAGCCCTGCCGATTGTCGGATAGAGACGGCCACGGCCGCGACCGCTCTTGAACAGCTCGGGAGGGCTCTCGCGACGTTATCAAGAAGCGCAGAAAAATAAGCACACAGCCTCTGCTTACCTCCAAAGGCCTGTGTTAAGACAGAGAGCGCGCAGCCAGCCGTCTCGTGTACGTACAACACGAACGGCTTCTTATAATCAGGCGTGCCAAGCACAGGTGCAGAGCAAAGCGCGACCTTTAGTTGCTCAAAAGCTTGCTGACATTCAGGCGTCCAGGGCAAGGGTTCATGCACATCTTTAGTGGTTAGCTGCAATAGCGGCTTTGTTAGTAGGGAAAGCGTTCTTCAAATCAATCACAGAAAAGAACTTCGCAGTGGAAGGGACCATCGTCAGAAGGGCGGTGATGTCGGGGACCACTGGGAACTGAGGGACCACTATTTTGTTAACCTCATGCAAATCAATCACAAACCGATAGACATCAGGATGAGCATCAGAAGAATCCAAGGGTGCCTTCTTAAGAATAGGACTATTACACACATTTGCTACTGTCTCCTCTACAACTCCTGACTTAATCAAATCCTGTATAATCTGCAATAGAGCTCGTTCCCCTGCCTGTGGTATTTTGTACTGAGGAATACGAGGCAACACAGCATTGTCTTTGATCTTACTAGAGACCGGAGGTATCTGCAACAATCCTACATCCGTATCACCTGTAGCCCACAACGTGGGCGGCACATCTTTGAATTCAGCAGGTAGGGGCACATCCTTAGAAAAACATTGTTTGGTACTAGTCACATTTGGTCCTATCGTCATATAGACGCCATCCGGAGAACAAAAAATTGTTGCATGCAACTTTTTCAACAAATCTAATCCCATTAAATTCTCTTCGCAATTTGTTGTCAATAAGAATGGCGAATCTACAGTAAAAGGGCCAATAGAAGAGCAAGGGGTTTGGAAATGGGGCTCACGACTGGTACGCCTGAAAAGCCTACCGAAATATTATTCTGGCCAGACAGAGCTGCCCCGGGGACCAGTGAACGAGAAACAGAGCTGTTCATTACACCTGTATCCAACAAAAACCTTTTAACTGAGCTGTGTAAATCCGCTGTAACAAAAGGACCACGCTGATCTACAGGTATATGAACTGGTCCCTCACCCTGTCCCTGGCTGTCCTAACTATGACACATTCCTGTCACCTCGTCCATATCATAATCATCGAGGTGAATGTATGATTGAACAACTACTGCCTAAACCACGAATTCCTTAACCACGAGGGCTAAACAACGAGCAATCCCAAACAACTACATTTTTAACCACGAGTTCCTAAACCACGAAATATATTTATATTGTTCAATACCCATTTTCACCACTATGTTCTTTTTAATCCGCATATTTTTGTCATTTTAAATTAAATAAATATAATAATAGATGATTTTATTAATAATCATTTGTCATTTGATGATTCTTAAATCAACATATATTTTATTATATAGTCATATTTTTGAAAACCGGATGAAGTACATAAAGTCAGTAAACGCTTGGAAACACTGAAATAAAAGTCCATCATCTATTTTTACATTACTGACAACACAGCTCACTAAAATGGCTGCATAACCAAACCTCCAGCACCAAAGCAAAAGCATTCCCTGTGACGCTATACTCCGGACGTACTGCCAAGCTGAAAGGATGAAGCCAGGCTGCAGCCCCGCGCTCGTCAAAGCCCGCCAACCTTGTGGCTGCATTTCTGTGTAAATCATAGAAGGGGGCAAGAAGCATGTCAGATCAGGGGGTGAAGAGTCGAAAGACACACGGGCGCCCTGTACCCGATCACCAAACCACAAGCACCAAAGCATGACCTGCGACGCTATGCTGCAAGGATGAAAGCAGGCCGCTGCCCCGCAATACATAGCCCGCATGGTTTTCTACAAGCTGCCAAGCTATATGAATGACACACGGGCGCCCTGTACCCAATAACCAACCCGCCAGCACGAAAGCAAAAGTATTCCCTGCAACGCTATGCTGGAAGGATGAAGGCAGGCTACAGCCCCACAATAGTCATACCCCACATGGATGAAAGCAAGCTGCAGACCCGCAAAACATAGCCCGCATGTTTTTCGACATGCTGCCAAGCTGTATGAATTACACACGGGCGCCCTGTACCCTGTATTTTGTACTTCCAATGAAGGAATGCATTTCCTGTAATGTCTATTTTACAGCCGCTTTGGATGTCTAGGTTTTTGAGGGTGGTGAGTTTCGAGGTGAAAGTCTCCTGCAAATTTCCATGATGCGAAAAATAAGAGGTCTGTAATTGTAATGCTAGTTTTCGTGCTAGTATAGTGATCTGTGATCAGGGTCTGCGGGGTTTTGTGAATCACAAGCATATTTGTTCGCCCGCCAAGTGTGTCATACAAGGGGGCGAAGAGCATTACAGTTCTTGGGGGGGCGGATGGGACACCCTGTACCTAGTCACCAAACCTCCAGCACCAAAGCAAGAGTATTCCCTGTGACGCTATACTCTGGACGTACTGCCAAGCTGAAAGGATGAAGCCAGGCTGCAGCCCCTCGCTCATCAAAGCCCGCCAACCTTGTGGCTGCATTTCCGTGTAAATCATAGAAGGGGTCAATAATCATGTCAGGTCAGGGGGTGAAGAGTCGAAAGACACACGGGCGCCCTGTACCCAGTAACCAAAAACAAAAGCAAAAGTATTCCCTGCGACGCTATCCTGTAAGGATGAAGGCAGGCTGCAGCCCCTCAATACATACTCCGCATAGTTTCACGACTTACTAAGCTAGAAGTATGACGTAACTTTTCGTGGTTTATGTAAGTCGTTGTTTAGGATGTCGTTGCAAAGGCTGTAGTGGTTAACTGAATGGTCGTTGTTTGGGATTCGTGGTTCAGGTAATTCGTTGTTCAAACTTCGTTGTTTAGGATGTTTCCCCATCGAGGTAGTACTGTCTCCCTCGAGGGTCATCGAAATAGTTCTGGTCAGAGCGACCCTGTGAGGACTCATCTGCTTGAACCTGGTCATGACCACCTGCACCACGACCCCGTCCGCGAGGACCTCATCCTCTGGGGGCCACAACCTTCTGTAACAACGCTGGACACTCACTTCGCCAGTGTCCCTCCGCCTTACAATACGCACACTGGTTCGGCCCCACAGGTGCATTATTTCTGCTGGTGCAGGGCAGCTGTCGGCACGGACCGGTGCCACGCCCTCTACTGTTCCCCCTAGCTGCCTGCTGCATCAACACCTTCATCTTCAACTCTTTATTTTTCTTCTCCACCTTTTCCTTCTCCTCATTTTCCCTTTGCTCATAATACTGGGCCATACTCAAGATCACTGAAGGGGAGGAGGTAGTCCAAGTGCTCTCCGAAGCCTGTAACCGAGTCGCGATCTCGGGAAGCAGGTTCGTAACAAATCTGTTAACGAACAATTGGACACCTCCCTCCACTGACAAATCCTGCCCACTGAAGTCCAAAAACACCCCTTCAAACCTAGTGAAAAAATCGGATACACTTTCATCTTTCTTCTGACGACATGCTGCTAACTTGTCCCAGTCTACTCGTCTAGGCGGGATGAGGGAATGCATGTAAGTAATAATACGACTTGGCAAGGCTAATATCTCAGCCTTAGGCTTCTCACCAGGCTTCCACTCCTTATCCCATGCCCTGATCTCGTCCCAAGTGCCACCCAACTCCACGACGTGATCCTGTGTAAGCACCTGCCTCCAAATATCCACCTGTACCAACAACCCGAAAAACATCTCGATGTCCGCCAATGTCATCACTGTTGACGAGGCAGCCTCTGTCAATTCTTTGTAATATGCAGTCAGATTTTTCTGAGGGTCTGGCAACTGACTTGAGAGCTAAGACCTCACTCCTTTTTCATGGAGTGTAAACCTATTGTTCTTGGAAGTGAGCCTCCACTCACTGTCTGATAACGGCATCCTGCTGATTACGCAGCTCCGGTATCTCAGGGTGAAAAATAGGATGTACTTCCCTCATCGGGAACTGGGACACTGTCGTTGGTGTGTTCTGGTGTAACCTACCTCGGTAACCAATCAGTGTGGCAATATTACTAAAAACGTCGTTAGGAGCCATGTCGGCAGTATACACACGGTCCCGGATGTCATAAATTATCTGAGGTGCGACACTATTGAAACACTGTTCCCACAACCCTATTAATGTGGCCGACATATGCTTAAGGGCATGCTGTTGCACAAACGGCTCATAATCTTTCACCACACTCCACACATCCTCCACGCTATGAATCGGATGCCGGGCCTACTGTGCGGCCTGATCTGCCACCATCTTTTTCTCCTCATTCCCCACATCAGATCGAATCAGCACCCGCCCCATTCGTTCCCGAGCTGCCGCCTAATTCCCTTCAACCGGTCCACCCACCGGCAACCCAATACTCAGCACTGCCGGGGAAGAGACATTTGAGGAAGACACAATAGATGAAGGGGCAGGCACCAGAGTTATTAATAACTCAATCAATCACAGAATTTGTAAAGCGCACTACTTACCCGCGAGGGTCTCAAGGCGCTGGGGAGAAAAAAAGGGGGGGGGGTGCTGCTACTGGTCGAACAGCCAGGTCTTGAGTAGCCTCCTGAAGTTCAGCAGGTCTTGGGTCTGTCGTAGGCTTAGTGGAAGGGTGTTCCAGGTCTTGGCGGCGAGGTGGGAGAAGGATCTGCCGCCAGTGGTAGTTCTTCGAATGCGAGGGACAGTGGCGAGGGAGAGGTCGGCGGAGCGGAGTTGGCGGTTGGGGACGTAGAAGAGGAGTCGTCTGTTGAGGTAGGCTGGGCCAGTCTTGTGGAGTGCCTTGTGTGCGTGGATGAGGAGTTTGAAGGAGATTCTCCTGTCGACGGGGAGTCGGTGCAGGTTCCTCAGGTGGGGGGTGATGTGGCTGTGGCGTGGTACATCGAGGATCAGGCGTGCGGAGGCGTTTTGTATGCGTTGCAGTCGCTTGATGAGCTTGGCCGGGGCTCCTGCGTAGAGGGCGTTCCCATAGTCAAGTCTGCTACTGACGAGGGCCTGGGTGACTGTTCTTCTTGTATCTGTCGGGATCCACCTGTAGATCTTGCGAAGCATGCGGAGGGTGTTGAAGCAGGAGGAGGAGACTGCGTTGACTTGCTTGGCCATGGAGAGCGTTGAGTCGAGGATGACTCCCAGGTTGCGTGCGTGGTCGGTGGGTGTCGGGGCTGCTCCCAGCGTCGTTGGCCACCAGGAGTCGTCCCAGGCTGAGGGGTTGGAGCCGAGGATGAGGACCTCTGTCTTCTCCGTGTTCAGTTTTAGTCGGCTGATCTTCATCCAATCGGCGACGGCCTTCATTCCTTCATGGAGGTTGGATTTGGCGGCGAGGGGTCCTTGGTGAGGGAGAGGATCAGTTGAGTGTCGTCGGCGTAGGAGATTATGTTGAGGTCGTGCTGTCTGGCGATGCGTGCGAGCGGGGCCATGTAGATGTTGAACAGTGTTGGGCTGAGGGATGATCCCTGGGGTACGCCGCAGATGATCTCGGAGGCTTCGGATCGGAATGGTGGGAGGCGGACTCTCTGGGTTCTGCCGGCGAGGAAGGAGGTGGCCCATTCCAGGGCATTGTCTCGGATCCCTGCATCGTGGAGGCGTGCGCGTAGAGTGCGGTGGCAGACAGTGTCGAAGGCGGTGGAGAGGTCCAGCAGGATGAGGGCTGCGGTCTCACCGTTGTCCAGCAGGATCCTGATGTCGTCGGTGGCGGCGATGAGGGCAGTCTCAGTGCTGTGGTTGCTGCGGAACCCCGATTGGGATGGGTCCAGGATGCTGTTTTCTTCGAGGTATCGGGTTAGCTGTTTGTTGACGATCTTCTCGATGACCTTGGCTGGGAACGGAAGCAGGGAGATGGGCCGGAAGTTCTTGAGGTCTCTCGGGTCCGCCTTGGGTTTTTTGAGTAGGGCGTTGATCTCTGCGTGTTTCCAGCTCTCTGGGAAGGTCGCGGTCTCGAAGGAGAGATTGATGACGTTGCACAGGTGGGGTGCGATGGAGCTGCTGGCTTTGTTGAAGATGTGGTGCGGGAAAGGGTCTGACGGGGAGCCGGAGTGTATTGTGCTCATGGTCTTGATGGTGTCATCGATGTTCACGCTGGCCCAGGCTGGCAGGGGGTCGTGGTCGATGGTGTGCGGCGGGTCTGGTGCAGCGATCTTAGTTGGGGCTGTCTGGGTGTTGAAGCTGTCGTGGATGTCGGCGATCTTGCGGTGGAAGAAGGTGGCGAGGGAATCGCACAGTGGTTGCGACGGCGGGATGTCGTTGGTGTTGGAGCTGGGGTTGGAGAGTTCCTTCACGATGTTGAAGAGCTCCTTGCTGTTGTGTGCGTTGTTGTCGAGGCGGTCTTTGAAGGAGATTCTCTTGGCGGATTTGATGAGGTGGTGGTGGTTACGGATGGCGTCTTTGTGGGCTGCGTGGCTGTCCGGTGTCTTATCACTGTGCCATTTCTTCTCTAGTTTCCGGCAGGTACGCTTGGAAGCTAGGAGTTCCGAGGTGAACCAGCTGGCTCTTTTGGTGGTGTCACTGTAGGTGAGTTTTTTCAGCGGGGCGAGGGTGTTGGCATAACTGAGTTGAGGGTGTGAGGGATGGAGAGAGAGCATAATTGGAAACAATAGGCGTAGCAGGAAGACTTGCAGTCATTGCATCCGCGGCATGTGAAGCTAGAGAAGAAACAGGTGGTGCCGTAGCCGAAGCAGCCAGGTCAAGAGCAGAAGGGCCAGCGGTGGAAGCAGGCGGGGCGGAAGACTGAGGCGTCGGGACAACGGGGTATATTCTCTGCGGGGCATAGGGAGGTGGAGATCGAGCATCTAACAGCTCCTCCACAAATATATCGCCTACCTCTCGGGCGACATAAGATTTGTCACATTGCAATCGAAACTTTCTATCAGCACACTCTATACCTTTTTCTATTTTCTCTCTATCATACGAAAACCATAAAGATGACACCTGGGCCAAACTTCTTCAAAACATAAAACAAAATGACAGCGCCCGCTTCTGGAAAATGGTGAACATAATCATCGACCCGCAACGTGGGGGAATTCCATCACACATATTAGAGGAAACCTGGGCCAATTATCTGCACACTCATTTCAACAACTTTACAGCAGGCTCCCTTCACCAGGACCAGAACAGGGCAGCTCCAACTGACTGCAATGCGGCTAATTTAACAAACAACAGAGTCTCATATATATCCTCTAACGCAAATCAACTTTTGGAGGAAACGTCAGATGAAGCTGCGCACCTGTCAATTAAGCAGCAGATCATAAAGGGAAGAAGGGAAGGGGCACCAGGCCCGAATGGAATCCCGCCCGCTCTGTTTAAACAGAGGGCGTCAGAGTGGGCAAGAATACTTCATCCAATATTCCTGGAAGTGAGACAACGGGGCGTCATCCCTGATTCATGGAAAGGCTCCACGATCGTTCCTATCCACAAAAGTGGAGATAAGGCCTCGCCCGGCAATTATCGGCTGGTGGCACTAATCGATAATGAGGCTAAATACTTTGCGGGCACGTTGTTGGAAGAGCTTACAGCCTGGGCGGACACGAGTGATATAATTCCGTTAAATCAGACAGGCTTTCGTAAGGAAACTGGCACAACAACGAACATCTTAACATTATCTCTGCTCATAGATGCCACAATTTCGAAGAAAATGCAGCTGCACCTTTGTTTTATCGATTTTAGCGCCGCCTTCGATAATGTGGACAGATCAAGACTATGGGCGAAGCTGGCAAGCTGGGGGATCCCAAATGCTCTCTTAAAAATGATAATGCTCCATACTGATACCTGGGTACAGGTCAAACTTGGCACAGGGACGCATTTGACAAGGAAAGTAAAAACAACGAAGGGCCTCAAACAAGGTTGCGTGCTGGCACCCATGCTGTTCAATTTATTCATGGCAGACCTTCCGCAATTACTCAACACCAGCAACTCTCACGCACCCAGGATGGGGGACACAACTCTGTCCAATCTCCTTTATGCGGACGACGTAATCTTGCTCAGCCATACAGTAGTAGGCTTGCAACATCTTCTCAACAGCATGCAGGACTACGCTGAAGCAAATAAGCTGTCAATCAACTTAAAGAAAACTAGAACTATGTCAATTAACAATAAAAGGAAGGCAGAGAGAAGCTGGCAGCTGGGCGGCACACGAATAGACTCAGCGGGAGTCTATAAGTACCTAGGTGTTTACATTGACAAAGAAGGAACATTTGCCCGACACCTAGAGGAGATTAAAAGAAAGGGGTTTGTGCTAGCATTAACCATGAAAAGTTTAACATCTAAACTACTGGGCCCAACATTAAGCCCCCTACTAAAAGTAGCACAGGCCAAAATTCTTCCCACAAGAACTTATGGTAGTGAAGCCTTAAGGGGGAGAGATGCAAAACTGTTGGACACAACCTTAGTAAAAGCATACAGAACCACCTTTAACCTCCCAAACTATACTTCCCCGGCGCAAATTAGACTGGAATTTGGCCTACTGAAGCAATCATGGGCCAGATACGGCGCATATATCAACTGCTGGAACAAAATTAGACTATCGGCCCCTAAAACTCTAAATAAACTTCTATGGCAAGATCTTCAGCAGAGGGAGGATTCTCCTGCAAGAAGCTATCTTCAGGAGGCTCTAGCATTCACTGGACTCTTGGCCATTTGGAACACACGGATCCACCATTCCGCTTTTAAGAAATTAGTGTGGAAATCCTTGAAAAAGCTGGCTTTGGTGGAAGACAAAGCAGCTTTCTCAGTAAGATCGCATGCCTGGATGACTGTGAACAACTACAAAGTCTTGGCCCCTCAAAAATATTTCAATCTGGGCTACCCGAAACCACAGAAACTAAAATTCTTAAAACTTCGCCTTGGCTTGATCCCGTGCACTCAGAACCTTCCACCAAGAGGGAGCCATCTCGAACATCTTGTAGTCAGTGCAAAAATGGCCAGGGCGACATTACCCATTTACTATGCTCCTGTAAGGAGCTGATACAGGAAAGGAGACAGCTGCTAAGAGTCCCCTTAAACCAAAGGAATATTCGCTCAAGGAGACAAGCAGTCTTGGCATGTTTTGACCCAGCAATACCTCAATTAAACTGTAGACTTGTGAGATTCCTAGATGCAGCCGAGAAAAAAATGCCATCGAACGCTTAAACTCCACCTAGGCTAAGGGGAAGCCGCGACTACTGTGCGCACTCTTAACTATGACACGAGACTGCCACATTTAAGGTCGACCTGGGAAACCTCCATATAAGCACTTGGACCGGGTTCTCAATAACGTCTCCTTTTGGATAATAGCACCGCCCAGACAGAGTAATGAAGCCGGGCAGAACGCATAATTTATATTGAGAACCATGTGTATGAAGAACAAAGCAATTTTTATCTGATAGCAATTTAACTGTTTTAACCTTTTTAAGGAGCCATGAATTTTGCATATATGTAATTATTATCTTATCATGATTTTATTGTATTATTTGAAACTCGTATTGCAATGGTTTTAAGTAACTATGCAAACGTAATAAAATTCAAAATTCAAATTCTATCACACACTACTGCTTTCTGGGTCACTGTCTGCATCTTCCCTCTACGGGCCTCTTTTTCTGCTTTCATACGTCTTTGCCTCGCTTCCTTTTGCCATACCTGAAGAGAATCAAACATCGACTGTCTACTTCTTTTCGCGAACAATTTATCCTGCAAGAAATTCAGTTTTTGTTCATCAAAGGTACCTGTAAGTGGTCACTGCAGCTCAGCATTGTCCCTCGTATATGTGTGCCATAGTGTACTAAACATAATAGGGCCAATGCCGTGCTTAATGTACATATCAAAGTTCGGGGTGCCTTCCGGAGGTGCAGGTTGCCTTTCCTCCAGTCGAGCCTCAGCAGAACGACAACGGCACCCCGAGCACCACAATTTACTCAAACAAGGTATTTTAAATTTAAAAAAAAAAATACGTTCACTAGTTGTACCAGATAAATAAAAAAAGGAATTGGTCCTCAGACAACATCAAACAAAGGAAACCAAGAGTCAGTCCTCAGACTACACCAAAGAGACAGGCTCAAGCCCCAAGCATTTTCCAAGAGTAAGCCAAATTCATTATGTTGCCTGGCAGAGTGCCCGCAGACAACCCGTATCTAAACGGTCCGCAGACCTACCAAGTTCAAACAAGCCAAGAAATGGTCTCCAGACCATACCCAAGGTTATTCAAGAATGGCGCCATATTCACCAAGAATCAAGACAAACTCACCTGGTGCACACAGGTCGAACAAAGTTATTCTCCACTGCCGACTCTTCGGACTAAACGGTCAGATCCAAGGGTTTCGCCTTTCAGGACCCCAGCCGGAATGACCGCTGGGCGAGGCACCGCCCGATCAGACAGGCGGGGCAGCTGCGAGTACTAGGCTCGCCTTTTATAGGAGATTCAACAGCCCGTGAAATAAAAATACTGATACAGAGAACAACCCTGGCACCATTCTCTGAGCACTAATCATTGATCTTATACGTCTGTCTGTCTGTCACCTAGTTATAACCTCCTTTTTAACAATTTTTTGAAAGATCACAGCACCTTTTAGCTCACGTATACATACCACGACCATTAACAGCAATGATCACGCTACGAACTACAAGCACCTGGCCCTCCAATGGAGAACCCAGACCTGAGCATAACTTCCATTGGTATTAATACCCTAATGGCAAATTGTATCTTTGCTTTTTGACTCTTGTCGTTTCAGAATCTCTACTCCTTTCATTTATCTGGGGGCACTGAAATTTTTGGGCCACTGTAGATATAACTTTCTTATTTGGTCCTGATGAAGCGCCCTGGATCTCCCCATGAGACCACTGAAGCGCGAAACATGTTAACCATAAAATATGCCCACTAGGGACATATAATCACCCAGCTACCAAGGGACATAATACCCCTTAAAGCAGCTCCATACACTTTGTTTTAATAATGACAGAGGGATCACTTTATTAAAAATGAATCACTCTCCCTCCAGCCATTTTTTAATACACTTTCTAGGACTTCACTGCCACTTACACCCACGCACGCATACGGCTTCATCAAAAGATCTCCGAAAAAGAGATTCTTCGGGGGACCCGAGGGGCATTGCAGCGCCGGCCCGACGAGGAGCAAAAGCCCAATGATGAAGCATGACATCCTTCGGGGTGTGTGAGGGCATCAAGATGAGGACACCCTGCCTCCCACAAGCAGAGTAGCACATGACAAGAGTACCCCCTACTTCCCTTCTCTCCATCTCCACTCAGGAACGGTGACTCCCTTTGGTATAACATTCTCACTTCAGGCAACTCGAAATGGCCAAAACCCAGAATTGCTAACAAGAAAACGAAGGAATAAAATAAAATATTAGCTCACTAGCTAGGTATTTTTAGCATCACTTTCACCACTCCCCCAACACTGCACTACACATTTTTTCACAAAAAAGTGCTCCTACGTAGTTCCGCAAGTTGCAGCACGCCCCAAACAGTAGCTGTTTGGGATGGCCCCAATGATGAAGCATGTCACCTAGGGGCAACCCCTGGTGAGTGAGGGGACTCAAGAAAAGAATTTACTTTTCCCAGATTCGGGGTTGTGTTTTTAATATTACCCCTTCCTGACTAATAAAATACAGTCTACAGGAAAGGAGATATTTTTAACTTCACTTTTTTCGCTAATACACACAAAATCACGACCGTCATAAGAACCAGACGGTCTCCATCCAGGTGGAGGAAGGTTGACTGCCTGGAGAATGGGAAACTCAGGCGGAAAAGGACCCAATGATAAAACTGATTACCTAACTTCTCCCAGCGGAGAACCAAGCTATACTGCTACCTACGAGTTAGAGAGTATGAGGGCCTTTGAACAACACTTATAGACCCTGCCATTTCCAAGACATGTGATTCATTCCCTTTTTGATTATTAATGATTAAGCACCGAAGCAGAATCAATCACTGCTTCTTCCTCCCCAGTATTGATTTTTGGACCACTCCAGTTTATGCCACTCTACTCTACGCCACTGCACTCTATGCCAGTTCCCTCTACTCTACGTGATTCCATTCTATGCCACTCCATGACACTGTACTCCATACAGTGCCAATCTTAGCCACTTCACTCCACACATTTTTTTTAGAGTTTTATATAGCGCGAACTAGACCCGAGAAATCGGGTATCAGAGCGCTTTACATGAGCACCAGTTGCGTTACAGATGGACACATTCATTTTTGTTAGGCATGGGGAGATTAAGTGATTTGCCCAGAATCACAGGATGTTGAGCGTCGTTGCCGAGACTCGAACCCGGTTACCCAGCTTCGAGGTCGACCGCTCTAACCGTAAGGCTACATCCTCTTCCCCAGGCTACAATGCCACTCTACTCTATGCCACTTCACTCTACGCCACTCTACTCCAGTCCAAGCCAGTCCACTTCACTCTGCGCCTCTCTACTCCACTCCACTCTACGCCATCCCACACCACTCAACTCCACTCTGCTCTATGCCACTCTACTCTATGCCACTTCGCTCTACGTCACTCTACTTCAGTCCAAGCCACTCCACTTCATTCTGCGCATCACTACTCCACTCCACTCTACGCCATGCCACTCCACTCAACTCTGCTCTATGCCACTCCACTCTACTGTACGCCACTTTAAGCCACTCTACTCTATGCCTCTCTACTCTACGACACTCCACTCTACACACTTTACTTTATTCTATGCCATTCCATGCTACGCCACTCCACTCTATTACACTTTACTCCTCTCTATGCTACGCTACTCCACTCTAAGTGCTCCATTTTGGGGCATTCCACTCAATTACACCTTACTCCACTCTGCAACATTTTACTTCACTCTATGCTATGCCACTAAGCCCCTTCACTCTATGCCATTCCACTCTATGACACTCAACACTCCACTCCACAACCCTCCTCCTCTCCACTCTATGCCCCTCCACTCTGCAAGACACTCTACTCAACTCTATGCTACAGCACTCTACTCCACTTGAGTCTATGACACTCTGCTCCACTCTAGGCCACTCCACAACCCTCTATGACCCTTCACTCTACGACCCTCCACTCCACAACACTCTACGACATGTCACTCTACTCCACTCGACCACACTCTACACGCTCCACTCCCCTCAACACCACTCCACTCTACCCCACTCCAATGCACGACACTCTGTGCCACTCCACTTTATGACTTTATTCCTCTCTATCCCACAGCATTCTATGCCCCTCCATTCTGTGCCATTCTCCACCACTCCACTCTAATCCATGAC
Source organism: Calotriton arnoldi (assembly GCA_963921515.1). Taxonomy (NCBI): domain Eukaryota; kingdom Metazoa; phylum Chordata; class Amphibia; order Caudata; family Salamandridae; genus Calotriton; species Calotriton arnoldi. The sequence continues at coordinate 160,733 of CAWUFW010001187.1, forward strand.
AATCTACTCCACTCTTTGCCACTCTACGACACTCCACTCTATGTACGGTATTATAAGCGACTCTACGACACGCCTCTCTATGCCACAAAACTCCACGCCACACATTTTTAGCCATGCTGAACAGCAGCCACACTGGTGTACAACATGGCTAAAATAGATTGACAAAGCAAATAGCTTTTGCATAGGTGAGACGTATTGGCTTTGCAAATGCTTGAATATACATGCCACCAGACTTGATTCAGGTGGGAGACTCACAATTTTTTAAGCCAAAAATTGCTTTATTTTAGCTGTCTCCCACCTGAAATTGCCTCTGCGTCAAAGGGGAAAATACATTCTGCAATACTTTTTTCAAAATCTCCCACTTTCCTGTTCTGAAATGTTGGCGTGTTTGCAGAGCCGGCCTTTGATAAGATAGAGCCCTGAGCGTAGGTGAATAGAAATTTGGGGAGCTGGCTGATGGTGGTGAATTAAATGAGGCAGCAGGGGGTCCCTTTTGTGTTCACTGGTCAGTCCCTGGCTCAGAGGTGACTGGCCCCTGAACACAAACATCCCCAAATCCCCCAACTCACCTAAATCACCCTAGATTAGCTGCTTCACACAGGTGATGGTTTTGTTGATGTGTGCCAGCAGGGGTCAGAGAGTGAAGGGAGGGGAAAGGGGCTAAAGGGGCGTTAAAACATCGCCCGCCGTATGATAATGAAGGACTAAAAATACTTTAAACTGGCAAATCAGACCGAAACGAACAGCTAGGGACAAGAACAAGGCTGGAGCAAGATGAGAAGGGCGCTGCTGTTGACAACCTAATGCACACAGCTCCATGCGCCCCTCAGAAAATTGGCGCCCTGGGCCCAGCTCACCCATGCCAAAGGCCGACCCTGTGTGTATGCTTCTTCCACGTCTTAGGGGCTTATTTACAAGCCCTTTGCGCCACTTTTGCCTCATTTTTAACATGGGAAAAGTGACGCAAAAGTGGCGCAAGGAGCTTGTAAATCTGCCCCTAAATGTGTATCCTTCAGCCTTAACGACAAAGGGTAAGTTGTACTCATAACGGAGGCGAGGCAAGCCCACTGACGTATACAACGAACATGTACGCAATAAAAGTTATAAAAAAATAAAAAAAAAGCTGACGTAATGGTAACAGATATCGCATCAACAAGATAAAGGGTTTCTAGACTTCTCCGCCCCCTTTTTTCATTCGTTGTTGGCTAATGGGCGGTCGTAGTGACGGCATCAAAGAGGATTACCTGGTACTGTAGTGGCGTCTTTAAAATGGCCGCTTTTTCGAGTGACTGCAGTTAGACCGTTACTACGAGAGAGGTGAAACCAAATACGTTTTTTCTCCTGAATATCCGGCGACTTTTCTTTTTAAATTCACTAATTTTAGACTCGTATGTATTTTTATTTAAAACTTGGTAGGTATAGTTCAATGTACTTTGTGACAAACGCGCATTTGTATTACAGGCGTGTTCATTTTGGTGCCCTTTTAATTTACAAGGTGTCTTTGTATTGTAATGAAATATCTTTCGCGGGTCTCTACAGCAGTCTTTGTCGCCAACCAACGTCGGCCAGTAAGTTTCAGAAGGCATATGGTAATCTTCTGTTCTCTATTTGCAACAGGACATATGACGAGTGCGGGTAAACAAGAACATGCCTTTTGTGATACGAGGGTCCACCGAGCAAAGAAAAGGTCTCTCAAACAACTTGTGTCTTCTCCTCATTGTGTGATAATATTGGGGTATCTTATAAATAGAGGCCATACAGATAGTAATTGTTATGAAAAACACATTGACAGTAAATAAAACGGTAAGAAAGTCTCGGGGTTGTGCGCAGACACTACCGCTACACAATAGGCCCAATGTAATGGGTATATTTTACCATAGAACTGAGAGACTTGATATCTAATTTACCTTAATATGCTGGAAATGAGCACAGTGTTATAAATCTAGGCATGGACCTGCGCGCAAAGCGTACTTTACCCTTGCCACCCGAATCATTAATCCCAGGAGTGACTAATTAGTGGCAAGTTGGAAACTGGAACGAGAAGACCTAGGTTTAAATCCTGGCATTTCCGTTTAGCCAAGTTGTGCGTTCTTCAGCAATCATGTTTTGAACTTCTCATAATTTGTCAAGCATGGGAGTATTTAGAATTAACCTGAAAGCTCCTACAAAGTATGAGGTTACTAAAAAACTGTACTGGATGTTTCTTCGGGTGGGTAGGATGTACATGTGCTATAGACTTTTCTGTGTCTTGGTCTAGTCACCACAATGTAGTATGGTGGTAAAGTTATATCCTTCCTTTCAAGAAAGTAGTACTGGCTTGGTGTTTTGGGTCTGTTGCTTTACCAAAATGTTTTATCTTGGGCAAATCGTCCTCTGTCTGTGCCCTAATCTGAAAATATATGAGCACTTTGATTTGGTCTGAATGGAAGAAATGAAAACAAAGGGCATATTCCCAGAAGAGGTGCTAAGGATGATTTTCATCCAAACATTCAAGGCTAATTAATTCTAGGTGCCTGCTTTCCTTGTTAGTATCTCTAAAGGTGTATGTGTCCCTGAAGCTGGGTTGTCAGGACACCTCCTTTGCTGCAGCGGCCCCCACCGGGTCATGCAGTAGCTAAATGTGTTCAGCAGACTGTCTCCTCTAAACAGCTCATATAGGGCTGAAAGAAGGAAAAGGCAACACCCTGCTAGGCAGAGGTAGCTGAAATCCTCCAGATGTGCTTTTGTCTTGTTGGTCCTGGAAGTGGCAACTACAGGACTTCTCTGCACAAGCTTAAACCTGCAGAAAATGTGACGGTTGACCACTCTACGTATCCCTGTGTGTCATAGGTAGTTTTCTTGTTAGGCTTGTCGTCCTACAGTGCAAAGATTTGCATTTTGGCTTTAAAATGGTAGATAGCACTGTAGTGCATTTGATAAAGCACTACCCAATATGGTGGAAGAGTATTGATTGTCCTAAAAATGTGTCTGTAAGTAAATGTTTTAATAACCTGTATATGTTAACATTTGGAAGCCAGAGAAAGCTAAAATAAAGTTTTTTTGTTAGTATGTATTATTACAGGTAATCATTATTATTAGGGCTACTTGTCCTGGCAACAGTCATTACCGTCAAGGTCTTCTTGCTTCATGTCAAGAGAAATGAACCTGAAGTATGTTGGAAGCTACCCCTGCCCACCCATTGGGGTACTTTGGAGCATAGCTTATCCCAGCTACCTCAAATGTCATACAAGTTATCATTGTACAGCTTGGTCTCTTATAGCTCAAATCATACATATGTATAAATTAAAAACAACAGTAGAAAAGTGGCAGGGGAATATATGCCCCCATAACAACTTACTTAAGGTAAACAACTGTTGACAAAACCAGTAGGTTTGGTTTGAATATTCTAGCAAGCACCATTTGTGCATGCATTTGTCTGCATGTTTTTAGCACATTAAATTCAGACTTAATGTTTTTTTCATTGCTTATGTGATGCATTGTATTACCTTTTGCAAAGTGATTTACTACCCTTAGCCAGGATCAAAAAGGTGAACACTCGTTTGCTGCGCAGATCAATAAACAAAGGAGTAGGAAGATACAGCTGTTTGCCCTGGATCAGACAATATTTTCAATACTTAGGCTAATATGAGAGATCAGTCAATGGCCTTGTAAAATTTGTACACATCCCTGGCTTATGTTTAGAATTACAACTTTTTGCAGATAGCCTACCCTGCCAAATAAATGATGCAATACACCAGTTGAGAAGCTCCCAGTCTTTAAATGGAAAGATTCACTTTATCAGCCATGCATCTAAAACTCTAAAATAGACTGCCAAAAGAATCTGCTCCCCTCAAATGTCTGTTTCTGTAGCAGGAATTTAAGGGTATATGGAAACTTCTGGTCAATCTAGAATGCTGGTCAATTTCCTCTAAAGGAGATAGCTTAGCCCAATATCTAAGTACAAATCATTCTCAGGGTGTTTCCAATCCTGACAACTGACCTGAGTTCACAGAAGATTCAGAGACTCATAAGGGAAGTATCTAGAAAACAAACATTAGCCTGCTGCGAAGGCTCATCAAAAACATACTGGTTTTAAGATGTGTAATCTCCTCTAACACCTCTTCTCTTTATTATTATTATTTTTTAATAAAGGAATCCTTGGAATTTTGTATTAGGAGTATCCTGAAGAAAGTCCTAAGTATCACATGCATCTCACTCAGGGTTCTCCAGCCTTTTCTGCTCTGAGAGCTACTTCTGTTTAATGAAATGCATTTAGAGCTACTAATATTATTAGTGTTGTATAATTTCAATTTTGTTATATGTATATTATTTCAACCAAGCAAAAGCTTTCTAATTTAATAAGCTGGGCTGCACACAGGTGAGCTACTCGCAGGTAGCTGGAGAGCTAAATTAGCTCACGAGCTACTGGTTGTAGACCCCTGATTTTCTTTTCTTACTGATGCCCCATAGAAGGCTCAGTAGTAAGAGGTTGAGCATCAAAGCACCTTTCTAAAGTAGAAGAAACCACATCATCAGTAAAGGATTTCAGTATATCCAGGTCTAAACTGGATTTAGGAGACTTGGATGAGTGGCGCCGTTGCTTCTTGTGATGAGCAGAACATTTTGCTAAGGAGACTCTGGCAGTGTGGGATCGGACACCTAGCCCTGTGATGGGTTGAGTCCTTTTACATGAACTTTCAGGTGGCACAGAAGCCTCATCGGTCAAGGGTACTCCCGTTGAACCAAGGGGTGTTACATGCCTCCTCGTTGAGCCTAACCCTGTTTAACGTGTAAGTGCGCCCACTAGCAAAGGTAATTGAGAGCTTTGGGTTTGCGATTGTTTCATATGCTGATGACACTCAGCTTATTATCACCCTGTCATAAAATGCCTCTCAGATGGTCACGTATCTCAGCCTCTGCCTGGCAGAAGTCTCAAAGTGAATGGACCTAAATTGTCTGAAGCTCAATGCAGGAAAAACAGAGGTTCTGACCTTGAGTAACCAGGTGAACATTTGGTCATCAGCATTGTGGCTGCAGGAGCTGGGCTCTGTTCGGAAGCCAAAACCAAGGTTAAGAATCTCGGCGTCTGGGTGGACGATAAACTATCTTTTGACAACCAAATCTCAGCGAGAAAATGTTTTGGACTTCTGAAAATGCTGAGAAAAATAATTTGTCAGTGGTTCAGGCCATAATAATGTCAAGGATGTACTACTGCAATGTGTTATACATCAGAGTGACACAAAGACTCAACAGATAGCAAAGGGTGCAAAATGCGGCAGGTAGGCTTATTTTGAATCTGCCTATATGAGCGCCCATGAAGGATGCGCTTAGGCCGCCCCACTGGCTCCCGGTGAGACAAAAAGCGGCCTTTAAAGCCTTGCGCTTCTGTTTATAAAGCATTGAACAATAAAGGGCCACAGTACCTGCAACCGCTGGCGAGACCTTGCGTATCTCAGAGGAATCTGAGATCAGTAAGGGAGCTGCTGGTCATAGTGCCCAGAGTGAGGAAAGCACGGATGGGCGGAAAGTCGTATGGCTTCCTAGCACCTAAACTATGGAATTCTCTGCCTTTAGCAGTTCGGAAGGCCCAGTCAAAGGAAATATTCATGAAAAAACTTGAAACCTAGTTCTTAAGATCAGGATGTAGGGGGGTTTGAGAACTGCACTTAGACGGGTGGGCTCTGTATCGAGCGCTGGGACACCTCTCGGAAGGTAGCTATGCGCTGTAGAAATCTCATTATTATTATCATCTGAACTGGCATGGTGTTACTTTGATGTACGCTATAGAAGGTGAGATAAGTACTAAGCTTTCTAGATTTTAATATTATAAGTACACTTACTTAAATGGATTGGCATGAAGTATTCAGAAATGCTTTCACTCACTTCTGGAATCAGAATGAAAACAGAAGTGACATAATAGACAGGACTGCCCAAGTCCGGCAATCCAAGTAAGGAAGAGCGCCTTAGGATCCCTTTTCCTTGCATAAAGACTTCCTCTCATAATTCTATGGGGGAGAGGCCTGCACACCAGCATCCTACCGTCAGAATATTTTAAGCACCTTCATAAAAACTTAACTGAAGGTATGCAAGCATTCCGGGACTTGTGCGACAAGAGAAAATGAAACAGGACTTCCTGTTTCCTTTTTGTCATTTATGCGGAGAATCGTGGTAGTGGTTACTCCATTTGAATCTGTGTGGGGATTATAATTGCTTGAAATGGGAACCTGTCATGAGGGCTTGGATTCCTCTAGATTTGAGAAAGGGGCCATGAAAAAGGAAAAAGCAATAAAGAATGACCAAATACTCTCTTTTGGTGCTTAAGTCTCTCAAAGTCATGTCATGCAATGCTGAAACAGTACATTAAGCTTATGCTTCCTTTATCTGTATTTTTCCATTTATCTGTGTGTTTCAGTGGAGTATGTAATGTGGTACATGGCAGTCCTGTTGAGTTGTCTGTGCTTTGCTATCACTTTGTAGATCTACTGTGCGCATTATGGTGAGGGGGTTCTGTCTTGCATGTGCTGTATTAGTATGTTTCTTATGTTTAATGTTTCAAGCAAGCGTATTTGTTCTCTTTAACTTTTATGTCTCTGACTTAACCATCTACGTTTGGTGTACTTTTAGATACCAAATGTTCTAATTTTGCCCTACCTTTGTTTTAGTATCTTACAGGGACTTCGTAGTTAGACTGAGTATCTCAAACCTTTCTTGACTGTTTTTTTCTAATAATTTTTTGAAGTGCTTTAATTCCTTATTCGGTGCAGGTATGTAGTTCTTTAGTTTTGGCCAAGGAGATAAAATTAGCATTAGAGAAGAAGTACATTTTATGTTTCTCTTCAACAAACACATTCTGATGAAATCCTAAGAGTCTCCATGGGAAAAACAGTAGTCTTTGATTGATACCCGTTAGGACTGAGCTTTGCTGCGAGCTACCATAATTTGTTATAATTAACCCCTAAAAACTGGACCCACTCATACTGCTCTTGAGACCTTTTGAAAAGCCTTCTTGGTGTCAAAGGACAAAAAAGGTGGCAGTTCTACACTTTGTTGGAGACTATCTTGCCATTATTCCCCAACATGTCCCTGTACTACTACTTGCTACCTCCCCAATGTGTAGCCCAGTGTATGAGGTTGCTGGGTTTCAGAGTTCTGTCAACAAAAATTACATTGGACCAGAGTGCAGACCTTTGTTTTTACCCCATTGATTGAGCAGGAACCAACTTGGAAGCCTATAGCCTGCAAGACATGACACCTGAACAAAGAGATGTGAAATATGACCAATAAAGAGGAGTGTTTGGCCGCTTAATCTCATCTGAGATACCATATGTGCTCTGTGCCCATTCTGGTATCCATCCTGTGTTCGGGAAGATGAGCTGCAACCACAGCAGTAGCCTTTTATTTACAAGGATAATGAAATATCTCTTGAGATACTGTGGGATGCCACGTCACCATGGGACTGGACTTTACACAAAAAAGGATGTCTTTGTGCTTGGTCAGTTCCTATAAAATCTGAAATGTAGCACAAGATCATAGTTGCAGGTTGGCCTGATTCTAACTGCCACAAACCTTTCAATATGAGCTGGCCCTTGAGACCAGAATGGCAGCTTAACTTTGTGTACTACCACTCAGGAAAATTAGAAAGCGAGGAAGGATTCCATGTTGCTGCTATTATTAAACAACTAGAAAGAGGGTTTACTACTGATTGAGAACCTTGTAGTGGCTCTGCACTCAGGAGGAGAGTGGAGTACAGGCTTGCACTCACTTGGAAAACAGTGAAGGTCAGAGCTGAAAAAATACATGCGATCCTATAACTGCAAGAGGAACCATACAGAAACTGGAGTAACATTGCCTTGAGTGGAGAGCATGCTGTACCATCGCTTTACATCCTGTATGGAACAAAATAATTTGTGCTTTTCAAAGAGCCCCAACTGCTGTAAAACTCTCCAGAAACTTCCACGCCAGCCACTGTTTTTTCATTTGAGTTGCCGGGCATAGTTAGCAGTGCACCACTGTGTGTTACTGGATTTGTCTGAAGGTAACGTGCCAGCCAACAACATACCTGAGCCAAAACTTTCATCCACCTGAGCTACAGGTTAGTCTTCCACTTCCGGACAAATCACCTTGCTGCTGGTGTTGGGATGTGCGTCCACCCGCATTCTTCGTCACCGTCGCTGCAGAGTGGCATCTGATCCTTGCACCTTCTACTCCTGTTTATCAACAAAGAAGCCCACAAGTGTGTTATCTGTGAGTGAGTGTAGGAGGACTTCTCAAACTGACCAGGAACACACGTCATGAAGAAAAGGCATCTGCATCCAGATAAGATCAGCTTTAGGATGCTTCTGCATCTGTGGGACATGCTTTAGGTACATAATTAGGTGGATACACATGGAGCAAAGATTCAGAGTTAGAGAGTCTTGTTGCGCTACCACAGAATACCTGTTTCATGCAGTGTTCTAATCTGAATGTCAGAGGTTTGCACGGGAAGGAATTGGCATTCCGTTATCCTCATTGAAAACCAGAGAATTTCAGTTTTCCATCCAGGTTAGGTGGTAGTAGTGTTGAGAAGCACTGTATGGTTAATGCATGCAGTCTTAAATTGGGCACTAGCATCATTGGGGAGCTATTGCACACTACGAAGAATAGGAGAGATGTGGTTGGACTTCTTGTAACCTGTCACAAAGCAGGCAGTTGCATGGAGTACTGTTCTCAGGAGATGGATGCGCTTTGGGGAGGCCAGAAAAGAGTCTGTTTCCATAATCCAGACTGGGAAGAAACAAAGCGTGGGCAACAGGTTTAAAGACGTGCTCAGGAGTGAACTGCTTAATGTCACAGAACATTATTGGCTAGAAGCTTGCACATTTGCTCAATGCTGCTAATTCTCCTAAAGAGATTTTCCGTATCGCTAAATCTCTTATCACCATTCCGCATAAATCCCCTAACACAGAGGATGCTTTAGCTCGATGCAACAATCTAGCGGAATATTTCCACCAAAAAATTCATCTGATTTGTCAATCTTTCCCTTCCCACCAGAGCGAGTCTATAGCGTTCGGTACCGAAAGCCCCCTTCCCGAATCACAGTGTTCCTTAGCGGAGTTCCCCTTGATAGACGAGGTTGCCTTGAATACACTTATTTCTACGGTAACCTCGGGCTCTCCTATGAACCCCGCTCCTCCGCAGCATCTCACTCGAGCTGCTGATGTTATTCAGCCAGTAATTTTGAACATCATAAATGCCTCCATCTCTTCGAGCACGGTACCCCCTGATTGGAAATGTGCTCAGGTTAGAGCCCTTTTGAAGAAACCAAACTTAGACGTCTCCAATATGGCCAACTATCGACCTATTTCTCTCCTTCCCTGGTTGAGCAAGCTGACGGAGAGACATATAAACTCTACTCTAGTCCATTATCTGGAGTCTAACAACCTGCTCCACGATTCCCAGACAGGATTTCGTCCCAGGCTTGGGACAGAGACGGCCCTTCTGGCAGTAACAGAGGAAGCAAGGAGACTTCTGGACCAGGGTGGCTCAGCAGCAATTATTCTGCTGGACCTCAGTGCCGCCTTCGACACTGTTGATCATAACATCTTGCTGGAGCGATTAAAAAATCTTGGAGTAACACACCGGGCTCTCACATGGATCCAGTCCTTCTTAAAGGACCATTTTTTTCAGGTTTTCGAGGGTACCTTTGCATCGAATCGATGGCCTCTTAGCTGTGCGGTTCCCCAGGGTTCCTCCCTGAGCCCCACGCTCTTTAATACTTACATGGCGACTTTGGCAGAGATAGTACGTCCATTCGGCATAAAAATTATTACCTACGCAGATGATACCCAACTGGTTGTGGCACTAAACCACCCGGAGGGTTCATCCTGCGCCCTGGGCAATTGCCTAGAGGCGGTAGCCGAATGGATGGACCTATCTCACCTTAAGTTAAACGGGGACAAAACGGAATTGATGTTCCTGGGCAAAGCTCCATCACCTTCCCCGCCATTCTCATGGCCCATTTGTCTCGGCACTATGCCTGCCCCAAAGCACCAGATTAAGAGCTTAGGCATGTGGCTTGATAGCTCCTTAAATTTTAATCATCAAGCCACTATGCTCTCAGCTACATGTTTCGGCCTGATGAGGATGTTAAGGAAAATTCTCCCTTTGCTCCCTTTCCAGGCGCGAAGGATTATGGTGCAAGCCCTCATTTTGTCCCGCCTGGACTATGGGAACGCCTTGTATTTGGGCGCCCCCCAGGCTACCACTCAAAAATTACAAGTGATCCAGAACTGCGCGGCTCGTTTACTTCTCCAGATTCCCCGGAGACAATCAGCAAAACCCGCAATAAGGAAACTTCATTGGCTCCCAATCAAGTCCCGAATACAATTTAAGGCTATGTGTCTGGCTCACAAAGCCATCTGGAAGACCGGCCCTGCCATTATCCACCCCCTCGTCACTCCTTACCAACCTCCAAGGAGTCTTCGTTCCAGCTCCGCTTTCCTTGCTACTACAAGGAAAGTACGTAGATCCAGATGGGGCGGTCGCTCCTTTTCGCTCAATGCTGCTAATCTTTGGAATTCTCTTCCTTCTACTCTTCGCAGGGAATCCAACATGCAGTCCTTCCGTAAAATCCTTAAGACCTATCTCTTTGGTACCACTTACTAACCTGTCATGACACTGTCTGCCCTGTCCTAAGCGCTACGAGGCCTCAGGGTAGTAACGCGCTATAGAAATTTCATTTAATTCATTCATTCATTCATTCATTTGGCCACAGCTTAGATTTGCCTCTGAAGTTTTCGATGGTTGTCCAGGATAAAGCCCAGCGATTTGGCTGGCTTGCAGTTTAGGGGAGAGAAGGACTCTAGCTACTCTTAGATGGGGAGGTTGAATTTTGTTTGTGAAATAAGTAAAAAGTAAGTTTTTGTCGGATTGAGTTTTAAATGGTAGCTAGCCATCTACTTTTGAAGCCTGTCAAGGATGGAGGAGAGTAGGCTGATATCCTCGGGCTATCACATAGATCTGGGTATCGACCTCATATTGATGATCAAGAATTCCAGATTTTCTCAAAATCTCGCCAAGTGGATCAAAACACAGATTAAACAGGTTTGGGGCTAGGATAGAGTCTCCTGGTACCCATTGTTTTGGTTGATTTCGAACGAGACACAGATCACTATTTCCGAACAGTTAGATGAATAGGTATCAAACCAAGTTAGGGCTAACCTTTAATGTCCATCCGTTCTTCAGGATGTTGATTAGAGCATAGTAGTTGACTGTATTGAAAGCAACTGAAATTTTCAGAAGCGCAAGCAGACAAGAGTCACTTGGGCTGTTTCTGTGCTACATCCCTGTCTGAATCCAGATTGGAAAACGTCAGAGGTACTAGCCTGGATATGGGGTGATAGTTGTGCTACGACACAGATTTCATACACCTTCCCTAAAAAGTGAAGTGTTGAAAGTGGGTGAAAGTTGTTCAGATCTTTGGTGTTTGCATTGGGCTTTTTTTAGGATGGGGGAGACCTGGCTGATTTTCAAATTGTTGGGGAAACACTTTGTTGCAGTGAAGTGTTAACCAAGGAGGTCCAGTATGGCAGCAGCGTCTTGGCCATTTCCATGCTCAGGGAGTCATTCAATGCATCAGAGAAGTGACTGGATTTTTTGACCTTAGTTATAGTTTCAAGTAACTTTGACTCCGAGTTTGCATTAAAGGTCGGGCAGGTACCCTAGGCTTGGCAAATCAGTGTGCAATCATCAGAGACAGTGAATTCGGCTGGAAATGATTGCCCTATGGACTTTACTTTCTCTACAAAGGAGGTTGCAAATTATTCATATTTAAGCACTGAGAGTTAGATTGGTTAATATAAAAAAAAGTAGCTTTGAACAATTTTTAGCACCATCAAGTATAGATATAATGTGGCTAGACTTAGGCCTCATTACGATGTCGGTCGGAAAGGCTTCGAATGGCATTCGGTTTGACCGAAGCTGTGTCGGAAGCCATGTTTCTGACCGACTCGGAAACAGTTCCGACCAACCAATTACGATACAAGGTAGTCCATCGGTCATTCCGAATCGGTTCCAACTGGCATCCGCAGAGTCCGAGTCGGTCGGAGCCGAATTCTAGAGCTCTACGGGCCGAGTTTCTGACTGACCGATTACGATGTCTGATTCCGACAGCCATGCCGACTCGGTCTGTCCGATACGGATCGGCTGTCGGAAACCGACTTTGGGGAACCATAGCAGGCCCCTCTTCACCCGGAGGCCTCCGGTTGGGGCCTGTGGGTGTACCCAGGGGTCCCCTCTTTCCAACCATGCACGGTGTGGCAGGCACCAAGGGGTGCCCGCCACAGGGTACAAGGTTTTCCGCGACCACCCCTTTTTCCAATGGGAGCCTGTGTTGTCGGTTGGAACACAGGCTCCCATTAAAGTACATGGGAGTCCGACCGAATGGTGTTCGGAAACATCGTAATCAGTCAGCCGAACTCCCTGGAGCCGAATCGGTTGGAAACACTTCTGACAAGGAGTCGGTCGGAAGGCTTTCCGACCGACATCCTAACGAGGCCCTTAGTTTTGAAGATATTTGTTTTGTAGTTCCTTGAAAATACAAAGATTTGAAGGTAAAGATGCTTGTTTCCATGTCTTCTCAAGGAGCATCAGATGTTTTCTTTTGCCACATATATCCTTTGAGAACCGGGGGAGAAAAGGTTCAGGTCTTTTACTTTTGCATTTGAGTGGAGCGTATTCATTGATTAGGTTGCCCATGTGTTGTATTCTTCTGCTGTGAAGTTAGTGTCCTGTTTGAGATCAGAGGTTGTCAATGTCAATGTTTTTCGTGTCCCAGAACATTGATTTTTCTCTTTGGAATTGGCCCAAAACTTTTTGATGGGCAAAGGATTTGGTGTAAGGAATTTGCAGGTGGTGACACCAATGGACTGGAATGGGGTCTTCAGTGGTTAGAAGTGTGTCTTTGACTATAAAGAGACCAAGAATAGAGCCTTTGTAGAGTGCTGGTTTTTGATAGCATTGAAGAAGGTTGTTGTCCCAGAGAAAAGAGGAGAACATGTTAACAGCTTTATCTTCACGCCAGTGCAGATTGAAGTCCCCATGGAGGATGACGGACTGCAAGTGTATCATTTGTGATGAAATAAATTGCATGCATTGACAAGCGTGTGGTTTTCTCCTGGAAGGAGGAATATGATTTATATTCTTAAATTAGAGGCCTTGTGAGCACAGATTTCAATAGACAAACACTAGTAATGCTTGCTTTTTTAGGTAGCTTTCCCAGACTTAATTGAAATGGTGAGCCTTAACAACTCTTGCTTAACATGACATTATGATGCTGGAGGGGGCAAAAATAACTTCTGCGTACTTAAATTATTTTTTATTATGTCTTACTAATGCAGAAATTCCTCCTAATAACCTCTCCTGAGGGGTGAATGGATGACTAAGGTAAATGCGTGTGGGAAATTATAGGCAAGAGAGAGTGCTGCAGAAAATGCAAGCACTCACTACAAATAACTGCTGAGATACAGTTCCCTACCAGGGTGACAAGGAAGCACGCTGCTTTGTCCTGTGCCCAAGCATGATGCTGTGAGGACCATTAGTACAAAGGTAGGAGCAGACACTCCAGCACGAGAGCAGAAAGTTGAACATGCCTGACGGCACGAAATGGGTATGTGTGAAGGTGGAGAGTGGTAAGCAGTTTCCACGACCCCATGCTGGGAAGACGAGTGGATGAAGTTGATCACGAGTTAGGCTGTCGGGAAGGAATAAGGTAAAATGCGCTTGGTGAATGCTTGTAAAAAGTCAAAGAAAAACAAAACCTTACAGAAAAGAGGATTTGCCTGGTGTTTTCTGAAAAACACAAACAGAAAAGCACAGTGAGTAAGCATTTGTAGGAAGCTGGCTCTGTATATACTATACCAAAGTGAGGTATAGTGTGCACAGAGTCCAGCGGAACCCCAAAGGTAGGCAGAGGTAAAGTTAGATAGCACCTCACTCTCTATTTGTGGTAGTGTGGTCGAGCAGTAAGGCAGTATCAGAGGACAGTGTTAAGCATTTGTTGTACACACTCAGTCAGCACATGAATTCACACACTCAAAGACTGAACTTCAGACCAATTGTTTTTCTATAAAAATATTCTTTGTTATTTTATATTCTAGAACCAAGGAAGCCTGCCACAGGTAAGCAATAAATACTTTACAGTAGTAATGCAGTTTGTAAACATTTGAGTTGTAATTGTATATGCACTTTGTTTTGACTTACAGTATTGTTTCAGAGAAATGCAATACTTGGTAAATACAGTACATAGACTTGAATGGGCTTTTCAGTAAAATACCAGGTAAGTTACTTTCGAGATTACTTTTCTTACTCAGAGTACTATACCTGGATACTACTCTGGGACATTTCCTGTAAACAGGTAAGTAAAATCGTTTTTGTTAAACAGTACAATTTTAAAGAATTTCTTTAGGTTTTCAAACTCCACACTTAGAAACTTTTCCAAGAAAAACAGTCAATGTTATCCTATGGAGGAAAATAGTGTTATCGGTTTTAAGGTAAGTATTTGGTAGTGGGAGTTGAGGTTCTGGGGGTAGACTCAGGGGTCCCCCAAGGTCAAGGATGCACTCTCATTACACCCTCAGCGGCACTAGGGCAGTGTTATCCAATGGGGAATAGGGGGCCTCCGGTTGGTGGCTGCTGAAGAGCAGGCCACTTGGTTGTGGGAGCAAAGCTCCTGGACTTTATCTCAGGGCAAATGGGGAAACCAAGTAGCACCAAAGGTGCACCCTCAGCGGCACTAGGGCGGCCGGGTGCAGGGTGCTGTTTCAACGTCGGGCGCCCTGTTGTTTGCAATGGGGAACCTCCGGTTTGCAAAGGCACTGCAGGCTTGGGGACGAAGGTCTTCTGGGTGCGACCACCACTTCGAGAGACAAGTTGGGAAGTTGGGGGTTGGTTAGGCACCGTCGGTTTGGCCACCCAAGGCCGTGGGGCGTCTGGTGCAGGGGTACCTTTTAGGGTCGGATCTTCTTAACAGCTCCTGGTCGCGGTTGAGGGGACCTTCCGGATTTAGGCTGCAGGCATTGGGTGGAGGCTTGAGGCAGGTCAGTGGTCGCCGGATCTCGGGTTAGGATCGCCGGGGGGACATCCTCGTGGTGTTTGCCCACTCAAGCTCGGGCCGTGGACGGCGGGTGCAGAGTGGGGCGGATCCGCAGTGTCCGGCCGGAGCCAGAGGTTGCAGATTAACAAATCCGGTGTTCACGGGAGACAGTCTTTGTGGTTGAAGGCAGGCAGGTCCTCTGGGGTTTTTGAGGTTGCTGGCTGCAGGACACACCTGGATTTCGCATGAGCAGGTTCGAGGTGGAGACAGGCCGGTAGGGCTGGGGCCAAGTCAGTGGGCGTCTTCCTCTTGTTAGCTTCGGCACGGCTGTTCGGTCCTTCTTCTTCTTTTCTTGTAGTTTCTTCTGGTCTCCGGAAGCAAGGTTCAGGGGTGCCCCTAAATACTAGATTTAGGGGCGTTACAGGTAGGTAAAAGGTTGGGACTATTGGGTCCCTTCCCTGGGGTGGGTACACCCCCTATTATGCCACCCTCCAGTGGGAGGGGGGCATTAGCCTTTCCCTGGTTGGCTGAGTCCCCCCATCTGCAAGATGGCGGGGACTGAGAGTTGTGCTTCACCTCGCCTCCCCCACTTGAGGAGTGGAGTTGGCAGAGGTGGGCACACCTCTCTTCCTCACTTGTTTTTCCCGCCGGTTCTCCCGCCCAAAGTGGGGGTCAGAACCAGTGGGGACCAGTTGCTGAAAGCAGCAAATGGCCTGGGGAAGCTCACAGAGGCGGCAAGCCTTTGAAGCTTCCCCTTCGTGGACCCAGCCCATCCTGGGGGAGGAGGCTTGGCACCTTGTCCCAGGATGTGCATTGTTTCCGGCCCCCGAGAGCAACAGGCTTTCGACCCAGGGGTCCAGAAACATGTCTGGTGGTGGCAGCTGAAAGCAGCCACTCAGCCTGGTCACTAGTGGTAGGTCGTTTTTCGGGGGGCATCTTTAAGATGCCCTCTGTGTGCATTTTTCATTAAATCCCACACTGGCATCAGTGTGTGTTTCATGTGCTGAGAAGTTTGATACCAAACTTCTCAGTTTTCAGTGTAGCCATTATGGTGTTGTGGAGTTTGTAATGACAAACTCCCACCACCATATACTCTTAATGGCAGCACTGCACTTACAATGTCTAAGAATGGACTTAGACACTGTAGGGGTACAGGGCTCATGCGCCTGTACCCTCACCACTGGTATAGTGCACCCAGCTAGAGGGGTGGCTGATCTATGCCAGGGTAGTGGGTTGTAGGCATGGCACACAGGGATGTGTGCCTTGTTGACTCTTCACTTTGTTCTGCACCAAGACACTCAGCCTGCAAAGGCAGTGTGTGTGTGTAATGGTACAGGGCCTCTAAGGGTGGCACAGTAAGTGCCGCAGCCCTTAGAGGTCTTCCCTGGTCACAGTGCCCTGGGTACCTGTGGTACCATTTACCAGGGGCTGACCTGTGGCCAGAGATGCCAATTGGGCTCAGTTTTGGGGAAAGAACACAGGCCCTGGGAACCTGATTGGCAGGTACCCAGGGCACAACAAGTCAAAGTGCATCAGTAGTCTGGCAAAAAGTGTGTGGGGGGGGGGTTACTGCAAAAGAAACCCAGCTTCTCACAGCATTGCCGAAAGAGTGGGAATGGTGGTGGAGGTGAGGGGGGGATGGAATTTGAAGATCACTTTGCGATTTCCTTCACTCTTGAATTTGAATGCCGTCCTTTTTTTTGTGTGCTCATATTAACTGCAGAACAGTGGTTCATTGATTGAAGGTTTATCACCAGGCGTTGGCCTTTCTCCTTCCAGGAAGAGTGAACTGCTAAAGCCTCCCTCCTTGGAAGCGGGAATGATGGCGCCCATTCTAAACATTTTCAAAACCTCTCATAGAACTTAAGTGGGAGCATTTGGACTGATCTAAAATAGTCCAAAAATCTATCCACCTGTTGCATGGCCTTTTTGTCTGAGTTGATAGACTGTCACATGGGAAGTGACCCTTACCTTGACAAGCAGGAGGACAAACTGCTGGTGATGGTGTTAGTCTCTGAAAGGATGCACCCTAGTGGGGAAAGGAGGACAGTAAATTTGGAAACCAAAGGAGAAGTCCCTACAGCATCCCATTGATCGCTAACCAGGGCAAAATGGCAAGAGTTGTGGAAAACGTGCTTCATTTCCTGGTAGACTTAACCGTCCCCAGGGAAGTGAAGGTAGAGACATACTTGGAGATGGACTTAATACATTTATCACCAAAGAGCCCTTGTGTTACAATTGGCAATGAGTTCATAAAACAGGTCAGCAACTTTTGGGTCCTTACGAACGTGAAATTTCCTTTTTGGAGATGGTAGCGTGCGTGCCTCCAAAACCGAGCAGAATGCACTGTGCTCAACTGTGACAGGAATCCAGGTTAGATTGTTCTGGAGAGGTCGAGGCCCTTTTAAGGTCATAAAATAAGTGGATGAAGGAACCAGTGACATCCATCATCTGATCATGAAAGTTCTTCAAAAGATGATCCATGCTTCTGCAGGGTAACAGTTAAATGCTGGAGGAAAACTGGGAAGACAGGAAACTTTTTTGGGTAGTCAGACCTTCTCCGTGATGGATGGTGGAGGCATTCAGGTTGAAGGGCACCTTTTGCTGACTTCCCGAGCAGTGACGCAAACCAGCAGCGCTCATCTACGTGAGATAGGGGAACCCATTCAGGGCTGGTAGAATGCCCCAACTTTGAGGGGTCGCACACATGTTCTCCTAGCACATCACAATCGAAAATTTGGTGTCTGAGGTGGGTGGTAGAGGAGAGGACGGAGGGGCTAGTTTGTATACTATATCTTTATGAGAGGATTCTCAATGACGAGGTAATTCTCATTAACATTATAAAGCTCATTGCCCTCTGTGATATGGATTTCAGAAAAGGGATTTTATATTCTTCGGTATGTAGTGCTCTCTCTTATTCCAGAGGACTGTGTTGTGGATGCCACCTCTTTTACTCTAGGGAAAAGCTCCTGTGGGTACTTGCATTCGTAGGCTAGTTTGTCATCCTTAGTGGTAGTAACGAGGAGTGTAGTGACCGCCATGTGAGACAGAAGGGCCAGTCAGGGCATCAGTATTGATGAAATGACAGGTAGAGGTCAGGTCTTCAAAAGCCAAGTTCAGAGATGACTATAAGGTGGACATTGGTTTTATTAATAGCCTGCTGTACTGTGTCTCTGAGATGGAGGTGAGAGGGAGAGCCCCATGGGGCTTTCCTTGGAGGTAGACATGGTGGCAAAGAGAAGGTAGAAAGTGTAGACCAGTATAGAGAACTGACTCTGACACACAAAATAGCATTAAGATAGCCATTTAAAAGACAGCAAATTACATTACACCTTCATGTTATGATCCTGTCCCCAGGACTCCCAGTCAGACTATTCACTCAAACACTGGTTGTTTGCTTTTCATTGCAACCACTCTTTGTCAAAAGAGAGGAAGCTTCCAGAAAATATTGCTGCTTTGACACCTGGTGGTTGCACTGACTGAGGTACTGGCTTAGCCCAATAGTGAGTCTCACACAGAGGGCAACATTCTTCTGCTTCACTGTGAAGATGCAGCCTACACAGGGTGCTTGCTGCACCGAGGATTGGTGGGCATGACCAAGAGTAGATGGCATGAGAGGTCCTTTGTTCTGGCTCCCCAGGATAGCTGCCTGCATCTGGCACAATCCTATGTCCTGGCGAGGCTCCCTGCTGCCTCGTGCAGGTACCTAGTGGAAAGGGGAAGGAATCTGAATTAAGTTGCCCAAGAGGATGGTGAAGGCTTTCAGGCAGATTGACACTGAAAAGTGAGGCTAAGCCGGGGATTAAAATGGTGGCTGGCTCGGTGTTGGATGAAAGTTGAGACATGACACAGGGACTGGCGGATAGGCCCTGAGGACTCTGAAGTTGGTTGGCCTATGTGACACGGTGAGTGCAGTTACCTGGTAGAGGGCACCAGGTCCTGGCAGGTGCAAGGACCTCATCACCAACACAAATGCTTGAGACTGCCCGGCAGATTGAGGTGGAAAGGATTGGCTAGGCCTGAGGCCAAAATGGCAACTGGATCGACCCTGGCTTTATATCAAACCCTGGTGGGGAGACCATCATCAGAACCCAGGTCGCACATAGTCTTGTGGAGCTTGCTGGCCAGCAGGTACCTGCGCTTTCGAGAGGGGATGTTGTTTGGGGGTGGCTGCAACAGAGGCCTGGACGGTGGCAGAGATTGTATCTGGGTCCTGGGAGGCCATGGCCCAGTTGAGACAACCGACTCTGGCCTACCTTTGCGAGGCTTCTAGCAGTGAGAAGAGTGATGGTGGGAGAGACTTGATCTGGGCATGTATGAAGCCAGGAGAGACTTGATGAAAACCTCTCACACACTGGGGGCTGTCTGGAGCATGTAGCCTGGCTGTGGTGTGTCCTTTTTAACCAGGGGCTCTAGTGGCACACCAGCGCTTATTCAGAGCTGGGCTGGCCCACTATCACTAATTACTATAGCCACAGCTGAGAGACCAGGTAATCAGTGGCCCGAAACTGTGAGTTGTGGGAACCATGAGAAAAACCTACAGTGCATTCTCCAAGGAAGATGAACGTAACTTGCACTTGTTTTACTGTGTCACTGCCTTGGAGGACATGGCTTGGACTGGCACGGTAGGTTCGACATGTGGATGGAAGACTCTGCTGTTGTCCCCTCTTCTGGTTAGCACATGACGTTTAAATAATGGTTGTTCTGTAGGGGGCACTGTGAAGCACAGCGCTTCAAATTCAGGAGAAGGAAGCCTTATGGCTGATAAAAGTATATAAAAGCAGAGTAGTGTATGGCTCTTGTAGCCTCCTAACAATTCTACATGACTAAGTGATTTGGTGCTGCACTTCTGATATAACATTGTGGGCCCTACATAGATTCAAACAAATTTCTGCAGTGGTAGGAAACACTGCACTGTCTAGAGCCACCATAACTTGAGTCAGTGAGTTATATAGTGTTGGTAGTGTGAGTACTTCAAAACACCATCATAATGGGAAAGCCAAAGTCAAGTAGGAAGGAAACATGCTCAAACTGGCCAGAGTTGCACCACATTGAGATCACACTTGATCAAGCCCAGTGTGAACAGCTGAGCTGTCAATGATGTGGCCATAAGGGATATGACAATGGTGTTAGAGAACAAAATAGCCGCTAGGTTTATCCCTGTTGAGAGCAGACTAGAAAAAATTGTCAAAAGATTTAACTATCCCTGAAAATTTACTTCTTCAGAGATGGCTGATCGGAATGCAAAGATGACTGATCTGTTTGAGCAGATCAGGTTCCTTGAATAAAAGGCCGAAGATTTGGAGGGCAGTTTTTGGCAAAATAAATGGAGGATTGTGGTCCTTCCTGAGGCAAGGAAGGAAAGGATATTGAGGCATATTTTGAAGGCTGGCTCAGAGAAGTGCTTGCCCCCATAGGAATGTTTTTGCTATAGAAATGGCACACACAGTTCTGGCTATAGGCCCACAAACTGGGAGGGCCACCCAGTACAGTTGTAGATAATCTGCTCCAGTATAGGAAGCACGGTTTGATTCTACATAAGACCAGTTTAGTGGGCTCAACTGCTCTGGACATTTCGAAAGTGTTGGTACTTGTGGACTACACAGCTGCAACGTGTGAACAGCGAAACTCATTACGCACAATCAAGCCGAAGCTCTGCAAGTTAGATCTCAAATTTTCCTGCAAATGTAAAGATAACGGTGAATGAAAAGACAGCCTTTTTTTAACGAACCCGGGGGGAGGCATGGGACTTGGTGGGAAAAAGAGAAGCTGCTTTGGCCTTCCTAATACTCAAGATCATAAGCTGCATTGCCCACATGGGAAATGACTGGGATTACAAGGATCTTTAAGCATGCCCGCACCTCATCAGGTGGCAAAACACTCAGAGGCAGTGTCAACGGTTGTGGCTCTGTAGAAGGAGTTAAGAACTCTTAAACATGCAACTCCAGACGATGCAGCCAGTGGTAAAAACACAGTGTCTGACAATGTTAACGTAACAGTCATGGGCCAGTAGGGACCAAATACAGTTGATAAAATGCATGGCAGCAGGGAAGAGGTGCAGACATGGCTCAGCACCACCTGAGGCTGGTACACCTTTTCCCTCTCTAGAAAGTAGCCGCAGTATACAGTTTTTTTTATTGAGGTGTAGTTTGAGCCAATGTATATGTTAACACGGTCGGTTCGCTGTATGCATATTGGATGCAGGGCAGTTTTAGGCTGCGTCCAGGGACGCGGTTCTTGTTGAAGAAGTTAACTCAAGCTGGCTAGAAATGCACAATACTGAGCCATCAGTAAAACAACAGGGATGACTGGCCAGGTGGCAGATAAAACTGCATGGTCTTGAGCCACTGTAACTTCAGTTGGTAAGTTGTATGATTGTGACACTCTCATTGCATTTGAAGAAAGTTGAGCACAGTTTATGAGGTCTCCTTGGTTCAATTTCTTGTACATACAGCAATGATGCCGAATGACCTAGAACCCTTAAATTTATAGAAAAAGCCTTCAAAAATGCCTGTCTCAATCTTCCACAGTTTGTTTATGCCCATCTTGCATACCTGACCTCAGCACACCTACAGATCATGTTCTCGAACACAACACTTTTCTAGATGCAGTGAGAGAAGGCCACTTTTGGCCATATTGTATAGTCCTGTTGTGTACTCCGTGATGGTGGGGAGAGATAACACAGCAAATCACAGATTGGACTGGGAAATGGAATATGGATAATCCTAGAGTATGGCCTCTGGGATTCATGCAACTGAAGGTAGGTGTAGGAAACCGCCTCTCTGTACAGTGTACTAAAATGAAGTACACTATGTAGAGAGTGAGAGATCCCCCAAAAGGTAGGTCGAGGCAAAAGTAGATAATGCTAACTCTTTTTGTGGTAGAGTGGTCTGTGGTGGGGGACCGTCTAGATTCGCCCCGCCCAGGCCACGTGAACTGTAAGCAAAGACCCCGTGCGGTCATGCGCCCCTTTATCTCCTCAGGCGACTTTGTATTTTAGAGCCGGGTGGCTCTCTACACCCCTCCTATTCTTTAGTGAGACCAACCCACCCTTCTACTGTCCGAGGTGCAGGAGGCACACAAAGTCCCTGAGTCGCTGGCTAGGAGCCCGGTTCGTCTGGAGACCATACGTCTGGCTCTGGGAGTTGGTGCAGAGTCCCAGCCCCGCCAGGCTTTCCTGGATGGCGTCTTCTCAAGAGTCTCGGCCACGTTGCACCACATCCCTCGTGTCTCCGGGCTTGCCACACGGGGAACGACATCCACTGCTCCTGGCCGGGGCGAACATCTCCGCATCAGCATTTTCCTCCCCACACTCCAACCTGGCTTCTGGTTCTTCACTCGGGGAGGGCCCGATGTCAGGGTTGGAAAGAAAGGAGTTCGAAAACTCCAATGCGCCACCACAATCCAGGAAAAGACTATTTGGAAACGATCACCCGCTCGAACTAACTTGCGGGTGATCGTTATGCGAAATAAGGCAAATAGTTCTGTTCTTCCAACAGGGAGGAATGCGAGTGAGGTTGGCTGTCTAGTTTCTCGCGCTTGGGTTCGAGCGCGAGGTCTAGCTCAGGTGTGAAGCCCCGCGGTTGAATTTCAAACCGCGCACTTCACCAACGAAATTCCCCAGTGAGGAGCTTATCTCTGAAGCTGCAGTATAGTCAGTGTTCAGGTTAGTTTTGTGCTAGGCTAAGGCGTAGGTTAGAGCGTTTCGTAGCGGCGGTAGTTAGACAGGAATTAGCTTTAGATTATAGGTAAAACCAAATAGGCATAGGTAGAATCTTCACTTACCGTAATCCTCAGGTCCTGAGTTTCTCTGAAGGTTTGAGGACAGCGTTTTGCGAGCAGGTTCATCTGCGGAAGAAAAGTACAAAGGAAGTTACAGAAAATCACAAGTAAGACAGAATGCGAGTGTGAGAGCTACAATGTAAAAGGTGAGAATTGACTAAAAGAAAACTAAGGTTATTGTTATTGTCTAGGAAGTCACTTGTCAGACACCAAAGAAAATAGAAGAGGAGCAAAGGCCCTTGACTAATTGGGTAAGGAGTTTAGGAGAGAGAAAACAAGGAGTGGAAGGGAGGGATTCAAGAGGACTAATTATGTGTGCCTTAAATTGCAGTATCTCCACCATAACCAGAAAATAAGAGAGAGAAAGCTGGAATAGGAAACACATCCAGAAGAAGGATAGAAGGCAAGTTGGAAGATATCAAGAAGGTCAAGGCAGTCTCTTCTCTGTCCACTTCCCCTTTCCCCCGACCGGGTTCACGCGACCACCAGTTGATTTAGGTGTTCGTGTGGAGGCCTGAGGTGGGAATTGAGAAATACTCGACATTCTGCTCCCGGGAGTACTGGATTTTCAAGTGAGTAAAAGTGTCCCGTGACAGAGTGAAGTGCCCACGATCTTTACTCGCCCGAGCAGAATGGCTGAAGGTTTGGACTTAAAAAATTTGGGAAATGTCCTTAAGGAAATTCAACAGGAATTAATGGCAGTTAGGGAAGAGAATAAGGTTATTAAATTCGAGATGGAGGCTACTAGGCGAGAGACAAAAGAAATGGCAGCCCAGTTGAAGCGAGATGGGTCTGGGGATAAGTTTCCTTCGCTCCCTTCTGGAACTAGTATTTTTAATCGAGGGTCAGCTGCTAGTACTGGGTCCACTACTCAGGTTGTACATTCTTTGGCCCCAGTTATTCCATTGGCACCTCCAGAGCGCTTCGGCGGGGATCCCCAAAAGGCTCAAATCTTTTTGACTCCGTGCTCACTACATTTTATGTGCCGACCCACTGTCTTCCCAGACGCACAGTCTCGTATAGTCTTCATCCTGTCTTACCTCAATGGAGACGCCGCCTCGTGGTCAATGCCCTTGGTTACTCAAGATGCACCCATATTGTATAACTTTGAAGAATTTAAGAAGGAATTTTTACGTATATTTGATCGACGGAAGGTCGCACAAGCAACAGATAATGAATTACTGGAATTGAGACAAGGGAATCGCGAATTAGTCACCTACCTGGCGCAGTTTAACAAGTTAGTTGTAGAAACTGATTGGCCGGAGTCCAAAAGAGCAGCCTTGTTCTACCGAGGGTTGAAGGACGATTTAAAAGATGCCTTGTCGCAAATTCCGAATCGCCCTACTGAGGTGTCCGCTTTGATTGACCTGGTGTTAGAGATGGATTATCGGCAAACTGAGAGGAGAGGAGAAAAGAGACGAGAATTTCGACCAAGTGTTCCGCGCTTTGACCGGGCAAGGTCAGATTTGGGGAGATCTGGAGAAAAAGAAAACAGTGTGGAGCCAATGCAAATTGGAACCATTAGAGGCCCACTCACAAAAGAAGAAAAAGAAAAACGCAGGCAAAATAATCTGTCTTTATTGCGGGACCAACGGGCATTTTGTGAAAGAATGCCCCAAGAAGCCTAAAACCTTCAAGAAGGAAAACTCTCAGCACCACCAGTAGAGGGAGTTGGTCTGGTGGTTGCTAACAAAAATACAACTCCACATTCTCATCAAGTAGCAAACACATTACAGTCCTCCTCTCCACACCTCATCCTGACGATGACCTTGAAGTTCCGCGATTGTGTTCTATCTGGGGTAGTGGTGATGTTGGATTCGGGAGCGACTGGGAACTTCTGCGACCTTAAGTATGCCTCGAGAGTTGGATTGATGGCGATACCCAAGGGGAGAGTTGAAGCAGTAAGGGCAGTTGACGGGACCAACCTATCCTCCGGCCCAATAACCAGTCAAACGGAAATTGTGGAACTCATCTCAACGGAAGGTCATAGAGAGGAGATTCAATTCAATTTAATTGATGCCCCGCAGTTCAGAATCATATTGGGTCTTCCTTGGCTGACGGAACATAACCCGACAATAAACTGGAGTGAAAGAACTGTGAAGTTCGACTCTGGTTATTGTGCTGAACATTGTTTTGGAGAAAGACAGAAAGGACAAAAAGAAAACCCAGCAGCATTACTAGGCGAAAGAAAGATGATGGTTTGTGCTATGCAGACAGTGACCTTACCAGTTGAATACCAGGAGTTTGCTTCAGTGTTCAGTGAATCGGAATCGAACAAATTGCTCCCTCATCGATCTTACGATTGCAAGATTGATTTAGAGCCAGGATCCAATCTTCCATGTAGTCGGATTTATGCGCTTACTGAAGTTGAGAATCGACATTTAAAGGATTACATTCAGAAATACCTGGAAATCGGATTCATACGACCGTCCCAGTCCCCAGTCTCGTCCCCTCTGTTTTTTGTCCCGGAGCGGGATGGGATTTGAGGACGTGTATAGACTATCGTGCCCTAAACAAGATTACCATCAAGAATCGTTATCCGCTCCCCCTGATTTCTGTGCTTCTGGATCAACTAAAAGATGCAAAAATCTTCACGAAGTTAGATTTGCAGGGAGCTTATCATTCAATCCGGGTGAGAAGTGGAGACGAATGGAAGACTGCTTTTAGAACAAAGTACGGATTGTATGAGTACCAAGTCATGCCCTACGGTTTAAGTAACGCCCCCGCAGCCTTTCAGTACTTTATTAATTACATTCTGAAAGAATTCATCGATCAATGTGCTATTGTCTACATCGACGATATTTTGATTTATTCATCTTCAGAAGAAGAACACCAGCATCAGGTTAAAAAGGTCTTGCGCTGCCTGAAGGAAAACGACCTTTATGTGAAATTGGAAAAGTGTGCCTTTGGAGTTACCTCAGTGGATTTCTTGGGATTTGTGATCGCACCAGAAGGACTAACCATGGATATCAAGAAAATTGACGCTGTTCTGAATTGGCCTCCCCCTACTTCTGTGAAAGAAGTTCAGAGCTTCATAGGATTTGCAAATTTCTATCGCAGGTTTATTCGAGACTTCTCTTTGAAGGTGGCACCCATTACCAGATTGTTACGTAAGGGGGTTCCATTTCAATGGACTGCAGAGGCTGAAGGAGCCTTCCAGTTTCTAAAGAAAAGTTTCACTTCTGTGCCCATTTTACTACATGCCGACCCTACTCAACCTTTTTACCTGGAGACTGATGCTTCTGAGCAAGCTATCGGAGGGGTGCTTTCACAAAGACACAAGGAAACTGGCCAGTTACACCCGGTAGCGTACCATTCTAGGAAACTACAATCTGCAGAGATAAACTATACCATTTCTGATAAGGAGCTCTTAGCTATCAAAGACACCTTCCAAGAGTGGCGGCATTACCTTCTCGGAGCCAGACATGTGGTCACAGTATTCACGGATCACAGGAATCTTCAGTTCCTAAAGTCAGCCAGAACTCTCACTCCACGTCAGCTGAGATGGTCCCTGTACTTTGCCGACTATGATTTTGTAATAACCTATCGGCCCGGAAAGAACAATGGGAAGGCCGATGCCTTGTCACGAATTGACACAGATGGAAAAAAAAACTCTTATTTGTGAACAAAAGATAATTCCTGAGACAAAAATCGTTGGAGCTACAATTGAGAAAACTCTGGAAGACAAGGTCAAAGAAGCATTGACGCCTGAAGAAAAGCTGAAGTGGGCTCAAGAGAATCCAGCTCATGAGATTCACGATGGGTTACCGTTTCATTCCAAGGCCTTGTTTATACCAACTCAAGAACTCCAACAACAAGTGCTAACTGAGTGCCATGATAGTCCAATGGCTGGACATCCTGGAATCCGTCGAACAGAGGAATTACTGAAAAGACAATTCTGGTGGCCTGGGCTATCTAAGGACGTTCGAGTTCATGTTGAAGGTTGTGAGACTTGTGCTATGGGAAAGACGGATAAACAGGCACCTCAAGGGCTGTTGAGACCTTTGCCCACTCCTCCATACCCCTGGCACACAGTTACACTCGATCTAATTGTAGATCTACCCTCTAGTCAGGGATTCCATTCAATCTTAGTAATGGTAGACGCCTTCTCTAAGATGGGGCACTTTGCCGCCCTGAAGGGAGACGCATCAGAAAAACAAATAGCCACACAGCTTAACCAAAGTTTGATTAAAATACATGGTGTCCCTAAGGTTTTAATCACAGACCGAGGATCTCAGTTTTTGTCCCATTTCTGGAAGGCCTACACTAAAAAATTGGGCATAGAGACACGATATTTCACTAGTTTTCATCCCCAGACAGATGGGCAAACAAAGGGCAAATCAGGAGCTCGAGAAGTATCTTCGATTGTTCCTGATAGATCAAGAGGGTGAGTGGCCTGATCTTCTTTGGACTGCAGAATTTGCGCATAATAATACTAAGAATGTCTCCACTGGGTATTCACCTTTTACTTGAACTACGGAAGACATCCAAATTCTGCGATTTCCACACAAGAAGTGTTGGTGCCTGAAGCACAAGATTTAGTCCAACACCTTAGTGAGGTACATCTATCTGCCACCAAGAATCTAGCCTTAGCTAAGGAACGTTATAAGCAAAATGCTGACAGGAAAAGAAGACCAGAACCGGATTTGCGTAGAGGAGACAGAGTCTGGTTGAACACAAGAAATCTAAGGTTGAAGGGAAACAGGAAGTTTCAACCACGTTTTGTAGGTCCTTTTCCTGTGGAACTGGTTATGAATCCGGTTACCTTTAAGTTGACGCTTCCCCCACAGTTAAAAATACATCCAGGGGGGGCGTGGCTTGGGCGCGCATGGAGTGAGTCGCCTTCCACCGCGTCTCCGCTCCGGCGCTTCCCGCTAACGCTGACTGCCTGGTCGCTGGGGTCCCTTTTATTCATTGCTGGCCCCTATGATCTCTGGGGTCCACTGCTGCAAGTGCCTACTGCTGCGGGAGCCGTCCGGAGCCCAGGCGCTCTGAGAAAGCTGCCTCTTGACGGTCCGCCCGCTCCCGCTGCCATTTTCTCTGCCTGCTGCGGAGGAGCCTCGAGCGTCGGCGGACGCCCTTCCCTGCAGCTCTGCTGCGAGGCGCTTGGTTCCCGGTGGGAATCGGGAGCGCTGCAACGCCTGGGCATCGTGGGCTGCTCTGCGGGAGGCCGGCTCCCCTGCTGGATGCTGTCAATCGCTGGAGGAGGTCGGAGAGCTGCCAGAGGCCTGCTGAGCCCCGCGGATCCTGCGCATTGCCGGTGCCACTGATCCTGACGTGCAGGGTGGACGCTGCTGGGCCGCTGGGAGGCCGGAGATACCGGGGCAGTGGGAGCGCTGCTGTCGGTGTGGGTGGCTCGGGGGATTCCTGGGGGGTTCCCCGGCCCGCCGCCATTTTGTCTTTCCTGCGAGGCCTGCATACCCCTGACGCTGGTGCCACAGTCTGACGCCTGGCCCTCGGCTGAGAGGAACATTTTCCTGGGGCCTTGACCGCGACTCTCCTCCTTGCAATTTGGCTGCCCTGACGTCTCCTGCACCCTGGGCCCTCCTGCGCACCCCCATAGTTCATTGTAACCCTTGGGGATCCCCTGATCCTCGTGAGGGACAGCCTTGGGTCCAGCGCAGTCGTGCCCTCACCTACTGACCTGAATGATGATCTCTGTCTGGCCTGCCTAGCCCTACTACAACTTGGTGCCTTCCACGTAGCCTGGAACTCACGGCCTTTTGTGGGGGTGTAGCCTGGCTTGGTGACCCCGGTGGGTGGCCCCTTGGAACGCCGCTGCCTTTGCTTGGGCTCCACTTTGCTACGCTGTGTGCCCTCGACATCGCTTGACGGTCCGGAGTCCGAGCTAGCTCTCCTCCCACATCCCCTGCTGTTCACTTGGCCTCTCCCGGGGCATTATCTGCACGACCCTCGACTTCATTGTGGGTGCCCCCTTGAGACAGAATCCTCGTCACCCCTGCGTACCGCAGCTATGCCTCCCAAGAATAGAGGGGCCAAGGAACTTGACGCTGCGACCCCCCCGGGGGAATCCGGTGGTCTCCCTGTGGTCCAAATCAATTCCCAACACGCAAGATGACCCTGCCTCTTCCTTGCCGCCGTCTGAAGTGCCGGCCTCTGGGGTGCCCATCACCCAGGCGTACATGTCGACATTCCTGCAGGAGATCAAGACCGAGATTGGCTCTCTTCGTCAGGACTTCAAGGCTGGGCTGCAAGACATCCGCAGAGACGTTACTGGAATCGGTGATAGGGTGGACGGCCTTGAACGCACGATGGATGCCCGGACGGAGGACGTTGATGGCTTATGGAAGAAGGTAGCTGAGCTAGAGGACCAGAATATCACCCTCCAGCTGCAGCAGGAAGACCTGGAGAACCGCAGTAGGCGGAACAACCTCCGTATTAGAGGTGTTCCATTGGGAACGGAAGGGTCGGATATTCTGTCATACACAGCAGACCTCCTTCACGCCATCCGAGAGGGGAGGGCACTTCTCCGCCCATGCTTGACAGGGCCCACCGGTTATATGCCCCTCGCAACCGCCCTCAGTTTGTCCCAGACATCATCACACGGGTCCACTTCTATGCAGATAAGGAGGCCATCCTTCGCAAGGTGCAGGGAGTGCAAACGTTCACGTACAATGGCCTCTCCGTCCAGATTTTCCAGGATCTAGCGCCCTCTACTCTCCGGCACAGGAAGAGCTTCAAACCTGTGACTGACAAGCTGCGGGACCTTGCAATTAAATACCAATGGGGTCACCCTTTCGCCTTGATGTTCTCTTGGGAGAGTAGACGTCGGAGTATCCGCTCCCTACAAGAGGCGCAGCGTCTTCTCCATCTTCCTATTGACCCTGAAAGTGATGCTCCTCAGCCTTCCGGTGCTCGGCCCATGGGCTCCCTTCGACCGGAGTGGTCCACTGTCCTTTCGCCTCGCTCTAGGCGCCTCTCCAGGGATATTGACTCTGCACAGGCTAAACAGGAGGCCATCGACCAGGTGCGGTCCCTGAGTGCCTCTCCGTCCCTTACGAACTAGCCACCTCTGACGCTGTGATGTTTTTGGCTCTGCCGTCGTCCTGGGCCTATCCAGTAGGGCTCATGTGCTAGGACCCAGTGACTGGTCTTCAAAGTGCCTCATTTTCAGATCTGCACGGGATGCTGCCGACAGACGCGCTGTACCTCGTGTGTGTCCAACACCCCCCCCTTGTTGGAGTCCTATAAGGGAGTGACTTCTCTGAGATGATCCGCCTTCGGGATACCGGATTGTCCCGTTTAGACTCTACATTACTGTGGTCCAGTTGGCCTGTTTATCTTTTATGTCCTTCTTTTTCTCTTTGGTTTTCTTTTCTCCTTCTCTTCTCTCTGTTCTTCTTGGATGCGTCAAGATTGTTTTTTGATTGGCAATGTCACATTTGGTTTGCGGAGGGGTATTGGTGGTTGCTGGGGGGGAGTGGCTGGGTCTTTGCCTATCTGCCTGTACTGTGGATGCTGCAGATGCCTTTGTCCCTCTGCCGTCCTACCCCTTATGTGTGCTTGGATGGCCTACTGGCTCCCTTGAGACTGAGTTCCATTTTCCTCCTTATCTTCCGTCTCCTTCTCGTTGGATTTCGGTGCTCCCTCTTCCTGCCTGCTGCTGGCCCTAACGCGCGCTGCACCCTTTCTCCTACACAATGACTCACACTGTCAATTTCCTCTCCCTTA
The DNA here is from genome assembly GCA_963921515.1 of Calotriton arnoldi. Classification (NCBI taxonomy): domain Eukaryota; kingdom Metazoa; phylum Chordata; class Amphibia; order Caudata; family Salamandridae; genus Calotriton; species Calotriton arnoldi. The sequence goes on from CAWUFW010001187.1 coordinate 191,256, forward strand.
ATGTAAAGGGCCTCAACTCTCCTTCTAAACGCCGCCAGGTTTGGCGCTATCTCTCTCAGCACGATCCTGATGTGATTTTTCTTCAGGAGACTCACTTGCTTTCCTCTGATACTCACCTCATGTCCCATCGCAAATATCCCACTCAGTATTGGGCAAGTTCCCATACTAAGACTGGGGGGGTGGCGCTTCTTTTTAAGTCTGGCTGGCGTGCGACCTCCTCCCAATGCATAGCTGACGATGAGGGGAGAATTTTAAAACTCGACATGGCTTGGGGTCGGAGCTCCTGCACATTTGTTAATATCTACGCCCCCAACCAGAAACAGGATGTGTACCTGCGACAGCAGTTGGGGATGTTACTGCGTGCAGTCTCTACCCCTATTGTTCTCGGGGGCGATTTTAACTTAGTCTGGGACCCTGAGTGGGATCGTACAGCACAGACACATGATGTCTCGGGGGCGATGTCGGCGCAACTGAAAAATACCATTACTGACTTGGTCGATGCCTGGAGATATCTTCATCCGGATTCCAGGGACTACTCTTTTTATTCCCATGTTCACCGTTCGTACTCGCGAATTGATCACTTTTTTCTCTCGCTCCCCTTGATGCGGGACCTCTGTTCGGCGGATATCTCAGATATTTCTGTCTCTGACCATGCACATGTTCTAATTACGCTTCAACTTCCCGCTCCTCGAGATGATCCCCTGCCACGATGGCGCCTGTCCCTCCAAGTCCTTCGTGACCCGGTAGACGTGGCAGATATTCGTAAAGAGATCGAATCTTTCTTTGTGTCTAATACCCTTGAGGATACGCCCGAGGCTGTTCGATGGGATGCCTTCAAGGCTACTATCCGAGGGGTCATCACCTCTATATCCATTGCCCGGACCCGCGAGGCCCGCCTGGTTGAGACCACTCTTTCCCGCGATATCAAGGACCAGGAACGTATGGTCATGCCTCTCCATCTCTTGCTAATAAACGTCGCCTGACTGCCCTGCGTGGCCAACTCCGCCTGCACCGCACTAACAAGGCTGAACGTTTGCTTGTCAACCTTAAACAGAAATTCTACGTCGGGGGCGACAAGGTTGGAGCGTGCTTGGCTCGTCGCTTAAGAGCCCAGACTGCCCGCTCCCATATCTCCAAGCTCAGAGGCCCTGATGGCTCTTGGGCCACCTCGGAGAGGGATAAGAGCAATACCCTCATGGCCTTCTACAGGGAGCTTTATGCTCAGGCTCCTTGCTCCCCGGAGGCGATCGAGAAGTTTCTTGAGGCCTGCCCCTGGGATCCGATTGACCCTTACTTTAAGGGGTTGCTCGACGAACCTATCTCTCAGGAAGAGCTTGCTAAAGCCTTGAAGCAACTCCCGACGGGAAAGACGCCGGGACCTGATGGGCTTCCGCTTACATTTTATCGAGTTTTTTATCCGCAGCTACGGGAGCATCTTCTCCACCTCTTTAATAGTTTTACGGATATTACGGGCCTTTCGCCTACGATGAATGAAGCTGAGATTGTCCTGGTCCCTAAGCCTGGGAAAGATCCGACTTTGGCAGCTTCCTTCCGCCCCATTGCTTTGTTAAACACTGACGCTAAACTCTTCACAAAAATTCTAGCGAATAGGCTGGAGCTTCATTTACCGGGGCTTATTGACCCTGATCAGGTGGGATTTATCCAGCATCGTCAGGGCGCTGATAATATCCGGCGCATTGCCCACCTGGTGGAAATATCGCGGATCAGAGCCATCCCCGCCTGTTTAGTCTCCCTTGATGCCGAGAAGGCGTTCGATCGAGTGGACTGGGGCTTCTTACGGGCGGTCCTTCGGAAGATTGGCTTGGGCCCAGGCTTTATATCTAAATTGATGGCCCCTTATGCCAAACCCACTACTCGTATACGTTTTAATGGCTCTACCACTGCCCCTCTTGCTATTCACCGGGGAACGCAACAGGGGTGCCCGCTTTCTCCCCTTCTCTTTGCGCTTGCTGTTGAACCCATTGCCATCCGTTGCCACCAGGATATCCGGGGCATCCGTATGGGAGGGATAGAACACAAGGCCTCCCTCTTTGCTGATGACCTGTTGCTATCTCTGTCCTCTCCGTCATCCTCCCTGCCTGCGGTGGCTGACCTCTTAGACTCTTTCGAGATGGCTTCGGGCTATCGTATTAACTTGGAGAAATCTCATGCTCTCAACCTCCCGCTCTCAGCACAGGAGGTCCAGAGTCTACGGGATCTTCTCCCTGTTCAGTGGACTGACGAGTCCATACGGTATCTGGGCCTGGACTTAACCCCTACGCTTTCATCCTGGACCTCCTTAAATTGGCCTCGCTTTCGCAACTCTGTTCGTGAGGAGATGCGACGGTGGGAGGGGCTTCCTTTGGCGTGGCTGGGCCGCCTTCATGCAGTTAAGATGTCCCTTCTCCCTAAAATTCTCTATCTGTTTCAGTCTCTACCTACCCCCGTTCCGCATGCGGATATTCAGGCTTTGGAGCGAGAATTCACTAAGTTCATCTGGGGGAAATCGCGCCCTCGCTTCTCCCACAGGCTACTCATGCTTCCCAGATCGCGGGGAGGGCTGGCCTGCCCCAATCTGCTGGAATATTATTGGGCTTGCCATCTTCGTTTTATCTTTGAATGGATAGTCCCTGAAAGTGAAAAACACTGGTTCCACATGGACCGTGCGGTAGCTTGTAGACCACTCTGGGACCTTGCTTGGCTCCCGCGTTCCGCACGCCCACGCAGTGCATACCTGGCAACACCGACGAGAACAGTCCTGGAGATATGGGATGGCTTGGCGCTCTCCCGGGGGCTTACGAATTTCCCCTCTCCTAATACGCCGTGCACGCGCAACACAGCGTTTCCTCCGGCGCTCCAACCCCGCTCCTTTGAGGCCTGGACTGTAGAGGGTCGCCGGGTCCTCCAAGATTTTTTCCAGGGCTCTGCTATCTGCTCTTTTGATCAATGTAAACAGTTTTTTCGTATATCTGACAAGGAGCGTCTGCAGTACTACCAAGTACGCCACTGGCTCTCCGCTCCTGAGTATTCCCGGGAGGTGACTCGGCGGCTCACCCCTTTTGAGACCCTGGTTCGTAGATTCGACGGATCTAGGGGCCTCATCTCTAGGACCTACTCGGTTCTTCAGCACTCTGGGCATCTACCAAGCCACGGTTACCAAACTCGCTGGGCCGCTGATTTGGCTACTGACGTTTCCCCGGAAGAATGGGACCGCTTATGGAAAGACATTCCTAAGGTATACCGTAGCATCCCACAGCGTGAATCTGCCTATAAACTAATGACATGGTGGTATTCTACTCCTACTCGCCTTCATCAGATGTTACCAGGCACTTCTCCGCTTTGTTGGAGATGCCAGGCTACTAGGGGGGATTTTTTACATATCTGGTGGTCCTGCTCGGAACTCACTGTGTTTTGGAAGGAGGTGCTCAGCCATATTAAAGACATTGTGGGTTTCCCGGTGCCTTCTACTCCGTCCCTGACACTCCTAAGCATTCGACCCAGCGCGCTGCGGGCCATGACCTCGTCCCACTGGCATCTCATCCTTCACTTACTGGGCGCGGCGCGTCAGACCATTGCCTCTTGCTGGAAACGTCCACAACCCCCGCCTATTGCTGCATGGTTCCTTCGCCTATGGGATGTTCTTTCCCTTGAGTTACTTACAGCCCGTCTTGCCCACTCTGACACCCGCTTTGAACGCATCTGGCGCCCCCTAGTGCAACACCTTACTAGAACTGAACACTCACGCCTAATGCCCCCTCGACTGAGGGCCCTGCAATTGTTTGATAGTCCCTTGGAACCTTACTCTAGAGATGGACGGATGGACCCCCTGGAGTAACTTAGGCCGCATGGTAGACGACCACCCTGACTCCGGCAACTCCCGCTTTCCAATCTGGGACTTACTGTTAGTCCTTTTCCTACTCCCCTCTGGCGCATCCATCTCTCCTTCTTCCCTCTCTTCTTCTCTCTTCTTGATTTTTATTTTTTTCTCTTCTGTCTTCTATTCATAATTTTCTTATTTTCTTTTTCTGTTTAATACAGTTTCACATGTTGATTGTCACAAATTTTATCAGTGAGGTTGCACTATGTTTTGAACCTTAGGAGTGGGCGGGAGCCTTGTGTACCCGAATTTTGTCAGTTTTGTGTCCCCAAATGCTTTTCTAAGTAGAGCTGGGATCCCTCCGGGATTGTCCAACCTTTCCACACTGGCTCTTAGATCCTGGGCTCATTCTAGGCCCCTCTGGGCTATGTAGGTGAATCTTCCCCTACAGGAATGACTTTCAAATCTTGGACTTTTGCCTTGGCCCAAACTTATAAGTATTGTCATCCTTCCAATTTGCTTTTTCTCTGTTTGCATATCAAATATGTGCGCTTTCCTGTGAGGGATTTGCTCTTGGTGCTCATTACCTGCTCCTCCCTTGCCCCTTTCTTTTGCTGTCTGTGACAAGTATTGTTTTCTCACTGCTCATGCTCAATAAACAGATGTTGAACAAAAATACATCCAGTATTTCATGTCTCTCTGCTCAAAAGGGTTTCACCACATCTAAAGGAATCAAAGCATAGAAAACCCCTTTTAATTGTAGGAAAGGAAGAATTTGAAGTTAAAAGAATCTTGGACTCAAAATCAGTTTGAGGTAAAATCTTTTATCTCGTGGACTGGAAAGGCTATGGTCCTGAGGATAGGTCCTGGGTGGAACAATCTGATGTCCATGCACCTCGATTAATTAAGATTTTTCACTTGCAGTTTCCACACAAACCTCAGCCTGGAGGCTTGATCTTGCGAGGGGGTACTGTCAGGGTTGGAAAGAAAGGAGTTCGAAAACTCCAATGCGCCACCACAATCCAGGAAAAGACTATTTGGAAACGATCACCCGCTCGAACTAACTCGCGGGTGATCGTTATGCGAAATAAGGCAAATAGTTCTGTTCTTCCAACAGGGAGGAATGCGAGTGAGGTTGGCTGTCTAGTGTCTCGCGCTTGGGTTTGAGCGCGAGGTCTAGCTCAGTTGTGAAGCCCCGCGGTTGAATTTCGAACCGCGCACTTCACCAACGAAATTCCCCAGTGAGGAGCTTATCTCTGAAGCTGCAGTATAGTCAGTGTTAAGGTTAGTTTTGTGCTAGGCTAAGGCGTAGGTTAGAGCGTTTCGTAGCGGCGGTAGTTAGACAGGAATTAGCTTTAGATTATAGGTAAAACCAAATAGGCATAGGTAGAATCTTCACTTACCGTAATCCTCAGGTCCTGAGTTTCTCTGAAGGTTTGAGGACAGCGTTTTGCGAGCAGGTTCATCTGCGGAAGAAAAGTACAAAGGAAGTTACAGAAAATCACAAGTAAGACAGAATGCGAGTGTGAGAGCTACAATGTAAAAGGTGAGAATTGACTAAAAGAAAACTAAGGTTATTGTTATTGTCTAGGAAGTCACTTGTCAGACACCAAAGAAAATAGAAGAGGAGCAAAGGCCCTTGACTAATTGGGTAAGGAGTTTAGGAGAGAGAAAACAAGGAGTGGAAGGGAGGGATTCAAGAGGACTAATTATGTGTGCCTTAAATTGCAGTATCTCCACCATAACCAGAAAATAAGAGAGAGAAAGCTGGAATAGGAAACACATCCAGAAGAAGGATAGAAGGCAAGTTGGAAGATATCAAGAAGGTCAAGGCAGTCTCTTCTCTGTCCACTTCCCTTTCCCCCGACCGGGTTCACGCGACCACCAGTTGATTTAGGTGTTCGTGTGGAGGCCTGAGGTGGGAATTGAGAAATACTCGACATTCTGCTCCCGGGAGTACTGGATTTTCAAGTGAGTAAAAGTGTCCCGTGACACCCGACCACCTTCTTAAACCAGGACACATTCTGGGTGACCACTCGAGTGCCATTAGTCGCAAAGATCCTCCACACCTCTGGTTCGTAGGGTGTTCAGAACTTCCATCCGAGCTATCTGTCCTTGACAATGACATAATCGCCCACTTTTAGCGGGAACCATACTTTGCTGTGGAGCTGGGCCTTGGTCCACATGGGCGAGGTTGACTACCCGGGCCCCCAAACACCTGGCCACGGAGCAGTATTCCATGCATCCCTTGGCTGAGCTTGTGGCGGACCCTCCATAGCGGTTGTCTTGAAACCTGGTTGTCCGCGACCGGGAGCTGTTGAAGTGTTGCCATCTCCTTTGAGCTAACGCTTCTTTGACCCTAGCCAGATTTTCAATGTGGTCGGTGGCCTCTCCAAGCTCTTTCAGGGTCTGTGCCTTTGGCCAGGCTTCTTGGAGGATCATCCTGATAAATTCTTCAACGTGCTCTTTTTCTTGGTTTAGCCACAGGATTCTGTCGGGAGTGGATGATGATACCGATAGTCAGCTGGTTGTTGGCACCAGGGCGATGGGCGATATCAAACCTGTATGCTTGCAGCTGGACTGCCCATCATTCGATGGGGAGTGAGGCATGTGGTTCCTGTGAACAGAGGGATGAGTGACTTGTGGTCGCTCACCACCTTAAACTCGTGGCTATAGAGGTAGAGGTGGAAATGTTGGCAGGCCCACTTTATGACGATGTGGGCATACCTCATTTCAGTTTCCGAAAGTGCCCTGCTGGTGTAGGCTATTGGCAACCCGTCCTTGTTGGTGTTTTCCTGCGACAGGCTCCGAGGCCGACCAGGCTGGCGTCGACGATCAGCTCTGTTCTTTTTTCTGGGTGGAAATAAAACATGGTGGTTTTGGCCATGAGGGCCTCTTTGATGGCCTTAAAAGCTTTGATGGCCTGCGGACTCCATTCCCACGACACTATGGTGCGTGGGAGAGCCCTCAGGGGCTCAGATAGGGAAGCTAGATTGGGTATAAAATGTCTGCAGTACATGGCCACCCCCGGAAAACTGCCAACTTCCGTTGGGCTCCTGGGGGTGGGTGCCGTTTGTATGGCGATGGCTTTCTTTGGGTTCACTCAGAGGCCTTTGCGGGAGAACAGGTATCCGAAGAATTTGATGGACTCCTGGTGGAAAGAACACTTTGCCTTGTTCAGGGTGAGGCCACAGGCGGCGCAGCCTGTCTCGAAGGCGCACTTGGGGCCATATGTATCAATGTTAGGTTTTGCGATTCTCAAATAGTGATTTTTTGCGAATCGCTATTTGAGAATCGCAAAATGAGATGTATGTAGAATTTGCAAAAAAAATTGCGAATCCTACATATTCCTTAATTGCGAATCGCAAATTGCGATTCGCAATTAAGGAAACCCTCCCCATTCATTCCTATGGGCCTAGAGGCCCATAGGAATGAATGGGAAGACATTCTCAATTTGCGATTAGCAATTAGAGAATCGCAAATTGAGAATGCAATTTCAAGGTTGCAAGGGTGTCAAAAGGTCACCCTGTTGCACCCCTGAAATATGCATTGGTGCACATGTGGCGCACATACATGCCCTAAGGGCATGTATGTGCGCCACATTGCACTTTGAAAAATGCAAAAAAGAGCATTTTTCAAAGAAATCGCAAATTACCACCAACTTGAAGTTGGTGGTAATTTGCGATTCCTTAAGGCCAAATTGCACTTTTTTTGTGCTTCTTACATTGCATTTAAGGAATTGCAATTTGCGATTCCTTAAATGTATTCGCAAAATAGGGAATCGCAAATTTTGCGATTCCTTATTTTGCGAGGCAGTTTTTCATTCATACATACCACTAAGTCAAATTGCGATTGCTGAAATTCTGCAAATTTCAGCGTTTGCGATTGCAAATTTGTTTGATTCATATGGCCCATGGTGTTCTTCCAGGCTACTTGAAAATATCAGGATGTCATCGCGAATGACACCACGAACACGTCGTCTTCCTCCTCCTTCTCATTGGCGTCGAAGTTTAACCCTTGTGGGGTGGCGCACATTGGACCAGGTGTGTCATCCAGCGACATCTGCGTAAGGCTAGCAGGCGTGGCCCGCGGTTTTCTGAAGGTGGTTCTCAACCTCCTGCATACTTTGTCAAAGTGGTTTGGTTTGCCATCTCTGGAGCAGGTTTTGCCTTTAGCAAAGCATAGGCCCGGCGGCAAATATTCTAGCCTGCAGTTGCCACAGGGTCTGCTGGAGGGCTTTCTCGGTGGCGGTCGTGTTTGGTCTGGGCATTTTTGTGTGGCGTCCACCCTTTCTTCTTTGATGGCGATGGGCCTGGAAGGGCAAGGCGTGGACGGGTTCTTATTGAGGGCCGCTTCCAACTGTTCCGCCCTTGAGTTTGACAGTTCATGAGATCTGGCTAGTACGAGGAAATCATCCAGGGATATACCTGGTTGTCTGGACGTACTGCCTCAGAAGGTACCTGTATTGGTTCCACTCTTTGTGCCTTGCTCCTTTATATGGGCAGTATTATCCCTTTTTTTCCCAAAAAAATTCTTTCCCCCGCCTTCCCCCCAGTCCAATTCACCACCACCATTTGACTGGTGAGCTCTACACCGTGTGAACTACAGCCTTGAGCCTTCCTGCGATCCCAATAACTGCCATGCGTGGGCACTTGGGCGGGCCCTCTGAACGGGATGCACTCGCCAGCCTACTAGTGCTCTGTAGAACACTGCAAGGAGCAGGAGGGAGATGCTCGTGTGGGGTGAAATTTGTAAAAAAATCTTTTTTTTTTTTTTATGTAATTTTTAAGACCATAAACACAGTTCTAAGGTTAGTACTTTCGGAGTTACGATTTTTTCAACGTTCGGGAAATATATCACTTCTATGTGCCATTACGCACCATAGGAAACACTGAAGAAATATCAGAAAAATGCATAGAAATTCAGGCATTTCTTTCACGAAGTTCGCCTTCTTGTTTTAGATCGATGTCGGGACTAGGTCCAAAGTTCCAGCCGAAGAAGGGCCTGCGGACCGTGTGAGCAGGGCTGGTTCGTCGCTGCTGGGGCTGGTGGGGCCTTGTGCAGAGAGAACAGGTCAGTCTGGTGTCCTGCGTCTTGAGGTCCTCGCGGTCAGGAGCCGGCAACTTAGAGAGGCGATCTCGGGACAGGTGGGCCACTCAGGAAGTGGGTCTGTGGTGTCTTGAAGTCCCTGTACGTGTGCTTGCTTCTGGTGCTTCGGGAGTCTGGTGTGAACTCTTCTTCTTGGTTTTTACCGTTGAGGGGGAGGGAGACTGAGGGTGGGTCTGGTACCCCGGGTATTGATACGCTGCGGCTCATATAGGTCCTGATGCCTCCAAACTTGGCGGGGAGGCAGATCTGTCCCTCCGGAGCTGTTGTACCTCTTCTTGCTTCGGTGCTGCGTTGAGGTTGCTGGGAAGCAGCAAGTCGACAAACCGGACTTCACAGGATCGGTGCCTGCGGTGTGCAGGAGAGTGATACCTTCACTCAAAGGGAGCTTCACAGTGATTTCTTGAAGGCTGGAGGTGCTCCGGGGTTCTTGGAGTCGTTTCAGGACGACACAGCAGCAGCGATTGTCGAGTCCTAGGAGCAGCAGGCAGGGTTTGGTGCCTTTTTTTCTTCTGCTGCTGGGCTTCAGTTCTCCAGCATGGGGTCTTCTTTGTCCTAGTCTTCTCTTGTCCATCGAATCTGATGTTCAGGTCTCGGGGTGACTTTAGGGGCTTCACAAGGGGTGACAGGTAGTAGCTCTGTTCTGGTAACATGCCATACTAAAAGTGGTTCATGATCAGAGAGTCCGTTCCTTCCACATGTAAGCACTGCCAGGATTTTTCTTGAAGAAGTTAAAAGGTGTTAGGGATGGGTAGGTGCCTCTGTACTGGAGTTCCTGGGAAGGAACCCTCATTTGGGCCCTCTCCATCGGGGAGTTCTGGTTACTTCTCCTATATGGGGTTCTGGGCCTAGTGTGCTGAATTTTCGTTAGATTCACTTATTTTCTATTGTGTTGGTAGGACTGGAAGTTGAGTTAGGCAAGACTTGCTTATATTTATGTTTGAGTGATTTCCTTGAACTTGTCTACATTTCCCTATGGTTCTGTACAGTTCCAATAAAATGCAGATACAAAAAAAGTACACAATCATCAGATCCTGCTCAAAATATTATTCACTAACAATGATTTGGCTACACGGCGCGAGCAGCTCAATATTTCGTTTCAAATTGCAATGGGCTAACACCCAATGTCGTACATGGACAGATGACTCAAAATCAGACTGGGAACCAGAAAGGAAATTATACGTTCTCCTAGATGGGCCGTGTTTTGATTGTATGAGGCCTTACTGATACTTACCTAAGAAAAAGGGATACCATATAGACGAGCATTGATGAATGTTGAAAAAGACTCATCATATTGCCTTTGCCCTGAAGAAGTCCTTTGGGACGAAACGCGTTGGCTACGGTCGTTTTAAGAAGAATTTTGAATAAAGAAAGTTGAAACAAGACCTGCTGAATGAATTGAATTTTTTGTACTTACTATTCTGTATGATTTATCTTTTTGATTGGAGTGCTGGATCATGTTGTTGCTGCAATTAATGATTTGTGTCCTGCATGGAAGCTCAAAACGCCATTTATTTCACTATCTTTGCTATTTACCTTGGTAAAATGGATTGTTTAGACAAATGCAATGTGACAATCTGCAAAAACAATCATAACTTTTTGTACTTCTAACAAAAGCTGTTCCTTATTTTCCTTTGGATACTTCAATCTGCAGATGCCTCACTTCATTTTTTTATTTTTTTGTAAACAGATTTTATTAAGTTACTGTGGCATAGCATAGGATCAATACATTGGGACAATGGGCTTACATTGTACGAAGTAAATCGAGCTCCATTCCCCACCACTGGATAATTCACATCCTAACAGTCTATTCTGTCATGGCCTCATGAAGAACACAATAGATAATGGAGTAACAAAACTAACCCACCTACCCACCCAGTCCTCCTCCCTCCCCTTCAACTTTTACCCACCCCCAACCTATCCCCCCCGGGCATGTCGCTCATTCGTTTGCACATCTGTGGAGAGCCAAAGTCTGACAGGACGTCTAACATACTAGTATCCACCCGGTCAGATCAAGCGTGAAGGGGAAGGGGCGCACCCACACAGTATATTTATCCATCAGCCATCCAACAAGCATATCTAAGGTTGTCCAATCATCTCCTCGTACCATCTCAGATGCCTCACTTCATGAATCTCCCCTGGGTATGAAAATTATGCAATAGCCGTTCTGTGCTGGCAGCTGTCGAGTGACATGTTGGCTGTACCACCTCCTGGATCATGGAGCCATATATAGTGCCACCCGGTGGACCCTTGACACTTCTGATACACTCTTTTCTAAATTTCTTCTGTTTTGAAGATTTTTGCAGTTTGGTTGATCTGTTTCTGGTTGCCTGAGATCCCCTTGTGATCTCTTTTCTTCCCTGTATCTTCACCCTGCATGGATCGGAGTTGTACACCATTCTGGTCAGGTCTTCATCTTTGCAGACTCCGGCTGCTGCCGAGTTTGCACCCAATGAACTGCATATAACGGAAAGGGTGTGCTGTTACTCTAGATCTCAATCTGGATCCAGTTCCCGATGTAGCTCATACTTACTGTCGAGGTTGCCTTCCGTTTTCCCCTTCACATCGATCTGGTTGAGGAGGGTTCCTCTTAACCCACATTGTTCTTGACTTTGGGGCAGGTCATTTGTTCAGGGTCATTCCTCGTCTCCAACATAAGTGTTGTCTTCAGAGTTGGCACCTGCCTGGTTGGACAGTCCCAATGCTTTGCTAGACAAACTTCGACCACGTGCTGTTCCCTCTTGTGCTCCTTGGGGCCCCCTTGACTGGCAGTTGTTACCCTGACACCAGCCAGCTTTGGGCAGATGGCGGGCTCCATCCGGATCTCAACGTGTTCCATTCTGCTGCTGAAGGCATTGTTAAACTTTTTGGCATTGGCTCTGATAATGGTGTCATGCTTGGCGCAGCTGCAGGACTTTCACTTGATTCTCATCAGTTGGAGTAGCCCAGAGTTTTTGTGCTGATTCTGGCAAGACGTCTTCTGGTGCCTTGTGAACGCAGACACTAGTTCCCTTTTCTGGGTTCTCTGCATCCTCCATTATTGCTTCAGGGAAGGGTTGCGAGGAGGTGGATGATATTAAGGAAGTCTTTTACACCTCCGCTTATCTGAAGTCTCTGAGGTTCTATCATGCCTTCCATACTGCCAGAAAATGGGGTCTGAATCCGAGGTTGATTTTGAATGGGTCCCACATCTTTCCTTGGTGGGCATTTCCTTTAATGAGATGGTGTGTAAAGCTGCAGAGGTTTTGTGTTTTCCACAACCCATGACAGAGGTTAAATCTAATTTCTTGCTGAAAATTTTTCAGCGATACTTCCTCCTTAAAGTCCTTACTGCTTTTTAATAGACTGATGGAGTACGTTAAGTTTCTTTGGAACAGACTGGCATCTACTACAGTGGTCAAGCCACAATTCTTTATTGTCTTCAAATAGTGACTCTGATTGTTTATCTTCTAAAGCTGACCTTATTCCTTCTTCACTTAGTTTTTGTTTGCTCCATCAGATGTCAACAGGACATGGTTGGATACATATGGCAAGAAAGATTTTTGAAGGTATAGCCCCCCTGTTCATTGTTCTTTTAATGCTTATATTCCTGTTGACCAGCTTCACCCGTGCTGTCTGGGAGATGGCACTGATGGTGACTGCTGCTTTCCTGATCATGTGAGTGGCTACTTTTCATGAGTGGTTTGTGATGGTTTTGGAGCTGCTGACCATTGGCTTAAGTCTGGTTCTGACTCAGTCTCGAAGCCTGAGGATTCTTCTGTATCTTTTGCTGCAGTGCTAGGTTTTATGCCCCTAGTGCAAAGAGAGCTGCCCAGTCTGACGTGCTGGATTTAAACTTTGAATGCTCCTAGCTGTTTGGAGCAGGTACTGATCGAGTCTTGGAGTGACACAGACAAAGCGCATTCCTTTCTGATCTCTTCCCCTATGCATAAGTTATGGAGAATGAAGGGACAGGCTAAGGTTGTTTAAGAGCTAGGCTGCCCAAGAGTTATGCTTCCATTGAGCGAGCACAGTCCTGCCTTTTTAACGCTGGGTGTTTAGTGTCTTGGGGAGTCCCTGAATCAGTTTTGGAGACCCTCCTGATATTAGCACTTAATCTGGTTAGTCTTCTGCACCCACACTCATGTGTGCTGTCATGTAACAAGTATCCCTTCTGGTGTTCACAACACTATTTTCATCGATCTTCTGTCTTATGTTCTTGAGGACTTATGTTCTAGTCCTGTTATGAGATCCTGCTACACATTGAGCCGTTTTGGACTGGGGTCAGTGGCACTACAATGTAAGTGCGATGGTTCGGCTTTCCTATTATTCCCTTTCCAGGGAATGATTTTTCACGACTAAGGTTATCTTTAGGATTTGAGATAGTGGTTTTGGGGTTTTTTGCGCCTTGTTTAGGTTGGTGAAGCCGAAGGCCAGCCATGTGATTGCTGTTTGCATTTAGTGGTGTTCTTCTATCGTACCCTGCTAATGAATGTTTTAATTTTCTGCATATTCTGCTTGGTTGTAGTGAGAGGTTGCACCGCACCAGTGTTAACCGGGTCGGGCTTACCTGGCCAACAATTCCTCAGCAAAGACGTACCACCCCAAACAGTCGCCGAGGCAGCCGGAGAGCACAGGGCCCGCCTCCTCGGCGACTGCCTTGACATTGCGGCACACCTTCCTACACAAGGAGTAAGAGGAATGCGTACGAGCCTAGGCCAGCTGGCTCAAGAGGAGGCAGGAGGATCCAGAGACAGCATGACCCTGGGCACCGTGGGTGTATAGCACTGAGAGCCTTTATTACCAAATTGAGATACAGAAAAACTGAGAAATATTAGCAATTATCAGGTGATAAGAATGAGTGAAACTGGCTGTTGCATGTGATTCAGACTTATGACTCCGTTTTATGCTTCGATATTGCTGTGCCTGCACTTCTTATCTTGGTACAGGCTATATATGTATGAGAACATTTTTAGGCAGAAAATCTACAGGATGTGAACAAGATCTTTAACCGATAATTTTACATGTAGTGGGACGTTGCTATGTGTTTTGAGACAGCACTGTGCTTTGCAGCAAACTTCGTTGTGAACATAATAGCGTAGCTCTGAGCCCGACTTGTGGTTACAATGGGTAAACCTGATCTAGTTTCATGTTTAAGGGACACAAGAAGACAACGCACTCGCACAACAAAGAACCAGATTCAGGTAATGCACCTCACTTGATTGACCGACCTGAGCAGTAAGACATCCCCTATGTCACAATTATCCTTCTGGAGGCAGCTTAGCAACGATCAACTAAAAAATGTACTCCCTCACCAAGTGGTTAGATGATATGTAACACAGACTGAGTAAGCAGCATGGACGCATTGATATAGTGGAAAGATGTATATCTGATTCTGAGGGCGACATAGCGACCCAATCCAAAATGCATAAAGCGCATAAGGTTGAAATGGAAAAAGTGAAGGCAAAAACGGAAGACTTTGAAGCCCACTCTAGCAGGAGCGATTTGCGGATTGTCAAAATCCCCAAGTCCACAAAAATCAGAAAAGTGGAGGACTATGCAGAAAGACCACTAATAGACGTCTTTGGGCTCAACAATTTAACCTCCATCAGTGTAGTAGAATCAGCACATTGGTCCATTGCTTCAAGGTCGGTTTCAGGTGCTCCACCTTGCCCCATTTTTGCTAAACTGCTTAACTACCAGGGACCGAGATAAAGTACTGCAAATGGCGAGAGATAGGAAAGATTCCTTTTATCCAGATTTTACAAAAACCGTAAGGGACACTAGGAGGAAATTCACTAATACAAAAAAAGAAACAGTGCGAGTTGGAGATTCAGTATGCCATGCTGTCCTCGGCTATACTTAAGTGCACTTGAAGGCAAAGCACATGTGTTTATGGATCCGGATGAGACGAATTACTACATGAAAAAGAAGAGTTGTTCCGGTGGGAGGAATAGGAAGAGCCCATCTGCCCCCACCCCCCATCTGTACATCCAGAAAATGAGGATTGATACTGGCCCTCACTGCAGCCAATGACCTGGAAAGGGTTATGGTTGAGACGACAGTGGCTTGCTTGACGAGGCAAAATTGCTGATGGTTTCCTCCCCCTAGGTTGATTGATCATTGGTATGGTAATTCTGAGCCTAAATGAACATTTGACTACTTAACTGATTGACTAATGTGGGGTCACAGTCATGTAAGTTGGCATTGCCAAACCCCTGTATATTCCCAATTTATATTTGCTCTGTGGTAAAATGATAATTAAAGGTAAGAGCTAGGTCACAAACGCCACTAAAGTCACTCTGGTCTCCCCCAGGAATAGGTAAAATTAGCTGTAATAGTAATACAAGTTATGTTGAATATGTTAAAACAGTAAGGACGTTGTTCTTTGTGGATTCATCGAGGAGTCTGAGCTTGATATGTGTGGGGGTGGGTAGAGAAGTTTGTTAAGGGGACTAAGTTTCAATAGGCTATGAGCACACTAGGAATGTAAGTAGTAATTACGGAACATAGGGATAGCGTAGAGTGAATAAGATATTAAAAATGACTCAGATACCCAGACCTGAGCCTACATGCACAGGCTAATGACGTGGAATGTTAGAGGGATAAATAACCCTGGTAAAGCACGGAAAGTGATTGCATATTTAAATAGATATACATAATATACATAATACGGCGAGTCCGTAACAGCAACAACAGGTTGATAGGAAGGTCCTGGACTGACACGCAAGCCAGCACCCCTGCCGGATACTCATGGGGCATTCACAGCAAATCGCTAGCTAATGCTTTGAGAGGGAAGCCCCCCCTCACACATTGTGCACCTTAGCGCGTGCAACACATTTTTATCTAGGACACAAACCAGTAGCCTAGTCACCACCTTCGCACATCACTAAGGTCCTGAGGAAAGCCAGTTTACATATTAAGGCCTGGCTGAAACATGTAGACCACTCACCGGATGCAGGAGTGTCATAATTAACACTCCGCTTACATCCTATGCCTTGTTTTTATTACTGCCAGGGCCCAAACATTAAAGTAAAAACCTCCGGGGATGGGGACCACTGGACAGTTTTTTAACCTATCACCTTTCACGTCACCTACACTGCACACTCAGTAACACACCTGCTCCGCTGTAATACAGGCGTTGTAGCACACCCGGGACACACTCGGTGTCATCGGGTGGGCCCGATGATGAAGCATGCCACCAACTAGGTTGGTGGGTGAGGGCTTTATAAAAAGAAATAAGATTTTTTCTTTAAAATAAACATCATCAAACATACACCCTTGTGACCCTTACCACGTCTAGACAGACTAGTTCTTCTTGATTAGATAAAAAATATATAGACCCTTTGGCAGATGCGGATGGCTATTTTTTGTTGAGACAGGATCTCCTGGGTACTGCTCATGTTTCGCTCCTAAACACATACAGCCCGAACTATGACAATCCCTCCTCCTTTTCCAAAATTAGAGTTCCCTGGGCTCCTTTATTCCATGCACTAGGATATGGGGAGAAGATTTTCATGTTACACTGAGACCGAACCTTGACAGTACGGGTGGGGGTATACCTAGGACTAACCAGTCTTGTGAGACACTGTGGGATGTTATTCACCAGTTTGAATTGCTAGATTTACTCTAAGTAAATCATCCAGCTTCTCCAGACTAAATGTTACAATCAGCAGTGCATGAGTCTTCTTCACAAATAGCTGGGGTCTAAAAATGTACTAGGCTGGGAAGCTGCTATTGAACATCTAACTAGAACTTTATCGCACACTCATTGGCGGTTATCACCTTAAATATTCCCACACTTGCTACAATGCATAGCTTAGGGAGACATGGAGCTACTGAATTACTAGACCAGTTTTTAAAACTGAAATACGACAGGCGATTCTGTTCTACTTTGAAATTAACCAGTATCCTGTTGCTACATTTGCTACTTTAGGGGAAGCCTTTAAATTGGTTATTAGGGGAGTGTGTCTCAAAAGGACACAGAATCCTTAAAGCAATAGGCTGGAATTATTAAAGGCTAAAATACTGGCATTGGAGTGTGTCTGCCATCAGAGACCAAACGAGGCACAATTAGCCGAACTGACCTCTAAAAGACTGGACTTTTGTGACACTGCTGACAGGGAGATTACGTTCCTGGGTAAATATGCTGCAGCCAGGAGGTGCAGGCAGGTTGAAAAGCGTGGACGGCCTCGGACATAGTCCAGATAAAAAGCAGTAAAAAGGAGCTAACTTCTAACCCAATTGATATCGTACAGGAATTCAGACTTTTACACAGAATTCTATGTCAGGACCGGAGGCGAGGATTATGCTATTCTTTATCCACTTTATTAACAGCAGCCATTTTAAAGTTGATACCAAAAAAAACCTACTATTCCCATGAACCCTTGGGAATATCACAACAACATCATAGAGTCCAACATGTAGAGTGTCTGTTCTAGCTCCACCAATCAGGATAGCTCAGCCTCCTCATAGTCCTTCATCCCTGGCTATTCCTCCTTTTTTTGCGCTGCTCGCAGCCAAGATAAGTGCCCTCTTTTTTCTCTCAGGAGTTTGTTGTGGCCTTATGGTTTCATGGTCCTTGCGATTTGCTTGTGTTTAAATTGCTGGTTAAATGTTTACCTGTGATTACTAATGTTTACCTGTGTTTATTATTGGTGAATTTTGTCCAATTTCATTATGCCTTGTTAACCGTTGCTAGCGCGTTATGATTACTACTGCGCGTCTCGGTTTGTTGACTGGTATTTTTTCCTGTTAGGTTTTTGCCCAGGCTCAACTTTCCTTAATTAAGCTTTTTTCTACCACGGGGCGCCCGCTACTCTGGCCGGCCCGCGTCAGACCGCGGGAGCGCTTTCTGCTCCTTCGCGGCCGTGTTTTCATTTGTGCAAAGATTCAGCGGTGTAGTCCTCCCGCCTGTAGAGGGCGCTCGAGTGGCGTTCCCTGGCCACGGCACGCGCTCTGCATTCCGCGCAATACGCACTCTGACAGGAATCTAATCCACAGCGCCGCGGAGGAGCCTTGTCGCTGGAGAGTTACACCCGCTGTGATAGCGGGTCTGTACACTGCGTTAGCAGTATTTTGTCCAGGCTGCATTAGCAGCTATCTTCGCACGCCCGTGTGGGGCTGTATTTATTAGGCCAGTTACGCTCCTGAATAAAAGGAGTCAGTATTGCGGGCCTGTGTCTTTGGGACCCCCTCCCAGCCATACATTGCCCGCAGAACGCTCAGGGCTGCAGGATCCCGGGGCGTGAGCCCATTTACTTGCCTAAGCTGCACAATAAGTTTGGCTGACACCCAGCCACACATATTTGGGTACACCCTGCCCTGCCATGAATTTGGACGAAAGGAGGAACTTTAGCCTCATAAGTAATGAGTCTCTTTTAAAAAATTTTAACAATCTTGAGCTCACTAAGTTTTATGATGCTAACTTGGCAGCGGCAGAACTATCGCAACAATTGCTAGCAGCAATGGATACTCTTGCACCTCTTAGTAAATACTATTCAGCAAGGAAAAAACCCTCTGCTCCCTGGTTCACGGAGAGGCTCAGAACGCTGAGACAGGGCTGTCGCAGACAGGAGAGGCATTGGCGCTTAGATCTAAACCCGCTGAATAGGGCACTACATAAGCAAGGCCTCAAAGAATATAAAATTGCCGTCATGGAGGAAAAGAGATTATACTTCTCTAAGACTACTGATTCTATGAGATCCTCTAGAGATCTCTTTAAGGTAATAAATTCTCTTACCTCTCCCCCTGCCTTCGACCCCTCAAACTTCTCTCAGGAGCGCTGTGATAAAATATCTGATTTTTTCCATACTAAGATTGCAGATATCTACTCCCTGCTTGAAGCCTCCAACCCCATTTCGGGGTCATCTGTCCGATCCACCTTCCATCCCATTGGGGCCGCACCCATTGAGGGGTCGCCCAGTCTTCTTACCTTCCCTATTATGTCTTACGAGGTGACCGATCGGATCCTTGAAGGGGTTAAATCGGGTTCCCCTCTGGATCCTTGTCCCCTCAAGGTCCTAAAACATGGTCGTGAAGTTATTGTCCCTCATTTGACGGATGTTTTTAATATTGCCATCTCAGAGGGGCAATTTCCCACTCTGTGGAAGACGGCTGTAGTGAAGCCTCTTTTGAAGAAACCTTCTCTGGATCCTAGTGAACTGAAGAATTATCGCCCGATCTCCCTACTTCCTGTTCCAGCTAAGATTCTGGAAACGTACCTTAACTCCCATCTCAGTATTTACCTAAAGGATTTCCATTTACTAGATGGTTCGCAACATGGATTTAGAAGCCATCACAGTACAGAGACAGCATTGACGGCTGTATTTGATAATATCCGGGTTCAAGTGGATGCAGGTCATACCACCCTCCTTGTTCTACTGGATCTTACCGCAGCCTTTGATACCCTGTCTCCCTGTAGATTGATTGATCGTCTCAGAGAGATAGGTATTGGGGGCTCGGCTTTGGGGCTCCTTGCTTCCTTTCTTAGTGAGCGGGCACAGATGGTTAAGCTTGGTCGATTATACTCAGCCCCCAAACCCTTGCTGTGTGGCGTTCCTCAGGGCTCCTCCCTGAGCCCTACTCTTTTTAATATCTGTGTCGCTCCTCTTGCGAAGGTTGTGAGATCCTTTGGGTTGGAAGTGCTGTCCTATGCGGACGACACCCAAATTATGGTGTCTATTTCGCATAGCATAAAGGATTCGGCCCTTAATTTCAGGAACTGTATGCAGGCAGTATCCTCTTGGATGGTGGAGAATTTTTTGAAATTGAATGGAGAGAAGACGGAGGTCTTGGTTTTTGGGAGTAAGCAGGAGGTGTGGTCCAGTGACTGGTGGCCGGATGCCCTTGGCGTCTGTCCCTCTCCGGTCTCCCATGGCAAAAACCTGGGGGTTATCGTGGATAACTCACTGTCCCTGAACCTTCAGGTTAGTAGAACAGTTTCCACGTGTTTTGGGATCATTAGGATCCTACGGAAAATTTCCCACTATCTCTCTTTTGATGCACGTAAGCAGGCTGTCATCGCACTGGTTACATCCAGATTGGATTATTGTAATGCCCTCTATTTGGGCATTAACAAAGGTTTGATGCGACGTCTGCAGATGGTGCAGAATGCCGCTGCCAGGCTGGTGATGAATTTACCTAAATATGATTCAGTCACAGATGCTATTAGGTTGCTGCATTGGCTGCCTGTGGACCGTAGGATCCTTTTCAAGACCCTGTGCATGACTCACAATACCTATTACGGGTCAGGCCCTGAAGCGATTAAGTCCATTATCCATCGTTATGTTCCCAACAGGCGGCTCCGGTCTGCAGATAAGAATCTGCTTATAGTACAGAGATTTAAGAAGGTTACATGGGGAGGTCGAGCTTTCTCCACTGCTGCTGCTAGACTGTGGAACTCCCTCCCGGAACAGCTCTCAAGTCAGGTGTCCCATTCTCTTTTCCGCAGGGCCATAAAGACCTGGCTTTTCTCTCAGACTTCGGTATGAGCATGTCTTTTTGTCTGCATCCTTAGGTCCGCTTATATCGCCTTGACGCCCTTGGGCTTAGTTCGCGCTTTACAAATTTCATATTCATTCATTCATTCATTCAATTATTAGTAAATTTGCCTTGGGACTACCTGCCCGCCCCCCCTTTGGCCTGTCCCTATTTTATTGGGTTTACACCCCAGAGCTATAGGTCCCTATCTGATTGGTTTTACACCCCAAAGTTATATATACCTATTGGGTTTACACTCCAGGGTTATACATACCTGTGACATGGAACACTACTCTGAGGATTTGGGGGAGGAGGATCCCCTTGCAGCTCTGCAGTGGGATGATGAATTCTTTGATGCGGTGGACGCATCGATCCACAGGGCAGTCTCGGAGGCCATGGCCTCCCTCGAGAACCGTCTCTCCCGCCAAATTGCGCAGGCCTGCGAAAAATTGGCACGGGCTATGCCAGGACAACCGGCCTGACCTCGAAACCCCCCCCCCCCCCTGACACCCAACCACCTCAGGCGAAGCGCACCCGTGAGGCGGGAGTGGACCCTGACGCTTTCGCCCGCCTTAAGCAGGCATTTCTTGACAGTACCACCCCGGTAGACCCCCCCTCCTGACCAACTGACGGGGACCACAGGGACACGGATGACGACGCAGGCCCTTCATGCCCCTGGCTCCCCTCCCACCAACCGCCTGCCCAAACTGACCAGGGCCTGTGTGCCGACATGCTTGACTCAGACGATATCCTTCACCCGAGGTCTTCGGATTTGGCTCCTTCCGACAAGGTTGCACAATACGTAGCGAGCCGCATCCGGAGACCCCTGGATAAGGAGGCCCGCAACTGCCTCAGGGCGGAGTGTCCCCGCCCTTCTCTGGAAGGCAAGGTAGCTTCAACACCTGATATTGACCCACGTATGGCTACCTTCCTCCAGAAATTCATCAAAGATCCCAAAAAGGGATAGACCGGTCCTGGCGGGCATGCCAGGACAAGTTGTTAGACATCCTGGGGCCCCTCACGAAGATCCTTGACATGGCGGAGGAGGCGAATTCCTCCGGGTCCCTCATCTCCCCAGACACCTTGTCATCTTGGGCGCAACGCGCCGTGGTATTCCTTGGCAACGCCAACTGCGCCCTGTCTGCTGAGTGACGCAGATCACTACTTATTAAGGTGAACCCCAAGGTCGGAGATCTGGCGGATTCCGAGGCAGGCCCGGTGGCACAGGGAGGCCTTTTTGGGAGCCCTTTATTAATGAACTGGGCAGGTTTGTCAATACCTTTACCTCATTGGACAAGGCGCAGTCCTCCATAAAAAAGGTATTTCATTCACTTGTTTTCAGGGGGACCGGCCGAGGAAGGGGCCGCTCGTCTGGCCGCCCCAATCAATACACTCCAAGACAAGGCTCCCACCAAGGCCAGTACCAAGACCAGGCCAGATTCGGAAATTTTGATCCCACCAGAGGAAGACGTGACAAGCACAGAGGCGGCCGTGGAGGTGGCGCCTCCAACAATACCGTTGAGTGTCCTACCTTCTTCCCTAATAAGGGTAGGGGGCCGCCTGGCGAATTTTTTTCAGGCCTGGACTTCCATCACGGGAGACGCCTGGGTTCTTCAGACTATTCAGGGATTCCGAATAGAGTTCTATGGGAACCCCACCCAACCTGTTCCCCCGCGACCTATCACTTTTTCTGCGGTGGACGCCATTTTGGTGGATCAAGAAGTGCAGTCACTCCTAATCAAAGGGGCGATTGCCCGGACCCTCCCCCACCCCAGAGGTTTTATCAGCAACCTCTTCTTGGTGGACAAGGCGGACGGTGGGCAACGCCCAGTGATCAACCTACGCGATTTCAACGAGTGGCTTATCTATCGCCACTTCAAAATGGAGGGAATTCACCTTCTCTGAGACTTATTACGACCACGAGATTGGATGGCGCGCCTAGATCTCGAGGACGCCTACCTCTCAATTCCTATTTTCTCCCCACACAGGAGGTTCCTACAATTCTTCTGGGGAGACAAGACCTACGAGATCACCACTCTGCCCTTCGGCCTATCCTCGGCCCCGTGGTGCTTCACGAAGGTCCTCAGGCCGGTGGTGGAACGCCTTCGGGCGTTGGGCATCAGGCTCATCGTATACCTCGACGACATCCTGTTGATGGCTCAGTGTCCTTGAGCTCTCTCTCAGCAGCTTCAGACTACGGTCAACCTCTTGCAAGGCTTGGGATTTGTGATCAACGAAGTCAAATCCACCCTGGTTCCCTCCCAGAAGGTGATTTTTCTGGGTTTCTCAATCGACTCCGTCGAAGCTTCTCTCAGCCTCCCTCCAGGAAGGTGACAAATATCCGCCACGAGATTCGGCAGGCACTCACGAAACCGCACATCTCTCTCAGGCAGGTAGCCCGCATTGTGGGGCTCCTGTCTTCTTCAATCCAAGTGATCTTCCCAGGGCCCTTACACTACCGGGCCCTCCAACGCCTGAAAGCTGCGCACCTCCGCAGAGGTCTTTCGTATTCCCAGCAGGTCTCGGTAACTCCGGAGGCCAGGGCAGAGCGTACCTGGTGGCTAGCCAACATGGAAGCTTGGTTCAGCGCCAGATATGGTCATCGAATCGGAGGCCAGCAGGGTCGGCTGGGATGCGAGATGTGGCGAGTTTACCACCGGAGGTATATGGTTGCTGCAAGAGCAACGGCTACATATAAATTGTTTAGAACTCCTTGCGGGATCCTTTGCGATCCAGTGTTGGACCAAGGACTACATCCAGTCTTGCGTGCTCCTCGAGATGGACAACGTATCTACGGTCAGGTACATAAACCATCTCGGAGGCACTCGGTCCAAGGCCCCCTCCGATCTGGCCACAAACTTCTGGCAATATTGTCTGGACCGACAGATTTTGGTCACAGCGGAATACCTACCGGGCCAGGACAATCAGGCGGCGGATTAACAGTCACGTCACTTCCGCGATGTGAGTCTGTGGAAACTCCATCCCGGAGTGCTCAGGGACTTAAACCGCAAATGGTGCAAGGGCCCTTCTCAGTGGACCTCTTTCCCTCTCGTCTGGATCATCAACTGCCCAGGTTTTTCAGTTGGAAACCGGACCCACGAGCGGAGAAGGCAGATGTATTCCTTCAGGACTGGCAGGGAGAACAGGGCTATGCCTTTCCCCCGTTCGCCATGATAACCAGGGCCTCGGCTCAGGTCCGGTGGCAGGGGGCGAGTGTGGTAATGATCACATCGATTTGGAGATCGCAACCCTGGTTTCCAGTTCTTCTGGAACTTTCTTGGGATTCTCCAATGCCTCTCCCCCAATTTCCAGCGCTGCTCCTCAATCCAGCGCAGCAACCTCACCCGCTCGTAATGCAGGAGTCTCTAACTCTCATGGCGTGGCGGATTACCGGGGACGATGGGCGGTCCCAGGCCTTTCGGGCATGGCTGAGAAGTTTATGTCCAAAGCATGGGCGGACGGTAGGGTCGAGCGGTATAGATCCACCTGGAGGAGATGGTCACATTGGTGTTTGCGACGGGACCTCGATCCCGTGGCAGCAGATGTAACACACATCCTAAATTTTTTGGCGTCTCTGGCCTATGAAGGCTTGGCCTACAGGACGATCAGCACCTTTCGGTCAGCCATCTCTGCAGGTCACTCGGCAGTGGACTGCTCCCCAGTGGGAGAACACCCTTTTGTTTGCCGCCTTATGCAGGGAATACGCCTCTCTCTTCCCCCAGAACCCAGGTACTCAGTGCTCTGGGATGTGAACCAGGTGCTGAACCTCTTCCTCTCCTGGCAACCAAACAGGTTCCTTTCCAGGAAAGAGCTGTCGGCCAAGTTAGCCATGTTACTCTGTTTGATCTCCTGTAGACGGGTGTCGGACGTACGTGCCTTGGACATCTCCGGTAGGATTTTTTCCCCCTCAGGAGTTACTTTCACAATTTGCAGATGAACCAAATGCGGGACGAAGTCTATCTCGTACCTAGCCTTTCCAGATTGTCCCAAGTTGTGTGTGGTGTCGTGCCTTAAAGCCTATGAGGGAAATGTCGGAGGACTCCCCTCCCCCCCCCCCTCTGGGGGAGCAGCAACTTCTCATCGCTTTGCGGAAGCCACATAGAGAAGTCTCCTCACCCACGATTGCCCACTGGGTAAGGTGGGTGATGCAGGAAGCAGGGATAGACCTCCAGGCCTTTGGACCCCACTCGATTAGGGGGGCAATGGCCTCTAAGGCATTTTCCCTGGGGGCCCGTCTGGAGGACATACTCAACGCTGCGGACTGGTCCTCGGACTCTACATTCAAACGGTTTTACTTCAAACCGGTTCTCCAGATGGCCCACTTGGTGGTCAGTAAGCTTTAAAGGAGCATAATCCTCTCCTCTGATCCTGACATAGAATGAAAAATGTCCTAGCTATCGTAACGGAAAGTTTCAATTCTATTAAGGACTCGGAGGCGAGGATTATCCCACCCAGAGTACAGCAATTGGCTTTGATTCTTCCCACCCTCGTTCTGGAGTAAGTAATCTCTAATTTCAATTTCATATAGACTTCAAATATTGCCTGTTTGCAAGTACAGTTTCTGTGATGCTCTTGCATGTATTCTTCCCTTTCAGGGCTAATCCTTAGCCATGGTCGTCCCTTAAAATATGTTATCTGCTTTCAGGTTCGGACACAAATAAACATAACGCATGAGGGGTCGATGACGGCTGATCTCGCGCGACGAAAGAGGAGGAATGGCCAGGGATGAGGGACTATGAGCAGGCTGAGCTATCCTGATTAGTGGAGCTAGAACAGACACTACATGTTGGACTATATGATGTTGTGATATTCCCAAGGGTTCATGGGAATAGTAGGTTTTTTTTTTGTATTAACCTTAAAATGGCTGCTGTTGATAAAGTGGAGAAAGAATAGCATAATCCTCGCCTCCGAGTCCTTAATAGAATTGAAACTTTCCGTTACGATAGCTAGGAAATTTTTCATTTTACTCCACACAAGGTAAATGACTAATTCGGTAGAGCTACATTGGCATGGCTGGAGTTACATCAGTGTGGACCTTAGTGGACTCTGATCACGCTTTGGGAATTCAAGGGTGTGGTAAAAGCTATGAGGAATGGGTCTGCCACCTGGTAACATGGACTCCCGTCTGAATTTTATAAAGAATACGTTGAAGAATTGCCCCCTTCCTTAATGGCAGTTTATAATGAAGCATTCGTAAGTGGTAGGCTTCCTCAAACCACGAAGAGGCTTTAAACCTGGTAAACTGCGGCACAAATGAGATTTTTATCGTCCTCTGTCTCTTACAAACATAATGTTATTGTGTTTTTAACCCCTTGCATGCGCAGGACGGCCGGGAGCCGTCCTGCGCCACGGTGCTCGTGTGCGCAGGACGGCTCCCGGCCGTCCTCGCACATGGCAGGGGAAATCCCTCTGGTGCGTGCACCAAAGGGATTCCCTTTTCCCCCTGAAAGCCTCGAGAGCTGGGGAAGGGCTTCCCCAGCTCCCGAGGCTGTCTCTGTTGTTTCTGTGCAATGAAGATCAGCGCACACATCGCGCTGACTTCATTGCACAGAAACTGAAACTAAAATGAGCCAATAGGCTCATTTCAGTTTCACTTTCTACATGCTCAGGGGCTATCTCAGCCCCCCCGAGCACGTAGAAAGATGGGAGAGGTATCATTGGAAAGGGGAGGATCTCCCCTTTCCAATGGTACCCCTCCCTAGTGAATCCCTGCTTGGGGATCGCCCCAGGAGGGCGATCCCCAAGCAGGGATCCACCCACATGACACCAGGGAGGGGGGAGCGGCCCCTTGGGCAAGGGCCTTTGCTCCCCCCAATTACACTTGGCCACTACAGTCTTTCTGCCCCCCCCCCTCCCGGGGGGGGAAGAAAGCCCACTAGAAGCCAGGGATTTCATTTTTATTTCATGTAGGGGTGGTGGCTGCCCAAAATGGGCATAACAATGCCCTCCCACCTCCCCACCCCCCCAGAGAAATTAGTCTTTCTGCCCCCCCGGGGGGCAGATGGGGGCAGTAGCTCCCAATCTGACCCCCGGGGGGGGGGGCAGAAAGCCCACTAGAAACCAGGGATTTGTTTTTTTAGTAATGTGGGGGCTGCCCCAAATGGGCATGACAATGCACCCACCCCCCATAGAAATTCCAGTCTTTCTGCCCCCCCGGGGGCAGACGGAGGCAGTAGCCCCCAATCTGACCCCAGGGGGTTGCAGAAAGCCCACTAGAAGCCAGGGATTTTTTTTACACATGATTTAGGGGTCGGGGCTGCCCAAGATGGGCAGGCCAATGCCCCCACCTCCCCGCCAAAAAATGCATCAGTCTTTCTGCCCCCCCAGGGGCAGATGGGGGCAGTAGCCCCTGATCTGCCCCCAGAGGGGGCAGAAAGCTCACTAGGCACCAGGGATTTTTTTATTTATTTCTATGATGTAGGGGTGGGGGCTGCCCGGCATGGGCATGCCAATGCCCCACCCCAAAAACAATTACCACAGTCTTTCTGCCCCCCCCGGGAGGCATATTGGGGCAATAGCCCCTTATCTGCCCCCCCGGAGGGGCAGAAAGCCGACTAGCCCTCAGGAATTTTTATTTTTTTTCAATTCAGGGGTGAGGTCAGCCCAGAATGGGCATGCCAATGCCCACACCTCACCAAAAATATGTTAGTCTTTCTGCCCCCCCCCGGGGGGTGGATGGGGGCAGTGGCCCCTGATCTGCCACCCGGGGGGGGGGGGCAGAATGCCCACTAGGCGCCAGTGTTTACGCAGGCTTTTTTTATGCGTGGGGGTGGGGGCTGCCCAGAATGGGCATACCAATGCCCCCACCCCCCCCCCAAAAAAAGCCACAGTCTTTCATGCCCCCCTTGGGGGCCTATCGGGGCAAACGCCCCCCCCCCCCCGTTTTCCCCCTCAGGGCGGCAGAAAGCCCACTAGGCACCGACTTGTTTTTAGCAATGTGCCTACCTGTGGATTTTGGGCCCTAGCGCAGCCGGCACATAGGGACATCTAGCAAACCTGTAAATTTTTGAAAACTAGACACCAAGGGGAATTCAGGATGGGGTGACTTTTGTGCCTCTCACCAGGTTCTGTTAGCCAGAATCCCTTGAAAACCTCAAACTTAGTTAAAAAAACACATTTTTCTCACATTTCTGTGATGGAAAGTTCTGAGATCTGCGTGGATCCACAAAATTCCACCCACCCCGCATTCCCCAAAGTCTTCCGAGAAAAATGGTACCTCACTTGTGTGGGTAGGCCTAGTGCCCGCTGCAGGAAACGGCCCAAAACGCAACCTGGACACACCACATTTTCACAGTGAAAACTGACCCTTTTTTTGCAAAGTGCCTAGCTGTAGATTTTGAACCCTAGCTCTGCCGGCACCTAGGGAAACAAGGCAAACCTATACATTTTTTAAAACACGACACCCAGGGGAATCCAGGATGGGGTGACTTGTCTGGCTCTCACCAGGTTCTGTTACCCAGAATCCCTTGCAAACCTCAAACTTTGTCAAAAAAACCCACATTTTCCTCACATTTCTGTTGTGGAAAGTTCTAGAATCTGCGTGGATCCACAAAATTCCACCCACCCCGCATTGTCCAAAGTCTTCCGAGAAAAATGGTACCTCACTTGTGTGGGTTGGCCTTGTGCCCGCAACAGGAAACGGCCCAAAACACAACGTGGACACACCACATTTTCTCAGTGAAAACTGACCCTTTTTTTTGCAAAGTGCCTAGCTGTAGACTTTGAACCCTAGCTTTGCCAGCACCTAGGGAAACCTAGCAAACCTATACATTTTTTAAAACTAGACACCCAGGGGAATCCAGGATGGGGTGACTTGTCTGGCTCTTACCAGGTTCTGTTACCCAGAATCCCTTGCAAACCTCAAAATTTGTCCAAAAAAACACATTTTCCTCACATTTCTGTGGTGGAAAGTTCTGGAATCGGCATGGATCCACAAAATTCCACCCACCCCGCATTCCCCAAAGTCTTCCGGGAAAAATGGTACCTCACTTGTGTGGGTAGGCCTAGTGCCCGCGACAGGAAATGGCCCAAAACGCAACGTGGACACACCACATTTTCACAGTGAAAACGGACCCTTTTTTTGCAAAGTGCCTAGCTGTAGATTTTGAACCCTAGCTCTGCCGGCACATAGGGAACCTAGCAAACCTATACATTTTTGAAAACTAGATACCCAGGGGAATCCAGGATGGGGTGACTTGTCTGGCTCTCACCAGGTTCTGTTACCCATAATCCCTTGCAAACCTCCAATGTTTTTTTTTTTTTAAACCCACATTTTCCTCACATTTCTGTGGTGTAAAGTTCTGGAATCTGTGTGGATTCACAAAATTCCACCCAACCCGCATTCCCCAAAGTCTTCCGACAAAAATGGTACCTCACTTGTGTGGGTGGGTCAAGTACCCCCGACAGGCAAGGGCCCAAAACCTATTGAGGCGACATCAAAATGACCTATCACAAAACAACCTGGTTTTGCAAGGGGGGTCCCATGAGTTTTTGGCCCCGGGGTCGGCGGCCATCTAGGGAAACCTACCAAACCCACACATTTCTGAAAACTAGACACCCGGGGGAGTCCAGCAAGGTATGGCTTGCGTGGGTCCCCCAACATTTCCCTACCCAGAATCCCCTGCAAACCTCAAATTTAGCTGAAAAAAATCACTTTTTTCTCAAATTTCTGTGTGGGAAAGTTCTGGAATCTGCGTGGCTCCACAAATTTCCTACCACCCAGCGTTCCCTCAGGTCTCCCAATAAAAATGGTACCTCACTCGCGTGGGTGGGTCAAGTACCCGCCACAGACAAGGGCCCAAATCCTATTGAGGCGACATCAAAATTACCTATCACAAAACAACCTGGTTTTGCAAGGGGGGTCCCATGAGTTTTTGGCCCCGGGCTCGGCGGCCATCTAGGGAAACCTACCAAACCCACACATTTCTGAAAACTAGACACCCGGGGGAGTCCAGCAAGGTATGGCTTGCGTGGGTCCCCCAACATTTCCCTACCCAGAATCCCCTGCAAACCTCAAATTATGTTGCAAAAATCAATTGTTTCTCACATTTCTGTGTGAGAAAGTTGTAGGATCACCGGGCTGACACAAATGTCCTACCACCCAGCGTTCCCCCAGGTCTCCCGATAAAAATGGTACCTCACATGTGTGGGTAGGCATAGTAACTGCAACAGGAAATGGCCCAAATCGTACTGTGGAGACTTCAAAATTACCTATAACAAAACTACCTGGTTTGGGGGGGGGTCACCTGGTTTTTTGGCCCCGGGCTCGCTGCCTTCTAGGGCAACCTACCAAACCCATACATTTCTGAAAACTAGACACCCTGGGGAGTCCAATGAGGTATGGCTTGCGTGGATCCCCCAACGTTTCCATACCCAGAATGCCCTGCAAACCTCAAATTTAGCTGGAAAAAACACATGTTCCACACATTTTTGTGTGGAATCACCGTGCCTGCACAAATGTCCTACCCAACAGCATTCTCCTTAGTGTCCCGAGTAAAATGATACCTCACTTGTGTGGGTGTCCAATGCAGAATTGGCTAAAAACGTATTTTTAAAAAAATGTAGCGCTTAGAATTCTCTGTGCTATACCCTAAATCCCTATGTTTTGGGCTCTTCCCAGTCACAGGCCCTTGCCCCACCCACACAAGTGAGGTATCATTTTACTCGGTAGAATGAGAGGAACGCTGTCGGGTAGGACATTTGTGCCGGCACGGTGATTCCACCCAAAAATAGGCGGAAAATTTGGTTTTTTCCAACAAAATTCGAGGTTTGCAGGGATTCTGGGTAGGGAAATGTTGGGGGACCCACGCAAACCATGCCTTGCTGGACTCCCCCAGGTGTCTAGTTTTCAGAAATGTGTAGGTTTGGTAGGTTTCCCTAGATGGCCGCCGAGTCCGGGCCAAAAACTCATGGGACCCCCCTTGCAAAACCAGGTTGTTTTGTGATAGGTAATTTTGATGTCGCCTCAATAGGTTTTGGGCCCTTGCCTGTCGTGGGTACTTGATCCACCCACGCGAGTGAGGTACCATTTTTATCGCGAGACCTGGGGGAACGCTGGGTGGTAGGAAATTTGTGGATCCACGCAGATTCCAGAACTTTTCCACACAGAAATTTGAGAAAAAAGTGATTTTTTTTTTTCAGCTAAATTTGAGGTTTGCAGGGGATTCTGGGTAGGGAAATGTTGGGGGACCCACGCTAGCCATACCTTGCTGGACTCCCCCGGGTGTCTAGTTTTCAGAAATGTGTGGGTTTGGTAGGTTTCCCTAGATGGCCGCTGACCCCGGGGCCAAAAACTCATGGGACCCCCCTTGCAAAACCAGGTTGTTTTGTGATAGGTAATTTTGATGTCGCCTCAATAGGTTTTAGGCCCTTGCCTGTCGCGGGTACTTGACCCACCCACACAAGTGAGGTACCATTTTTCTCGGAAGACTTTGGGAAATGCGGGGTGGGTGGAATTTTGTGGATCCACACAGATTCCAGAACTTTCCACCACAGAAATGTGAGGAAAATGTGGTGTTTTTTTTTTTACAAATTTTGAGTTTTGCAAGGGATTCTGGGTAACAGAACCTGGTCACCCCATCCTGGATTCCCCTGGGTGTCTAGTTTTCAAAAATATATAGGTTTGCTAGGTTTCCCTAGGTGCCGGCAGAGCTAGGGTTCAGAATCTACTGGTAGGCACTTTGCAAAAAAAGGGTCCGTTTTCACTGTGAAAATGTGGTGTGTCCAGGTTGCGTTTTGGGCCGTTTCCTGTCGTGGACACTAGGCCTACCCACACAAGTGAGGTACCATTTTTCTCGGAAGACTTTGGAGAATGCGGGGTGGGTGGAATTTTGTGGATCCACGCAGATTCTAGAACTTTCCACCAGAGAAATGTGAGGAAAATGTGTTTTTTTGGACAAATTTTTAGGTTTGCAAGGGATTTTGGGTAACAGAACCTGGTGAGAGCCAGACAAGTCACCCCATCCTGGATTCCCCTAGGTGTCTAGTTTTCAAAATTGTATAGGTTTGCTAGGTTTCCCTAGGTGCTGGCAGAGTTAGGGTTCAAAATCTACAGCTAGGCACTTTGCAAAAAAAGGGTCCGTTTTCACTGTGAAAATGTGGTGTGTCCACGTTGCCTTTTGGGCCGTTTCCTGTCGCAGGCACTAGGCCTACCCACAGAGGTGAGGTACCATTTTTCTCGGAAGACTTTGGGGAACGCGGGGTGGGTGGAATTTTGTGGATCCACGCAGATTCCAGAACTTTCCACCACAGAAATGTGAGGAAAATGTGGTTTTTTTGGACATATTTTTAGGTTTGCAAGGGATTCTGGGTAACAGAACCTGGTGGGAGCCAGTCAAGTCACCCCATCCTGGATTTCCCTGGGTGTCTAGTTTTCAAAAATGTATAGGTTTGCTAGGTTTCCCTAGGTGCTGGCAGAGTTAGGGTTCAAAATCTACAGCTAGGCACTTTGCAAAAAAGGGTCTGTTTTCACTGTGAAAATGTGGTGTGTCCACGTTGCGTTTTGGGCCGTTTCCTGTCGGCGGGCACTAGGCCTACCCACAGAAGTGAGGTACCATTTTTCTCGGAAGACTTTGGGGAACGCGGGGTGGGTGGAATTTTGTGGATTCACGCAGATTCCAGAACTTTCCACCACAGAAATGTGAGGAAAATGCGTTTATTTGACAAATGTTTAGGTTTGCAAGGGATTCTGGGTAACAGAACCTGGTGAGAGCCAGTCAAGTCACCCCAACCTGGATTCCCCTGGATGTCTAGTTTTCAAAAATGTATAGGTTTGCTAGGTTTCCCTAGGTGCTGGCAAAGTTAGGGTTCAAAATCTACAGCTAGGCACTTTGCAACAAAAGGGTCCGTTTTCACTGTGAAAATGTGGTGTGTCCATGTTGCGTTTTGGGCCGTTTCCTGTCGCGGGCACTAGGCCTACCCACACAAGTGAGGTACCATTTTTATCGGGAGACTTAGGGTAACACAGAATTGTAGAGCAACTGTTATTACCTATTGACTTTCGATGCATTTCTGCCTTCCAAATGAAAGACCATGTGTAAAAAAGAAGTCATTTTGAAAAATGACCTATAATTCTCATGCTAGAATGGGTACTCACAATTTCGGAAATGTGCAAATATCTACTGTTTCTAAACTCTATATTTTGTTCCAATTTCAGAAATACATAGGTGTCTTTCATACCGATTTTTCCATGTATATATTTTCCCAAATTAATTGCTATATACCCGGTACATAATTAAAAACCATTGCAAGACACTGCTCAGTTATTGGCTCTGGGTTCGTCGGGTTCTTGGTGAACCTACAAGTCCTATATATCCCCACAACCAGAAAGGTCCAGCGGAAGTAACGGTATATTGCTTTCAAACAGCTGTCATAATTAGAAGAAGTTACAGGTGAAAACGTTGACACAAATGGCTGTTTTTTTCAAGTAATTTTCAATTTTTCCTATATTCAACTGTTAGTTTCTATAAAGAAACCTTTTAGGATCTACACAAATGACCCCTTGCTGAATTCAGAATTTAATCTACTTTTCTAAAATGTATAGCTTTACAGGATCCATTATTGCTTTCATACCCATTTCTACCATTAACTGGAAGGAGGTTGAAAGCACAAAAAATAGCAAAAAATAGGCTATGTCTCAGAAAAATGCCAAAACTGTAAAAGATTTTGGTTTTCTGACAAAAGTCTGCTTGTCCCTGAAAGCTGGGAAAATGGTGATTTCAGCACCACAACCCCTTTGTTAATACCATTTGCAGGGAAAAAACCAGACGCTTTCATCTGTAGCCCTTTTTTTCCAGTTTTCCAAAAATAACCAAACTTTAGCTATATTTTGGCTAATTTCTGGGTCCCCTCCAGGGGAATCCACAAACCCTGGGTACCTTTAGAATCCCCATGATGTTGGAAGAAAAGGACGCAAATTTGGCGTGGATACCTTATGTGGTCAAAAAGTTGCAGGGGCCTAAGCGCGAACTACCCCAAATAGCCAAAAAAAGGCTTAGCACTGGGGGGGAAAAGGCCTAGCAGTGAAGGGGTTAAAGCGCGCAAATACTCTGAGGTGTCTTGGTGCTGATGTCATTATCCCTATCTAGAACAATCCCGAAAGGTCTGCAGGTTGTGAATCTAACAAGAAGATCTTGGCCAAAATTATCGCCAATATGCTTCTTCCACTTTTGTTGAGCCTTGTACGCCCAGATCAGTCTGTGTTCATCCATGGTCATTTAACAGCCGACAATTTGTGTACACCTTTTACCATAACACACCAGATTGACCTCAACGTTGAAGCAGTGGCCATCTTCTGAGTCGCAGCTTAAAAGGCCCTTAATTTTGCAGATGATTGAAAGGATGGGTAAGGCTGTGCTCCAACAGGTTACATTTCTTTACACAGAAACCAAAGCCAGGATCAGGGTTAATGGCCTGCTGCCCTACCAGTTATCAATCCACAGGGGAACAAGAAAAGGTTGCCCATTATCAACTATTCTTTTTGCTTTGATAGCTTTGCCA
The DNA here is from genome assembly GCA_963921515.1 of Calotriton arnoldi. Lineage (NCBI taxonomy): Eukaryota > Metazoa > Chordata > Amphibia > Caudata > Salamandridae > Calotriton > Calotriton arnoldi. The sequence goes on from CAWUFW010001187.1 coordinate 225,136, forward strand.
CTGGTTAGAATTTTAAGAGGAGATCTTCATCGCATGGCATACAGTTTGGAGCACATAAGATTGTCACCTCTATGTAAGCAGATGATATTCTGTTGTTAATGAAGGACCCTAATAGGACTCTTAATTTGAATATTGAAGAAATAATTACATATGGTAAGTGGTCTGCTTTAAATATAAATTGGGCAAAATCACTGATCCGTCAGCTGATGAGGCGAACCATCAAACCCACAGTACAATTTCCACTAAAATGACAGCTTGACCCAGTGTGATACTTGGGTATTCAATACCAGTTGGATTTGTAGATTATATTACGGGAAAACTATGGGCAATGTATATCCAACATTATTAGGCTGGTGTAAAAATGGATTGGGTTCCCATTCACGATGGCTGGCAGAGTTGCATTAATGAAAATGGTGATCCTTCCTAAACTCCTTTATTTATTCCAGAACATTCCAATCCCTCTAAATAGGCCTTTTTTTAACAACCCATGTCACCGATGATGAGATTAGCATGGGTTGGCCAGCAAACTAGAATAGCCTAAAGCAAAATGATGCTATCTTACAGGAAAGTTGGTTATGCAGCCCCCAATTTTGCAATTTATAATTTAGTAGCACAGGCTAAATATGCACGTCATTGGTTCAACACATCCGGCCTTGGAGGCTGGCCATGTTGCCCCAATTCAGTTGTTCACAGTTCTATTATAAAAAAAATTGACACCCGACTACAGTGTTTTTCAATGTGGACTGTACGGTATGGGCAAGGTAACAACTAGCGTAACTAACAGGGAGGGAAAAGATCTATTCATCACACCTCCCATTGTCTAACAACCCGAGGTTTAGAATGACTAGAAAGATTGGGGTAGTCAGACAATTGCGTTGTAAGGACTTGCATACCCTGGGTGAAATCTTTAGCAACAACCCATTTAAAAATGTGGGTGAATATTTCACCACGTCCATGTATCATAGATGTAGCAGTTCAATAGGTAAGATATTTGCCTTAGTCCTGACAGAGGCTCTGGTGTGGCAACGCTTACCTAAATTGGAACTAGGGCTCCCAGTTTTATGGTGGTTTTAAAAAAAAAAAAATTTAAGAAGTATTCCTGTTTATTTTTGGGCGATTGTATTGGTAATTATCCATATTTTTGATGTTTTGAGAGTAAATGGAGTGGTAAAATGGTATATTTCAACATTTATTTAACTGATAAAGATGCACTCCTACTTCGATGCCTGTTACGTTTTAGCAACATAAGTAGCCAAATATAACAAAACGGTACACCTACAGGTAAATGTTAACATTATATACAAATATATGTGAACATATGCCTGTATTTTAGGGAATCTGATCCGGTTTTTAACTCCCCATGGTGTCTATCTGCTTAGCAGTTGGTCTAGAATTTATGAATGACAACAAGGAGGGTCACCTACAATAAGTACAATTTTCTGTATTTTTCCACTTTTAAAAATCAATACAGACAGGAAATAGACTGTTTTCTGTCTGTATTTATCTGTACAAATCAGTAAAAATGGAAGCCTTCATTATAACTAGCCTTAATTATAACTAAGGCTCCCTGTTTTCCGTTTTTTCTGATTTTTACAGATAAATATAGACAGAACACCATTGATTTTTTTTGTCTGTTTATTTTTAAATGTGAATAAAAATGGAAATTGGATTCTTTTTAGAGTGATTCTAAAGGCTGTCGGTCATGAGGGCTTGGCCAATATCTATGCAGATTGACAGGCTAGGGGTTAAAAAAAGATGGGATTTCTAGTAAAGAGACTTAAACAACAGTAGATATGCACAACCTTGATATTAAAATGTTCATATTTTCATATATGTGCATTGATTTTATCATGTGTGGGTGTTCATATCATTGACACCTATTAGGCAATCAAGCATGAATGCACATTTATCGGGTAGATAAATGTTGAAATATACTAGTTTCAACTTCATATTTTCATAAAACCCAAAATAAATATGGATAGATACAGATAACATTAGCAAAAGATAAATATAGATAAATACATAAGGAAATGTAAAAAAAAAAAATACCGTAAAACCGGGAGCCCTAATTATAACTAACTTTAAGCACGCCAGGCTAAAACGTACATATACTCTAGTGTGGTAAACGATCTGTCCTTATTTTGATACTTCTCTAGGATGGTGTTTATTTTCCCCTTGTCTATGGATTGGGACATTGTTATTGTGACAGATAGTTTCTGTCATGCGTTAAAACGTCAAGGCACCCTGCCACTCTTGTCCCGTGCCCTGATGTGGTGATTGGTGTTAGGAGAGATCATTCTGCCTTTGCTCCCTTATGTTTCAGGAGAGAAGTGGTCTGTGACATTGCACTCCTTTCCCTTTTGTGTGGCTTTCACTTCGCTGTTGGTTTTCTGGTGTCCACCAATTATGGTCTGCAGAGTCATCGGTCCCACGGTATTGGGCGTTCCAGCTTGTGCGTCTTATTTGTTTTAGATCGATGTCGGGACTAGGTCCAAAGTTCCAGCCGAAGAAGGGCCTGCGGACCGTGTGAGCAGGGCTGGTTCGTCGCTGCTGGGGCTGGTGGGGCCTTGTGCAGAGAGAACAGGTCAGTCTGGTGTCCTGCGTCTTGAGGTCCTCGCGGTCAGGAGCCGGCAACTTAGAGAGGCGATCTCGGGACAGGTGGGCCACTCAGGAAGTGGGTCTGTGGTGTCTTGAAGTCCCTGTACGTGTGCTTGCTTCTGGTGCTTCGGGAGTCTGGTGTGAACTCTTCTTCTTGGTTTTTACCGTTGAGGGGAGGGAGACTGAGGGTGGGTCTGGTACCCCGGGTATTGATACGCTGCGGCTCATATAGGTCCTGATGCCTCCAAACTTGGCGGGGAGGCAGATCTGTCCCTCCGGAGCTGTTGTACCTCTTCTTGCTTCGGTGCTGCGTTGAGGTTGCTGGGAAGCAGCAAGTCGACAAACCGGACTTCACAGGATCGGTGCCTGCGGTGTGCAGGAGAGTGATACCTTCACTCAAAGGGAGCTTCACAGTGATTTCTTGAAGGCTGGAGGTGCTCCGGGGTTCTTGGAGTCGTTTCAGGACGACACAGCAGCAGCGATTGTCGAGTCCTAGGAGCAGCAGGCAGGGTTTGGTGCCTTTTTTTTCTTCTGCTGCTGGGCTTCAGTTCTCCAGCATGGGGTCTTCTTTGTCCTAGTCTTCTCTTGTCCATCGAATCTGATGTTCAGGTCTCGGGGTGACTTTAGGGGCTTCACAAGGGGTGATAGGTAGTAGCTCTGTTCTGGTACTATGCCATACTAAAAGTGGTTCATGATCAGAGAGTCCGTTCCTTCCACATGTAAGCACTGCCAGGATTTTTCTTGAAGAAGTTAAAAGGTTTTAGGGATGGGTAGGTGCCTCTGTACTGGAGTTCCTGGGAAGGAACCCTCATTTGGGCCCTCTCCATCGGGGAGTTCTGGTTACTTCTCCTATATGGGGTTCTGGGCCTAGTGTGCTGAATTTTCGTTAGATTCACTTATTTTCTATTGTGTTGGTAGGACTGGACGTTGAGTTAGGCAAGACTTGCTTATATTTATGTTTGAGTGATTTCCTTGAACTTGTCTACATTTCCCTATGGTTCTGTACAGTTCCAATAAAATGCAGATACAAAAAAAGTACCCATCATCAGATCCTGCTCAAAATATTATTCACTAACAATGATTTGGCTACACGGCGCGAGCAGCTCAATATTTCGTTTCAAATTGCAATGGGCTAACACCCAATGTCGTACATGGACAGATGACTCAAAATCAGACTGGGAACCAGAAAGGAAATTATACGTTCTCCTAGATGGGCCGTGTTTTGATTGTATGAGGCCTTACTGATAGTTACCTAAGAAAAAGGGATACCATATAGACGAGCATTGATGAATGTTGAAAAAGACTCATCATATTGCCTTTGCCCTGAAGAAGTCCTTTGGGACGAAACGCGTTGGCTACGGTCGTTTTAAGAAGAATTTTGAATAAAGAAAGTTGAAACAAGACCTGCTGAATGAATTGAATTTTTTGTACTTACTATTATGTATGATTTATCTTTTTGATTGGAGTGCTGGATCATGTTGTTGCTGCAATTAATGATTTGTGTCCTGCATGGAAGCTCAAAACGCCATTTATTTCACTATCTTTGCTATTTACCTTGGTAAAATGGATTGTTTAGACAAATGCAATGTGACAATCTGCAAAAACAATCATAACTTTTTGTACTTCTAACAAAAGCTGTTCCTTATTTTCCTTTGGATACTTCAATCTGCAGATGCCTCACTTCATTTTTTTTTTTTGTAAACAGATTTTATTAAGTTACTGTGGCATAGCATAGGATCAATACATTGGGACAATGGGCTTACATTGTACGAAGTAAATCGAGCTCCATTCCCCACCACTGGATAATTCACAACTATTCTGTCATGGCCTCATGAAGAACACAATAGATAATGGAGTAACAAAACTAACCCACCTACCCACCCAGTCCTCCTCCCTCCCCCTTCAACTTTTACCCACCCCCCACCCTATCCCCCCCCCAGGCATGTCGCTCATTCGTTTGCACATCTGTGGAGAGCCAAAGTCTGACAGGACGTCTAACATACTAGTATCCACCCGGTCGGATCAAGCGTGAAGGGGAAGGGGCGCACCCACACAGTATATTCATCCAGCAGCCATCCAACAAGCATATCTAAGGTTGTCCAATCATCTCCTCGTACCATCTCAGATGCCTCACTTCATGAATCTCCCCTGGGTATGAAAATTATGCAATAGCCGTTCTGTGCTGGCAGCTGTCCAGTGACATGTTGGCTGTACCACCTCCTGGATCATGGAGCCATATATAGTGCCACCCGGTGGACCCTTGACACTTCTGATACACTCTTTTCTAACTTTCTTCTGTTTTGAAGATTTTTGCAGTTTGGTTGATCTGTTTCTGGTTGCCTGAGATCCCCTTGTGATCTCTTTTCTTCCCTGTATCTTCACCCTGCATGGATCGGAGTTGTACACCATTCTGGTCAGGTCTTCATCTTTGCAGACTCCGGCTGCTGCCGAGTTTGCACCCAATGAACTGCATATAACGGAAAGGGTGTGCTGTTACTCTAGATCTCAATCTGGATCCAGTTCCCGATGTAGCTCATACTTACTGTCGAGGTTGCCTTCCGTTTTCCCCTTCACATCGATCTGGTTGAGGAGGGTTCCTCTTAACCCACATTGTTCTTGACTTTGGGGCAGGTCATTTGTTCAGGGTCATTCCTCGTCTCCAACATAAGTGTTGTCTTCAGAGTTGGCACCTGCCTGGTTGGACAGTCCCAATGCTTTGCTAGACAAACTTCGACCACCTGCTGTTCCCTCTTGTGCTCCTTGGGGCCCCCTTGACTGGCAGTTGTTACCCTGACACCAGCCAGCTTTGGGCAGATGGCGGGCTCCATCCGGATCTCAACGTGTTCCATTCTGCTGCTGAAGGCATTGTTAAACTTTTTGGCATTGGCTCTGATAATGGTGTCATGCTTGGCGCAGCTGCAGGACTTTCACTTGATTCTCATCAGTTGGAGTAGCCCAGAGTTTTTGTGCTGATTCTGGCAAGACGTCTTCTGGTGCCTTGTGAACGCAGACACTAGTTCCCTTTTCTGGGTTCTCTGCATCCTCCATTATTGCTTCAGGGAAGGGTTGCGAGGAGGTGGATGATATTAAGGAAGTCTTTTACACCTCCGCTTATCTGAAGTCTCTGAGGTTCTATCATGCCTTCCATACTGCCAGAAAATGGGGTCTGAATCCGAGGTTGATTTTGAATGGGTCCCACATCTTTCCTTGGTGGGCATTTCCTTTAATGAGATGGTGTGTAAAGATGCAGAGGTTTTGTGTTTTCCACAACCCATGACAGAGGTTAAATCTAATTTCTTGCTGAAAAATTTTCAGCGATACTTCCTCCTTAAAGTCCTTACTACTTTTTAATGGACTGATGGAGTACGTTAAGTTTCTTTGGAACAGACTGGCATCTACTACAGTGGTCAAGCCACAATTCTTTATTGTCTTCAAATAGTGACTCTGATTGTTTATCTTCTAAAGCTGACCTTATTCCTTCTTCACTTAGTTTTTGTTTGCTCCATCAGATGTCAACAGGACATGGTTGGATACATATGGGAAGAAAGATTTTTGAAGGTATAGCCCCCTGTTCATTGTTCTTTTAATGCTTATATTCCTGTTGACCAGCTTCACCCGTGCTGTCTGGGAGATGGCACTGATGGTGACTGCTGCTTTCCTGATCATGTGAGTGGCTACTTTTCATGAGTGGTTTGTGATGGTTTTGGAGCTGCTGACCATTGGCTTAAGTCTGGTTCTGACTCAGTCTCGAAGCCTGAGGATTCTTCTGTATCTTTTTGCTGCAGTGCTAGGTTTTATGCCCCTAGTGCAAAGAGAGCTGCCCAGTCTGACGTGCTGGATTTAAACTTTGAATGCTCCTAGCTGTTTGGAGCAGGTACTGATCGAGTCTTGGAGTGACACAGACAAAGCGCATTCCTTTCTGATCTCTTCCCCTATGCATAAGTTATGGAGAATGAAGGGACAGGCTAAGGTTGTTTAAGAGCTAGGCTGCCCAAGAGTTATGCTTCCATTGAGCGAGCACAGTCCTGCCTTTTTTAACGCTGGGTGTTTAGTGTCTTGGGGAGTCCCTGAATCAGTTTTGGAGACCCTCCTGATATTAGCACTTAATCTGGTTAGTCTTCTGCACCCACACTCATGTGTGCTGTCATGTAACAAGTATCCCTTCTGGTGTTCACAACACTATTTTCATCGATCTTCTGTCTTATGTTCTTGAGGACTTATGTTCTAGTCCTGTTATGAGATCCTGCTACACATTGAGCCGTTTTGGACTGGGGTCAGTGGCACTACAATGTAAGTGCGATGGTTCGGCTTTCCTATGTTCCCTTTCAAGGGAATGATTTTTCACGACTAAGGTTATCTTTAGGATTTGAGATAGTGGTTTTGGGGTTTTTTGCGCCTTGTTTAGGTTGGTGAAGCCGAAGGCCAGCCATATGATTGCTGTTTGCATTTAGTGGTGTTCTTCTATCGTACCCTGCTAATGAATGTTTTAATTTTCTGCATATTCTGCTTGGTTGTAGTGAGAGGTTGCACCGCACCAGTGTTACCCGGGTCGGGCTTACCTGGCCAACAATTCCTCAGCAAAGACGTACCACCCAAAACAGTCGCCGAGGCAGCCGGAGAGCACAGGGCCCGCCTCCTCGGCGACTGCCTTGACATTGCGGCACACCTTCCTACACAAGGAGTAAGAGGAATGCGTACGAGCCTAGGCCAGCTGGCTCAAGAGGAGCCAGGAGGATCCAGAGACAGCATGACCCTGGGCACCGTGGGTGTATAGCACTGAGAGCCTTTATTACCAAATTGAGATACAGAAAAACTGAGAAATATTAGCAATTATCAGGTGATAAGAATGAGTGAAACTGGCTGTTGCATGTGATTCAGACTTATGACTCCGTTTTATACTTCGATATTGCTGTGCCTGCACTTCTTATCTTGGTACAGGCTATATATGTATGAGAACATTTTTAGGCAGAAAATCTACAGGATGTGAACAAGATCTTTAACCGATAATTTTACATGTAGTGGGACGTTGCTATGTGTTTTGAGACAGCACTGTGCTTTGCAGCAAACTTCGTTGTGAACATAATAGCGTAGCTCTGAGCCCGACTTGTGGTTACAATGGGTAAACCTGATCTAGTTTCATGTTTAAGGGACACAAGAAGACAACGCACTCGCACAACAAAGAACCAGATTCAGGTAATGCACCTCACTTGATTGACCGACCTGAGCAGTAAGACATCCCCTATGTCACAATTATCCTTCTGGAGGCAGCTTAGCAACGATCAACTAAAACATTTACTCCCTCACCAAGTGGTTAGATGATATGTAACACAGACTGAGTAAGCAGCATGGACGCATTGATATAGTGGAAAGATGTATATCTGATTCTGAGGGCGACATAGCGACCCAATCCAAAATGCATAAAGCGCATAAGGTTGAAATGGAAAAAGTGAAGGCAAAAACGGAAGACTTTGAAGCCCACTCTAGCAGGAGCGATTTGCGGATTGTCAAAATCCCCAAGTCCACAAAAATCAGAAAAGTGGAGGACTATGCAGAAAGACCACTAATAGACGTCTTTGGGCTCAACAATTTAACCTCCATCAGTGTAGTAGAATCAGCACATTGGTCCATTGCTTCAAGGTCGGTTTCAGGTGCTCCACCTTGCCCCATTTTTGCTAAACTGCTTAACTACCAGGGACCGAGATAAAGTACTGCAAATGGCGAGAGATAGGAAAGATTCCTTTTATCCAGATTTTACAAAAACCGTAACGGACACTAGGAGGAAATTCACTAATACAAAAAAAGAAACAGTGCGAGTTGGAGATTCAGTATGCCATGCTGTCCTCGGCTATACTTAAGTGCACTTGAAGGCAAAGCACATGTGTTTATGGATCCGGATGAGACGAATTACTACATGAACAAGAAGAGTTGTTCCGGTGGGAGGAATAGGAAGAGCCCATCTGCCCCCCCCCCCCCCCCCATCTGTACATCCAGAAAATGAGGATTGATACTGGCCCTCACTGCAGCCAATGACCTGGAAAGGGTTATGGTTGAGACGACAGTGGCTTGCTTGACGAGGCAAAATTGCTGATGGTTTCCTCCCCCTAGGTTGATTGATCATTGGTATGGTAATTCTGAGCCTAAATGAACATTTGACTACTTAACTGATTGACTAATGTGGGGTCACAGTCATGTAAGTTGGCATTGCCAAACCCCTGTATATTCCCAATTTATATTTGCTCTGTGGTAAAATGATAATTAAAGGTAAGAGCTAGGTCACAAACACCACTAAAGTCACTCTGGTCTCCCCCAGGAATAGGTCAAATTAGCTGTAATATTAATACAAGTTATGTTGAATATGTTAAAACAGCAAGGACGTTGTTCTTTGTGGATTCATCGAGGAGTCTGAGCTTGATATGTGTGGGGGTGGGTAGAGAAGTTTGTTAAGGGGACTAAGTTTCAATAGGCTATGAGCACACTAGGAACGTAAGTAGTAATTACGGAACATAGGGATAGCGTAGAGTGAATAAGATATTAAAAATGACTCAGATACCCAGACCTGAGCCTACATGCACAGGCTAATGACGTGGAATGTTAGAGGGATAAATAACCCTGGTAAAGCACGGCAAGTGATTGCATATTTAAATAGATATACATAATATACATAATACGGCGAGTCCGTAACAGCAACAACAGGTTGATAGGAAGGTCCTGGACTGACACGCAAGCCAGCACCCCTGCCGGATACTCATGGGGCATTCACAGCAAATCGCTAGCTAATGCTTTGAGAGGAAGCCCCCTCACACATTGTGCACCTTAGCGCGTGCAACACATTTTTATCTAGGACACAAACCAGTAGCCTAGTCACCACCTTCGCACATCACTAAGGTCCTGAGGAAAGCCAGTTTACATATTAAGGCCTGGCTGAAACATGTAGACCACTCACCGGATGCAGGAGTGTCATAAATAACACTCCGCTTACATCCTATGCCTTGTTTTTATTACTGCCAGGGCCCAAACATTAAAGTAAAAACCTCCGGGGATGGGGACCACTGGACAGTTTTTTAACCTATCACCTTTCACGTCACCTACACTGCACACTCAGTAACACACCTGCTCCGCTGTAATACAGGCGTTGTAGCACACCCGGGACACACTCGGTGTCATCGGGTGGGCCCGATGATGAAGCATGCCACCAACTAGGTTGGTGGGTGAGGGCTTTATAAAAAGAAATAAGATTTTTCTTTAAAATAAACATCATCAAACATACACCCTTGTGACCCTTACCACGTCTAGACAGACTAGTTCTTCTTGATTAGATAAAAATATATAGACCCTTTGGCAGATGCGGATGGCTATTTTTTGTTGAGACAGGATCTCCTGGGTACTGCTCATGTTTCGCTCCTAAACACATACAGCCCGAACTATGACAATCCCTCCTCCTTTTCCAAAATTAGAGTTCCCTGGGCTCCTTTATTCCATGCACTAGGATATGGGGAGAAGATTTTCATGTTACACTGAGACCGAACCTTGACAGTACGGGTGGGGGTATACCTAGGACTAACCAGTCTTGTGAGACACTGTGGGATGTTATTCACCAGTTTGAATTGCTAGATTTACTCTAAGTAAATCATCCAGCTTCTCCAGACTAAATGTTACAATCAGCAGTGCATGAGTCTTCTTCACAAATAGCTGGGGTCTAAAAATGTACTAGGCTGGGAAGCTGCTATTGAACATCTAACTAGAACTTTATCGCACACTCATTGGCGGTTATCACCTTAAATATTCCCACACTTGCTACAATGCATAGCTTAGGGAGACATGGAGCTACTGAATTACTAGACCAGTTTTTAAAACTGAAATACGACAGGCGATTCTGTTCTACTTTGAAATTAACCAGTATCCTGTTGCTACATTTGCTACTTTAGGGGAAGCCTTTAAATTGGTTATTAGGGGAGTGTGTCTCAAAAGGACACAGAATCCTTAAAGCAATAGGCTGGAATTATTAAAGGCTAAAATACTGGCATTGGAGTGTGTCTGCCATCAGAGACCAAACGAGGCACAATTAGCCGAACTGACCTCTAAAAGACTGGACTTTTGTGACACTGCTGACAGGGAGATTACGTTCCTGGGTAAATATGCTGCAGCCAGGAGGTGCAGGCAGGTTGAAAAGCGTGGACGGCCTCGGACATAGTCCAGATAAAAAGCAGTAAAAAGGAGCTAACTTCTAACCCAATTGATATCGTACAGGAATTCAGACTTTTACACAGAATTCTATGTCAGGACCGGAGGCGAGGATTATGCTATTCTTTCTCCACTTTATTAACAGCAGCCATTTTAAAGTTGATACAAAAAAAAACCTACTATTCCCATGAACCCGTGGGAATATCACAACAACATCATAGAGTCCAACATGTAGAGTGTCTGTTCTAGCTCCACCAATCAGGATAGCTCAGCCTCCTCATAGTCCTTCATCCCTGGCCATTCCTCCTTTTTTTGCGCTGCTCGCAGCCAAGATAAGTGCCCTCTTTTTTCTCTCAGGAGTTTGTTGTGGCCTTATGGTTTCATGGTCCTTGCGATTTGCTTGTGTTTAAATTGCTGGTTAAATGTTTACCTGTGATTACTAATGTTTACCTGTGTTTATTATTGGTGAATTTTGTCCAATTTCATTATGCCTTGTTAACCGTTGCTAGCGCGTTATGATTACTACTGCGCGTCTTGGTTTGTTGACTGGTATTTTTTCCTGTTAGGTTTTTGCCCAGGCTCAACTTTCCTTAATTAAGCTTTTTTCTACCACGGGGCGCCCGCTACTCTAGCCGGCCCGCGTCAGACCGCGGGAGCGCTTTCTGCTCCTTCGCGGCCGTGTTTTCATTTGTGCAAAGGCTCAGCGGTGTAGTCCTCCCGCCTGTAGAGGGCGCTCGAGTGGCGTTCCCTGGCCACGGCACGCGCTCTGCATTCCACGCAATACGCGCTCTGACAGGAATCTAATCCACAGCGCCGCGGGGGAGCCTTGTCGCTGGAGAGTAACATCCGCTGTGATAGCGGGTCTGTACACTGCGTTAGCAGTATTTTGTCCAGGCTGCATTAGCAGCTATCTTCGCACGCCCGTGTGGGGCTGTATTTATTAGGCCAGTTACGCTCCTGAATAAAAGGAGTCAGTATTGCGGGCCTGTGTCTTTGGGACCCCCTCCCAGCCATACATTGCCCGCAGAACGCTCAGGGCTGCAGGATCCCGGGCGTGAGCTCATTTACTTGCCTAAGCTGCACAATAAGTTTGGCTGACACCCAGCCACACATATTTGGGTACACCCTGCCCTGCTAATTATTAGTAAATTTGCCTTGGGACTACCTGCCCGCCCCCCCTTTGGCCTGTCCCTATTTTATTGGGTTTACACCCCAGAGCTATAGGTCCCTATCTGATTGGTTTTACACCCCAAAGTTATATATACCTATTGGGTTTACACTCCAGGGTTATACATACCTGTGACATGGAACACTACTCTGAGGATTTGGGGGAGGGGGATCCCCTTGCAGCTCTGCAGTGGGTTGATGAATTCTTTGATGCGGTGGACGCATCGATCCACAGAGCAGTCTCGGAGGCCATGGCCTCCCTCGAGAACCGTCTCTCCCGCCAAATTGCGCAGGCCTGCGAAAAATTGGCACGGGCTATGCCAGGACAACCGGCCTGACCTCGAAACCCCCCCCCCCTGACACCCAACCACCTCAGGCGAAGCGCACCCGTGAGGCGGGAGTGGACCCTGACGCTTTCGCCCGCCTTAAGCAGGCATTTCTTGACAGTACCACCCCGGTAGACCCCCCCTCCTGACCAACTGACGGGGACCACAGGGACACGGATGACGACGCAGGCCCTTCATGCCCCTGGCTCCCCTCCCACCAACCGCCTGCCCAAACTGACCAGGGCCTGTGTGCCGACATGCTTGACTCAGACGATATCCTTCACCCGAGGTCTTCGGATTTGGCTCCTTCCGACAAGGTTGCACAATACGTGGCGAGCCGCATCCGGAGACCACTGGATAAGGAGGCCCGCAACTGCCTCAGGGCGGAGTGTCCCCGCCCTTCTCTGGAAGGCAAGGTAGCTTCAACACCTGATATTGACCCACGTATGGCTACCTTCCTCCAGAAATTCGTCAAAGATCCCAAAAAGGGATAGACCGGTCCTGGCGGGCATGCCAGGACAAGTTGTTAGACATCCTGGGGCCCCTCACGAAGATCCTTGACATGGCGGAGGAGGCGAATTCCTCCGGGTCCCTCATCTCCCCAGACACCTTGTCATCTTGGGCGCAACGCGCCGTGGTATTCCTTGGCAACGCCAACTGCGCCCTGTCTGCTGAGTGACGCAGATCACTACTTATTAAGGTGAACCCCAAGGTCGGAGATCTGGCGGATTCCGAGGCAGGCCCGGTGGCACAGGGAGGCCTTTTTGGGAGCCCTTTATTAATGAACTGGGCAGGTTTGTCAATACCTTGACCTCATTGGACAAGGCGCAGTCCTCCATAAAAAAGGTATTTCATTCACTTGTTTTCAGGGGGACCGGCCGAGGAAGGGGCCGCTCGTCTGGCCGCCCCAATCAATACACTCCAAGACAAGGCTCCCACCAAGGCCAGTACCAAGACCAGGCCAGATTCGGAAATTTTGATCCCACCAGAGGAAGACGTGACAAGCACAGAGGCGGCCGTGGAGGTGGCGCCTCCAACAATACCGTTGAGTGTCCTACCTTCTTCCCTAATAAGGGTAGGGGGCCGCCTGGCGAATTTTTTTCAGGCCTGGACTTTCATCACGGGAGACGCCTGGGTTCTTCAGACTATTCAGGGATTCCGAATAGAGTTCTATGGGAACCCCACCCAACCTGTTCCCCCGCGACCTATCACTTTTTCTGCGGCGGACGCCATTTTGGTGGATCAAGAAGTGCAGTCACTCCTAATCAAAGGGGCGATTGCCCGGACCCTCCCCCACCCCAGAGGTTTTATCAGCAACCTCTTCTTGGTGGACAAGGCGGACGGTGGGCAACGCCCAGTGATCAACCTACGCGATTTCAATGAGTGGCTTATCTATCGCCACTTCAAAATGGAGGGAATTCACCTTCTCTGAGACTTATTACGACCACGAGATTGGATGGCGCGCCTAGATCTCGAGGACGCCTACCTCTCAATTCCTATTTTCTCCCCACACAGGAGGTTCCTACAATTCTTCTGGGGAGACAAGACCTACGAGATCACCACTCTGCCCTTCGGCCTATCCTCGGTCCCGTGGTGCTTCACGAAGGTCCTCAGGCCGGTGGTGGAACGCCTTCGGGCGTTGGGCATCAGGCTCATCGTATACCTCGACGACATCCTGTTGATGGCTCAGTGTCCTTGAGCTCTCTCTCAGCAGCTTCAGACTTCGGTCAACCTCTTGCAAGGCTTGGGATTTGTGATCAACGAAGTCAAATCCACCCTGGTTCCCTCCCAGAAGGTGATTTTTCTGGGTTTCTCAATCGACTCCATCGAAGCTTCTCTCAGCCTCCCCTCCAGGAAGGTGACAAATATCCGCCACGAGATTCGGCAGGCACTCACGAAACCGCACATCTCTCTCAGGCAGGTAGCCCGCATTGTGGGACTCCTGTCTTCTTCAATCCAAGTGATCTTCCCAGGGCCCTTACACTACCGGGCCCTCCAACGTCTGAAAGCTGCGCACCTCCGCAGATGTCTTTCGTATTCCCAGCAGGTCTCGGTAACTCCGGAGGCCAGGGCAGAGCGTACCTGGTGGCTAGCCAACATGGAAGCTTGGTTCAGCGCCAGATATGGTCATCGAATCGGAGGCCAGCAGGGTCGGCTGGGATGCGAGATGTGGCGAGTTTACCACCGGAGGTATATGGTTGCTGCAAGAGCAACGGCTACATATAAATTGTTTAGAACTCCTTGCGGGATCCTTTGCGATCCAGTGTTGGACCAAGGACTACATCCAGTCTTGCGTGCTCCTCGAGATGGACAACGTATCTGCGGTCAGGTACATAAACCATCTCGGAGGCACTCGGTCCAAGGCCCCCTCCGATCTGGCCACAAACTTCTGGCAATATTGTCTGGACCGACAGATTTTGGTCACAGCGGAATACCTACCGGGCCAGGACAATCAGGCGGCGGATTAACAGTCACGTCACTTCCGCGATGTGAGTCTGTGGAAACTCCATCCCGGAGTGCTCAGGGACTTAAACCGCAAATGGTGCCCCTTCTCAGTGGACCTCTTTGCCTCTCGTCTGGATCATCAACTGCCCAGGTTTTTCAGTTGGAAACCGGACCCACGAGCGGAGAAGGCAGATGTATTCCTTCAGGACTGGCAGGGAGAACAGGGCTATGCCTTTCCCCCGTTCGCCATGATAACCAGGGCCTCGGCTCAGGTCCGGTGGCAGGGGGCGAGTGTGGTAATGATCACATCGATTTGGAGATCGCAACCCTGGTTTCCAGTTCTTCTGGAACTTTCTTGGGATTCTCCAATGCCTCTCCCCCAATTTCCAGCGCTGCTCCTCAATCCAGCGCAGCAACCTCACCCGCTCGTAATGCAGGAGTCTCTAACTCTCATGGCGTGGCGGATTACCGGGGACGATGGGCGGTCCCAGGCCTTTCGGGCATGGCTGAGAAGTTTATGTCCAAAGCATGGGCGGACGGTAGGGTCGAGCGGTATAGATCCACCTGGAGGAGATGGTCACATTGGTGTTTGCGACGGGACCTCGATCCCGTGGCAGCAGATGTAACACACATCCTAAATTTTTGGGCGTCTCTGCCCTATGAAGGCTTGGCCTACAGGACGATCAGCACCTTTCGGTCAGCCATCTCTGCAGGTCACTCGGCAGTGGACTGCTCCCCAGTGGGAGAACACCCTTTTGTTTGCCGCCTTATGCAGGGAATACACCTCTCTCTTCCCCCAGAACCCAGGTACTCAGTGCTCTGGGATGTGAACCAGGTGCTGAACCTCTTCCTCTCCTGGCAACCAAACAGGTTCCTTTCCAGGAAAGAGCTGTCGGCTAAGTTAGCCATGTTACTCTGTTTGATCTCCTGTAGACGGGTGTCGGACGAACGTGCCTTGGACATCTCCGGTAGGATTTTTTCCCCCTCAGGAGTTACTTTCACAATTCGCAGATGAACCAAATGCGGGACGAAGTCTATCTCGTACCTAGCCTTTCCAGATTGTCCCAAGTTGTGTGTGGTGTCGTGCCTTAAAGCCTATGAGGGAAATGTCGGAGGACTCCCCCCCACCCCCCTCTGGGGGAGCAGCAACTTCTCATCGCTTTGCGGAAGCCACATAGAGAAGTCTCCTCACCCACGATTGCCCACTGGGTAAGGTGGGTGATGCGGGAAGCAGGGATAGACCTCCAGGCCTTTGGAGCCCACTCGATTAGGGGGGCAATGGCCTCTAAGGCATTTTCCCTGGGGGCCCGTCTGGAGGACATACTCAACGCTGCGGACTGGTCCTCGGACTCTACATTCAAACGGTTTTACTTCAAACCGGTTCTGCAGATGGCCCACTTGGTGGTCAGTAAGCTTTAAAGGAGCATAATCCTCTCCTCTGGTCCTGACATAGAATGAAAAATTTCCTAGCTATCGTAACGGAAAGTTTCAATTCTATTAAGGACTCGGAGGCGAGGATTATCCCACCCAGAGTACAGCAATTGGCTTTGATTCTTCCCACCCTCGTTCTGGAGTAAGTAATCTCTAATTTCAATTTCATATAGACTTCAAATATTGCCTGTTTGCAAGTACAGTTTCTGTGATGCTCTTGCATGTATTCTTCCCTTTCAGGGCTAATCCTTAGCCATGGTCGTCCCTTAAAATATGTTATCTGCTTTCAGGTTCGGACACAAATAAACATAACGCATGAGGGGTCGATGACGGCTGATCTCGCGCGACGAAAGAGGAGGAATGGCCAGGGATGAGGGACTATGAGCAGGCTGAGCTATCCTGATTGGTGGAGCTAGAACAGACACTACATGTTGGACTCTATGATGTTGTGATATTCCCAAGGGTTCATGGGAATAGTAGTTTTTTTTTTGTATCAACCTTAAAATGGCTGCTGTTGATAAAGTGGAGAAAGAATAGCATAATCCTCTCCTCCGAGTCCTTAATAGAATTGAAACTTTCCGTTACGATAGCTAGGAAATTTTTCATTTTACTCCACACAAGGTAAATGACTAATTCGGTAGAGCTACATTGGCATGGCTGGAGTTACATCAGTGTGGACCTTAGTGGACTCTGATCACGCTTTGGGAATTCAAGGGTGTGGTAAAAGCTATGAGGAATGGGTCTGCCACCTGGTAACATGGACTCCCGTCTGAATTTTATAAAGAATACGTTGAAGAATTGCCCCCTTCCTTAATGGCAGTTTATAATGAAGCATTCGTAAGTGGTAGGCTTCCTCAAACCACGAAGAGGCTTTAAACCTGGTAAACTGCGGCACAAATGAGATTTTTATCGTCCTCTGTCTCTTACAAACATAATGTTATTGTGTTTTTTAACCCCTTGCATGCGCAGGACGGCCGGGAGCCGTCCTGCGCCACGGTGCTCGTGTGCGCAGGACGGCTCCCGGCCGTCCTCGCACATGGCAGGGGAAATCCCTCTGGTGCGGGCACCAAAGGGATTCCCTTTTCCCCCTGAAAGCCTCGAGAGCTGGGGAAGGGCTTCCCCAGCTCCCGAGGCTGTCTCTGTTGTTTCTGTGCAATGAAGATCAGCGCACACATCGCGCTGACTTCATTGCACAGAAACCGAAACTAAAATGAGCCAATAGGCTCATTTCAGTTTCACTTTCTACGTGCTCAGGGGGCTATCTCAGCCCCCCGAGCACGTAGAAAGATGGGAGAGGTATCATTGGAAAGGGGAGAATCTCCCCTTTCCAATGGTACCCCTCCCTAGTGAATCCCTGCTTGGGGATCGCCCCAGGAGGGCGATCCCCAAGCAGGGATCCACCCACATGACACCAGGGAGGGGGGAGCGGCCCCTTGGGCAAGGGCCTTTGCTCCCCCCAATTACACTTGGCCACTACAGTCTTTCTGCCTCCCCTCCCGGGGAGGAAGAAAGCCCACTAGAAGCCAGGGATTTCATTTTTATTTCATGTAGGGGTGGTGGCTGCCCAAAATGGGCATAACAATGCCCTCCCACCCCCCGCCCCCAGAGAAATTAGTCTTTCTGCCCCCCCCGGGGGGCAGATGGGGGCAGTAACTCCCAATCTGACCCCCGGGGGGGGGGGCAGAAAGCCCACTAGAAACCAGGGATTTGTTTTTTAGTAATGTGGGGGCTGCCCCAAATGGGCATGACAATGCACCCACCCCCATAGAAATTCCAGTCTTTCTGCCCCCCCGGGGGCAGACGGAGGCAGTAGCCCCCAATCTGACCCCAGGGGGGGGCAGAAAGCCCACTAGAAGCCAGGGATTTTTTTTACACATGATTTAGGGGTCGGGGCTGCCCAAGATGGGCAGGCCAATGCCCCCACCTCCCCGCCAAAAAATGCATCAGTCTTTCTGCCCCCCCAGGGGCAGATGGGGGCAGTAGCCCCTGATCTGCCCCCAGAGGGGGCAGAAAGCTCACTAGGCACCAGGGATTTTTTTATTTATTTCTATGATGTAGGGGTGGGGGCTGCCCGGCATGGGCATGCCAATGCCCCACCCCAAAAACAATTACCACAGTCTTTCTGCCCCCCCCGGGAGTCATATTGGGGCAATAGCCCCTTATCTGCCCCCCCGGAGGGGCAGAAAGCCGACTAGGCCTCAGGAATTTTTATTTTTTTTCAATTCAGGGGTGAGGTCAGCCCAGAATGGGCATGCCAATGCCCACACCTCACCAAAAATATGTTAGTCTTTCTGCCCCCCCCCGGGGGGTGGATGGGGGCAGTGGCCCCTGATCTGCCACCCGGGGGGGGGGCAGAATGCCCACTAGGCGCCAGTGTTTACGCAGGCTTTTTTTATGCGTGGGGGTGGGGGCTGCCCAGAATGGGCATACCAATGCCCCCACCCCCCCCCCAAAAAAAGCCACAGTCTTTCATGCCCCCCTTGGGGGCCTATCGGGGCAAACGCCCCCCCCCCCCTCCCGTTTTTCCCCTCAGGGCGGCAGAAAGCCCACTAGGCACCGACTTGTTTTTAGCAATGTGCCTACCTGTGGATTTTGGGCCCTAGCGCAGCCGGCACATAGGGACATCTAGCAAACCTGTAAATTTTTGAAACCTAGACACCAAGGGGAATTCAGGATGGGGTGACTTTTGTGCCTCTCACCAGGTTCTGTTACCCAGAATCCCTTGCAAACCTCAAACTTAGTTAAAAAAACACATTTTTCTCACATTTCTGTGATGGAAAGTTCTGAGATCTGCGTGGATCCACAAAATTCCACCCACCCCGCATTCCCCAAAGTCTTCCGAGAAAAATGGTACCTCACTTGTGTGGGTAGGCCTAGTGCCCGCTGCAGGAAACGGCCCAAAACGCAACCTGGACACACCACATTTTCACAGTGAAAACTGACCCTTTTTTTGCAAAGTGCCTAGCTGTAGATTTTGAACCCTAGCTCTGCCGGCACCTAGGGAAACAAGGCAAACCTATACATTTTTTAAAACAAGACACCCAGGGGAATCCAGGATGGGGTGACTTGTCTGGCTCTCACCAGGTTCTGTTACCCAGAATCCCTTGCAAACCTCAAACTTTGTCAAAAAAACCCACATTTTCCTCACATTTCTGTTGTGGAAAGTTCTGGAATCTGCGTGGATCCACAAAATTCCACCCACCCCGCATTGTCCAAAGTCTTCCGAGAAAAATGGTACCTCACTTGTGTGGGTTGGCCTTGTGCCCGCAACAGGAAACGGCCCAAAACACAACGTGGACACACCACATTTTCTCAGTGAAAACTGACCCTTTTTTTGCAAAGTGCCTAGCTGTAGACTTTGATCCCTAGCTTTGCCAGCACCTAGGGAAACCTAGCAAACCTATACATTTTTTAAAACTAGACACCCAGGGGAATCCAGGATGGGGTGACTTGTCTGGCTCTTACCAGGTTCTGTTACCCAGAATCCCTTGCAAACCTCAAAATTTGTCCAAAAAAACACATTTTCCTCACACTTCTGTGGTGGAAAGTTCTGGAATCGGCATGGATCCACAAAATTCCACCCACCCCGCATTCCCCAAAGTCTTCCGGGAAAAATGGTACCTCACTTGTGTGGGTAGGCCTAGTGCCCGCGACAGGAAATGGCCCAAAACGCAACGTGGACACACCACATTTTCACAGTGAAAACAGACCCTTTTTTTGCAAAGTGCCTAGCTGTAGATTTTGAACCCTAGCTCTGCCGGCACATAGGGAAACCTAGCAAACCTATACATTTTTGAAAACTAGATACCCAGGGGAATCCAGGATGGGGTGACTTGTCTGGCTCTCACCAGGTTCTGTTACCCATAATCCCTTGCAAACCTCCAATGTTTTTTTTTTTAAACCCACATTTTCCTCACATTTCTGTGGTGTAAAGTTCTGGAATCTGTGTGGATTCACAAAATTCCACCCAACCCGCATTCCCCAAAGTCTTCCGACAAAAATGGTACCTCACTTGTGTGGGTGGGTCAAGTACCCACGACAGGCAAGGGCCCAAAACCTATTGAGGCGACATCAAAATTACCTATCACAAAACAACCTGGTTTTGCAAGGGGGGTCCCATGAGTTTTTGGTCCCGGGGTCGGCGGCCATCTAGGGAAACCTACCAAACCCACACATTTCTGAAAACTAGACACCCGGGGGAGTCCAGCAAGGTATGGCTTGCGTGGGTCCCCCAACATTTCCCTACCCAGAATCCCCTGCAAACCTCAAATTTAGCTGAAAAAATCACTTTTTTCTCAAATTTCTGTGTGGGAAAGTTCTGGAATCTGCGTGGCTCCACAAATTTCCTACCACCCAGCGTTCCCTCAGGTCTCCCAATAAAAATGGTACCTCACTCGCGTGGGTGGGTCAAGTACCCGCCACAGACAAGGGCCCAAATCCTATTGAGGCGACATCAAAATTACCTATCACAAAACAACCTGGTTTTGCAAGGGGGGTCCCATGAGTTTTTGGCCCCGGGCTCGGCGGCCATCTAGGGAAACCTACCAAACCCACACATTTCTGAAAACTAGACACTTGGGGGAGTCCAGCAAGGTATGGCTTGCGTGGGTCCCCCAACATTTCCCTACCCAGAATCCCCTGCAAACCTCAAATTTTGTTGAAAAAATCAATTGTTTCTCACATTTCTGTGTGAGAAAGTTGTAGGATCACCGGGCTGACACAAATGTCCTACCACCCAGCGTTCCCCCAGGTCTCCCGATAAAAATGGTACCTCACATGTGTGGGTAGGCATAGTAACTGCAACAGGAAATGGCCCAAATCGTACTGTGGAGACTTCAAAATTACCTATAACAAAACTACCTGGTTTGGGGGGGGTCACCTGGTTTTTTGGCCCCGGGCTCGCTGCCATCTAGGGCAACCTACCAAACCCACACATTTCTGAAAACTAGACACCCTGGGGAGTCCAATGAGGTATGGCTTGCGTGGATCCCCCAACGTTTCCCTACCCAGAATGCCCTGCAAACCTCAAATTTAGCTGAAAAAAACACATTTTCCACACATTTTTGTGTGGAATCACCGTGCCTGCACAAATGTCCTACCCAACAGCATTCTCCTTAGTGTCCCGAGTAAAATGATACCTCACTTGTGTGGGTGTCCAATGTAGAATTGGCTAAAAACGTATTTTTAAAAAAATGTAGCGCTTAGAATTCTCTGTGCTATACCCTAAATCCCTATGTTTTGGGCTCTTCCCAGTCACAGGCCCTTGCCCCACCCACACAAGTGAGGTATCATTTTACTCGGGAGACTGAGAGGAACGCTGTGGGGTAGGACATTTGTGCCGGCACGGTGATTCCACCCAAAAATATGTGGAAAATTTGGTTTTTTCCAGCTAATTTTGAGGTTTGCAGGGCATTCTGGGTAGGGAAACGTTTGGGGAGCCACGCACGCCATACCTCGCTGGACTCCCCTGGGTGTCTAGTTTTCAGAAATGTGTGGATTTGGTAGTTTCCCAAGATGGCCGCCGAGCCCGGGGCCAAAAACCCAGGTGACTCCCCTTGCAAAACCAGGTTGTTTTGTGATAGGTCATTTTGATGTCTCCTCAATAGGTTTTGGGCCCTTGCCTGTCGCGGGTACTTGACCCACCCACGCGAGTGAGGTAGAGACCAGGGGGAACGCTGGGTGGTAGGAAATTTTACTCGGGACACTAAGGAAAATGCTGTGGGGTAGGACATTTGTGCAGGCACGGTGATTCCACACAAAAATATGTGGAAAATGTGGTTTTTTCAGCTAAATTTGAGGTTTGCAGGGCATTCTGGGTAGGGAAACGTTGGCTGATCCACGCAAGCCATACCTCATTGGACTCCCCAGGGTGTCTAGTTTTCAGAAATGTGTGGGTTTGGTAGGTTTCCCTAGATGGCGGCGAGCCCGGGGCCAAAAAACCAGGTGCCCCCCCACCCCAAAACCAGGTAGTTTTGTTAAAGGTAATTTTGAAGTCTCCACAGTACGATTTGGGCCATTTCCTGTTGCAGCCACTATGCCTACCCACACATGTGAGGTACCATTTTTATCGGGAGACCTGGGGAAACGCTGGGTGGTAGGAAATTTGTGTCAGCCCGGTGATCCTACAACTTTCTCAGACAGAAATGTGAGAAAAAATTGATTTGTTTCAACAAAATTTGAGGTTTGCAGGGGATTCTGGGTAGGGAAATGTTGGGGGACCCACGCAAACCATGCCTTGCTGGACTCCCCCAGGTGTCTAGTTTTCAGAAATGTGTAGGTTTGGTAGGTTTCCCTAGATGGCCGCCGAGTCCGGGGCCAAAAACTCATGGGACCCCCCTTGCAAAACCAGGTTGTTTTGTGATAGGTAATTTTGATGTCGCCTCAATAGGTTTTGGGCCCTTGCCTGTCGTGGGTACTTGATCCACCCACGCGAGTGAGGTACCATTTTTATCGGGAGACCTGGGGGAACGCTGGGTGGTAGGAAATTTGTGGATCCACGCAGATTCCAGAACTTTTCCACCCAGAAATTTGACCCACGCTAGCCATACCTTGCTGGACTCCCCCGGGTGTCTAGTTTTCAGAAATGTGTGGGTTTGGTAGGTTTCCCTAGATGGCCGCTGACCCCGGGGCCAAAAACTCATGGGACCCCCCTTGCAAAACCAGGTTGTTTTGTGATAGGTAATTTTGATGTCGCCTCAATAGGTTTTAGGCCCTTGCCTGTCGCGGGTACTTGACCCACCCACACAAGTGAGGTACCATTTTTCTCGGAAGACTTTGGGAAATGCGGGGTGGGTGGAATTTTGTGGATCCACACAGATTCCAGAACTTTCCACCACAGAAATGTGAGGAAAATGTGGTGGTTTTTTTGTTGTTTTTTTTACAAATTTTGAGTTTTGCAAGGGATTCTGGGTAACAGAACCTGGTCACCCCATCCTGGATTCCCCTGGGTGTCTAGTTTTCAAAAATATATAGGTTTGCTAGGTTTCCCTAGGTGCCGGCAGAGCTAGGGTTCAGAATCTACTGCTAGGCACTTTGCAAAAAAAGGGTCCGTTTTCACTGTGAAAATGTGGTGTGTCCAGGTTGCGTTTTGGGCCGTTTCCTGTCGTGGGCACTAGGCCTACCCACACAAGTGAGGTACCATTTTTCTCGGAAGACTTTGGGGAATGCGGGGTGGGTGGAATTTTGTGGATCCACGCAGATTCTAGAACTTTCCACCAGAGAAATGTGAGGAAAATGTGTTTTTTTGGACAAATTTTTAGGTTTGCAAGGGATTTTGGGTAACAGAACCTGGTGAGAGCCAGACAAGTCACCCCATCCTGGATTCCCCTAGGTGTCTAGTTTTCAAAATTGTATAGGTTTGCTAGGTTTCCCTAGGTGCTGGCAGAGTTAGGGTTCAAAATCTACAGCTAGGCACTTTGCAAAAAAAGGGTCAGTTTTCACTGTGAAAACGTGGTGTGTCCACGTTGCCTTTTGGGCCGTTTCCTGTCGCAGGCACTAGGCCTACCCACAGAGGTGAGGTACCATTTTTCTCGGAAGACTTTGGGGAACGCGGGGTGGGTAGAATTTTGTGGATCCACGCAGATTCCAGAACTTTCCACCACAGAAATGTGAGGAAAATGTGTTTTTTTTGGACATATTTTTAGGTTTGCAAGGGATTCTGGGTAACAGAACCTGGTGGGAGCCAGTCAAGTCACCCCATCCTGGATTTCCCTGGGTGTCTAGTTTTCAAAAATGTATAGGTTTGCTAGGTTTCCCTAGGTGCTGGCAGAGTTAGGGTTCAAAATCTACAGCTAGGCACTTTGCAAAAAAAGGGTCTGTTTTCACTGTGAAAATGTGGTGTGTCCACGTTGCGTTTTGGGACGTTTCCTGTCGGCGGGCACTAGGCCTACCCACAGAAGTGAGGTACCATTTTTCTCGGAAGACTTAGGGGAACGCGGGGTGGGTGGAATTTTGTGGATCCACGCAGATTCCAGAACTTTCCACCACAGAAATGTGAGGAAAATGCATTTTTTTGACAAATGTTTAGGTTTGCAAGGGATTCTGGGTAACAGAACCTGGTGAGAGCCAGTCAAGTCACCCCAACCTGGATTCCCCTGGATGTCTAGTTTTCAAAAATGTATAGGTTTGCTAGGTTTCCCTAGGTGCTGGCAAAGTTAGGGTTCAAAATCTACAGCTAGGCACTTTACAAAAAAAGGGTCCGTTTTCACTGTGAAAATGTGGTGTGTCCATGTTGCGTTTTGGGCCGTTTCCTGTCGCGGGCACTAGGCCTACCCACAGAAGTGAGGTACCATTTTTCTCGGAAGACTTTGGGGAACGCGGGGTGGGTGGAATTTTGTGGATCCACGCAGATTCCATAACTTTCCACCACAGAAATGTGAGGAAAATGTGTTTTTTTTTACAAAGTTTTAGGTTTGCAAGGGATTCTGGGTGTTAGAACCTGGTGAGAGCCAGTCCAGTCACCCCATCCTGGATTCCCCTCGGTGTTTAGTTTTCAAAAATGTGTAGGTTTGCTAGGTTTCCCTAGGTGCCGGCAGAGCTAGGGTTCAAAATCTACAGCTAAGCACTTTGGAAAAAAAGGTCAGTTTTCTCTGTAAAAATAAAGTGTGTCCACGTTGCGTTTTGAACCGTTTCCTGTCGCGGTCACTAGGCCTACCCACACAAGTGAGGTACCATTTTTATCGGGAGACTTAGGGTAACACAGAATTGTAGAGCAACTGTTATTACCTATTGACTTTCGATGCATTTCTGCCTTCCAAATGAAAGACCATGTGTAAAAAAGAAGTCATTTTGAAAAATGACCTATAATTCTCATGCTAGTATGGGTACTCACAATTTCGGAAATGTGCAAATATCTACTGTTTCTAAACTCTATATTTTGTTCCAATTTCAGAAATACATAGGTGTCTTTCATACCGATTTTTCCATGTATATATTTTCCCAAATTAATTGCTATATACCCGGTACATAATTAAAAACCATTGCAAGACACTGCTCAGTTATTGGCTCTGGGTTCGTCGGGTTCTTGGTGAACCTACAAGTCCTATATATCCCCACAACCAGAAAGGTCCAGCGGAAGTAACGGTATATTGCTTTCAAACAGCTGTCATAATTAGAAGAAGTTACAGGTGAAAACGTTGACACAAATGGCTGTTTTTTTCAAGTAATTTTCAATTTTTCCTATATTCAACTGTTATTTTCTATAAAGAAACCTTTTAGGATCTACACAAATGACCCCTTGCTGAATTCAGAATTTAATCTACTTTTCTAAAATGTATAGCTTTACAGGATCCATTATTGCTTTCATACCCATTTCTACCATTAACTGGAAGGAGGTTGAAAGCACAAAAAATAGCAAAAAATAGGCTATGTCTCAGAAAAATGCCAAAACTGTAAAAGATTTTGGTTTTCTGACAAAAGTCTGCTTGTCCCTGAAAGCTGGGAAAATGGTGATTTCAGCACCACAACCCCTTTGTTAATACCATTTGCAGGGAAAAAACCAGACGCTTTCATCTGTAGCCCTTTTTATTCCAGTTTTCCAAAAATAACCAAACTTTAGCTATATTTTGGCTAATTTCTGGGTCCCCTCCAGGGGAATCCACAAACCCTGGGTACCTTTAGAATCCCCATGATGTTGGAAGAAATGGACGCAAATTTGGCGTGGATACCTTATGTGGTCAAAAAGTTACAGGGGCCTAAGCGCGAACTACCCCAAATAGCCAAAAAAAGGCTTAGCACTGGGGGGGAAAAGGCCTAGCAGTGAAGGGGTTAAAGCGCGCAAATACTGTGAGGTGTCTTGGTGCTGATGTCATTATCCCTATCTAGAACAATCCCGAAAGGTCTGCAGGTTGTGAATCTAACAAGAAGATCTTGGCCAAAATTATCGCCAATATGCTTCTTCCACTTTTGTTGAGCCTTGTACGCCCAGATCAGTCTGTGTTCATCCATGGTCATTTAACAGCCGACAATTTGTGTACACCTTTTACCATAACACACCAGATTGACCTCAACGTTGAAGCAGTGGCCATCTTCTGAGTCGCAGCTTAAAAGGCCCTTAATTTTGCAGATGATTGAAAGGATGGGTAAGGCTGTGCTCCAACAGGTTACATTTCTTTACACAGAAACCAAAGCCAGGATCAGGGTTAATGGCCTGCTGCCCTACCAGTTATCAATCCACAGGGGAACAAGAAAAGGTTGCCCATTATCAACTATTCTTTTTGCTTTGATAGCTTTGCCACTGGTTAGAATTTTAAGAGGAGATCTTCATCGCATGGCATATAGTTTGGAGCACATAAGATTGTCACCTCTATGTAAGCAGATGATATTCTGTTGTTAATGAAGGACCCTAATAGGACTCTTAATTTGAATATTGAAGAAATAATTACATATGGTAAGTGGTCTGCTTTAAATATAAATTGGGCAAAATCACTGATCCGTCAGCTGATGAGGCGAACCATCAAACCCACAGTACAATTTCCACTAAAATGACAGCTTGACCCAGTGTGATACTTGGGTATTCAATACCAGTTGGATTTGTAGATTATATTACGGGAAAACTATGGGCAATGTATATCCAACATTATTAGGCTGGTGTAAAAATGGATTGGGTTCCCATTCACGATGGCTGGCAGAGTTGCATTAATGAAAATGGTGATCCTTCCTAAACTCCTTTATTTATTCCAGAACATTCCAATCCCTCTAAATAGGCCTTTTTTTAACAACCCATGTCACCGATGATGAGATTAGCATGGGTTGGCCAGCAAACTAGAATAGCCTAAAGCAAAATGATGCTATCTTACAGGAAAGTTGGTTATGCAGCCCCCAATTTTGCAATTTATAATTTAGTAGCACAGGCTAAATATGCACGTCATTGGTTCAACACATCCGGCCTTGGAGGCTGGCCATGTTGCCCCAATTCAGTTGTTCACAGTTCTATTATAAAAAAATTGACACCCGACTACAGTGTTTTTCAATGTGGACTGTACGGTATGGGCAAGGTAACAACTAGCGTAACTAACAGGGAGGGAAAAGATCTATTCATCACACCTCCCATTGTCTAACAACCCGAGGTTTAGAATGACTAGAAAGATTGGGGTAGTCAGACAATTGCGTTGTAAGGACTTGCATACCCTGGGTGAAATCTTTAGCAACAACCCATTTAAAAATGTGGGTGAATATTTCACCACGTCCATGTATCATAGATGTAGCAGTTCAATAGGTAAGATATTTGCCTTAGTCCTGACAGAGGCTCTGGTGTGGCAACGCTTACCTAAATTGGAACTAGGGCTCCCAGTTTTATGGTGGTTTAAAAAAAAAAAAAAATTGAAGAAGTATTCCTGTTTATTTTTGGGCCATTGTATTGGTAATTATCCATATTTTTGATGTTTTGAGAGTAAATGGAGTGGTAAAATGGTATATTTCAACATTTATTTAACTGATAAAGATGCACTCCTACTTCGATGCCTGTTACGTTTTAGCAACATAAGTAGCCAAATATAACAAAACGGTACACCTACAGGTAAATGTTAACATTATATACAAATATATGTGAACATATGCCTGTATTTTAGGGAATCTGATCCGGTTTTTAACTCCCCATGGTGTCTATCTGCTTAGCAGTTGGTCTAGAATTTATGAATGACAACAAGGAGGGTCACCTACAATAAGTACAATTTTCTGTATTTTTCCACTTTTAAAAATCAATACAGACAGGAAATAGACAGTTTTCTGTCTGTATTTATCTGTACAAATCAGTAAAAATGGAAAAATGGAAGCCTTCATTATAACTAGCCTTAATTATAACTAAGGCTCCCTGTTTTCCGTTTTTTCTGATTTTTACAGATAAATATAGACAGAACACCATTGATTTTTTTTGTCTGTTTATTTTTAAATGTGAATAAAAATGGAAATTGGATTCTTTTTAGAGTGATTCTAAAGGCTGTCGGTCATGAGGGCTTGGCCAATATCTATGCAGATTGACAGGCTAGGGGTTAAAAAAAGATGGGATTTCTAGTAAAGAGACTTAAACAACAGTAGATATGCACAACCTTGATATTAAAATGTTCATATTTTCATATATGTGCATTGATTTTATCATGTGTGGGTGTTCATATCATTGACACCTATTAGGCAATCAAGCATGAATGCACATTTATCGGGTAGATAAATGTTGAAATATACTAGTTTCAACTTCATATTTTCATAAAACCCAAAATAAATATGGATAGATACAGATAACATTAGCAAAAGATAAATATAGATAAATACATAAGGAAATGTAAAAAAAAAAAAATACCGTAAAACCGGGAGCCCTAATTATAACTAACTTTAAGCACGCAAGGCTAAAAACGTACATATACTCTAGTGTGGTAAACGATCTGTCCTTATTTTGATACTTCTCTAGGATGGTGTTTATTTTCCCCTTGTCTATGGATTGGGACATTGTTATTGTGACAGATAGTTTCTGTCATGCGTTAAAACGTCAAGGCACCCTGCCACTCTTGTCCCGTGCCCTGATGTGGTGATTGGTGTTTGGAGAGATCATTCTGCCTTTGCTCCCTTATGTTTCAGGAGAGAAGTGGTCTGTGACATTGCACTCCTTTCCCTTTTGTGTGGCTTTCACTTCGCTGTTGGTTTTCTGGTGTCCACCAATTATGGTCTGCAGAGTCATCGGTCCCACGGTATTGGGCGTTCCAGCTTGTGCGTCTTATTTTCTTTTTCCTCCAGGGCAATCCTCATCACTCATAAGCATTGAATAGTCCCCCCGCCTACGTGTGGGGACCCCATAGTACATATTAAGTTTTATATATATATATATATGTGTGTGTGTGTGTATATATATATATATATATATCTCCTATAGTAGAGGCTAAAAGTGCCCAAACTTCTCACAGACCTATTCTCCATCCAGGGTCACTCTGTGTACGCCATTACCAAAGCACACTCCTCCCCCGGTATTCTCTCTGGATTCTCCAGCCACACTGCCAAACAGAGGTGCGACTTCCCTGTGGTATCCATCAAGGTCCAAGACCCAGCAGAGGCATAGATCACGGTCCAGGACTCCGCAGAGGCGTAGATCACGGTCCAGGACTCCGCAGAGGCGTAGATCACGGTCCAGGACTCCGCAGAGACTTAGATCACGGTCCAGGACTCCGCAGAGACGTAGATCACGGTCCAGGACTCCGCAGAGACGTAGATCACGGTCCAGGACTCCGCAGAGACGTAGATCACGGTCCAGGACTCGGCAGAGGCGTAGATCAAGGTCCAGGGCTGCTCAGAGGCGTAGATCAAAGTCTAATCCACCAAGAATAAGGTCAACTTCCAGATCTCGATGATCTCATTGGTTCAGATCACGACATGGCAGGCGTAGAACACCCTCCTGGTCCACTACTTCCCATTCCTCTTTCAGAGATTGTTCGCCAACACTAACAGACGCACTCCCTGCAAGGGTTTTTCCTGTGGATGACTTAACCACATTCAACGATGTGTTAATTAGAGGTGCATCAAAATCGAACATTTACATTCCAGCGCCTACTACATTGTCCTCAGTCATCTTTGAGACCCTGCATCACAGTGCGGCATCAAGACCACTCCTACCTTTGGTACCAGGTCTGCTAGAACTGGCAATGCAACTCTTCCTGACTCCGGCTTCTCTTTGAGCTGTGCCATTAAGGATCCTTAAACAGTATAAGGCTTTGGACCAGTATCTGTTTTTCTTAGGAGCGGATCCCCTACCAGACGCTGTCCTCATAGCTGCTGCTTGCAAGACTCACTCAATCACTTCCTCCTCAACAGTTGCTCCGGATAAGGACAGCAAGCAGATAGACTCCATAGGGAGGAAAATGTGTGGAACATCCGCCTCCTTTATGAAAGTGGCCAGCGCTTCTGCCTTGCTCGGGAGGTACGATAGATCATTGTGGGACTCTCTGAGCAGGTTCACGCAGAAGTTTCCAAAAGAAGACAGACAGGACTTTCAAGAAATCCTGCATGAAGGGGGATTAGTATCCAATCAGGTCGTCCGTGTAGCCACAGATGCCTCAAATCTGGCTGCACATGGATATTCCCACCACAACTGCGCCAGAAGGTCTTCCTGGCTTTGCCTTATGGGCCTTCATACAACCAGAGTCCCAGCACAGGATTATGAATCTGCCTTTCACGGGAAATTGATTATTTGGCACTCCTGCGATGACGAAATGGTCAAAATAAAGGCTGAAGGTTGTCGGTCTGGAGAAGTGAAGAGTTCCGAAAAAGGTTCAGACCTTATGATAGACGCTATTGCCAACTGAGGGTTCAAACATCTCACTGGGTCTCGCAACAGCAACAAAGCCGGGCCCACTATCATGCCCGCAAATCAGTTCATGGTAGAGGAGCTCAGAGAGAACCCGCATCCTCTACCAAACCACTGGCCAAACAATGAATCTTCACTTCCCCTGTCTCCGTTACCTGCTCCGGTAGGGGGAAACATCATAAAACACCTGGACGAGTAGGGGAATTATCATAAATACCTGAACGAGTGATGGCACCAAGGCTGTGATGGAGCTGCCTGGCCGTGCAGCACTGAGAGAGCACCTCACACTGTCCCTGTGTGGTGTACTGGAGGCCCCTGGCGCGTACTGACCGGTGGCCGCTCTGCGTGGCATGGAAGGCGAACAACCCCTTCAACTGCGGATCAGGGTTGATTGGAGCCCTGTGTGCTGCGCCGGGGTCGCCTGGGCCCATGCTGCAGACAACCGCGCATGACGGAGTGTTGAATGCCCGTCTGCACGTGTATGCAGTGCACAACCAGGATCGCACCAGTCACTGCGTAGAGGATGGCCCAACTGTGGGACTTATTGTGGGAGGCCTGCCCTGATGAGGCCCTTTTTCTTTCCAAGACGCATGCTCCTGCACCACCCTCCTACCCCCCACCCCCCGGGGCGGCTCTGGCCTTCCGACGGGGAGGCATGGAAGAGTGCTTCCCACTGAGGGTTACTGCTGTGTTCCATGTGGTTGGGGCCTGAACTGGGGGGACCTCCCCTCACACACTATCCTCACAGCGCTGATTGGCCCGGACCCTGCCCAACGCATTTCTCTGGGTATTGATGAAGGATGCCCCTGTATGATAGATAAATTGGAGGAGGTAATTTGTACTCTGTTCTGTGCTGCATTTCAATCTGTCCCTTCTTTCTCCCTCCCCTATCACACAATCATATGCAACAGCGACTGAAGACCTAGTTGGCAGCTTGTTTGCATAACCCAACAATACACTCATAGTCCAAGGGACTGTACTTGGTAGTAGTTGAGCCTAAAAACTCTGTTGATGTGCGTTCTAATGGTATATAGCCGCTACAGACCCTTGAGAGAAGGTCGGAGCACGCTGGACCTATGCCTCAGCACCTAGGAATACTTGAGGGACTGGGACATTAACTGAGAGAGGCCCTCAGTGGGGGTCTGTGGACTACTGCGTAGTGCAGTCAAGATTGCTGTTTGCCTGGAGTAGCCCAATGGTCTGCGCGTTATTTGAGGCAGATAGCCGAGAGCAGCTCGTTGGCATACTACAGTAGATCGCCGTGGTGTGCCCCCTCCCCCGCTTATGTGAATTGCTGAACTGATTAACCAGTGGCCTGACCTGCCGATCTTCTTTGGTGACGAGCCTGAAGTCTTGTTCGACTCCCCAGTGGTTCGTAGACTCCCAGCTGCGGTGGGCTGCGTGCGCTGTGGTTAGCAACTGGCAGATATGGGGCGCACTAGAATGAAAAGACCTGCTTTGCTGACTCACTACCAGGCCCCTCCATTAGAGGACTCTCCGGCCAGGATCCCAGACACTGATGTACCTTCTTCGGGATCGGCACCTCCTTCGAGTAAACTAGACTTGATCCTGCAGGAGATTAGTGAATCACGTCAAATAATGGAGCAATGGTTGGGGGCCATTACCACAGACTTGAGCCTGCTAAAAGATGATCATATCAATTATCGGACAGGGTCAAGACAACTGAAGCGACTCTCTCAAACCTGTCTCCTGGGCAAAAATAACTTCCTGCGCAAGTGGCCCAATTGCAACGTTGTGTGGATCTCTTGCAGGACAGTGCGGAAAATGTGGAGGGAGGGGCTTGCCGCAATAATATTCGTACCATTAGATTTCTGGAAGGCACGGAGGGAACTCGCCCGACTCAGTTCATGGAGGAATGGTTTCGGACTGCAGTGTCTCCTACAGGACTCTGACATGTTTGTAGTCGAAAGGGCTCAAAGAGTCCCTATCAAGCGATCCATTCCCGGTGCTCCTCCGAGACCAATTGTGGCCAAGATTCTTAATTATAGTGATCATGATGTCCTATTGCATGCAGCCAGAAACCGAGCACCCATTTCGGTGGACACCGTGAGAGTCTCTCTTTTCCCAGATTATACCATTGCTGGCCAACGGAAACAAGCCTCTTTCTAGGACGCTAAGCGGCGGCTTCGTGTTGTGGGCCTCATTTATGCCCTTCTTTTCCCAGCCAAACTCAATGTATTACGAAACCAACAGGGGCATTTTTTTGATGCCCCAGAGCAGGTCCTGGACTGGGTAGAACAACACTTCCCTGATTTCCATGGACAGAAACGATCAGATGCAGCACCCTCTAGGACAAAGTGCAGAAAGGAGAGGAGACGGAAAGACTTTACTGCTCGTAAAGGCAGAATGGGTGGTGGAACTTCCTCCCCGTTTCCAGGTTCTGGAGGGACAGCTAGCGGCTCTGAGGTCAGCAACTACCCTGAGAACACCACACCCCCTCTTCAGTTTCAGCTCATCCCAGAACAGTGGCTCTAACTCTGATTCAGCAGGTAGTATAGCACTCTTCCCAGCAGTTACCCCACAGACTGCAGACACATTATGAAAAAGATCTAAGCATAATTGACCCATGTTGTTCTACATATACTAGGTTGACCTACATAGACACTATGCATTACCTCGTTTCACTTACATCCTAGGATTTAACCTGCCTATATGGTTTGGAACTAACTGGAGCCCGCCATTACAACGGTGTTCTCCCCAGGGTTGGGCAACACTCAATGGCATTTTTCTGTTGTCTCTTTATACCAGTTGTAGGTTTGGGGCCCTGGTGGCCAGGATACCTCTTTGGACTGTGTTGAGCTTCTATAGCATGTCTTACTGGTTTGGCTGTTTGCACCCCTATAACAAGTGCACCTGGTTCTTAATGTTTGAATTATTAATTTTTCTATTTACAGGTTTAGTCGAACAACCTACAATCGCTGGCCGAGTATTGATAGTTTGTTTTTCTATTATGTTTGCTTGTGTCACCGCTACCATTAGGGATGGAGATTCATTGAGAGCATACTAGATCTGAGAGTGGATTTATAGATATTGTCACATAGATGTAATCAGTGACGAAACATTATAATCTGATAACCTGGAACGTACGGGGTATGGGATCCATACAAAGCGGCATAGGATATTCGCCCAATTACACCGGCGTCAAGCTCATATAACCTATCTCCAGGAAACACACTTGGTTCCTATGGAGGCCTCTAAACTACATAAACACTTGCGTGGTCCACTATTCCACACTTCTTATTCTGCTTACTACCGAGGTGCTGCGATCTGAGTTCGTGCTGGTGCGCCATTTGGGCTACATGACACGAAAATAGACACACAGGGTCGCTATGTGTTGGTGAAAGGCACCTTAGATGGTGACATGATAGTGTTGGTTTGCATATAGCGTCCCCAGCAGACCAACGCACCTTTTATACACACCTTTCTACTGTACTAGCGGATTGTGACACTCACCCATGGGTACTGGGTGGAGATTTTAATGCAGTACTGGATATTACACTTGATAGATATCACTCTCACCGGTCCGACAAGCACGGATGTTAAAACAATGGATAGATGGCTGGGAATTGACAGATGTGTGGCGGGATTGCAATGAAGGTATGAGAGAATACTCTTTTTATTCCTACCCACATGCCCTGCATACAAGATTAGATCGCTTTCTATACCCAGCACATCTATAACCATGCATAACCCATGCCACTTATTTGGGCAAGACCATATCGGATCACAATCCCCTGGAGATCTCTCTGATGTGTGGCCGGGTACCAACGCCAATTCCTACATGGCGACTACAACCTGTTTTATTGAAGGACACGGTCTTCTGCGCCACCCTAGCGACCGCAATAGATACATATTTTGCAACTAATACTGGCACTGCTTCTTCACCCAGAAGAATGGGAAGCTTTTTAAAGTAGTAATTCGTGTTACGGCTGTTAATTCCGTGGTGGGTGCCAGACGGGCGATTGTCGGATAACCTAGATACGGCACCTCGCTTACAGGAAGCCAGGATACAATATGCTGAGCTCTTAGAATGGCTCCGGGTGATAGATTAATGTCAGTACACGCAGGAGATACACACAGAGGCCAACCATTCAGGTACACTACTTGCGCGTATGATACGTCCCAACCTATCCCCCATACTGACCCTAGCGGTAAATACTCCGATGGGCGTAGTGGATACACAGCTTGGAATTAACACAGCATTTCGGGACTACTATACAGATTTATAGTCCTCACATCTCACGCCTGACCCCTCAGAGCTCCTGGAGTTCCTGCATCATACGCGCCTACCCGAAGTGTTAGCAGCAGACAGGGAAGATCTTTCTGCACCCATTACTGTTAATAAAATCAAAGGGGCCA
Organism: Calotriton arnoldi; assembly: GCA_963921515.1. Lineage (NCBI taxonomy): Eukaryota > Metazoa > Chordata > Amphibia > Caudata > Salamandridae > Calotriton > Calotriton arnoldi. The sequence continues at coordinate 259,948 of CAWUFW010001187.1, forward strand.
TGAAGGAATTAGCACGTAATAAGACACCGGGATCGATAGACTCCTGGTGGAATTCTACACCACCTATTCTGCTCAGCTGATCCCCCAGTTTGAGAAACGGTATAATGCATCCCTAGATAAAGGCATACTTCCCTCCCTCCCCTGCACTTGTTGACCTCCTATTGTCCGCTATCAATTTTAAAAACCGAGTATAAGATACTTGGCAAGATCCTTGCCCGTAGATTGCTTCCGTTGCTCCCTCATTTAATACATACTGATCAGCGTGGATTCATACCTCGCCGTAATACCTCATTAAACATCTGATGGCTGTTCTAGATTATGGATGCCAGTCGGCACCTCTATCCCGATGCCTGCTGACTCTCATTATTAGTATAAAAAACAGGGTAGTTCCTCCTCCCCCACGTTGACAATAAAATAAAGTTAAGTGGCTATGATGTGTGTCGCTGGAAGATCTGAAAATCAGATCTTAGTGCCCTCACACACCTGTTAGGGTATCATGCTTCATAATTGGGTGCTCCTCGTCTGGACGGCGCTGCAATGCCTGACGGGCCTGGGGGCTTCTTTATCAGAGATCTTTTGATCTGGAGATGCCGTATAGATGAATGCAGGAGAGGGGGTGTGAGTGAGTGAGTGAAAAATAGCTAAAATAGACTCTGGTAACCTCCAAATGTTTTTTTAATATAAAAGCAAGGTACCAAGACTAGGTAAAAACAGTGGTGCTATCTTGTGGTCTTCAGATGCCAGGATAGCTACTAGTCCAAAAAGGGTCACTCGTGTGGTATGGTCAACATGTTTCGTGCCATATGAGCCCAATCTACGGGCGGCACTTCGTCAGGACCAAAAATCTATTGTTCCCCTGTCTGGGGCTGATGGTCTCCTCTCTAATAGAGAGAGACACCTATAAGTAAATACAGGTATCCCCTACTAGGGTGGTGGTCTTTGCATCCACCTCAATTGAGGCTTTTTAGTGCTTCTTAGGCGAAATGGAGGGTCCCGACCACAATGAGAGACACTTGAGCGATGGTCTGGACAGTGCCATCAACCTACCCTCCTCCATTCGACCTGGATTGCTGACTCTCATTAGACATTCGCCAAGCGTTTGACTCTCTGAATTGGGACTACATGTTTGCTATACTGTCACAATTCAGGATACCCCAGGCATAAATTAGATAAGTTAAGTTGCTAAAGCAAGGGCTAAAACAGGTCCAAATATCTCCCAATCTTACCCGGTAGGACTTGGCACTAGGCAAGGCTGTCCCCTTTCTCCGCTCCTTTTCATCCTTGCAATCGAGCCCCTAGCACAAGGACTCAGACAGGAGGCTAGGTCGTAAAGGGTTCCCAATGGTTAACATAACTCATACCGTCTCACTTTCTTGATGACATGATCTTGTATTTTAAAGATATCTGTGAAACACAAACAGAGATGGCCCAATTACTATCTATCTTTGGGACCTTCTCCGGCCTCCACATCAATGCAGACACATCTAATGCATACTCCTTTACTGGTACATATGCTGAGCCTAGCCTGGGTTTTGGGGAATACACGATTCCGGTAGCTCCTACCACTTTCTGGTATCTCGAGATACAAATAGTCCTGATTTATTAGAAGGCAACCTCTCACGCACGATCACTGCGCTTAAATCACAGGTGACCTTTTGGAATACATTGCCCCTCTCTGTTACTGGTCGATTGGTACTGGCCAAAATGGTAATGTTGCTACGTCTCCCATATCACTTTGTGAAATTACCAATTGTGATTCCTACAGGGATATTCCAGCAGCTCAATACTTTGCTGACTGATCTGATATGGGGACAGGGGCGTCACAGAGCTAGTTTGGCTCAATTCCAACGAGCTGGTCAACTGCAATGGTTGGCATATTGGCTCGCTGGTCACAACCTGTTAGAAATAGATATAACCGAGACACAAATAGAACGTGGCCAACTCCGTTTGTTGGGCCCGGACCCCCGACATTATCGACACATATGTTATTACATATTGCGCTGTCGTACTGGAAGCTGGCACTGAGATACTCCTTGGTTTCAACACCTTAGTGTCCCAATATACTCCTGTGGGCCTCCCCACTGCCTCGGGCACACTAACGAGTAGGAGTCTTACACCCTGGGAGCGTGAATGAGTAACCTAAGTTGGTGACCAATTTGCAGATAATACTCTCATGCCCCATGAAGACTTCATACACACCCATAACCTCCCAGACACTCTTTTCTTAACACGCCAGTATCATCCAGTAGGTGCACCAACATTGGACAGCTGACGACCATGAACCACTGACATATGAACTATTAAGAGCATTGCACACAATGAGATATGGACAACACTTGGTGCGCTAGCTTTTTAAAGGACTCCGAGATCATCTCATGACATCACTTACAACACTATGGGGTCGATTATGATGTCGTCAGGAAAGCATTCCCACCGAATCGGGTTAGGAATGCTTTCCGAACAATTTGTATTCGGGAGTCCTACCGACCGATTACAATGTGTCCGGATGCTTATGGACTCGGTTTGGTCTGACTCCCATTGCCTTTAATGGGAGCCTGTGTCCCGAACGAGAACACAGGCTCCCAAAATGGGTGGGTGGGGAAAACCTTGCACCCTGTGGTGGCCCCATCTGGAAGCCTACGGGGGACAGGGGGCCTGCTATGGGCCCCCGAAGTCCGATTCCCACAGCTGTTTCCTATCGACCAAACCGACTCAGAACGGCTGTCCGTATCGGTCATCGTACTCGCTCGTCCGGAAACCGTCTCCATTAATTCCGTGGTGGGTGCCAGACGGTTCAGAGCTGTACAATTCGGCTCTGAACGACTCAGGCTGCCTGAATCCCTTTACGAACCGATTCGGACAGCCTGGACGGCTTACTTGCATATTGCTCGGTCGTCCGGAAAGGTGACCGATTCGTCCGGTAACATAGGTCCCGAATCGGATTCGCAGAATCTGAATCCCGTTTGGAGCCTTTCCTGAAGACATCGTAATCGGGCCCTAAGAGGGAAATGTGAAGTAGATTTCAGTAGGTCATTTTCCGATAAAGAATGGATGAAACTGCTGGAGTATTCCAAAAAGGTGCCTCACAATTTGAGATTCAAATTCATTCAATTTGCCATTCTACGTGGAGCATATCTTACGCCATATAAAATTAACCTGATATATATTCAACGGTACCCTCACTATGTCCTTGTTGTCGAGTCGATGGGCAGACTTGCTTCACATGCTATGGTCCTCCCACAACTATCAGATTATTGGACAGTCCTGTTGGGACACTATGGGAAGTTGTATCCTGGGGTTATCAGTGTGTCCCAGAGGTTCCAAGATGGGAGTGCGTTTTGCAAATCTGGCACTACTACTGGCGAAGTGCCTTCTTACTAAGCGCTGGAATTCCCCGAAAGCCCCACGATTATTAGACTGGCGTGAAGACCTCTGCCAATGGGGCCTCGCCGAAAGCGTAGCCCTTAGGAGCGAAGAACATAGGGGACTTCGCAAACCCAAAATTTCATTGAATGGTATTTGCTCTTAGAGAGCTTTAAAGCACTGGCCTTGGATCCTGGGCAGACACTCTGTTCCCCATGAGCAGCTAGCCCTCACCTGTTTCAACTAAGATGTGGCTCCCATTATCACCAGACTTCACTAAAATTATAAACACGTTAAGCAGCACCCATACAAATGCTCCCGCCCCCTCTCTCACCTCCCCCTTCTTCTTACATATATATATATATATGTTTGAGATTGAGTTTCTATCGAAAGAACACTTTTTGATTTGCCTCCAGCGTTTTAGTCTGTGGACAAATTTGGATGAAACTTGACAATCGACTTCGTGAAGTTTTGGCATGCCAAGTTTCGTGAAGATTCCTCCACAGATAAAAAAGTATGGTGGGGAGTAGTAGTTTATTATTTCCCTTTTTAGCTTCCATGGGGACATTTTGTAGAAAGATAGAAGTAAAATCCACTGAATGGATTTACACCAAACTTGGTATGAAAGTAGAACTTAACTTAGAAGGTGTGCTTTTTTTGATGTGATGTAAATCTGTCAAGTAGTTTTTTAGATAGTCTCATTAAAAAACCACGCCTTAACACTTTTAACTTTTTGCCATTTAAACTTATGAATCGTGTCAGTTACATTTTAAATTTTTTACGCAATGTGATTGCCTAGATTATGGCTGAATTTTTATTTTGTTTCAGCCTTGACACTCACGAGTCAGCACCGACTCAAGTTTTTCGTTGTGCAAAATAATGTTCCATAGCCATGGGGGCAACCCCAAAACTCACCGAGCCTAGGGCAGTGGGGAGGGATACCTAAACGAGTGGAAAATAAATAACTCCTGAGAAAAAAGCGTCATTTTGAGCACGCAGCTTGCAAGCTCTCCAGTGTAATATAAAGCAAAGCCAGACACAAGAATAAGTGTCTGGCTTTGCTTGGTAGGGTGCAGGGACTAACTACAGGCCAGGCCCCGTGGCGAGCCTCCATGGCATGCAGCCACCGCAGGTTAGGTGCAGATTGTGGCAGCAAGTCAGGCCCTGAGACCTACCCTGCTGCACAAAGCTGAAGGCTCTGCTGTGCGCCGTGTGAAATGGGCAGCCAAGGTTGGTTAGGCGCAGAGACTTTGGATGTGTGCATGGGGGTTTGGCGCAGGGCCTGACTATAGGATGTGCGGTCATGCAGAGTTGGGCAGGTTGCACAGCTGGGGATGAACTGCCGCAAGGAGTTGGTGCAGTAGTAGGAGAAAATTAAGTATATCATAAAAGAACAGCAAATGCACTGAAAAATATTTTACAAGTGAGCTATGTTTGGGGCTCAAACGCTCAAAACCACTGAAATTCACTAGTTCTGTTTTGCAGAGCACACAACATAACTCTTGGTTGCACGCCATACAAAAACACCTCCGTGCCAATGCCACATACACCAAAGCCGTTAAGTCGAGAAAAACATGGCAGGTGACCATGAGTTATGTTGTGTACCTTGCAAAATACAACTGGCAAATTTCAGTGGTTTTGTATGTCTGAGCCTGAAACATAACTCACCTTTTAGCTATGTTTTTTTCAGTGATATATTGTTTATGAGCTGTTGTATAAGCACAAGTGGCAGGACAGAAGTATTGGTGTCACAGTGGAAGGCTGAGCGCAACACATGGCCCGATGCAAGGACCGTAGCGTCTTTATCTGGGAGAAGAGTTATGAGCACGTTCACCTCGCATCAGGGTGGGGTGAAACACGTTGGTTGGGTGTACATCCAAACGTCTAAACAAAAGAGACACAGGTGCCATAGGCGGGAGAAGGAAAGTCATTGAAAAAGCATAATGCACTCTGGCTTTACAAGCACGAGGGTTGACAGAATAGGATTCCCAGTACATTAAAACAACTTGCATGAAGGGGGCTATGAGTGGGCGGAATAGAGTGAGGACAGTCCTGAATGAAACAAAGATCATGAGAAGAAGGGGCGTTAAAATGAATATAGTAGCAGTGGCGTCCCATAATGCGCAACGGGGTGAGGCGGGCACACACACATACACTATTTCACACACACACATGCCCAGATATGACACCAGCACCCTCCTCGCCCTCAACACTGGACGCCACCTGCCACCTCACGTCACCGAAGGGCACCCAAGGACCTTTCTCCTGCTGATACTGCAACTGCACCCTCTCCCACCTCCGCACTCCAGCTCCTCTCGCCGCCCTGCTGACCCACAGCGCACCCGACCAGCACAGCTACATCCTCCTCAACACGTGCTCCCTCCACAAACACGCCACAGAAATCTGGGACCTCCTCGACTCCGTCTCCCCCAACACCGCCTTCCTCACGGAAATCTGAACAAGCCACAGCTCGGACCTGGACATCGCCACCACCATCCCCGATGGCTACAAGATCACCCACAAGGACAGCACCATCTGACCAGGAGGAGGCATCGCCATCGTCCACAAGAACTCTCTCCGCCTGACCACCCACCCAACCATGGAATATCTCCACTTCCAGGACCAGCCCAACCCCCTACACTGCCCTCCGCGGCACCCTTGTCTACAGACCTCCTGGCCCCCGCCCACCCTTTACTGACGCCATCATCGACTTCATCGCACCCCAGGCTCTCGCATCCTCCGATTACATCCTACTCGGCGACATTCACTTCCACCAGGACAAGCCCAATGACCAGAACACTGCACCCCTTCTGGAGATCTTCGCCAACATCTGACTCAAGCAGCTAGTCACCTCTCCGACCCACGTAGCAGGACACACACTCAACCTCGTCTTCTCTGCCAGCGAAAACATCACCTACAGCCACACCTCCAAACTCCTCTGGACCGACCACCACTGCATTCATTTTGCCTTCACCAAACCCACCGCACACCAATGCACCCACCGCCCCCCCCACCACAACTGGAACAAGGTCACCGAAGAACATCTCACTGCCTCCCTCAGCAGACGCACTTGTAGACAGCTCAAGAAGAGATGGAGGAACAACAAAACCCCGGAAACCCACGCAGCCTTCAAAGCCGCCTTCACCGCACACGACATCCTTCTCAAAACCACAATGAAAACGGCCCTCCAAGACAGGATCAACGCCAATGCGCACAACAGCAAAGAACTCTTCAACATCGTCAAGGAGTTCGCCAAACCCACCAGCGAGACCACAGAAGTCCCCCCCATCCCAAGATCTCTGCAACAAACTTGCCACTTACTTACACCACATGATCAAGCAGCTCTACGACCGCTTCGACACCCAAGACCTGCCCATCACTCCCCCACCACCACACCTCTACGATGCCTACCAACAAATCCTGCTCAACTGGACCCCGCTCACCACGGACGACACTCTCATGACCATGAAGAGCATTCACTCCGGAGCCCCCTTGGACCTCTGCCCGCACCACATCCTCCAGAGAGCCGCCATCGCCCCCGAACTATACCATCAACTGCTCCATCGAGACCGCCACCTTCCCCGACAACTGAAACTTGCTGAGATCAACCCCCTGTGGAAGAAAGTCTGTTGACCCGACAGACCTCAAGAATTTCAGACCGATCTACCTGCTCCCCTTCCCACCCAAGGACATCGAGAAGTCTATCAACGCCCAACTCTGAGTTCATCTAAGCCAACCATGTCCTGGACTCCTCTCAATCTGCCTTCCGAAGCAACCACAGCACCGAGACCGCCCTCCTCGCTGCCTCCGATGACATCCACTCCCTCCTCGTCTGGGGAGAAACAGCAGTCCTCATCCTCCTAGACCTCTTGGCTGCCTTCGACACCGACTCCTACTGCACCCTAAGCACAAGATTCCACGACGTCGGATCTGCGACAAGGCCCTTGACTGGATCCGTTCCATCCTCACCGGTAGAACACAGCGAGTCAGACTACCACAGTTCCTCTCAGAACCCACGAAGATCTTCCCTGAATCCTACCCTCTTCAATGTCTACATGGGCCCGCTCGCTGCCATAGTCAGGAACCACGGACTACACACCATCTCCTATGCCGACAACACCCAGCTGATCCTCTCCCTCACCAACGAGCCCACAATCGGCAGAAACAACTTCCAGGACGGGATGAAGGCCGTCGCCACCTGGATGAGAGACAGCTGCCTCAAGCTCAACTTAGACAAGACCGAAGTCCTCATCCTGGGGCCCAACACCTCTGTTTGGGAAGACTCATGGTGGTGTGCCGCATTAGGAACTCCCCCAGCCCCCAACACCTAAGGACCATGCACGAACCCTCTGCATCATACTGGACTCTTTGCTCACTATGAGCCGCCAGATCAACGCCGTCTCCTCATCATGCTTCCACACTCTTCGCCTGCTTCTAAAGACCTTCAGATGGATCCCCACTGAGTCCAGAAAGATGGTCACCCACGCACTCATCAGCAGCAGACTCGACTACGGCAACGCACTCTATGCAGGTGTCCCCCAGAAACTCCTCAGGAAACTACAGAACTTTCAAAACTCCGCATCCAGACTGGTCCTTAACATATCTTGCTGCAGGCACATCTCCGAACACCTACGAGAACTCCACTGACTCCCAGTCAACAAGAGTCACCTTCAAGCTCCTCACACACGCCTACAAAGCCCTCCACGACCCGGACCTGCATACCTGAACCCCCGCCTCTCATTCCACGTACCCACCAGACACCTCCGCTCCGCCTAACTGGCCCTTGCCACTGTCCCTTGGACCTGCAAGACCAGGGCCGGAGGAAGATCCTTTTCCTACCTCCCCGCCAAAACCTGGAACACCCTGCCTCTCCACCTCAGGCTATCCCCGTCACTGACCTAATTCAGGAAGGATCTCAAGACCTGGCTCTTCGACTGAACGGCAGTGCCCAGTCGGACCTGCAGACCTCCTCCACCCCCCTCTCCAAACGCCTTGAAACCTCTTGAGACCTGTACTGGTGAGTAGTCGCGGTTAACAAGTACTGATTGATTGATGGATTGATTGATTGATGCACACCCATTCAAAGCATGCACACACAAACATTCATGCATGCACCCACGCATGCACTGAACATTTTTTTTAAACTTACCGAGCCACATCTCGGCTGGCAGGAGGGAAGCCTCTGTGATTCCTGGTGAATTGGGGCAGCCGCCTCCTATCAATGGTTGACCTTCAGGTAGCGGTCCCTTACACGTCACAGAGTGGGACGGGGTCAGTGAGACTTGCTGACCTCACCCCGCTCTGCAACTAACGTCACTAATGGACAAAACTGAAGCACCCAGGTCCAAGTCTTATCAGTGATGCCCTCGGATCATTAGGGAGAGACTCACAGAAACCTTTGCCGGGCTGAGGAGGTCACTCTCATCAGGCTGTGAAATCTTCAGCCCAGCAAATTTCCACTCAGGCAGCCAGGCGTTTGCACATTTAGCACATGAATTGCGGCTGAATGCCTGATCTGACGATTAAGAGCTTCTGTCTGCCTGACCTTTGCTCAGCCTGACACACACTCTTCATGCATTGGAAAAAGTTGGAGGGGCAGGGCCCCTCCACCCTTAACAACGGGCCTCTGTTAGATAGGAGGGTATTACAAAAGGATAATGATGTTGTGACAGAGCCTAAAAGCAAGCCAGGCAGCCATATTCCTGAGTTAATGTATCTGTACCAGCAGCAAAATTTAGCATAGAAAACGTGTAAAATAATTCACAGTACTCCTATAATTAGTATTGTCTTGACAAATAGTGTTCTCTTTAAATCTGCACATATTTAATCTAATTCGTTTGATTTTGCTATTTGTTTGTAGAGCTGTTCGTTCTGAAAAGCAGTAATAACTTCTTCTCGTTGAGGTAGAGCCCTTTTCAGTTTCCTTTGCGTCAATTTGTTTTATTTTCATATTTAAAACCATACAATTAAATTAGGCAATTTATAAAACTTTATTGGATATATCACAAATGGATGTTTAAAACATGCAAAATCTCACTAGTTCTTTTGAATGCTATAGTATTATATGTTGAAGTTAAAGCAATGAGAATAATGTTCCTTTTTGGCATACGAAAGATACCATTTGAAACTTTTCTATACATTTTGAAAATGAATTGAATTCTAAGCAGAAAAACATGCAATGTCCTGGCTAGAGTCTGCCCTACTCTGTAAATGGTTACTGCTGGAAAAAGACATTCCTAATACAGGTTAAAAATCATATGTATGGAAAATGTTTTCCATACAGTTTCCAGAACCATGATTGATAACCTGTTTGGAAAGTCCACCCCCAGCAATGCCCTACTACTTTTATATGCATACAGTAGGGTGGAGAAAAGGAAATCTCAAAAAGGTAAATAGTAGTAGCAATGCCAGAGGGGATGGGAAAGGGGCTGCAGGTTGTGATTTCAGTCTGAAAGTGGATTCCTTATTGAAAAGTACTTACAGTTCACAGTGATGTCCAAGTATATTTTCGCCTAACTGGACCCAGTAACTTTCACTTTATTGTGAAGTTATGCTTTAGAGTTTGTTTAGCGCCTTGTCCGTTTTGGAAATTTAAATATAAGTTCTGAGTTGAACATTCTTTTCAAAGTATTTAATGATGTGTGTGAGGTCCCTGTATTGCAAGCCCCTAATGCATATGCTGACAGAGTATTTGACATACTGCCCTCTCCATAATTCACCACACCTATGTTTCTATTATACACAAACTGGCGGGGAGGGTGGCAAGCAAAGTGCGCACAGGTGTCTTTTCTGGGATACTTATTCTCAAATTTCCGATCACGCTCTACTTTATGTGGTCCCACCGCCACTGGGCCACAAACAATAACTACAATCTATACAAAAGGAGCGTGTGATTCATCCAAATAACGATAGCGTTCCAAGCAGTGCGCTCATATATCGTCCATTCTCTGTGTATCCAACCAAGAAAATCCCAAGGGAGTCTTGTTTAATTAGAAAGCCAATTCCGAATTTATTATTCAATTCAATATTTCAACACAAAGGTACATTATCCAACTTATCCAGGATGGTGTACAAAGAAGGACAGTGTTGGAGACACACTAGAAGGAAGCGTGGAACGTAATTGACGTTTGCAATAAACAAAGATTGATACTAGAAGAAGGATGGGCACACAACATGGAATTTAAAGTCATATGATTATCATGATATTAGAAACCCTGATGTCCGCGTAGGACTGAAACGCGTTGGCTGGATAAATTGGATAGATTACACCTATGTTTCTGCTAGTGTTTCAGATATGCAAGCAACTTCTTCCCTGACCTTTATTGGGTTTTTTTTGTTGGGTTATTCAGTTTTGGGTTTCTCACTGTCAGTATTACAGGGCTCTTGGGGAGTACCCCATTATTTCTATTGTGTGGCAAGTGCATGCTCGGTTAGTAGTGCAGGAACCTGCAGAACCAATTCAAAAATCCTTCTCAGTAGATACAAATATCGGCATTCTTCTCCGACACAGTATCACTTGCAGAGTCCCCTGAAGGATAACCTGGTAAACTCCTAGCTGCTCTGCTACGTACATCTCTTGATTCCTCATAATTTGTTACCTCATGTAAACCGACGATAACCAGGCACACCTAAAGACTTAGGATTAGACTTGATCTTGTACGGCTAAAAGTAGCTAACTTTCATGTAGCACTGGTGAAGCAAAACAGTCTGTGTGCTTACGCTACAAGTCTGCCTATGTTCTTGTAGTTCTTTTCTTATCGGCAGACTACTGCAATAAGCTGTATACGGGATACAAGTTGAAGTCTTTTACAGAGTTGCAGGCAAAAATTCAAAGTCATGAAATGTGGGTTATCTTTCTGGTCATACTGTTCCTGTACATCTTTCTGATCATATTGCCCCTCTACATCCTTATTAAGGATAGAACTCAATTCAAGAATCTGTGCGCATTGCCCACAGTTCACTGCATAGGCATGCTTCTGTACGACCAAACGCCTAAGTCCCTCATCTCCCAGTCTTCTCTCCATCCTCTTGTCTAAGTGTAACATTTTTGGTGACATTCAGAAGAGGTCTTAAAACTCCACTCATCAGTATTACCAAATGCAGTCAATGCCATACCTAAATGTGGACTCTTGGTTTGGGAGAGCTATCTTTCGACCCAGTGTTAGGTACTGGGTTGTAACATTGGTCTCATTAAAAAAAAACAACACTGTGTACTTCTGCCTTTAAAACACGTGTTGATAGAGTTCATCAACATTCTGGGAAATCCCAGAGACATCCGGATACATCTCCTTTTTTAGTAGACGAAATCTTATTTATCAGCTATAGTTTTCTTAGTGAATAACTGCTGCTTACATAAATGATTCTCTTTTACCAGGCAGCAGACTAGATCTAGAAATTTTAAAGCCACTGGTGCTAGTTAGTGCTAGTTGGTGCTGCCTTGTCCTCTGACCTGCATCTCTTGACTCTATCAAAAGTGACACAGCTGAGTATATGCATGGTGCTCAAGCACCAGTGAGGTCCGTTACTTTTTTCTGTGCCTTTTTCCTACACCGGGTCAATAGTTGACAAGGATTTCCTTGCTTCTTTTCAGAGATTTTCGATTATTTCTGTCTGAATTCACCATCCATATCTTCAGACTTGAGCCCTTCTGTTGCATGTCCAGATATTAAAAACGGATCCAATGCAGAAGGGCCCTTGGTGTGTAGACGGTTCGATGGCATTGCTTCATAGAGTCTGTATGGTTAGTTGGACCCAAAGGCCATTCACCATGGGAGATCAAGTTAAGTTAATGATAGCATCTTTCAAGGGAAGATCTAGATCCTCCTCCTCGATCTAGTTTGCAAGACTGCTCACCCTTCCGACATACACAAATAGCACAAAAGAGCATTCCAGTTTTGGTAAAAAGATGCAAGATATAGTCCTCTTCTAGTGAAAAGTTCTGGTGGGTGGGACCGCGCACACCTAACTACGTGTAAACTGATTTATCTCTTGTACTCTGTTTGTCTAACAATGTAGCGTGCTGGGTAGGGAAGAGGTAGCCAGCCTCCTTGTTAACAAGATTATGAGTGCAAGTGTAACAATTCACTTGCCCGTTCCCGCACAGCTGGGGGTGCAAATACACTATTTGCTCAATTTAACAATTCTCTAAATCAACACTACTTCAATATTTAAAATGATAATATTCACACATTGTCTCAAGACATTACTCTTTTTTATTACGGATACTTTTTCGTAATCATCTTGTCATTAACATGTATTGAACTCAAACATGTGGTCATTACAGACATCATATACATAATATTCACAAAAAACAATAATCTTTGTTGTTGTTTTCCCAATGCATTTCGGGATAATCCTATCCCTTCGTCAGGGGAACTGAAAATCAAACATAAATTCCAGTGTTAAACATACAAGGAGGAAAAATACCCAATGGATTATAAATAGGGCTCCCTGTTTTCACTTTTACTGATTTTTACAGATAAATACAGACAGATAACATTCTGTTTCCTGTCTGTATTTATTTTAAAAGCGGAAAAATGCAGATAATTTGGCTTCTTTTGAGTGACTCTCCATGCTGAGATTAATGACTTTCGGGCCAATAGCTGTACATATTGGCAGCATGGGAGTTACAAAGCTCGATGAGATTTGCATAAAATACTGCATATCTCAATATGTATTGGTGCTGTTATGCAAATTTATTATTATTCTTCTATTACCTTTGGCTGTGTAATGTGCTAAAACCCTACAGTGCACTTTTATCTGTCAAATAAATGTGGAAATATACGAGTTATCACATCATCTGTTCACAAAACATAAAATAAATATGGATTAATACCGATAAGATGGGCAAAAAATAAATATGGATAAATACAGACGGAAATGTTCAAAAAATAAATACCATAAAACCGGGAGCCCTAATTATAAAGCATTGTCTAATTGTAACATCATGACCAAACGTTAAAGGGTTGCATTGTAGTGTCCCCAGCTGCCAAATAATAGTGATAGAGAACACACCCTTCACCAAAGAATGTAGTTTAAACAGCGACCTGCCACCTGTTCACCCGAAACAATTGTAAAGACGAAGTAACCACAACTTACATTCACAAGGGAATATGCGTGCTGTCCGATGCCCGAAATCTACGTACGTCAAACGGCTACCTAAATGCATGAAATAAGTGCTTTAGACACGAAATAGAACCCATGCATACTTTAAACATGCGCCTCTGTGGTGAAAATACCTTGTATCGTAGCGGTACACCCGACGTACCGTCCTGGGATATCCTGCACGTCAGCAATACTCGACACACTGTAAACAATCAAATGACCATAAATAACCATCCGCATCACTACTCTCATGAACTGTCACGAAATGACAACCGTTGCCAGCTTACCTATAGCTTCACACAGTAACGACTGCGTCTCCGCATAAACCGCTGCCGGAAGTAAAAGTTCCCGGGAGCAAAGATTCATTTAAACCTATCATAATCGCCAAGATCAAAGACGGCAGCATGAAGCATGTAAAAAGACATGTCCCGTTTACGTGGGGGCCATCTTGTAGTGGTTAAAACTTAATCGAATGTGCGGTGAAATACATCTCAACGAAAAATTACCATCTAAACAACTCAAAAAATACATTCTAAAATGATACTCAAACCAGAACTGCCCAAATATAAACGAAAAGAAAACCTCATGCGCGCTAGACCCAACACACACTAGCGGTGATCACAAGAAAAGCTGACTCCTGATCGTAAAGTGGCCATCACGTGGTGCAAAGTAACTAATGAGTCCACTCGCCAACCTGTCACCACAATGTCACGAGCAATAACCAAGTCAATGCTTGTCAACAACAGTTGTTGCATGAAGTTCTGAAGTACTGTCACTGAAAACAAAGGGCGTGCAGTGAATAGAAATAGAGGCATGCAATGGCAGCTCATGTGAATAGAACAATTGTCATGTGAAAACCAATTTGTACAGATGTATCATCGCCGTCTATAGATGGGACGTGCGATCAACCAAAAAATTAAATATCTTCAATCATGAACCATATTACTTTTAACATCATGAAAAAATTGCGGTACACCCGAGTGTTGGTGTTACAATGTAAACTCATTGTTGCATGAATAGAAATAAGAGGGAAAATTAATGGAACTGAAGAATGGGGGACACTAGTGTGTGTGATCATGTATGGTAGAGTGAACGCTTACCACACATTTTTTGCAACTGTTGAAACAAATTGAGAACAAAGACACTTCCAACGTAATCCTGTGCACAATTGACGTGACCGTATTGTATACATCTATACCATTGGCAGAAGGCATGGAGGCCTGTGAATGGGCATTATTACAACAAACTAACGTACCAGCTAACAAAGTGTTCATTCTGGAGTTACTACAATTTTGCTTACAGCATTCATATTTCAAATGGAAAGACGAATTTTTTCTGCAAATTAGTGGGACCTCCATGGGGTTTTCTGGAGCCCCAGCGTACGGCAATACGTACATGGCGAAATTTGAAAATGATCACATTCTTACTGATCCAGATTGGCAGAAGAATTTACTCTTCTACAGTCGTTTCATCGACGACATTTTTTTAATTTGGTCAAGTACTGGAGAAGAACTAATCAGCAAAATAGTGGAGTTAAATCAGAAAAACCCACGGATTCAATTTACACACCAGATAGACAAACAGTACATTTCATTTTTGGATGTATGGATTACCAATACACAAGGCAAATTTGAGACTTCCGTGTATCATAAACCTACCGATCGTAACAACTCCTTGTTGTATACCAGTTTTCATCCTAAGGCTCTTCTGCACAATTTACCTTACTCACAAATGTTGAGATCTAAGCACATATCATCATCAGCACAATCACTCTCTAAAGAAATGGATCAACAAAATAAAAAATTCTTGGCACGTGGATATCCATTGAGAGTAATTGCTGCAGCTGAGTCAAGAGCTAACAGCATAACCAGAAATGAACTGTTGCAAACCAAACCTAAAATTGACCAGGATAGGCTAGTTTTTGTGCCTAAATTTTCAACAAAATCTGATCAAATCAAAAATATTTTGAATCATCGATGGGAATTGCTCCAATGCGAAACAGATTTTCAAGGTTTGTTCAACAATAAACCTTTATTTGCATATACTAGGAGTAGAAACTTGAAAGAACTCCTAACTAAAAGATCACCACACAGCATGTCTGCAGCAGTTGGAGCTGGTACAAGAAAATGCCACAACTGTGTGCATTGCAATAACATCATCACGGGCCCAACTATCTCACATCCTCAAACTGGAAAAACCATTACATTGCGTGATTCAGCTGATTGCAACTCCATGTTTGTAATTTATTGCATTAAATGTCCCTGCGGCAGAATGTACGTGGGCAAAACAGAAAGAAAGATCAAGGTTAGGATCACCGAGCACAAAAGCCGCATACGCAACAAGAACCTTAACTCGAGTTTGGCATCACATTGGTCAGAATTCAATCATACCATACCACAACTGAGATTTTTGGTACTGGAAAAGATAAAATTAATTCCGGAACGTGATAACTCCAAATGGTTATCACAGAGAGAAATATGGTGGATAACATTTTTGAACACCATGCTGCCTGTTGGATTAAATGACAAGCTTGATATGGCTTGTTATCTTTAAATTGTACTATTATGGGAGCGTTCACTCAACGATACATGATCACACACACTAGTGTCCCCCATTCTTCAGTTCCATTCACTTTCCCTCTTATTTCTATTCATGCAACAATGAGTTTACATTGTAACACCAACACTCTGGTGTACCGCAATTTTTTCATGATGTTAAAAGTAATATGGTTCATTATTGAAGATATTTAATTTTTTGGTTGATCGCACATCCCATCTATAGACGGCGATGATACATCTGTACAAATTGGTTTTCACATGACAATTGTTCTATTCACATGCGCTGCCATTGCATGCCTCTATTTCTGTTCACTGCATGCCCTTTGTTTTCAGTGACAGTACTTCAGAACTTCATGCAACAACTGTTGTTGACAAGCATTGACTTAGTTATTGCTCGTGACATTGGGGTCACAGGTTGGCGAGTCGACTCATTGGTTACTTTGCACCACGTGATGGCCACTTTACGATCAGGAGTCAGCTTTTCTTGTGATCACCGCTAGTGTGTGTTGGGTCTAGCGAGCATGAGGTTTTCTTTTCATTTATATTTGGGCAGTTCTGGTTTGAGTATCATTTTAGAATGTATTTTTTGAGTTGTTTAGATGGTAATTTTTCGTTGAGATGTATTTCACCGCACATTCCATTAAGTTTTAACCACTACAAGATAGCCCCCACGTAAACGGGACATGTCCTTTTACATGCTTCATGCTGCCGTCTTTGATCTTGGCGATTCGGATAGGTTTAAATGAATCTTTGCTCCCGGGAACTTTTACTTCCAGCAGCGGTTTACGCGGAGACGCGGTCGTTACTGTGTGAAGCTATAGGTAAGCTGGTAACGGTTGTCATTTCGTGACAATTCATGAGAGTAGTGATGCGGATGGTTATTTATGGTCATTTGATTGTTTACAGTGTGTCGAGTATTGCTGACGTGCAGGATATCCAAGGATGGTACGTCGGGTGTACCGCTAAAATACAAGGTATTTTCACCACAGAGGCGTATGTTTAAAGTATGCATGGGTTCTATTTCGTGTCTAAAGCACTTATTTCATGCATTTAGGTAGCCGTTTGACGTACGTACATTTCGGGCATTGGACAGCATGCATATTCCCTTGTGAATGTAAGTTGTGGTTACTTCGTCTTTACAATTGCTTCGGGTGAACAGGTGGCAGGTCGCTGTTTAAACTACATTCTTTGGTGAAGGGTGTGTTTTCTATCACTATTATTTGGCAGCTGGGGACACTACAATGCAACCCTTTAACGTTTGGTCATGATGTTACAATTAGACAATGCTTTATAATCCATTGGGTATTTTTCCTCCTTGTATGTTTAACACAGGAATTTATGTTTGATTTTCAGTTCCCCTGACGAAGGGATAGGATTATCCCGAAATGCATTGGGAAAACAACAACAAAGATTATTGTTTTTTGTGAATATTATGTATATGATGTCTGTAATTACCACATGTTTGAGTTCAATACATGTTAATGACAAGATGATTACGGGAAAGTATCCGTAATAAAAAAGAGTAATGTCTTGAGACAATGTGTGAATATTCTCATTTTAAATATTGAAGTAGTGTTGATTTAGAGAATTGTTAAATTGAGCAAATAGTGTATTTGCATCCCCAGCAGTGCGGGAATGGGCAAGTGAATTGTTACACTTGCACTCATAATCATAGTCCTCTTCTAGCCATATTCAATTGGTGGAGTCTCTATTGAACATTTGTTTCCTGTCTGTTAGGCAGTCATTCTTTTGAGAAAGCAATTGTATCTATATTTGCTATGGTCCTCTTCTCAGTTGCAGTAGTCTCTCAATCTAGTTCTCATTGATTCTGATAGATCAGCTCTTTGAGCCTGTGCTTTTGTCTGGCTTTGGTAGATGGAAAATAACCTTGCAATCACTTCCACTAGGTGGGTCAGTGAGCTTCAGACACTTTTTTAACTTCTCCTCCTTTCACCATATTTTATAAGGCATGGATTGCCCTGTGGGCCAAGCCTGCTTTATCCAGAAGGTAGCAAAAGAATTACTAACTTCATATGCCTTATCCGTTAAAGGATAAAGACCGTCTCCACGGGCTAGACTGTTGTAGGGATTCTGCACATATACAGAGCTATGCACAGGATAATAGGACCTCGGAGTATAGTGGTGAGCCAACCATGCACCTTAGTACCCACAATCCCAATCCGACTAGCTTTAGCGTCTCATTCGCAGCGAAGCTACCAATGATTAGACAACCCAGAACACAGTCTCTCGCAGGACTCGCGGGAGCAAGAACACCCTTTCATAACTCACTCATACTTGTCCACAACGTAAGAGACAATAAGAGACACAGTATAGTTCAAATTGTTTATTTCAACTATCGTGCTCTAACATACAGTACACGTACCAGTACTATCAGCATAATGCATAATGATAAAATAAGAAGCATAGTTATAATTCCATAGAATACAAACGGGGAAAGCATTTCGTAAAGCAGTGGATATAGGGCTAAAATGGCCTTACCACCCTCCCCGTGCTATTAACTAGTTTATTATAAAAATAGAAGACCTCTGGGCTTTGTCAGGCGGACCCTCATACCTCAATATCTAGCTGCAAGGTTTACATCATCAGACAAGCACAGCTCTTCTCTCTGGAAAGGTTTTTCTCCGAGTGTCACAAACAGCGAGATCACAATATTAAAAGCACACAAATTCTTCCAGTGCAGCTGTATTTTGTGTTATGTCTAAGTGCGAGGGGCTGACCAGATCAGCAAGAACAAGGGACGTTGTTTTTCGACCTTGTACATGATGTGCAGACGAAACCCACAGGGAACAGGAGAAAAGGTGAAAGGCAAAAAGACAGACACTTCTAATATAGCCGGGCACAAGCAGAGGCTGGAAAGACAAAGTCACAAAGTAACGTGTGCAAAAAGGCATCATGGCAGCCAGGCCTAAGCTAACTTAGCAATGTAGACAATGAGGCCACAAACAACACTACACCCTCCCCTGGTCAGTCCATAGGCTAAGACATAGGACGAAAACAGAGTTCAAATAGATGGAGCAGAATGTAAACGTCTATTTTGGAATAGTCCCCAATGAAGGACTGTGAATGGGAAAAAAAAATGCAGGACAAAAAAAAATTCCAGTTAGGCCCAATAAAAAAATCCAGAGAGGCAGGACGCTGAAAGCGGAGGCCCCCTAATCCATCAGAGTGTAAGTGCAAAAAACCGCCACACCTTCCAAGAGGACATCGTTGGAATCGTCTGAAAAATGAGACGCCATCCAGTCCAACAAATCAAAACTGCATCCATGTTCCTCACAAGAGGGAGCAGTGATCAGCTTTGCGGGACAACTTGCGTGATACTCAATATAACTTTGTCGTAGGAGAGTCTGAGCAGCCGCCCAGATATCCCATTGCGCCAAAATTCCAAATGCAGCCGCACGTGCCATCAAGCCATCGCCGGAACAGTCCCGTTCATGGGCCTCTAAGGGACCCATCAACTGGCCCAAATCCGGGTCCGACAAAGACGTATTGGAAAGGCAAAAATCCAAGGACCAAGAAAAAGGACATCGGATGTAAGACATCACAGGTTGCACGCAAGTGAAATGCGCAAAGCGAAAAGAAAGTCTATAGGACACACTGAGTGTCGCCAATGGTAGGATACCGAAGCCGATGAGCATGCGTTCACGGAACATCCGGAGTCGACCTTGGTCGAGGAGGCCCCCAGGAAGTGCAGCCATTGCGTAGCAAACAGACCAAAAGCAATATACCAGCCGCTAAGGCGAGGTTCAACGGAAAGCCGCCAAAGACGCTGGAAAAAATAGAATGAATAAAAGCCGGTATTACACCAAATATAGTTTGAAAGGAGGTAACAAGGCCAGAGCCCACAACTTTAAAAAAGTGCACAAGACCTTCGGTTCTAGACGCATTGAAAACACGGTGAATCAGCTCACCGAAATGTTGTGGGAGGTTTGTGTTCAAAAGGGCCTGTATTTCACTGTGGGTACTAGCCACCTGGAGGATGAAGGTCTCCCGTGCGGATGTGAGCATAACCTCCTGGTTCAATAATAGCGCCTTTATTCTGCTCAATTTATTGAAATCCGCCTTCAAAGTCGGAATGGAAGGCCAAATGGAACTATCTATTATGTCGTGCGGGGGAGGAAAAAGCAAATTTTTGCAGCACACAACCCGGTGGGAAACTGTTACAATATAGGGGATGCCGGCCAGCATTCCACAGAAGTCCTGATTATTCAGAAGGAGATAGCTACCATTTGCAAGCACAGTGAAAGTAGGAGATATAGCAGGAGCAGGAATGCCCTTTAAAACACAAGCAAGATTCGGAGCTGAAACATTACAAGCCCCGTGCAATTGAATGTTTTTACAAATTAGGGAATGACCCACCGTAGAATCGCATGATTCTCCCGTGAGAAAACCCTCTTTTCCGTCCCTAAGGCATCTGTACATGAAAGGCAGGGACCAAAGTTCATGCAAGAAGGCACTCCCTAAAGGCTGAAAACGGCCAACAGGATAATGTTTCATGCAGGAACTGAACTCAAATAATGAAAAAGGCAAAGCGATAACCCCGTGTACTAGCCACACTGCAGAGTCCAACTCCGCCACAGAGAACGGTAACGGTTCTATCTTCTTGATATGCAGTAGAGTGTATGTTGCATCTTTCATGGACACGAATTGCTGTTTTTCAGTTAAATTAAACGGCAAGAATAAGGCAGAGGTGTTCAAAAAATGCCAAGGAACTTTACCCATTTTTAGAGTTTGCAAAGTCCATGCAAACTGCATCACTCAACGCAATTGATTTTGACCATGATATAACACAGACACATCATCTTGTACATTATCAACAACAGAGGAAACAATATTCTCTAATGTGTAAATGCGGGAAGACAGGGTATTAATACTATTGTTAACAACAGCAAGCACTTTTTCTAGATTTGCTTGATCGATTTCCCGAAGACGGGAAGCAGCTTCAATTTGCGAAAGCTTCCAGAGTTCATTGTAAGTCTCATAAATGAATCTCTTAGGTCGAGGACCACGAGGCCCCAGAACAAAATCGGACAGATCAATGTTGCCTGATAGGAGGGATAAATGTTGTTTCACAGAATCTAATGAAGAGTGCTGCAACCACTGTTTACACAATTTACCAACAGAATATGTTGTAACAGTACGAGTGTCAGAAAACCTCAGATCTGGCCTATCCTATTTGTAACCAGGAGCTGAGTCATGAAAACGCAGTTGGCAGGCATTAGATGCTATGGGCCAAGCCAACCAGGGTGACTGAACAATCGTAGAGGTATTAAACGAATTGTTTTGAAACAAAGCTTGCAAATTGGTTAGGGAAACATTAAAACGCAAGCTGTCGTTGGGAGTGGAAGACAATGCGGGAATGGAGGGTGCATTCAATTGTTTAGAAGTAGCCAAACCCCAACAGGTCGTTTGATAGATCGTACGATTTAAAAACAAAATCTGGGTCGGGATGAGGCAAGCACAGTGTAAGGCTTGCGTGCCGCGGACCTGCCATGATTTGGTTCCCCAAATAGACTTTAAGTCAATGGTGTCCTGCCAGTGTTCATAACCACCCACTGCCAATGCGTTCAAGAAGGAACCCGAATATAGCAATTTGGTGTGGGTCAACATGATCTTCTGAGCGGATGAAGTGTTCAATTTAAAATAATAGGACCCAGGGTTTGATCTATCAAAGTCTGTAAAGTAAGTAAATTTACTTCATAGAGTTTGGGAGCTACCTGGCAAAGGGGTCGGACAATGTTCCCATTGGGTGTAATTAAAAGGACCCCGAAGTGTACTTGGTTTATGGAGAAAGTGGTTGCCCCAATGCTGGTAACAATATAGGTCAGCATAACTTGCAGAATTAAATACAGATCTTCAGCATTAAAAGCAGCATAATATTTGAAATCAGAAAATAACGATTCAACTGCATGCACATTCCAATCGTCAGAATGAATATTACTTTTAACGACATCACCCATAGAAACACGGAGGACATTTGGTACATTAATAATCTCGGTTGGTCCATGAATTTGGAAATTTACCGCATCCCATACGATGCCATCAGCGACTGGGAAAGCTGAAATGTTCACAAATGTGTGGTCACGCTTCATGATGTGAGAGGAAGAATGCGGAGCCAAAGTTCCAGTGACACAGTTCACTGCAGAGCGTTCTGGTAAATAGTGACCATTAATGAGCAAGAAAAAAACTGTCATGAAGCCAATGGACATGAACAGAAAAATCAGGAACAGTACCAACCAGATGTATGTCCATGGTGGGACCAAAAAATTGTCTCTGAACCAGGATACAAAAATACTGAAGCTGGACGGGATAAGTGATGAGGTGGAATCCGAATCAAAGGAAAAACGGGTTGGGCTCAGTGGCGTTGTTGGTAGGTGTGCCAACGACTCGTTGGCAGGGTATGTATACTCGGTCTCCTCGTTGCAGGAGGAATCCAGGCAGTCGAGCAGGCAATCAGGCAAATCGACCATCTCAATGGCAACATCAGTGTCCGTGTGGGCTGGAGGGCCACAAACATGAGTCCTAGAAATGGCTGGACAGGAGACCGCTGGTGTAACGCTATTCAGGATCGGCCAGATGTTGTAGCTTGACATTGTCCACTGAGATGTATCTGTTGTCCTTGCGACCAGGAAGCGGTGGTAAAATGACAGTACGTGTACCCTTCAAGCCAAGGACTGGAACCGGTGCACGATAAGAGGGGCCAAATTCTTTTTTGTTCTCCACCTTCTCTCGGACCAGAGCTCCAACCTTCGGAAGCCAGCCGGCAACCGGAATCTGCAGCGCAGCGTCTGTGGCTGAAGGTAAATGTTTGTTTGCAAGTTTGTCACGGGCTTCTTGTAAGTCCTGCAACATAGTAGAATGGTTATCTACATCAAAGATTGCGGCTTGCGCCGTTATGTCTAGACCATCAAGGTCGGACACAAACATTTGTATGCCAAAGAGCATTTCGAATGGGGTCCGCCCACCCAGAGATCTTCTAGGGAGATTATTAAGTGCACGTTGTACGCTATACAAGTGGGCCAGCCAGTTCCTGCCAGTACCTAAGACTCTAGCTGTCAAGGATTGCTTTAAGTCACGGTTCATTCACTCCACATCGAATTACCCTCAGGTCTATATGGAGAAGAAAATTGCACCCGCACCCCCAGTGACCCCATTGCGTCCTTGTACGCCTTAGAGGCGAACGCTGGACCTTGGTCGGAATGGAAGGTGCCACAGGCAAAAATTCCCACAAAGACACGCAAATCCCTTATGACATTTCGAGCGTCAGCACTCCGTTGTGGCCAAACCCAGATGAAACGTGTGCACGAATCCACTGCAACTAAGATGTATTTATATGCAGTGTCAGAAGAAAATGGACCGCAGTGATCCAGGTAAACACACCCAAAAGGTTTGTTAGAAATGCAGAGCTGTGTTTGTGGTGGACGTGTAACCGTTGAAGGCTTAATTTGCTGACAAACGTCACAAGAAAGCACATAAGTACGGGTCTGTTTATATAAACCACGCCACCAGTAACGATGCTGCAAGATGGAAACAGTCGCAGATACGCCAACATGGGCCGAAGCCAAGCCTTCGTGTGCGGCCGTTATCAAGGAAGGTCTGCGGTCCGCGTTGGGAATCAGCCGATCACCAACGTCTGGAATTCTAACGTAAGGAACCTGTTCGGGACCTAATTGATAAGGTGTACTTGGAAGGGAAACCCCGTGGGTAATTAGCACCTTCCTTTGTTGCAGCAATAGCTGCCAAAATATCATTATCTATTTTAGTCATGGATCGTGTAACTGCTGCTACTGTGCACGTGGCTACTGCTGATTTGGCAGCTTCATCTGCCAAACTGTTACCTACCGCGTGTGCGCCCACACGCTGGTGGCCAAGGGTGTGAATCCCCTGTGTGAGAGGCAAACGTTGTTTAAGATCTGCCACTCGAACCCAAAGCATCTTATGCTTAATTGTGCTGCCTTTAGCATCTCTATAGTCGTTTTGCGACCAAAAGAATAGGTTGTCATTGAAAGATTGAACACAGTAGTAAGAATCGCATACAATAAGAGTAGTCACGTCTGGATTCGCAAACTCAAGTGCGAGCACCAAAGCACGCAGCTCGGCCAATTGTGCAGTACTGTCTCCTAGTGCCTGTGTATGCACTACATTCGACTTGAACTCTCCGTTCACCATATTTCCTGCAACAATAGCACTCGCTGCGGAATAAGCATGCTTTGAACCCGTGGCCGGTTGTGCCGAACCATCGGTGTAAATAATGCACTTGTACTCCTCAAGCGGCAGCAAAGACAGAGGAGGAGGATGAACAAATTCATACTGTAAGAACTCCTGTGTCTGAAGAGAGGAATCAAAGATAAAAGTGACATCCGGGGACGTCAGAGATGTAGCCCATTGTATCCAACGGGGGTGCAAAGCCTTAGAGTTCGGGACACTTGCCTTCGTCACTGCCTCAAGGGCAGGATATGGTGTTACCACCAAAATGCGTTTTCCCTGTGCCAGTGCGCGTTCCTTTAGAATCGCCATTTGCACTGCAGTCAAAACTTTCTCCACAGAGGAAAAGCGCAACTCCGCTGAAGTGTAAAGATGTGACTTGTATGCAATCGGTACTGTGTCACCTTCGTTAAAGGTTAAGTACATGAAACCCACTGCCCCTGGAACGATTCTAATCACCAGGTTCGTGTGGTTATCACAAGTCAACAAGAATCTAGATTCAAGTAGATCAGACTGCAGAGATTGCAGTATAGAGGAATGCTCAGGAAGCCAGCATGACTTCGAAAAGTTAGGTTGTATCAAGGCATAAAGAGGCTTGATACGCTGGGCATATTCGGGAATGTAAGTACGCCCGAAGTTTAGAAAACCCAGTAATGACTGAAGCTTCTTCAGGGTGGTTGGAGGGCGCAAAAGTGCGCACTTCTCCAAGAAATGGGGAGCTAAGCCCCTACCTTCATTGTTGAGCTCATAGCCCAAAAACAAAACGGTAAATTCAGCAATGTGGGATTTGGCAAAATTAAATTTGTATCCTAAGACCGCAAATTCAAGAATAATGCGGTCCACACGTGAAAGATGCGGCCATAATTCGTCGTCTGTCAGATAGATATCGTCAACGTACGAACACGCATCTGGGTCTATGCTATCCAACAAAGAGACAACACGAGCGGCGAACACACCCGGGCTGTTCTTGTAGCCCATGGGCAAACGCCAAAATTTGATCTGTTTACCACCGGAAGTGAAAGCGCTCCATTGGCTGCACTCCGGGGACAAGTTGTGCGTGTAAAATCCATTGGATAGGCCAAGTGTCGTTTTATATTTTTTACGAACAAGACTGTCTACAAGCGCAGAACTGTGGGTATTTTGTACCGCAAAGGTCCGACAGTGAGAGTTCAAGTGTCGGTAATCCAAAACTAGGTGGTACGATCCATCGGGTTTAGAAACCGCAAAAAGGGGATTATTCATTGGTGATACGCATGTTTCAATTACTCCTTGATATTCTAACTGTGTCAGAATGTCGGAAACGGGACCTTTAGCTTCCCGCCGGATGGGATTTTGGGGTTCTGGCTGTGGCAGAGAGCGCAAGGGAATATCATGGGGTGGAGAGTCTTCATCCCAGCCCACGTGATTACGGTATAACGCCGGAGCCAGGGCCCCAGCCCATTCAGCTGCGAGAGCCTCCACTTTGTCCTTGGGGACATGACGAGAAAAGCTCTGAAGGATTACCTCCTCCCCTCTTCGAGCAGCAAGTACGAATGGGGGCGGCCAATCCGCCTCTGCCAACAAAATATCGTAAGAAGAGGTCAGATTCTCCCAAAAAATCCCTTTAATAACACGCTCCATGTCACCTTCTATTTGAATGACAATATTAAATAGTCTGTCAGGGGGTGCCACTCGGGTGTCAGCTGTCTCGACAGTAATGAATGTATCAGTTGCTGTCGCCTCCACATGAGGACGCAGTGCCTCCCGCACTATGGTAACTTCCGCGGCGCTGTCTAGTAGCGTCACTGCCCACGTCCAATTCAGGAGTCTCGTTCTCACCGTCTGTGGCATATCTCGCTGTTAAAGCAGCAACTTTTTTCTTCTGAAACTGTGGGCGAGAACTTGGAAATTCTTCTGGTTTCCCTCGGACTTGTTGTCGAGGTTGGTCTCGTCCCTGTGGAGCCTCACGACCCCTGCCTCTATCCTGGCGTTCTCCACCACCAGTCTGGGAGGTCGATGGTGCCTGTGGAGAACGAGGAGAACGCGGGTCAGGGACTTGAAATCTATCTGGAGATTTAATTCTTGCCCTGTTGCGCAAATCATAAGTGCGTTTAGAAGATATGGAAACCGGGGACGCAGCACGCGACCCTGTTTGTTTCTGTTGCTTACCCTGTTTCTTCAACCTCCAGCTCTTTTTAGTAAAGAACGGTTTCTCATCTTTCTCAGACTGAGTTTTTTGTTGTGGCTGTGATTGAGTTTGCGTTTTAGCAAAAGGCTTAACTCCCAGACTATTGCGGCCAATGGTTTTATAAGCCTGTGCAATAATTTTCGGTAATTTGCGTGGCTTGTCCGGTTCCGGGACCAAAGCCAAAGCATTAGCGACTTGAAAGTTGACTGCATCCCCCTTGACGTTCGCAAGGATTAGATCAGCCACTACATCGAACACTCCCACCAGTCTCATCCCCAATTCCACAGCCGCCTCAGGGCCATGTTCATCCTGCACTCGTTTAATTACAGAGGGGAGTACTGTCATGGAAGGGGTGCCGAAACACTTCGCATATACTGCTGCGAATACCTTGCCCCAGTTGTTGCATTCCGCCAACTCGGGAATTAAGTCTTTTGGCAAACTAATCGTTAAAATCCTGTGTTTTTCCACAGGAGAAGTATTTGGAAAAACTGCCTCCAGCTGGTCAAATTTTTCTGCAAGCCAATAAGGCAAATCATCCTTATTTTGTGGGCGCTTGCCCATCACCGAATTAACCATGACGGGACTTATGGTTACACCGCCCGGTCCAGCTGGATGCGCCGCAACTCCAGGAGGGGCTCCCTGGACGTTGCCAGTAACATATTGTACCAAAGCTCTGTGAATGCGTATCAAAGACGTATGTAATGCACGCAGTTCATCAACCGCAAGCGTCAAATAACGCGGATGTGGGCCAAGTGGCCCCGTCTATTGATAAGGGGCCTAAACGAACCGGGGTGACCGGATGTGGGAGGGCGCCATTAAACCAAATACGGTGTTGCCATGCCGTAAGTGGTACTTCAAGAGCCTGATAAGGCCGATAAGCATTGGGTAGGGCAGTTGGAGCGTACACATGAAACAAGTACTCTTCGGGGTCCGTCCACTGCCGGAAAAGTGACCCAAGAGTAAAACACTTCAAAGTGGTGAGCCAGGTCAGCCTGCACCACAAAGATGAGTGCGACACCCGCGTCGGTCACTCCATAAGCCAATAAATGAGCCCGGAGCGCAGCGCGGCTATGTGCCGGTATATTTACATTCGCCATTAGGACTATGAATGTTCGACAACGTAATTTGAGGCAGCGCAATATAGGGTTAACATAAACACCTTTTAATAACTTCAAGCTTGAAAGAACCTATAAAAACATCAATATAGGAGGTATCACCCTCACACACGTTTCCGGAAGTGTATGCGAAGGGTGTTGTGGACAAGCACAAGCACTACTCAAGCGTCTCGCAGATAAGAAGCCCACCATGTTGGTGGCGTCATGTTGTAGGGATTCTGCACATATACAGAGCTATGCACAGGATAATAGGACCTCGGAGTATAGTTGTGAGCCAACCATGCACCTTAGTACCCACAATCCCAATACTACTAGCTTTAGCGTCTCATTCGCAGCGAAGCTACCAATTATTAGACAACCCAGAACACGGTCTCTCTCAGGACTCGCGGGAGCAAGAACACCCTTTCATAACTCACTCATACTTGTCCACAACGTGCGTTATAAGAGACACAGTATAGTTCAAAGTGTTTATTTCAACTATCGTGCTCTAAGATACAGTACACGTGCCAGTACTATCAATATAATGCATAAATGTTAAAATAAGAAGCATAGTTACAATTCCATAGAATACAAACGGGGAAAGCATTTCGTAAAGCAGTGGATATAGGGCTAAAATGGCCTTACCACCCTCCCCGTGCTATTAACTAGTTTATTATAAAAATAGAAGACCTGTGGGCTTTGTCAGGCGGACCCTCATACCTCAATATCTAGATGCAAGGTTTACATCATCAGACAAGCACAGCTCTTCTCTCAGGAAAGGTTTTTCTCCGAGTGTCACAAACAGCGAGATCACAATATTAAAAGCACACGAATTCTTCCAGTGCAGCTGTATTTTGTGTTATGTCTAAGTGCGAGGGGCTGACCAGATCAGCAAGAACAAGGGACGTTGTTTTTCGACCTTGTACATGATGTGCAGACGAAACTCACAGGGAACAGGAGAAAAGGTGAAAGGCAAAAAGGCAGACAGTTCTAATATAGCCGGGCACAAGCAGAGGCTGGAAAGACAAAGTCACAAAGTAACGTGTGCAAAAAGGCATCATGGCAGCCAGGCCTAAGCTAACTTAGCAATGTAGACAATGAGGCCACAAACCACACTACAAGACTCTAGTATGGCGGTCGGTCGCGGAATCCACAGGATACACTTTTTCGGTTGAATGAGTCTGCTGTTGGAAGTCAACTTGGAAAGGCTGTAATGAAACAGAAGAGCTCTAGGTGTTTATCCATGACTGTAAGACACTGCTACAGACAAAGTGTAAGTTCACCCCTGAGGGTTTTCAGGACCATTGTACCAAACAGCGGAAGGGCTACTACCTCTACTCTCATGAGGCATATTCTATTACAGTGAATTTTGGTCCTCCGAGCACTCTTTTGCTAAACACTGCTGTATTGTTTCAGAAGAGCAAGAAGAGTTCCAGCTTAAAAGGGTGGACCTCCAATCTTTCTTAATGTTATTCCTGGGATGATCCCAAACCTTGTCCCTTTCAAAGATTCCCATGGAATTGGTCCATTTAAGTCTTCTGCGGGAGAGCGTATTCATTAGAAGAACAATTAATGTTCTTTCTGATGGATACAAGAGCTGCTTTCCATCCTAACTTCTTCCCTGATGTTGTTGGTGTTATGGGAGTGAGTGAGTGAGTGAGTGAGTGAGTGTGTGTGTGTGTGTGTGTGTGTGTGTGTGTGTGTGTGTGTGTGTGTGTGTGTGTGTGTGTGTGTGTGTGTGTGTGTGTGTGTGTGTGTGTGTGTGTGTGTGTGTGTGTGTGTGTGTGTGTGTGTAACGCATTACATTGCATTTATGACCACATTTTACTTCAAGTAAATATGAGAGTATTTTGTTATGCATATGATGCATCTCATAGATCTAGAAATTTATTGAAGCACAGAGAAGTCACCAGCACTGTGATTTATCTGTGCTTCAAAAATTTCTAGATCTATTGCTGCGTGTAGATCTGTGAGAACAGTGCTGCTGACCATCATGGTTGGTGTCTAACAACTCATCAGACGTGGCAGAGCAAAATACAAAACATATATGTATATACATATGTACAAATATATGTGTGTGTGTGTATATAATATGTATGTGTATATATATATATATGTATGTGTGTGTATACGTTTTGCTCTGCCATGTCTGATAGAGTTGTTAGACACCAACCATGATGCTCAGCGAAACTCTATAGCGCTGGTGACTCATCTGTGCTTCATACAATTTTTAGATCTATACTTGCATGTCGATCTGTGAAATGTATCATATGTATAAAAAATACTCTCATATTTACCTGAAGTAAAATGTAATCATAATTTGCAATGTAATGCATTAACATGTAAAGTTTTCCAGTCTGTTTCTCTATATTTAAATTGTTATCTAGATTCTAAATATTCCCCATGTAATATTGTTTTTCAGCAAAATTACATGGGGTATAATTGTGGATCCCTTTGTATATCTCTAGAGAAACGTCTTTAAAGAAATCATTATACTACATTCAAATGTAGAACAAAGGTCCTTTGATGACTACTCCTTTCATGCATCAGCTTTTGCTTTAGTCCAGTATTTTTGACCATTTTTGTTATATTCATCAACAATAATAAAATAGTTGTTTTTGCCTCTCCCCATTGAAAGCCATAACATGAGAGTATTAGCAAAAGAAATGTTAAGACTACATTGGTGTTCTGTGCACCTTGCTTTCTCTGAAATTTAATGCCATACTTTCTGTAGGCATTCTTGATGAAAAAGAAAAGTTTAGCAACTACACAAACTCATTTGGAAAGACATTGGCAAAAAAGATATGTTACCTGAGCTTGTCCCAGGTTTACATTGGCACATGACAAGAACATTTCAGATATTTTTTCGAAAGAACACATGTAAATCAATCTATTCGGCAGGGGTTGGTGTAATGGTAGGATACACTAGACTCTGAAGAGTTGCACCTCATTTAATGTTTAGAAAGCTGAAACTCAGAAAATGTCTTGCCAGGATATGTCCTGATGATGCAAGTCAGAAGAGTTTTTGCCTTCTGGTATTTTTCTTTTAACCCTCAGAGCTCTTTTTCAAGCGGTCACTAAGCCCCTTGTATGCAAGTTCATATATATGGACCATTATGGAAGCAACCTTAGATCTGCTGGATGCTCAGCAGGGTAAATTTAGATGTGTGGGATTCCCATTTTGCTGAGAAGTCAAAGACAACCACAACTATAGCTGTATTGTATAACTAGTTATTTAATACTAATCCAGACCCTAATGAAAGGCCTTTGCAGCGAATATTAAAAACAATGTAGTACCAGTTCCAGCAATTTATAAAATAAAAAAAATACAATAATGTTCCTAAATCAATTTAGAAAAATATAGAAATAGTTATTGAGCTGAAGACACCAAAATGGTCAAAATTAGATAAGGGGAACGAAAGACATACATTTTGAAGCTTTTAAAGCAAAACGTTCCTATATAAAAAGTAAAGCACCAATGTAAAGTATCAGTTCAATGTTGACTGGGACCTAGTTTTGATTTCAGGATGAACAATAATGGTGCGGACGTTAGATACACCAAGCATGTCGATGAATTTAAGGTTTTATCGTGGGACTTCCACTGGGGCAAGTTCCTAAACTGAAGCCTGGAAGAGTCTCTCAAAGTTGTATCCATCATCATCTAGTTCCCACTGAAGCCCTAAATGTTGGCACCAAAACCTCCAAGCTGGATTTCATAGATGCTGAAGTCGCTTCACCACTAGGATAGATGTGCCTCCTCACGCCGTTCCAATGTTTTACCTTTGGATTTTGTCACTTTTTTGGTTTTCAAAATCCAACAGCAGGTCAAGGCTGGAAGCTGTTGTAGGATCGAGCTGCATGAGGCTCGATACCTTTTCTGCAAATTTCTGCTGAATCAGATTTCAGCGCCGCAAAAGGCTCCAAGTAGGACAAACCCACTGATAGTACACCCTTTCTGGGCAAGCCCCAGAACTCACCTTTCCCTGTCCTCTGGAAGAAGAAAGATGACTAAGTCCCACTTTTCTCCAACTGCTGGTAAAGTTCCTTCTGGTCACTCCTGCAGTCCTTGGGTCCTCAATGCTGGCTTCTAGGCACCAGCGCACCTCCTTCTGGGTCCAGTCTTCTATGGTTAGCTATGCCCTCTTGGAGTCAGGAGCCCTTCTGCTTTTGTGCCCTTAAACAGACCCCCCTGGATATTGCAGCATGGATTAGCAAATTTAGCAGCACAAATATGGAAATTTAGCGGCACAAATTTGGAAATTTAGCGACATTTTTGCTGCACTTTATTTTACTCCTAATCATTCATTTTCAGCCTTAAATCAATGGACACTGTTTTAGCAGAGTATTCCACTTTGAAATAGGCAACCTGGGATATGGAATAGAGGAAGCAGCCCACAGGTGAAGGCTGTTATCCCTTGGAAATTCAATCCTCCATTTGCTTTAGTATAGGTTCTGAGTAGCCCATCAAAGATGGCATTGTAGCATCCCATAGGAAATGGCATTCTAGAACCTACCTTAGTGTATGCTCTGGGGGATCTAGATTGGCGTGACAGGGAGATACCCCAAAGATTGGAAATTATGCAACCAGTCACAGTATATGACCTGTTGAATCCACTTGGGAGCAGCAGAGGAGAAACTCATAATAAAGGCACTATACAACCGTGCAATACATATTACTACACGTGAATAAAACATCTTGGCATATGACACACTGTCCAGTGCAACGAACAATGGATTGTGATGCTTGCCTTTAGAATGGCGTGCACTGCACACTGTACCAATTGATATTATGCACTTTCTGTGAACACCGTAAGTGCACATTCCATTTTTTGTGTTACTGATCAGAGTGGAAGCTGAGCTCTGAATTTTCCTGAGCCTGTGACTTAGGGATAGCCCATCGGAAGAGTAGTTAGAACAGCCTGGGAAGGCGCTTGTTTGGTACAAATGTCTGATTGCACTTATTGATGCTGGGTGGCAGTCATGATGGTTGTTGCCCCAAATGTACATGATCAATCTTGGATGCTGTGAGTACAGAAGCAGGGTCATATTTAAGAGCGGATTCTCACAACAGGTGTCAGTCTATGCCTTCAGTATCATTGAAACCGTCAGAAGTGGGCTAGATTTTTCACCTCCACCCATAAGTAGGCATTCCTAAGTGTGAAGAGCAGCTGAGTCACCAGGCCTTATTATCAGCATAAATGTTTCCAAATCAGACCTTGGCCAGCATGTGAGCATCCCCTACCTGCATCTAAGAACCACCCATATAAGACTCCTCATAAATGTTCCAGTACCATCTGTATTTTTTATGTATATATTTTTAGGTCTGGGTTTTGTTAGTGCAGCTATTGCTAACAATATACCAAGAGGGACCTTTGCATCCGGCCCTTTCAACCACTGGTTTGGGCAGGCTTTACACTACATTTATCGCCTGCATCTCAGGGGAGAATGTCTGAGGCCTGTTGCAGTTGCATTTAGTGCCGTTTTAGTTTGTCTCCGCATTCCTTCAATTTTGCGGGCACTTTTGTAAAAATCGCAGCATTTTTACAAAAGTGCCGATTTCGCGGCAAACTGCGAAATCGCGAAATCCTGGAGGGTCTGCTTAGAGCCAACCACTTGGCCCTTGTTGAGCATTTCCAGGACCAGTATATCAGGACTCCTTAAATCTCCTTCTAGCAGACAGTCAGAGTCTTTTATCTTCAAAGTGTTTACCTTCCTACAACTGCGATTATTCTGAGGTGGTGGTGGGGGCAAGGTAAAAGTCTCATCCTGTACACTAACCAGTAATCAGAGAATTTCCTAACCCCAATCATGACTTCACTCAGACTATCTCTGCCTCCTTGTTCAGTACTTCCTTTCTGGTTTATTGCAAAAACCCCAGAAGCCCTATATCAAAGATGGCTGTTCTGTTCCTCCATTGTGGAGTCAGACAATCTAGCATGTCTTCTAGAATGAGTGGGAGCAGTTCCTGCCAGACCCAATCAGCCTCACCAAGTCAAAAGAAGTTCTAAGGCTGCCCTGTCTAGGTTATTCCTGTCCCCAACTTAGATGGCTAATTCCTTTTAAAGTGGCCAGTTGTTGACAGCACCCCAGTCTTCCTCTGCGCGGATGCCAAGCCATTGTTCTTTAGGAGCAGTATTGTTAAACTCCCAGCCAGTATTTTGTTTTGGGCCTGTGGAGTAGAGCTGAGATGCAAACTGGTTCTCTACAATTTTTCTTGCAGGCGCCTTGTTCTGTACACAGTTTCTGTCAGGTGGCAAAAAGTAAACTTTTTAAAAGTTACTTTTCCACTGAAGTTATCAAATTTTTTTTTTTTTTTTTATAATTCTTTTTATTAATGACAAGCTTATACAATGTACACACTTTTACAACATTGGCGACCATAATTGGATCACTGGTGCGAAAACATACAACAGACCTTGAGTCTTTTCAATATTGTGACAATATTAGCAAAATCCATATTACAATGAGACTACCCTGAATCTTGTCTACGACTATTCTGTGGGGGTTCACATATGTCTCCCCTATACCCGTTCCAGTTGTCCCAAATCTGCGACCACTTTTTAGGACACCCTCTAGATTCGTACACTGTCCGCTCTGTTAACATACACCAATCCATGTCTTTCCCCCATGCAGTAAATGTCGGTGTTTCCAGCGCTCCCCACAATCTAGCGACGTTTCGTTTAGCAATTATCATACCAAGTGTCACCCATATCCTTTCCCTGCTATTTAGATCAGTAGGGCCCCATATATTTAGGAGACACAACTTTATGCTATAGTCAATTTTGTGATCCATTACTTCCTCCATACATTTCGTCACTGCGGACCAATACTTCTGTATACCTCTACATTCCCAGATGATATGTATGAAAGTCCCTGTCCACATCCCCTTATGCATTCCGCCACAGATCTATAGCCCATCCTTACCAGCGCCGGGCCGGCAAGAAACGTTCTGTGAAGTACTTTCAATTGTACAAGTCTAAGCCTAGAGGAGATAGCAGTCTCCTTGGGGGAGGCTAGTGCTTTTATCCATTCCTCATCCTCCAATCCCGCTACATCATGCTCCCATCTGGCTCGGAGCCTGAGGAGGGGGTCAGACACATTATTGATTAGTTTCTTATAAGTCAGTGAAATGGACTTTTCCGGCATGTGTCCATCCAAAACCCTGCCTTCTAATGGGGAGGATTCTGGCAGTGTCGCACCCTTCGTTATAACAGCTTGTAGTGCGTGTCTGATCTGAAGGTACCCCCCCTCAGCGCCTTGAGACCCTCACGGGTGGGTAGCGCGCTTACAATTCCCTGATTGATTGAAGGTACCTAAAGTACTCAGTGTTGGAAAGGTCGTACTCAGTTTGCAGTTGGGCGAAAGTGACAATTCCTCCTGCCCTCCATAAATCTCCGACCCTGGAAATCCTAATTAAGTCCCAACGGTCGAAGCCTTTAGTGTGTCTCAAATTACCCAGTCGTTCCACGTCCCAGAGTGGGGTGGCCTGTGTGATCCTACCCTCCCAGCCCAGACTCCTCGTCGCTGCCCGCCAAGCCTGGACCGCGTGTAGAGTGGGGCCTGACAGTTTCAACTTGGTGGGGCTAACATATAGAACCCCGAGAAGCTACCCCCGGAAGCAGCCACCTATCCATTTGATATCCAGGGTCCCCTTGTGGTCTATACATGCATTGATTAATTGCGGTGAGTTGCGCCGCCCAGTAGTATCTTTTAATATCCGGGAGCCCAATTCCCGCATCATACCACCCTCGTGTAAGCTTCTGAATGGATATTCTGGGTGGCTTTCCCTCCCATAACAGCTCTCTTTGGGTGCTTTCTATAGATTTAAAGTAATCTGCCCCTACAAGATGAGGTGTGTTCTGCAACACGTATAAAAAGGGTGGTAGGGACATCATTTTAAATAGTGCTGCACGCCCCAACAGGGACAGCGGAAGAGACATCCAGTGTATGACATCACTTCGAAGTCTTTGCAGCGGGGGCAAGAGGTTGCGGTCGTAGAAATGGGCCTTATCCTTAGAGACATATATTCCCAGATATTTGAATCCCGTTACTGCGTGAGCGATAGTGAACCCTTTAGGTAAGGAGGGAAATCCACCATTGAGAACATAAATGACTGATTTGGACCAGTTTATACTATATCCGGAATATCTCCCGAACACGATAAAGATGTCCATCACTCTATTCAGGGAAGCAGCGGGGGAGGCCAAATACAACAATATGTTGTCTGCATATAATGAAATACGGTCTTCCCAGTCCTCAGCCCACTTGAGTCCTCTTATGATAGGGTCTTTCCGTATCCACATCGCAAGTGGCTCCAGCATGAGGGCAAAAAGCAACGGGGAGAGAGGGCAACCTTGCCTGGTGCTCCTCCCTAGCGGAAATATTGGGGACTTTCGATTGTTAGCTACTATTTGGGTCAGGGGATCTTTGTATAATAGCTGAATCCAATTCAAAAAGCCCGGGCCAAATCCCAATTTCTTTAGCACAGAAAACATATAGGGCCATTCGATCGTGTCAAACGCCATGGCTGCATCAAGTGACACCACCCCCGCGTCCTCCCTTATTGTATGTGCTCGGTCCAGGACTCCGTGTAATCGTCGCACGTTTAGTGAGGTATTTCTGGCTGGCATGAAGCCAGATTGGTCTGGGTGTACTAGGTTGGTTATGACTTGCAGTAAACAGGTGGCCAGTATTTTTGCTAGGATTTTGGCTTCCGCATTAAGCAGCAATATTGGCCTGTATGAGGAACATTCAGTCTTAGACTTACCACTTTTATGAATGACCACTATGGTTGCTAATCTCTGATCTAGGGGGAGTGATCTTTTATCCCGACTCTCTTGAAACATTGTGGTCAGGTAGGGTGCTATTTTACTGGAGGCTAGTTTTATATAGTTCAATAGGTAAGCCGTTCGGTCCAATCGCCTTGCCCGCACTCAGCTCTTGTATGGCACATTCTACCTCCGTACTTTTGAGGTCTTGCTCCAAGTCCACCCGGTCCTCGTCCGAGAGCCTGGGCAGGGAGATATCTCCCAACAATGAATCCGCGTCTGTAATTGTGTGAGACGTCTGGGATTTATAAATCATGCTATAATAGTCCCCGAATGTGTCCGCGATCTCCTGCGGTTCAGTCAGCGTCGGGCCAGATTCAGCCCTGAGTTCTACCACTAACCTTTTGCTTGCTCTCTATGGTCCAGCCAGGCCAGTAGTTTCCCAGCCTTGTCCCCCACCTCGTAAATTTTACTGAGCGTTGCCTTGTGTTGCGCCCTGGCAGCATCAGCAGCCAGGTCTGTATATTCTTTTATCTTTAACTTTAAGGAATGTCTGACCTCTTCTGCATTCGAGTCTCGGAGCTCCCCCTTCAGTTGCAAAATATCAGCTTCTAATCGCACCAGCGTTGCCTGTTTCTCTTTCTTTCGTCCTGCAATGAGGGAAATAGTAGATCCCCTTATCATGACCTTAAAGGCCTCCCACAGTGTCTGTGCTGATTCCACCGAGTTCTCATTTTCGCGAAAATAAAGCTCAGTTTCCCGTACAATTTTTCTTTTATATGGGGGATATTTAGATACCACGGGCTTATTGGGGCTATCCTGCCAATCCTCGGCTCCCCCACCTCTATCCTAGCCAAGGTGGGTGAGTGGTTTGATATACCTCGTGCCAGATGGTTTACCTCTCTGACCTGTTTTAATTGGTCTGCCAGGGTTATGATGTAGTCTATCCTAGACATACTACGATGGGCCCCCGAGTAAAAGGTGTACTGCTGGTCTACGTGGTGGAGCGCCTTCCAAGTATCTACCGGCCCCATTGCTCCCAGAAAGTTGTGAATTTGCATTCGTGCAGGCAGCAGGTCCTTTGGGGGCCAACGATCTAGTCTGTCCGACACAATGGAGTTAAAGCCCCCCCCCCCTACAAGGAGTCTCCCTTCAGGCAGGGTCAGCAGTAGGTCACCGAGGTCCTTGAAAGCTGATGCCTGTAGTCCTGGTGGTATATATACTGAGACCAAGTTCAGTATACGGCCTTCCCATCTCCCTGAGGTCGCCACGAATCTACCCAGGTTGTCTGTCCATGTGCGATCTATCGTCATCTGGAAGCTTTTCCGGACCATAATACCCACCCCCTAGGAGTCAGACCCAAACGCAGAACGTGCCGCTAATCGAAAGCCCCATCTGGTCAGTGCCTTGCACGCATTCCCTAGTAAGTGTGTCTCCTGGAGCAAGACCACATCAGGCGAATGCCTTTTTACATACTGAAGTACTATACCCCTTTTTAACTTGTCCCCCAGTCCGTTAACGTTCCAGGACATCATTTTAAGTCCCTGCTTCATTTGTGGCCCCATTTCTGCTTACATGGACACTTTGTGCTGTCAAGGGAGCCTCACCGAGCATCCCCCGGTCTGATTCAGCAATGTGCAGTTGTCTAGCATCTATTAACATCCGCTTCTCAGCGTAAAGTGTGTGAGTCTCAATAATACCTTCTTGTTGTCGCCTGTCAGTGTTGTCTAAACTGAACCTAGAACCTAACAAACATCCCCCCCTCCCTGTCTCCATAAATCACTGGCTGCATCATTATACAGTTCTTCGTAGTAGCAACAAGAATCCATGGCAACAGGAGTCCCACCCCCCCAACAAACCGTAAATTCACCCCCCTCCCTGCCTCCCTGCATGGCGGTAGTGGAACCTCCCGCCCCCCAAACTTTGCTGAGTGCCTATCGCCCACCCCTGAAACTTGTGGTGCGTGAGCCAGCCCACACCCGACCAGCATTCAGTGTTTGTGAAATACTGCGTTGAATGTTTAGTCTCCTGGGGAACCCCAATTCGTCGTTCCATTGTACTATCCCAGGACCCTACGAAGGGATTGTCACTCACAGGGCACTCTACCTCACTCACATGGCCACTGGAGAGGACGAGTCCCCAAAGGCCTGGCTAGGAGGGCTACTCTTGCAATCCATTTTGACCTTAAAGGATACAATACAGTTATTATTTGCCACCAGTAGCCATCAAGTTGTCGCCGGATGTAGTCTCCGCATTCCGTTCCGGCCGTGATTGCCCCTGTCGTTCTCTCAAACCTTGGTGGGTCTTCTTTCCCGCCGTGCGCCATCCTTCATGCCAGTCCCATGCTTCCTCGGGGGTGTCGAAGAACCACACTTTACCTTCTGCTTCTACCCGCAGCCTGGCAGGGAAGAGCATTGCGTACTTGATGCCTTTCTCCCGCAGGGCACTCTTTACTCCGAGGAAATTGCGTAGTTGATGCTGCACTTTGAGCGCAAAGTCCGGAAAGAAGGTTATCTTGCTATTTTCGTATTCAATTGGTGGCGCATTTCTAGCCATTTGTAATATGATGTCTCTGTCCCTGTAGTTGAAAACTCTGGCTACAATAGGCCTCGGGTGCTCCAGGTTTAGGCCTTCCGCCCGGCACTCTATGTACCCTTTCGAACGTAAAGAATTTTGATAGTCTTGTGGGCTTTAGGTGAGTCGTGATTAGTTCCTCTACAAATAAGTCAGTCGTTTGCCCTTCAGCGCGTTCCAGCACTCCTAGGATTCGGACGTTGTTACGTCGTGAGCGCCCTTCATATTCGTCAAGTTGAGCTTCCATCCTCTCACTTTGGGCCTGCAGATCATTCATCTGCTTCTGGAGGGTTGTTGTGTCCTTGGCCAGAGAACTGGTAGTCGTTTCGACATCTTTAATTCTAGTGTTCATGTTGCGCATGTCTGCCCGTATTAAGGAAACCTCGGCAGAGACTGATTCCATTCTGGTTTCCAAAGATGTTCTGACTGTCGTGATAGCTGTCATTATATCCTGGAGGGTTAGTTCAGTCAAGCCATCCTTTTCTTGCTGTTTCTCCGGTGACTCATCCACCTCTTTATCTTTCAAGCCCACACCTTTTTGCCAGGCGTACTTATCTAGTTTGGCTTGCATTGTGGATTTGCCACTCCTTCCTCCGGCCATCTTGGGTCTCTGATGATATCGGGAGTGTTCGCTAATCGACCCGCTGGCAACTGTTCTCCACCGCGTGTCTAGGGGCAATGAACAAGCGTGTGCTTGTTTAGTCTTCTTGAGCGTTCTAGTTTGATCCTCGTACTTTCCCTTGTTATCCCCCCACAATAGTGGCTTCGGACTGTGGTTGATTACTGCTTAAATGCCGATTACGCCGATGTAACGCCCCCAGGGCACACCCGAAGTGCTATGAGGCCCATTTCCGCCACTAGACGTAGACGTCTCACGGCGCCGGGAGATTACCTTGTGTCTCAGGAATGACAGCCGTCTTCTGGACGGAGGACCTTACGACTCTGTCGCGCCTCAGCACCTCTTCTGCGCTGTCATTCCAATGTTGCTTCCCTGCCACGTGAAGGGGCCAATCGGCACACTTTGCCCAGAACATTTTATAGGAAGGCCACATTCAGGCCCGAAAGAGGCGGTGATATTATCGCAGGGATGGTGATGTAGGCGATTAAAGTTAACTCTAGTCAGGAGTGTTGACAGCACTCTAGGCCACTGCGCCCCCAGGCCTCTCTCAATGCGGCGCCTTGATGCTTTTCCCAAACTGCCGGTATGATGCGGGGTAGGGCGGGGCGGGTCCCGTGATTGCTCGGTACCCTCGATCCCACTCTCTGCCAGCCTGCCAGTATGCGCGCCTCTCACGACCGTGCGTTTACTACCGGTGCTCCCCAGTACTCACAGCGCGCTGGACGCTTATAGCTGCGCCATTTATGGACCCGCTGATTCTTCGTGTGGACGCCGGGGACCTGGACAGTTCGCCTCCGCTTTTCTTTATCCCGCTTTGGACCGTGATCAGGTCAGTTTTGAGATTGCCCCCTCAGCAGCAGCACTCACACGTTCATTTCTGGGCTCCGTTGTTCGTGCCGACGACTGGGATTTAAGCGCCCCTCCCCCTCTTCGGGAATTTCACAGCCGAGCCCGGCAGCCGTGCAGTGGAGCCGATCTTCACTATGGCGTGTCCGATTTTCTCAGTTTCTCGACCGGAATGTCCCTAATGGGTTCTGCTACCGCCACAGACTAATTTAGCCGTCATTTTCACCGGATTTTATGTGGATTTTCTTTTGAACGGGTGTGTTCGATCTGAGCCGCTTTAAGGTGCGGCCATCTTGCTCGGTGGTTGGCCACGCCCAAAATTCGATTTTCACCACTGATTTATATTTTTGAAACTAAGTGTACGATACTTCAAAACATTCTTTTTACTAAACCTTTCATTGCTTACAATAACTAAAAAAATCAATTTGACACATTGTAATGACACTGCGTGCCTCCCCCAAGAAATTAGACCAGCGGACCCATTCCCCGACCCAACACTTTTTCCCTCAGGAGTCTGAAATCTCTTCACATCGCCCCTGCCAGTGCCTAGAAAATCTTCACCACCTCCTCCCTCTGTTGCCCCCTGTGAGGGTGGGGGGATGTTAATTAGTCGGGGTCTCTGTGATGTCTCCTAGGCCCCTAACCTTGTTGAATTTCCTCGGGCATCTGCGGGCCTCATACGCAGATTTCTCAGTCTGCATGCACCAATCCAGATTAGTTGCCCAGCGTTCCACTGTGGTAATTTTCTCGCTGCCCCACTGCTGGACTATGTCCGTTTTGACCACCATGAGGGCTGTATTGCACCACAGCAAAGCATATTTGGGTATCTGTTTTAGGTCTGTTCCCCCCAAATTCCCAGCATGGCCAGCGCTGGGCCCAGCGCAATTATCTCCACCATGACCCCTGTCAAATGATCCCCCACCTGGTCCCCGTAGCGTCGAAGTCCCCGGCAGCCCCACAGTGTGTGCATTAGCATGCCCGGATGGCCACATACCCGCAGGGACCCATCTGTATCTATTCTCCCCATTCAGTGTAGTCTGGTCCTGGTGTAATAGGCCTTGTGTAGGATTTTTAATGGAACCAGGCAGAACTCTGCCTATATCGCCACCTCCCTTGGGTGCCTCCAGGGCTCTCCTAAGTCCTCGTCTTCCAAAGCGCCCAGATCTATCTCTTTCAATGAGGACAGTGGTGGTTGACTATTGTTGATTGTTCTATAGACATGGGACACTGCATGCCTGTGAAGTAAGGCCGCCAATACTCTGTTCTATGGGAGTCTGATCCATGACCTCTTGGAGGGCATCCCCATAGCTTGTCAGGGCATGTTTCATCTGGCGGTACCGATAGCGTCGTGTATCGGACAATTCACACTGGGTCTGGAGGTCTTCAAAGGGGAGGGGCCCACCACTCCCCCATACATCCTCCAACTTTGAAATCCCTATTGTGTTCCACTGTGGGCATCCCTCCAGGTGCTGCAGGTCTGCCAGTATCCTAGATTCCCATAGGGATGTCTCTTGCGCCAGTTTTCCTGCCCAACCTCTTTGTGGCCTTCTTCCAGGTCCCAATCATTACCAGTGTGGGGCTGGCCTCGTGCTATCTAGATGCCGTAGGTATCCCCCCTGGACCCATCTGATATCTGTCCGCCTGATGTGCCAGGTCCTGTTAAGGGTCGAAAGCCCACCCATTCACAACCAGTAGCTGGATCGCCCAGTAATACAATTGCACGTTTGGGAGGACAATGCCTCCCTCATTTTGGCCTCTCGTAAGAGATGAATGGGCAATAGGGGAGAATGACTACCCCCCTGCACCCCCACAATACCACAGTAGCAGCCTAGTTGTTGCATCCACTTCCTTAAAGAACTGCTCCAGCACTTCATAAGTAATGTTTTGGAGCACATAGAGAAACTTGGGCTAGGTAATCATTATAAACAGAGCTGCCCTGCCCATTAACAAGAGCGGAATCCCTCGCCAGTGGCAGACATCCGCCTTGTATTCCTGGAGGATTTATTTATTTATTTGCAGAGTTTTATATAGCGCTGGCTAGACCCGGAGGTATCGGAGCGCTTCACATGAGGATCAGCGAGTTACAGGTTACAAAATTACATCAGTTGCAGGAGCCAAGAGTAAACATAGGAGAAAAACAGTGATTACACAATAACAAGAGATATTAACGCAAAGCATAGCCAAGACACACGTCAGATAAGGAATGGAAGGTAGAGGGGGAATGGTAAAGGGGGTAAGGAATGCAGATAGTGTCAGGCGGACCGGCAAGGGGGAAAGTACTTCAAAGGGACGAAGCAGTCAAAGTGAGAGACAGACAAACCGGCTGGGGACCAACGATCCAAAGCACGTGGGGCAGGCAAAGGGGAGGACACAGGATCACGGAGGGAGGAGGAGGGGTAGGGAAAGGAATACAACGGGGAGACGAGGAAAAAAACTATGTCCGATGTCCGGCTGGGTAGGTGACGGCTGAGGGGGTGAACCAGAGCCAAACTCCTCTATAGCTGCCTGAACAGCTCCACCGGGCATCGGCCATGTTGCTCGGTCTCCGCAGTAAGTACAACATTCAAGGTTTCCGCCCGGAGGGCGATCCGTCCAAAGTTGCACCTGGGAAATTCCGCTCAGTCCCATGTTATGTATATACCCAAGTATTTAAAGCCCTCCAGTGACCAGCGCTGGGAGCCTACCCCACGCACCTGGCGCTGTCCAGGGGCAAACAGGAACACCACCAATTTCGTCCAGTTAATGTGCACCCCGGAGTAGTCTATAAAGATAGTCAGGATTTCCAAGATGTGGGGTATGGACTGGTCCGGATCAGACAGATGTAGTATATCATCAGGATATAGCGTCTTCCCATCCTGGGCTCCAACGGAGTCCCTTGATCTGCACATTCCCCTTCACACATTTGTCCTGGGGCTGTAGTGTCAATGCGAAGATCAGGGGCCTAGAGAGGGCACTCCTGACTAGTACCCCTGTCGACGTCGAATTCTGGGGACCCCACCCCATTGACCTGGACCTGCTACCATGGTTTAATGTGTAGGAGTTTGACCCAGGCCAGAAATTCCAGCCCGAACCCCATCCTCACCAGCACCGCCAGGAGGTACCTCCATTCCAGCTAATTGAACACCTTCTCATTCAGCGCCAGTAGAACCGCTGGCTCCCCAAGTCCCCCGTCGCACCAGGCACCCAAACAGCCTTCATAGATTGTGTCTCGTGGATCTATAAGGCATGAAGCCGTACTGATCTGAGTGCATTAGTTTGTCCTCAACCCGGAGCAAATGATTTGCAGTACCTTGGCTAGGATCTTCACCTTCAGGTTCAAGTGCTATTGGCCTGTAGGAGGCACACTGCTCTGTTGGCTTGCCCTCCTTGTGTATCATTAAGATGGTGGCCGTTCGGTTGTTGGAAGGGATTCCATCTGTTTTGCTTTGTATAACATTTCCGTAAGGGGGGCTGTCAGCCTGCCCTTGAGACAGTTATAACATTTGGTCAGGAACCCATATTGGCCAGGGGTTTGCCCCCTGATCAGCCGGCCTATCGCCTCCCTGATCTCCTCAAAAGCTAAGTCCCCATCCATTTCTCTATCATCAGAGTTAAGTACCAGGGACAGAATCTCTGCAATGAATCACAGGCGCTGTTCCCCCCCTTCTGCCTCTGCCCTAGACTCATACAGTGTAGGTGTGCGGCAAACGATTCTGCTATATCTGTTGTCGTTTCGGCCATATCTCCCCCACCATTCACCACCACGGGTACCCACCACTTACCCTCTTCTATGTGTGCTAACCATGCCTCTAGCTTCCCCGTCTTATTCCCCACCTCGTAGAGCCTGTGCTGCTTGGGCCTATATTAGGCCCTTGCCTCACTTTACATCATCCTGCGGTATTCATCCCTGGCAAGGGTGATTTTGTGTGTGAGGTCTGGGTCGTGATTATCTGCACTCTGTTTCCCACTGACATAAACTTTCCTTGAGTGTTGGGACCTACCTTTCCTGTTCTTTTGGCTTTCCGGTGATGTGCAAAATGAGCATCGCTGCATCACTGTCTTGTATGCCTCCCAAAAATGATTTTGGGCTGTATTGAGTGTGCGTTGTCCTGGAAGTATTGTTCTGTAGCTGTCCTCACGACCTCCTTGGTTTGCCAGACGGTCATTTCCCAGTGATCCAGTCTCCAGCTCTGCAAGGCACGGCGTGCCAGGACCAGCAGCCTTGTAACCAGAGGCGAATGATCCGAAATCCC
The DNA here is from genome assembly GCA_963921515.1 of Calotriton arnoldi. Taxonomy (NCBI): domain Eukaryota; kingdom Metazoa; phylum Chordata; class Amphibia; order Caudata; family Salamandridae; genus Calotriton; species Calotriton arnoldi. The sequence continues at coordinate 304,496 of CAWUFW010001187.1, forward strand.
ACGTGCCAAATGATGCGTTTCACCAAACTTGGGCCACTAGGGTCCCGGCACAAAGAAGTAATCTATATGGGACATCGACTTGGCTGTCCCTGAAGCATTAGAGTATTGCCTGCACCTGGGGTTTTCTTCCCTCTGTAAGTCAACCAGCCTCAGCGCCCCTGTACTGGACTGCAGGTGGGTGTGGCCCTCCATTGCCCCCAATCCCCAGATGACCCTATCCCAGTCTCCCTGCAAGGTGAGGTTGAAATCTCCCCCAACTAGCAAAGTGGTTGTCTGGTGCAGGCGGAATATCCAGTCTCCCAGTTTTCCTAACAGTTTAGCCTGCAGTCCTGGCAGGAGGTACCAGGAGGCCACTGTCAAGGATTCCACTTTGAATGCTCTGCCACATAGCAGCCACCGAGGTCCACCCATGTTTTTATGATTCAGAATGGCATGGACCTATGTGCCAGGATCCCTACCCCACCTGATCCAGTCGTGAAGCCTGAGTGTGCAAGGACAGTGTATTGACCTTTCCTCAGGAATCTGCAGTTATTCCCCTTCAGATGTCTCTCTTGGAGCAGGACTATGTCAGGGTTGTGCCGATAGATGTAGTTGGATGCCACCCCTCTCTTCAACTTGTGCCTGAGCTAGTTTACATTCCATGAGAGTACGGTGACATCCTCACTGTGAGTGTCAACCCCCCGCTGAGTCGTCATTGGAAACCGTCATTTTGAGCAGGACATTAGGTCTCCCTGGTCTATGCGTGCATGTGCTACCTCCCATCTTGTTTGTGTCCCCGTGTCCCAACCAGAACCCCCCCCCCACATCCTCAAACTGCAGGTTTAGAACTACCTGCATCCCCAGTGTTCGAGGTGCCTGTCCCCCCACTTCTCCCAATATTAAACCTTGATTCAAACTTTTATGTTCCAATACTCCTTCCGTTCCCCAAAGGAAAAAGTGTTGAAAGTTAGTTGCTCCCTGCCGCCGTCTGGCTGTCGCTCCTCTGTGACTTGTCTCGATGGCGAAACATGGCTGCTCCTCTGCCGTACTGTCTCCACTGGTCGCCATCCCTTGAGCCACTCCCAGGCCTCCTCTGGTACTACATTGAAGAACCAAAAACTTTTAAGCACGTTTGGAAATTATTGTATATTGCAGGTTGTGTTTCCGAAACTGCTCACCTTATCAAATGATCTGCACCGTGCCTGGACCTCCTGAGTATAGTCCGGGAAAAGCATGATTGCATGGTTGTCGACCAGTATGGGGCTCGACTGGCAGGCCGCCTTAAGGATTGCTTTGCGGTCCCAGTAGTACAGTATATGGGCCAGGAGTGGTCTCTGCTTGGCTCCAGGTTTTGGCGGGATCCCTGGTACGCGACACGCCTGCTCGACCATGAAGTGGGCGGATAAGTCCTCTGGTTTCACTATGCGCTGAGCCAGGTCCTCCACAAAACACTCTGCGTCCGCTACCTCCATCCGTTCAGCCAAGCCGGTATTGTTGTGCCTGGAGCGGCCCGCAGCATCTTCAACACGTGTGTGGAGGTGGGTGTTCTTCTCCTTCAGCTGCCACACTTCAGCCTGCAATGTTTGAATGGTCTGTAAGGCTGACTTCCACTGCGTGTACCCTCTCGCAGATCTACTCCATGTCAGCGTGGATCAGTGTCACATCTCCAGTCACTGTGTAAATCTTAGTCCCCAGGACTGCGCAAATCTCTTGGATCGCTTGGAGCAGTTCATTGAGGGAAGGGTCTCCGGCCTCTTCTTAAGCCGCTCCGGTTCCTGATATGTGCCCCTCATGTCTCTAGCCCCTATGCCACAGAAGGCATATTTATCCAGCTTGTTGGACTTTGAAACACTCTACTAGTATTTTGCAGATGAGAGATCTGAAATAAGGATTTTATTCACACCTAGGCCTGTTCATGATAAATCATATTCTAGACAGACTTATGCAGTGAGGGCATATTATTCCCAATAAATAGTATGCCATATTTTTTATATATTAAGCATCCTTTCATTTTTGCTATATATGTGATGGTGGTGGTGTAAATGCACACTGCAGTATACTTCTGTCACTTAACTTCCATGTCAGGTGCTTTTTTGACCATCTGCCATGGCCTTACAGACAAATGATTAAGCAAGTTAGCTAAACACAAAGCACAGCACTTGTTTCAGAGGGAAAGCACAGGTATGATACTACTGATTAGAGTCCTAAACCCAGCAAAAGGAGCCAGGAAAAAACGGGGGGAGGGGAGGGCATGACAGAACGGATGCTCTTTCATGTTAACATAGTAGATCCCTAATATCTTTTTAGAGACTCCCAGAAGGGCCCTAGGCTCCACAGGAGCTGTAGTGGTCCTAAATGGAATAGCTTCTGGATACCTAGTGGCATGGTCCACCACCACTAGGATGTAACTGTGTCCACAAGATGTTGGAGGGTTTAAGGGACCAACAATATCTATCCCTACCCTCTCAAAGGGAACCCCAACCACTGGAGGTGGAATTAAAGAGGCCTTTGTAGTGCCACCTGACTTACCAGTGGCTTGGCAAGTGACACTGGAGCGACAAAACTCCTTGGTCTCTTCAGATATATGGGGCCAGTGAAAGTGAGGGACAAGCCTATCCCAAGTCTTGCTTTGTCCAAGATGTCCTGCAAGGGGAATATCATGTGCTAGGGATAGAAGAAACCCCTGAATTTCTGAGGTATTACCAACCTCCTGGTGGCACCAGGCTTGGGGTCTCTACCTTCAGAAAACAGGAGCCCATCTTCCCATGGGGCTCACTGACATTCCCTGGCCCCTCAGCAGCAGCTTACTCTCTGAGCTGTTCAAAAGAGTGGCAGGATTTCTTCTCCAGGCTCAAGTCTGCCCTTGAAGGGCTCCCTTCCCCCAAGAACTCTACAGTATCATGCCCAAGGTCCTCTGGGACAGTTCCTTCACAGGGGCTGAAGTCATCTCCCTCAGGATACTGATCTTCACTGGGAGTCTGAGAGGAGGATAATTCCTTGCCCTTCCTGCTCCTTCTCTTAGGAGCTAGCTGGTCCATTCTTCCATGATCCAGAGCTCCCTCAGTGCCTAACTGTTTGGCCTGCGCCCTTGTAACAGCAAATGCACTGACAGAGATTCCCATCATCTCTGCATATGTCGTGAACTCCACTACAGACCTGACTGAAGTTTCTAAGTCATTACCCAACAGACAGTCCACAGGTAGGTCTGGGGAAACCACAACTCTTTTAGGGCCAGTTACCCCTCTCCAGCTTAGATTCACAACTGCCAAGGAATGATCAGTCCTGACATTGCTTGCATTGGTCACTTGGTAAATCTGACCAAGTACTATCTGCTCAGGTGACACAAGATTCTCTGTCACCATGGTGACACTAGCCGCTGTGTCCCTGTATGCCACAGCTTCCTGCCCATTAATCTGAGGCTTTTTGCCTGTACTTGCCCAAGTTAGTGGGACTTAAAAGTAAAGTGGCAAGTTCCATGCCACTGTCGCAGACAAGGACAGCCTGAGTGAGTGTTTTGACTAGGCCAGAACCTTACTAATCTCTTGGGAGCGCACTACTGCTACTTGTACTGGTCCTAGGGGCTCTAGTCGACTTTGGGGCAGTAGTAGTAGCTTATTTGGTGTTAGCTTTATAGCAATTGGCATCCTTTTCTCTATGGCCTTTCTCCTTACACAGGTAACACCAAGGTTTCTTGCCAGAGGAAGAGGAGGTTTTACGACCCACCCCCCAGAGAGAGATTTTTTGGGACCTTGTGAAATCTCCTTTTTATCTTTACCTTTCTCTCCACCCTTCTCTTTGGCCTTAGAAGAATCTTGCTTCTTCTGGTCGTCACCTCCATTGTTTTTCTGCTTGACCCTGGTGCAGACCCATGTGTCTGCCTTATTTCCCAATTCTTGGGGAGAGGTCAGATCAGAGTCAACCAGGTACTGGTGCAGCTGCTGATTTGGACAATTATTGAGGATGTGCTACCTCATCAATAAATTGTACAGTCCCTCATAGTCATGCACATTACTTTCATGAAGCCAGCCTTCCAGAGCCTTAATATCATTGACTACAAAATCAACCCAGTCTTGGGTGTATGCCTTCTGTGTGTCCCTAAACCTAACCCTGTATTGCTCAGTGGTTAAACCAAACCCATATATGAGGGCACTCTTCAAGATTGTGTAGTTGTCAGCATCTTCCTCCTTGACAGTGAGGAGTTTGTCTCTACCCTTGCTAGCAAAGGAGAGCCACAGGATAGCGGCACACTGCCCTTGAGGGACCTTCTGTACCTTACAGGCCCTCTCCAAGGCCATGATCCATTTATGGATATCATCACCTTCCTGGTAAGGATGGACTATCCTGCTCAGGTTCCTAGTATGAAAAGAGTGCTCCCTGATCCTAGGCTCGCTAGTGCTGCCACCATGGGACCCTAGTCCCAAATTCTTCCTTTTGTACTTCCTTAGTCTCCTTATCAAGGGCCAACTGCTCCTTCTTGAGCCTGAGCATAGCTCTCTCAAGGTTAAGCAGGTGGTACTCCCTTTCTAAGGAGTCCTCCCTCTTGCTAGAGATGGAGGTCCCTATGGAAGTGTTAGAGGCATTGGAATTAACAGAGGAGGACATAGACCTCCCCTGAACTCTTTTCGTCCTCCCAGGAGGAACAAAGGGTCCTTCTCTGGGTCATCTAACCCATTATCTGGGAGATCAGGGTTTACCAGTGTGGGGTCATCAGACTCCTCCTGGTCATGCTTAGAATTGTGGTCACTGGGGTGAGCCACCCTGACCCCTCTTCTTGAGCCTCCCCCAACCCAGTGTTATCCTGCTCTTCTGGTCCTCCAGGATTCTGAAAGTCATACTGCAGGAGCATCTGTAAAGAGTTGCGCTGTGTTAGGGTTGCTACCTGTCATTTAACTTCCTGGAAGCAGCCAGTGTCCTAGGTTCCTGGAACTTAAGACCACTGTATCTAGAAGGTTGGGACCCACTGGTTCTCCCAACTAAAGACATGGTAAACTAGGTGTAGTGTGGTGTTGCACCTACCTACCCTAGTGACTGCCAATCCAAAAGGATCAGAAGAACTTACTAATTACAAAAAGTATTTTATATGTGCCTAAGCTAGTGATTGTTTTTCATCTAACCACGCCTTTATTAGCTGGTAAAACAGTGCAGGCTTAAATCCCACCGCTGCCACCAATGTAGGAGGCTGGCTTAGAATATGGTGCACACTTATTTAAGTCAAGCAGCTTTCACTGATCCAGACAACCCTTATGGTTATTTTAGTGGTCTTAGACAACCATAGAAAGCTCTCAAAGTGGTAGCTGTGGAGAGCAGCCTTCAGGCTTATCTTGAAGGAGTGTTAAGCAGCTTGTTTCACCAGTTTAATCATGTAGTGTAGATTAAACGAAAAAGAACCACACAGTGTATATATAAAAAAATTCTATTTACTACACAACACTCACTAACACATTGGTATATCTCCTAACCGAAGATATTAACACAAATGCACAACAATACTTTAATTGCAATCGGCTAAATAAGCACAAAATACAGTGGTCTTCAGGGGCGACCAAACCATATACTAAAGTGGAATGCGAACTGCAACCGATGTCGGGACTTGGACCAGGAGACTCCGAGGAGCTGGGGACACAAGGAACCACCCAATGTAAGTACCCAGGAACCCCACGGAGGTTGTGTGCAGAGAGGAAACACAGCTGCGTGTCCCATAGAATTCAACGGGGGAAGTTGCGGTTGCAGTTTTGAAGAAGGGCCCTTCCCAGTGGACCTTGAAGAAACCCCGTGGAAGACAGAAGGTTGGAGAGTCACCCCACCCGTGGATACCCAAGGAACCAGGATACCTAAACCAGGGAAGCAGAGTGCATAGGTGCAAAGTGACGTCGGAAACCACCGCAAACCACAATGGAGGACTTCAGGTACGATGCCGCTGGAGAAGACTGTGCAAGAGTCAAGCCAAGGGTGGATTCTCAAAGTGAAAAACCTGTAAGCAGAGGGGTCAGTGTCTATGCCACTCGGAGGTGACGGGGAGGCACGGAAGAGCAATCCCCACCGATGACTGACGGTTCAGGAGAGTTCACAGTAACCTTGTTGCTGCAGCTGTGAGGTACAAAAGGGGATGATGGACGGAACGTTTGAGCCAATCAAACACTCACCCCCAGTCAACTGATCTGGGTTTAATCCATCATCATTCTTTAGCTCACTCCACCACCCCAGTTCAGACATGGCCATATGCAAATCAGTCTGACCCTGTGCCTCATGGGAACAGTCCAGCCCGAACTGCCAAGCCATGTCTTCCCTGGACCGGAAACAAGCATCCTAGGACCGGTTTCTGGCATTCCAGCCGTCATCAGCCAGGCTTGCTTGAATCCAGTGGCAAAGTGAGCAAGGGACCCACGTCTGGGCATACCCCCGCCAACTTAGGGCGAACAAAGCGATACAAAGGGGGATGATGGACGGAACGTTTGAGCCAATCAAACACTCACCCCCAGTCAACTGATCTGGGTTTAATCCATCATCATTCTTTAGCTCACTCCACCACCCCAGTTCAGACATGGCCATATGCAAATCAGTCTGACCCTGTGCCTCATGGGAACAGTCCAGCCCGAACTGCCAAGCCATGTCTTCCCTGGACCGGAAACAAGCATCCTAGGACCGGTTTCTGGCAATCCAGCCGTCATCAGCCAGGCTTGCTTGAATCCAGTGGCAAAGTGAGCAAGGGACCCACGTCTGGGCATACCCCCGCCAACTTAGGGCGAACAAAGCGATACAAAAGGGGATGATGGACGGAACGTTTGAGCCAATCAAACACTCACCCCCAGTCAACTGATCTGGGTTTAATCCATCATCATTCTTTAGCTCACTCCACCACCCCAGTTCAGACATGGCCATATGCAAATCAGTCTGATCCTGTGCCTCATGGGAACAGTCCAGCCCGAACTGCCAAGCCATGTCTTCCCTGGACCGGAAACAAGCATCCTAGGACCGGTTTCTGGCATTGTAGCTGTGAGGACCAGACAGTGCTGAGAAAGACCAGGAGCCATGCACGAGCTGTCCCACGTCAGAAGTCGAGAACCAGGGGGTTGGTGTCCGGCTGGATTCCAACAATCCTTGGCAGCTACAACAGGCGTGGAAAGTGAAGAAGGAGCAACATTGGGACCAGCAAGGTCCAAGGGACTCACCACAAGCAGGAGAGTCAGAACAGGCCCAAGCAAACAGGGGAGCTCACTAACGCAGAAGGAGACCCTCAGGAGGACCCACAGGCCAAAGGCACAGGAGTCTCAAGAGGACATCGAGCAGCTCACCAAGAAGAAAGACCCACGGTGCAGAGGATGCAGTGAGGACGCTGTACTTGACAGGAAAATATGCTGGAGGCTGGAGCTTCTTGTAGCCCAAAGATCTCTGGAGTGCAGAGTCAACAAGTCTTGGCAACTGCAAGTTGACGCGGTGCACAGGGGTTCGGCCCTAGCAGTTCCGACGAGGGATACTGACCTCAAAATTGCAGAGAGGACAGGTCAGGCCTCGAGGGAGTTGCAGAACCACCACCTGTGTTGCTGAGCCTTTCGAAGTCCGTGGGATGTCAGGAGCAGCAGACCGGTCTGTTTCGTTACGGTGCCATCAGATGCAGGGGAGCGACTTCTTCACTCCAAGGGAGATTACTTTGGGTGTCCTTGATGCCACGGGTCTGTTGAAGATCCTAGAAGAAACACAGACGACTAAGAAGATTTGCAGAATAGCGAGACAAGTAGCAGCAGGAGTCTTCCTTGATGCAGTATCGGTTCCAGGCGAAGTCTGAGTGTCCAGACGGTCGAAGACTGACGTGGTTTCAGGCTTGAGTCTTGTCCCACGACAAATCTGAAGAGCCACCAACAGGTAAGCCCTTAAGTACCCTAGGGAAAGGGTTGGAATGACTAAAGGGGTCCCTCCCAGAGGAGCGGCTGGGTAGAGGGGAGGATACTCCCATGTCCTTTGTCCACTTTCACGCCAGAGCGGGAGCCAAGGACTCACAGAACTGGTTCAAACTGGAGTATGCACGGAGGGCACCAAATGTGCCCTTCAAAGCAGTCTGGTGGCGCTGGCAAGCACCCCCACCCCCAACTCAATACACAATGTCCTGCCAGGGAGGTGGTCACACCTCCCTGTGACAGGAAACCTATTGTTCTAACTTCCCCTGCTCGAGCTCAGCTCAGCAGCAGGAGGGCAGAATCGTGTCTTGGATCGGCAGCAGCAATAACTTGCTGGCAGACCCTGAAAGGCTGTTACTAGTACTGGGGACTTCCCGGAGGAGCCCCCCCAGTGCATGGAATCATGGCTCAAACACCGGTAACGGTGTTGGGGGTATGATTCCAACATGTTTGATACCAAACATGCCCAGGTTTGGCACAGCCACTACATAGTTAGCCATTGCGTAATGACTGACGGCCACTATATAAATCAAAATGGCTGGCTGCACTTACAAAGCCTGGAGAATCGACTCCGGGGTTTGTAGGGGATGTCCTGCTCATGCAGGGGCACCCTCACACTTCTAACCTAGCACCCTGCTTTCAGGACTGAAAGGCCTGCTTTAAGGGTGACTTAACGGTTTTAAGTGTAGTGACCTCAGATATAAGAACTTATATCTGTCGTGAGAGGTGTAGCACCAACTCACACAGGCTGTAATGGCAGGCCTGTAGTCACAGTTTGAGTGGTCTCTCGTGGGTGGCACAATGCATGCTGCAGCCCATGGGAGACCCTGGGTGTCCCTATGCCCTGGGTACCTTAGTACCATATACTAGGGACTAACTAGGGTACACCAGTAGCCAATTTTGGAGGTACAAAAGTACTTACCATGGTCAATTTAGGGAGGAAGCACAGTGACTGGGGCCCTGATTAGCAGGATCCCAATCAGATTAGTAAAAAACATACTGACACCAGCTAAAAGTGGGGGTAACCATGAAAGCAGATCCTACTTTCCTACACATGCTTTCACATAATGTTGCTGAATGAAAGCAACGTTAAGCATTGATAGGTTTAACTTATAACCATTTATTGTGTGTTCAAGTAAATAAAACATCTCATGGAACAACAAAAAACAAAACGGCATAGCATGAATAATTCATTGGTAAAAAAACAGTTTCATATTACCCCACCAGGAAGCAGGGATCACAGTTTATTGGTCAAAAATAGTGGTTATTAGTAATGCTCGAAGCATCACAAGTTGTAAATTTTATACTCAGAAATGATGTTGAACTGTCCCTTTTACTTCCCTTTATTTTTTAGTGAAGGAGAGTCTCTATTAATCAAGTTAGTATTCTGACACATATGAAACCGTAATTCTAACAGAATGTTACTTTCGTGTTCCTTCTAAAGAAAGGGCGGAAAATCTAGTTACTGTGAATAAGAAAAATGTGACAGGAGCCAAATGTTCACAACAATGCTTGTCAAATGTCAGGAACTTTAGGCGCAAAAGGAAACCGGCCATATCCATACACACTGGGCTTAGTGTCCGTGAGTAGTACTGACAACGTTTTTATCCATACTTTGATTGCACTGCAAATTCAAAATGTCAGTCCTCATTTCGAAAGTCCGGAATCGTCATTGATTATGATGGATCTGGATGTGAATGATGATAGGCTTCAATAAGAACGTCCATCTTCATCAAAAAACACGGTTGCCAGCTATTTTATCAGAGTCTGGTTGGGTGAGAGTCTGGTGATTATGACTGTTTGTAGCTTTATCAACTGCAGTAACTGCTAATGTTGCCGAAAGCAATTTATTATTCCTAAGTAGTGTTTTCAAGAGTTGCAGGTATGAATATTGAGATCGAAGAGCATGCAGGAGCCATGTTCCACATAACATTCATCATGAGGTCAGGTGATGTCTTTGCAGCAGACGATTGGATAGAAAGCATTCTCTTCTGTTCCAAATGCCAGATTGTAAGGTTCAAATTCAGCTTCTTCAGACAGGGGGAAATCTCATAGTTGTCACGCTGAAAGTCAATCAGAGATGCGATTGGTTAGCAATTTACCAACAACAGGTCATTTTTCACAGCAGTTTACAGCATAATCTTTTCTTCTGCGCAAAAAAACTAGCCGCATATGAGGGGGCTGGGGCATTTTACAGAAGGCTAAGGTATGATTTTAAGAGTGTCCTTAGGAGATCTACTCTGAAATACTTGCCAAGAACGAGCTGACATCAACGTGCACCTGGTTATGGTGCATTCACTTTTGACAGAAGTATAGAATCAGGAGCACTGCAACACCTATCAGTAAGATATGTATTATTCCTGAGAACACATTTGTAATGGTTGTCCCAAAAATTGAAGTGACGTGACTGAATGCAGCCTTGAAGGCCTGTGCCAATTTTCAAACCTACAGAGACACCGGTTGTTTAGGATGCCCCAAGGTACAGTGTGCCTTTTTTCTTTTTCCCATGGGGTGGGGAGGAGGCAGCACCAATACATCTGGGGCACAGGCCCCCCTCTGACTCCACCAGAGACAGAAGTGTATAAAAGTCCGCTATAGATGTTTAAATAATATCTCTTTAGGAGCTCTACCAATGTAAAACATTTATCTAAGTGCCCATTATTTGGTTCGCTCTGGTGCCACCTGAGATTAGTTACTTTCCAGCAGATGGTGAAAAAATTGATACCTTGCAACAAGGTACGGGAATTTTTGGGAGCACAATTTGGCTTTCTTTTTCAAATTTTTGTCCACCTTTTGAACCTATTCCCAGGCTTCATTACAGCATTTGTCTTGGAAGACCACTTTTCTAGTGGCTATTACTTCAACTTATAGGGTTAGTGGAATTGAAACCCTTATGGAGGCTGAAACCTATATGGTGTTATATGCAAATAGGGTACTAATGAGAAGCCACCCTTCTTTCCTTCCTAAAGTTGTGACAAAATTTCATATTAACCAGGCAATTACTCTCCCAATTTGCTTTGATGGTCTTTTAGGTTGAAATCTGTTTATTCAGTGAAACCAAAATACAATAAACAGTGCAGTGCCCCGTATCGGGTGCCAGAGGAGAAAGCAAAAGCTATGGCATAACACAATAAAAGGAAGAAAACAACATCCCCCCTCCCCCCCTCTCTCCTCGGCCCCCCCCCCCCAGCTCCCTGCCCGTCCCCACCGCCTTCTCTCTAGCCCCGGAGGTGAAAAAGCAAGGAGGTTGTGGGGTCTCTTACGTAGCTGGGAGGCAAGTAGGGTCTTGTACCAGCGCAGGCAAACTCAACAAGCGCAAGTACTTGGGACAGGTTAGCTGTCGAAATTCAGAGCAATAAAAGGGTGCCACAGGTCCGCAAAGGAAGCCCCGTCGCCCTGAAGGGAAAAGGAGATGCGCTCCATGCCAGGTACGTACCACATCCTTTGGAGCCAACCCTGAAATGTAGGAATTTTGTCTGTACCCCAGTGAGACAGTATGTTCTGCAAAGCCGCACCTAGGGCAATTGCCATCTGTCTGCCCCTGCGTGACTGAAGGGGGAATGTGAGCCTGTCTGGCAGGCCCAGGATGATGTAGGCCGGGAAGCGCAGTACTTTTGTATTAAAATGCTTGTCAATTTCTTCTAGAATTTGTTCCCAGTATAATGTGAGAATTGGGCATTCCCATAGCAAGTGGGTCAGTGTGCCTTCCGACCTGCAGCCTCTCCAGCACCCTGATGGGCGGCCGGGGGTCTCTCTTATGAAGTCGGGGGTGGTGAGATACCAATATGTCGCTAACTTGGTAGCGGTTTCTATGCTAGAGATGTTACGCGCTGAGTGTCTAGCCCGGTGATAGATGTCCCCCCACTCCATCTGATATAATGTCCTCCCCAGCTCTGCCTCCCATCTCTGCTGACCTGCAGATTTGGCCGGTTGTTCTGGGGGGGCGTAATAGGTGATAAAGCTCTGTGATGAGACGTTTATTGGACTGTTTAGAGAACAACCATCTCTCGTAGGGGGTGAGCAACCTCTCCGTTCCTGGGCGTACCGAAGGTTGCATTACCCAGTGGCATATCTGCAGGTAGTGGTATCGTTCAGTTTCGGGTAATGCGGAGTCGGAGCGGAAATCCTCGAAAGCCAAAGGACCCTCGACGCCGAAGAGATGGCCAATTGATCTGCGCCCCTCCCCATCCCAGTGTTTAAAAGCTACCGGATCGAGGCCCGGAGTGAAGTCAGGATTATTGGTTATAGGTGTGAGCGGCGACGGGAAAGTAGTGAGGCCATCTCGTGTAGCTGTCGCGTCCCAAGCCCTTAAGGTTGCTCGCGCAATTGGTGATCTGTAAAGCCCAGAGGGGCGATGAGTTTTACGAATGAAAGGGATCGTCCATAAGGGCAGGCCAGCCAGGGCACGTTCCATGAATAACCAATGCTTTTCGGACTCACTCTGGGACACTCCAGAAAGTCCCGTAGCTGTAGGGCCCTGAAGTAGCGTCTATGTTGGGGATCCCCAAGCTGCCCTCCCCGGGGGGTCTGTAACTCATGTCTTTGTTCATCCTGGGTTTTTTGTCTGCCCAGACGAAAGAGAGGAACTCTTTTTGGAGTAATTGCAGCATACCAGGAGGGGGCTCCAAAGGCAACGTTTGGAAGAGATATAATATTTTGGGAAGCACACTCATTTTGAGGGCCGCAACTCTTCCCAACCAAGAGAGGCCGAATGGCCGCCACCGATGTAGGTCCCGCCGGAGCAGCGACAGGAGATGGGTATAGTTTAAAGACACTGTATCCTGGATGGAGGTCACCAGCTTAATGCCCAACTACGGTATAGATGTCTGATCCCATGGGATGGGGCAAATATGCTTGAGGGTGTCCACAGTGGGTGACGATAGAGCGAAACCCAGAGCCTGAGACTTGGACACATTAACTCGGAAGCCCGATGCAGCAGCGAATTGATCAAGTTCCGAGAGGAAGGCCGGTATTGAGGTCGTGGGTCCCTCGAGTGTGGCAATAACATCATCCGCGTACAAACTAAGGGTGTGGCATTCTCCCCCAAATCGAACCCCAATGATCCGTTGATTCTCCGGCACTCTCTGCGCCAGCAGCTCCATGTATAGAGCAAAAAGCAGCAGAGAGAGTGGGCAGCACTGTCTTGTTCCTCGTGTTATCTGAAAGGGTTCTGAGGTGTATCCGTTCACCCGGACTGTAGTGGAGGGACGGCTATAGCCACTGAACACCCAGTTGCGGAAGCGATCCCCCACCCCGAACCGCTCCAGGGTGGCCTCCAAGAATGGCCAGTGCACCCTATCGGACTCCTTTTCAGCTTCGACAGACCGCATCACTTGCTCCACTGGCTGGTGGTGTGCTTTGTCCAACAAGTGGAGTAGTCTCCTTGTATTATCGCTGCATTGTCTGGTTGCCACAAACCCGGCCTGGTCCGGATCTATCAAACCCGGCAGCAGCGGTCCCAATGGGGCCGCCAGGATACCTGTGAATAGTTTTAGATCTACATTCAGCAGGGATATGGGCCTATAAGAATCACAATACCGGCCAACCTTACCTGGTTTTGGGAGGACAACTACTGATGCTAAGAGCATTGTGGGTGGGAACTCAGAAGTACACCCGATTGCGTTAAAGAGATGGGTTAGTATCGGGGCTAATATGGTGCAAAAGGTCTTATAAAAAATGGTGGTAAACCCATTTGGGCCCAGAAATTTAAGGAGTTTGAGCCTAGCTATGGCTGAGATGACCTCGTCGAATACGGATTGGGCTATCCAGGGTAGAGGCCTGGTCTGGAGTCAGTCGGGAGAGAGTTAGCCCCTGAAGGCAGTTTAGGGAATATTGCTTTGGCAACTGTTGGGCCGCGTACAGCTCGGCATAAAAATCTCTAAACTGGCGAGAGATATCCGCGTTCTGGGTGTGCTCAAAGCCCTGTGCATCACATATCTTTTGGACTGTAGCCGCCTGGCATTGGGCGCGCAATTTGTGGGCTAGCAGGCGTCCGCATCTGTCCCCCCGGTGTAGAACAAGTGCTTCAAGCGTAGGGCAGCATACTCCGCTCTATCAAGGTCGAGGCTGGCGAGCTGTGATCGCACCGCCTCTAGTTGTGTCCACACCCGGGGTGCCCCGGTCCGCTTGTGCATTCCTTCCAGTTCTAGAGCCTGCCTAGAGAGCTCGTCCCTCTTCTCCCTGCGGATCTTGTTGTCCGCTGAGGACGTGGCGATAAAGTCGACCCTAACCACTAGTTTGAGCGATTCCCATAGAGACACAATTGAAGTATCTGGAGTGTCATTGAAAAGTAAAAAGTCCTCTAGCGTCTTGCCCAAGCGTGATGCAACTTTTGGGCGGTGGAGGAGTGTGTCCCGCAATCTCCAGGAATATGGCGGCCTGGGGGTGGGCGGGAATGTCAGCATTATGGTCAGTGCTGCGTGATCAGAAAGCGTGCAGGGTTCGATGTTTGAGTCGCTGACTTGAAAGAGAAGGGATTTCGAGCCTATAAAGTAATCAAGCCTAGCCTAGGTCTTATGGGCGTGGGATTAGAATGCATAGTCAGCTGTGTGGAGGTGAAAGAAGCGCCAGACTTCAACCAACCCCAGTTCCTGTAGCCATTTTCTCCCACCGTCAGACAGAGCCCCTGACTGCCCCTGTCTCTGAGCCGATCGGTCCACCTGATTGTCAAACACTGTGTTTAAGTCGCCCCCTATAAGTATCTGCTGGTCTGTGGAGGCCACGAGGTCCACAACCGCTCGACGAAGGAATGCCTCCTGACCCTCTGGTCCATAAATAGCAGCTAACGTGAACGTGTTCGTGCCTCTAGATACAGAGAGGGCCAAGAGTCGCCCCTTAATCTTGGATACCTTCGCCCCCACCACCCCATTGAAATTGCGAGAAACAAGGATGGCCACTCCGGCCCGCTTGGTGGGAAGGGAGGAGAAGTATTGCTGCGGGAAGGCCTTGGAGCGCAGTCTGGGTATCGTTTGGAAGGAGATGAGTCTCCTGAAGGAGGCATATATGCGCGTTGGAGTTCTCCAAATAGGACAAAATGGCCCTTCTCTTGTTGGGATTGTTGAGCCCCTTTACATTCAGGGGTAGGATTTTAATGCTGGTCAATATGTGGGTCGGGATATGAAGCTAGGATAAAGCATCCATGTGCGTCTAGAGTCCTTACAAACAAGCCAGCGTGTGTGGTCAGGGACGGGAGCCCAGAAGGTGCATGCGCGTTGGATTGTAACCCAGAGTGCAAGGGAGTGGGGGAGGAGATCCCTCGGAAAAAAAAGAAGAAAAGACCCCAACGAAACAACTGTGTGAACATAAAGAAGTATCATTTAACTGTCCAATGTCCAGAGCTTACGACTCCTGTAAAGAAAGTTCGGGGTACCAGTGGCTGGCATCTCTTCCCCCCCCCCCTCCCCTGGTCACAGCCCCATGCGCAGGATCAAAGCAATTCCAATGGCGAACAAGGGGTAAAGCGGGTGCCCGCTTGTTCTCTCTTCAACTCCTTAAAGCTTATTCCGAGGAAGCTCCGGACAAGGATGCCAGGATCGCCTGCCTCTCCTTGGCCATAGTGTCTGAGTCCGGGCGTGTTGGAGAGCTTGGCGGCTTGATAGTGGTCCATCCGTGGCCGCTGCGGCGCCTGAGACTCGGGTTGCTCTGCTGCGGCCTCTCGGCCGCAGGTTCCTCAATGTTCAGGAGCTTGTAGGCCGCGGAGAGGGAGCGGATTTGCCTGAGCTCCCCTTGGAAGTTAAATATCAGCCGGAAGGGATGCCCCCAGGAGTACCTGATGCCAGCCTGCCGAAGGTGCGCAGTGATAGGGCGGAACGCCTTGCGTTTGACCAAGGTAGAGACTGCCAAATCTTGGTACAATTTAGGCTGTTGGCCCTTGTGTTGGACTGTGGGGTTGCCCCTAGCTGCACGAAGTATGCGTTCCTTGAAGTGGTAGTCATGCACACGGGTCAGGATATCCGCAGGGGGGGCCGGGGCTGCCCTCCTGGGACCTACTCTATGGGTGCGATCCAGCTTAATCTGGAAGTCTTGGGGTTCGCCCAGGAGTGAGCGGAACAGGTCTACCACCAGCGCCTCGATGTTGCTATCCTCCCCTCCATACGCCATGCCTCGGATACGGATATTATTCCGCCTGGACCTGTTCTCCAAGTCTTCTGTGTGGGCCTGGAGGTCGAGATTTTGTTCTTGCAGCCGGAGGACTTCTTGTTGGAGGTTCTCTATATCTTCATCGCACCCAGTTTCGTGTTCCTCCAGCGTATTGACCCTTTCTCCCAGGGACTCCACGTCCCGGCGCACCTCTCGCAGATCTGCCAAGAGCTCACCCTTTATGGCGGCCAGGTCTTCGCGGAGGGAAGAGAGGAGACTCCAAGAAGGAACGGCTGTCTGGTGCCTCCACTCCATCCCCCCCCCCCTCAGCCTCCTCCGCTGCCTTCGTAGAGGGGTGACCCTCAGACTGTGAGTTGGTCGTTTTGAGCAGCATTTCTTTTACTGTTCTGTCCTTTCTGCCCTTGGGGGGTGCCATTACCATATGACGCTGCCCTCCGAGTCCTATGAGCGAAGTAAGCTCTAATTGGAAGTCCCAGAAGCTGGAGGGCACTGCCTAGTAAGCCCGCAGGCCCCCCTGTCTTCCCCCCTCTTGGCAGTTGAAAATCCCCTCCGTCCGTTGTTTTGGCCCAGGCCTATTTGTCACTACGGCGAAGCAGCCCCTTTCCCTACTTCCAAATGGCCACTGGGGGGAGGCAATGGTGCTGGGGCCTCGCTCTCCCGTGGGGACTCCTCTGCGAGGCTCCCCTTCCTTGCTCTCAACCACTGCTCAGGCTCATAAAGGTTTGGACCCCAATCTGGCCTCAGAGTTGGAAGTTGGCTCCCCTAGGCCATGTTAGGCCTCGGCTGCGTGCAGAACAGGGCTGTAGACTGCACGCCCCCACCTCTCCGCTCAGTGCTGGGCCTCACGCAGGCCGCACCAAGGCACCGTCGCAACTGTTGGGTCGTTGGGTATTGTGGGCCACTGCGTCCGCTGTGCTGACTCCTGGCTCTATTGGGGTCTCCGCCCCATGGTATGAAGGCAGGCAACAGGGCCCCGGACCTCCGGGCCTATGCCGGCTCCAGAGGCCTCAGCCCAGCAAAGGTTTCCCCAGCTGCTCTCCCAAAGCTTCTCGTGCTCTGGAGGAGGCAAGCGGAGGCGCAGCAACAGTTCACTGATAACGGGGGAGGGGACGAAGTCCACGAGCCCCCAGTGAGCGCTCCCCGCCCCGGGCGTGGTATGAAATTGTGGGGCGCCACGCTTCACCAGGGTAATGGTGGCAAGATCCTCAACCGCCGTGAGCCTCCCGGCTTCGCCAGGCAAAACGTTCCTCACTGCCTCTCTCGGCGCGGACCACAGCTCAGCGGGGCCTCGTCCCCCAGTGCAGCGTCGAGCAGAGGCCTCGCGACTACCGGGCCATGGGCCTCCTCACAGCCGGGGCCTCCGCAGCTTCTCAAGCGCGTCCCCGTCCGCCTCCGGGCTCGATCAGCGGCGTCGTTCAAATTTGGCCTCTTCTGACTGCCTTTGGCCCCCGGCCCAGGAATGTGCCCAATGGACGCCGGCTGTCTCTGCCTCCAGTCTCCCCACGCACGAGGGGCTGCCTCAGGGTGGTAGCTCCCTGCCTCCCGCCGCTGCTGATCGTCGCCGCACCGCTGCACCGGGCCAGCAGCTATCGGCACCTGAAGTTCCCCGGCCACTGCGTAGTCCCAAGGGGCAATCGCCATGCTTCGAAGCCCACCTCACTGCTGTATACACAGGGCCACGCCAGGTAGGAGCGGAGAAACCCGAGAAGATGTCCTATCGGGTCACCATCTTGGCCACGCCCCCGCTTTGATGGTCTTTTGAAAGGTGCTCTGCAACATATGGACATGTTGGGAAATCTTTTTGGTTATCTCTATATCCAGAGTTCATCTAGTCTTTTGAGGATTAGCAATTGTATTCCTCATGCCCAAGAGATGAGGGTTATGACGTCTAGCTTGCTACTTAATTCTAGCATTTATGACTATCTGTGAAGATCCTACGATGCAGAAGGAATGGCTGCTTACTTTTAGTCCTCCTGCTGCATCCTGGGAATCTTCATTGAAGTCATAAACAATCCTCCACAAATTTATTTCTTACACATGTGGTAAGAAGAAATAGCATTTTTATCCTACAACCATTTTTGGCGTTGAAAAGAACTGACTGTTGTGGCGCATATGTCAGTACAAGGCATCATGGGTAGTGAATGCCCTGGGAGTCTTAAAGGGGTGGGGTACTTTGTTAACCCTCATGGTGTAGGATGATAAGGCTGCACTTTTCCTCTTTACTTAGACACGTATGCAGCAGTTTGTTTTATAGGTGCAGCTCTGTCGTTTTGAGTATGGTCTTTTGTTGCAACAGACAGTGTAAAAGATGGAAAAATCTTTCTGTGGTGGGCTTTTGGAGGGTGCTCTGAAACAAATGGACACGTGGGACTCTTCACCTTTTTTATTTATGTATGAGCATATATATTGATATGGAGTGTTCAGAAGTACCCGCAAGCAGCAGGGCATTATTCAAATGTTTATGACTTCAATGAAGATTGCTATGATACAAAACGAGGACTACAATTACCGACCTTTCTCTGGTGTTTTACCACATAAACGGCAGAAGAAGCAATTCCACTGACTATGCAAATTTGCAAACATTATAAAACATTTGTTGCTTTCATTCAGTTGAATCAAACAATTTTCAGCACCTTTGAAAGCAATATTTCCTGCTGCATAAGTTCCACTGTTTCCCAAGACAAGTCAGGAAAATGAAAAGGAAAAAGAAAATGAGGATAATAAATTGTTTTTAACTCTCGCGTAGGAAAGTTTCAATTCTATTAAGGACGCGGAGGCGAGGATTATGCTTTTCTCTCTTCACTTTATTCAACAGCAGCTTATTTTTAAAAAACATTTCTTCAAGCTTCCACATAAAGCGAAGAAAAACTAACAGTCCCAGAAGTCTCTGGGAATGACATCATATCACAACCAATAAATGTCCAACAGTAGTTCCTTTCATGGCCAATCGGGGTCCACATGGCGATGTAACAGTCCTCTCTTTGCTCTGATCCCCCTCTTTCTTCGCACGAGTCATGCCACAGTGATGCTCCTACTGGTCCGATTTGGATCCATCTGAACCTGAGAATACAAGGGACGGATCAGGAGTATTCTGAGAACAGTAAACATGTCTCAACAAGGTACAGAAATCATTTACATTTGTCCACTTTAGATCCATAAATCATCTCAAACGCCTTACTTACTTCTTAGGGCGGGCTTCTTTTGAGAAGAGTGACTTCTCGCCGGGTGGGATAATCCTCTCCTCCGCGTCCTTAATAGAATTGAAACTTTCCTACACAAGAGTTGGGAACAATATTCATTCTATGTCAGGACCAGAGGCGAGGATTATGCTGGTTTAAAGCTTGTTCACCACCAAATGAGTTATATCCAGCACTGGCTTAAAATAGAACCTCTTAAAAGTCGAGTCTGTCGACCAATCAGCAGCATTCATAATGTCTTCCAGTCTTGCCCCCAAGGAGAAGGCTTTAGAGGCCATCGCTCCCCTGGTAGAATGGGCTCCAAACATGGACAAGTCAATACCTGCCTCTTGCATGACCCATCTCACCCATCTTGCAATGGTGGGTGAGAGACCGCCAAGTGCGTTTTTTTTAGTGCAATTAGCAGTTGTCTTTCGCCCGGAGGGCGGTATTCTTCAGACATCAGTTCATATTCTTTGAGGCATTGGACTACACAGAGTTTTGGGGAGTCAGGAAAAGCAGGGTATTCTATAACCCTCGCATTAGTCTTGGTCCTTCTAGTCACTGAAAGATACCCCAGAGGGTGAAAAAATTCTGCCCGTTATATCCAAGGCACGCACGTCGGAGACTTCTGCAGGAGATTAAACATAGCAACATTGCCGACAACTCCTTTCGTGACAAAAACCTATTTGGTTGCCAAAAAGAAACAGATTCAAAACTTTATTCACATCCCACAGCGCCGAATATCTTGGTGATGGCGGCAGTGAGAGCCTGATTCCTCGAAGCAGTCTACACACAAGAACATGCTCCTCCACCGGAGTTCCGTCTACCGGATTATGTCCAGCCGATATTGCCGAGCGGAAGGTATTAATGGATCAATAGGCTAGTCCTTCCATTGCCAGTTCCGCTAAGAAATTAGCCACCTGGACTACCTCGACGCCCAAGGGATCAAAACCCCGTTGCAGACACCAACGTGTCCATCTGGTCCACGCTGACTTGTATCTTTTGATCGTGCTGTCCGCCCAGGCCTTGTCAAGGAGGTTCTGAGCCGAGTTCGAAAGTCCCGGGACTGTCCATCGGCGCCTGTAATCCTCCACGCCATCAGCGAGAGTACGCCGTTGAGGACTAGCTGGTGGGGAATCTTGTCCGGATTGAGAAGGAGATGAGGAAACTGGGGGAGTTGGATTGGAGAATCCCAGGAAAGTTCCAGTAGAACCGGAAACCACACTGGAGATCTCCAAATCCGGGTGATCAAAACCACCTCCGCTTGCTAGCGCCTGACTTGAGCCGTCGTCCAGGTAATCATGGCGAACGGAGGGAAGGCATACACTTGTTCCTGAATCCAATACTGCAAAAAGGCATCCGTTGCGGCCGCCAGCGGATCCGGTCTCCAGCTGAAGAACCGGGGCAGCTGGTGATCCGAGCGAGATGCAAAGAGATTCACTGAGAACGGGCCCCATTTCGCCTGTATGCTCTCAAACTCTTCTGAGTCTAGTTTCCACAAGCTGGAGTCCCTCAGGTGGCGAGAGTTCCAGTCCGCCACCTGATTTTCCTTTCCACGGAAGGTATTCCGCCGTCACAGAGACCTGATGCTCCAGGCAGTATTGCCAAAAACCGGTCGCGAGGTCTGAGAGGACTTTGGAACGTGTACCTCCTAGATGATTGATGTATTTGACGGCCGATACGTTGTCCATCTTGAGCAACACGCAAGATTGCGCTCTGTCTCTTGTCCAACATCGAACCGCAAAGGAGCCCGCTAGGAGTTCCAAGCAGTTGATGTGTAACGATTGTTCTTGACGGGACCATGATCCTCTTGTGGAAAAATCGCCACAGCAAGCACCCCAACCGGACCTGCTGGCGTCCGATTCTATGACAAGATCCGGGGCGGAACCGAAGAGTGCCCTTCCGTTCCACGCCTCCATGTGGGAGAGCCACCATGAAATCTCGTCCCTCACTTCGTCTGTGAGCTCTACCATCTGGGAATACATGAGACCCTTCCGGAGATGAGTCCCCTTGAGCCGTTGCAGGGCCCGATAGTGCAAGGGTCCCAGAAATCTGGCCTGGATAGAAGAGGATAGGAGGCCTACGAGGCGAGCAATTTGTCGCAGCGAAGTGCGAGGCTTGGCCAACGTGCGGCGTAGCTTGTGCCTTATTTTTGTCATTTTCCGAGACGGAAGACTGGGGGTTGCAGTTACTGAGTTGATTGTAAAACCTAAGAAGGTTGCTGACTGGGACAGAACCAGGAGGGATTTCCTTTCGTTTATTACAAATCCCAAGTCCTCTAAGAGGTCCACCGCAGTACACAGAAGGCACAACAGTTGAGTGGGGGACTGAGCCATGATGAGCATGTCGTCCAGATAAACGATAAGACGGATGCCTCGCGCTCGGAGGTGTTACACTGCGGGTTTGAGAACCTTGGTGAAGCACCAGGGAGTCGAGGATAATCTGAAGGGAAGACTCAAAAATTAGAACGCCTGTTGGCGCCACAGGAATTGCAGGAAGCGCCGATGTGGTGGAAAAATCGGTATCACCAGATAAGCATCCTTGAGGTCTAGGCGGGCCATCCAATGGGAGGGCCGTAAGACATCTCGAAGGAGGTGGATTCCCTCCATTTTGACATGGCGATATTCCAACCATTCGTTGAATTCCCTTAGATTTATCACCGGCCGTCGACCGCCGTCGGTCTTGTCCACTAGAAAGATATTGCTGACAAACCCCCGGGGATGAATGGTTGTGCGTTGGATAGCGCGTTTGGATAGTAAGTCCTGTATTTCCGCATCTATTAAACCCATCTCTTCTGCAGAGAATTGAATTGGTCATGGTCTGGACCTCTGACAAGGAGTTCCTTAAAATTCTATCTGGAATCCTTGTGTGGTCTGCAAGACCCATGCATCTGACGTCAGTTCACGCCATTCTATGGCGAAGCAAGCTAGCCGTCCTCCCACTTGAACCCCGGAGGAAGGTTGTACACTCACCGGCATTATTGTTGGCGGATTGCCCCTTCTGGCCTCTTCCTCGGAAACGCTGTCCTCTGGTAGGGTAGAAGTTCGCAAAACGTGTTTGGTCCTGGTAGCCGTTACCGCGCCTGGAGCCTTGCCCTCTGGAGTAGGGTTGGGCGGTACCCCGGCTGGCTGAGCGGCCCCTGCCACGGCCGGCCCCTTGGAAAACCCGAGGGGAGAAAACCTTTTTTATAGAGGTCTGGGTCTTATCAAGGGAGGTAAAAGTATTTACAAATTTTCCCAGTTCCTTGATGAAAGGTTCCCCAAATAATCCTCCCTGGGCCACGGCCCCTGCCTCCGACGCGGCTAAGTCTCCAAGTTTCGGGTCCACCTTGATAAGCAGCGACCTTCTGCGCTCCGTGGACAGTGCGCAGTTGGCATTACCTAAAAAGATAATTGCCCTCTGCGCCCACCCCGAGAGAGCTTCCGGGGAAATCAAGGCGCCCGAAGACTTGGCATCCTCTGCCATGTCGAGGATCTTTGTCAAGGAACCCACTGCATCCAGAAGCTTATCCTGGCAAGCTCGTCAGGACTGATCAATTCCCTTCCTCGGATCCTTGACGAACTTTGCCAGGAAAGTGGCCATCTTTGGGTCAATATCTGGTGTTAGTGCCACTTTTCCCTCCAACGAAGGTCTGGGGCATTCTTCCTTGAGGCAGCTGCGTGCTTCTTTTTCAAGTGGCTTACGCAGTCGGTTGGCCACGTATTGCGCCACCTTGTCACATGGGACCCATTCTGCTGAACGGGGGTGCAAAATCTGGTCCGGGTCTAACATATCAGACTGAGTGGCCTCTACTGGTACCTCAGTATGGGTGGGGGACGGCCGCCAAGGCCTGGATGAGCCTGCCTCCTCATCCGAGGTATCATCGTCCTGAAAATCTGGGGATGGCGGGGGGGTCCATTGTCTGTGGCTCGGGCTCCGCGGGTGGAACAGTAGGCAGGGACTTGGCCATAAAGACCTGCCTTAGGCGCTCAAAAGCGTCCACGTCTACTCCTTCCTCTCTAGGGCGTTTAGCTAGTGTAGTGTCAGAGGGCATTGGTTCTGGTGGGGTAGGCGTTGGATTACTTGTGCTAGGAGCTGGCTGGTTTCTTTTTGCGCATTCCCGCGCTATTAACTGGGCCAGGAGCTCTTCCATGGGGGCTATGGCTTCATCTACTGCGCGGTAAAAGGAAGCATCTACCGCGCCGTAGAAGTCGTCATCCCATGGGATACTATCCAAAGGGTCCCCATAACCCTCTTCTGAGGCTTCCATATCTACTCTTTATGCAGGAAAAAAGGTGAACAGGTAAGGATAAGGATCCCTCTTTGTTAATGCCTTTAACGTTCCCTCCCACACGGGTAGGATTTCAGCACAGCCACAGGCTGATGATTCTATCACTGAGTTTCAGTGCATTCATTTGGGTGGGCCAAGCCGCACAATCTGGGTATTTCCCCAGGAACACTGCTCCCCTGGTGCTGTTCATAGTTGGGGAATTTTTAGCCTGGGGACCGTGTTCCTGGAGTGACCCTCGCGGTCACGAACAGATCGGCAAATAACCGGCCCCATCAGGCATCACAGGCAAGTACAGACCTTGATTCCAAGGCGTTCATAATGAAATATACAGACCCCTTTGAAGGGGAGTCAGTCTCCCAGGCAACAAGGCTCTCAGCGGTATCTGCTCCGTACGCGCTCGGACCAGTCAGTTGAAACTGACAGGAATCGCGCGCCAGGAGCCGAAAACCGCCGGAGTCGCGCGCCCCCTAGCAGGCAGAGGGCTGCACTGCGGCGCAGCACCGACAATTACGATCGCGAAGGAGCGAGCAACCCTCCTGCGATCAGGCAATTTACTGAACACACAGTTGTACAATCAAATAAATAGCAAAAACATCAAGCTGCATATTTAGAAATACTCGCAAAGCCCCATAAGGACAGTAGAAAAGAAAAAGCACTTAACTGGGGCAGCGAGCAGCGAAGAAAGAGGGGGATCAGAGCAAAGAGAGGACTGTTACATCGCCATGTGGACCCTGATTGGCCAAGAAAGGAACTACTGTTGGACTTTTATTGGTTGTGATATGATGTCATTCCCAGAGACTTCTGGGACTGTTAGTTTTTATTCGCTTTATGTGGAAGCTTGAAGAAATGTTTTTTAAAAATAAGCTGCTGTTGAATAAAGCGAAGACAGAAAATCATAATCCTTGCCTCCGGTCCTGACATAGAATTGTTTCTGGGTGTTAACAGTATATTCCTACGTACCAGTGTTGCAAACCTTACACATGCAGGTAGCTGGACATTCTCATTCAGAAATATAAATTTGCTAGGATGCATAATAAAAGTATGAGTAAGAGTATCGGAGCCCTATGTGTGATCAAATTCAGCATCCTAGGGACAAGTTACTTATGTTTGGATATTCTCTTTCTGGTGGATAGTCTATTTAACTTCAGATTCCTCCCAATGAGAATATTCACTGGATCCAGACTGCAGCAGTGCTCCCAAGGTGTGAATTGATGGCTGTCATCCCCAACCCCACAGTGACCCTGAACAGTGGGGTGGCTCGTCTATAGCACGCCTGCCTAGGCCTCCAAGTCCCGTGTTATTTCAGGGAGAGCACACACCGTGCTATAAGTGAAAAAAATAAGGCAATATTCAAAATAGAGAGTTTAAATTGGGGCGAACGTTCTCCAAGTCTCGCATAAAGGCATCAAATAGCTTGGGGTGTTTACCAAACGAAGAAATTTTTCCAAAATAAGGCATGGACTACTTCCATGAAAGGAGATACAATGTGCCTGCTGGACTTGGTGGATGGTCAGTGCTGGGGGAGGACTCCAAACCCCATATTGCCGCTCGGCAGAAGGAGGAGCAGAAGCGCTATAAAGCATATTTTGCGAGCCCACAGCCAGGAATGGGCCCGTCGGTGCCTTTCGGAGCCATGATTAGAGTGGACTAGGCCATCAGTCTTGGCCCTGCGACAAAGAATTGTGCCTGTGTTATTTGTGGACTGTAAGTTCTGCTCCTTCTTTTGACTATAGGTAAAAGAAAGGCCAGCTCGCACAAAGGCGGCCAACAAACTGCTTGTGATGACACCCTGTCAAATACAAATTACCTAACTTCAGTTATTGGTGCGACAAGTAATTAAATTGGCATAGTAGAGCAAAAACGCTGTTTTAGGGTCTATAAGTTTCCTTTTTCAAAACTATGTGTTTTAAATCTTATGTACAAAATTGAATGTCCCGATCAGATATTGATTCCTTTGCTAAACTGATTTGGTGTCTTTCTGAGTATTCCTTGTCTGTTTTTAATTTATTGTTTGTACTTTTATGGCTTTTTAAGCCAAATAAAGGATTTTGACTGATTGAATAGATGGCATCATATGGCTCTGTAATGTAATACCACCTAGGAAGTAATGGAGCGGAGCCACATATAAGCTCCACCCCTGCACACAGCTGTCCATTTCTTATTTGTTCTCCTTCAGCGCCCTCAGATACGCAGCTCTTCAAACAAAGTGCAGATGACAATGTTCCAAAATCTAACTTGGAACCTTATTATGATGTTCAGGGTTCCACTCTATAGAATGTTATGATAGGAGCAAGGTGAGGAATTTGGGGTTAATTAGAATATCCATGAGAAAGAGGGTTATAGAAGGTAAGTAATTTGTTCTTCTGATGCATTCATCTAACCACAGATTCCTCACTTTTAGAATATGTACCATAGCAGTGCCTCCCAAAGGTGGAGGGTCTGAGGATGGATCAGATTAGGAGTTCTTGATTAGGAAGTCTTGCAGGACCCACGAATCAAAATGGTGCTCCCTTTGACCCAGGCTGTCAGGGCAGTAGTGTTTGGTGAACATGTGCACCGACGCCCATGTCGGATCCTAGCATATTTTTTAAATAACATTTTTTGTAGTTTATTTTTGTTTTGTTTTTTTCCCCAAGAGTTTTGGACAAACGTTAACTTTTACAATGAACCGAATATACAAATTGTTATATTGCCTAGGGTAATATGTATATCTATGAGGCAGAAGCATAATTCTTGAAAAAACAAGCTAACATTATAGATGGCCTGTAGGGAGGTATGAAATCGGACATAGTCTGCAAATGAGATATAATAAATTACCTAGTTTAGCGCGTGAAAATGTGGAGACTTGGAATACACTACATTTAACAACTGCAAACAAACGAGTCCCCTCCCCTGATTGAGCTCCGAAGCTCACAACAGAAGATGCCATTTTGAGAAGCGGTAATGTGCAACCTGAAAATGGAATGTAAATTGTACAGCGCATGTTTCGTATCGTAGAATGCCGGGACTAAGTGTGGGAGTGAGCAGAGGAAGGGCAATAGTTAGCAATAAAAAAACTAAACCTGGAATATTTGTAAACATGAGGGAAAGTATTCATGCTCAGAAATGGGTATAGGAGTGTACAAACCAGTCATCCGAGGGGAGATCAATGGGTTCTGTTATCATTCTGACATGCCTGCTGAGTTTGGGGAGCAGGATATCCTATTTTTCCGCAATCTTTCACTTTTGAAGACCAATTCTTTTTCTTTGCTGCGGAGGGCAGGGCCCTCGGCCTGAGCCCATCTTATGGTCTTCTTCCTTCAGGTGGCAAGTGAGGGAGAATTGGGTATTTATATCACATTGCTATAACATATTTGGCTGGTAAAAAGGCAAGATCTATGAATCTTATAGTGACCTTTTTGAATTTCAGCCTGGGGTAGAGACCAGGTAGGCAGCCCTGGAGATTCTCAAGTTCCGTGCGCTCTGTAATTTGTATGATGTCCCATAGGACCTCTGCCCAAAAGAGCTTTAATGAAGGGCCGCTCCGGAACATATTCCCAAGGTCAGGCGAAGTAGCACGGCATCCGGGACAGGATTACAGTGTAGAAAGATATATCGGGGGAGCCTACGTGGAGTGAAATGTGCCCTATGAAGGATGATAAATTGTATGCTTTTGAATTTACCATTATGTGAGCCCTGTGGAGATATTCCAGAATATTCTGCCAATTGTTAGCATTAAAGGGGTGCCTAATGTCTTGTTCCCATTTTTCTATCATCGGGGGAGGTTCACCCCAGTGTGTTGGTGAATGAATTTATAAAACCAACTACTCACTCTCCTTCAAAGGTCAATAGTATATTGTGCTTGTTTCTGGTTCAGTATTTTCAATAGCCAAATGCTTTCCAAGTGCTCACCATATGCTGCTATGCAGGAGAAAGTTAGCACTAGATAGACCAAATTGGTTCATCAACTCTTGACTACTATGCAGTAAGCATTCTGAGAATAGATCTCCAACTGTCTCAAGACATCCCTCCCCTCGTGACATCAGATCCCTATACCTTCTCTTGATATATAACGTGCAGGTACAACCAAGGATGTCAAATGCTTGCCTCATATCTAAGGCCAAGCTGCCAGAGCGATACCAAGGACTGGTTGGCCCGTCTGGAATGCGGTAAAATCTTCTCATAATGAGGGAGGTGTTACGTCTGGGGATTAATCCATATTGGTCAGTGTAGATGAGGTCAGGAAGGCATGATACAGGGTGCGCCGCGAAGATTTTGCTCAGAATTTAATATTCTGAATTGAGGATCGAACTAGGCCAATAGGATGCTGAGGAGAGGGGGGTCACGTCCCAGCTTCAATATTGGTACAACAATAGCCTCTCTCATAGTGAGAGGTAAATAACCTAAGAATTTGATGTACTTGTATTGGAGCCTTAAACAGGGGAGCAAGCGAGCCTCAAAAGTAGCAAAGAACTTGTCTTTCCTTTTTGCAATGCACGGATAGCCAGGCAGATTTCTTGCCCCACAATTGTGCCTTCTAACGTCTGCCTTCGATCAGGGTATAGTTGTGGGAGTGGTACCTCAGCTATAAAAGTGCTGAGACTATCCTTTGCAGGGAGGACTAGGAACGCCCAAACACTGCATTAATCTCTCCTTGTGGGTGAACTTGGGTGTTTCAGTGATTACGAATGGAAAGGACAGGAATAGCAATAGGTTACACCCTGAGCAGCCAGGCCAATAACCTGCCCAGCTTGTCAGTTTTTGTGTGTGATCTCAACATATAGACTACCCTATCCACACAATGCAGATGTTCCAAGAGGTCAGCATGCTGTCCACGTTCCTCGAGCAGAATGTCTGTTTGGGCAGGGTCCGAGCCTGCCTCTATGTCTACCTTGTGCATTGAGGATTCTACCATTGTTAATTCTAGGTCCAGCATTTTGCAGACATCCATTGTTTCTATGCTTGTACTTCTTATCCACGGCCTTAAAAGCCTCCCACTACAAAAGTGAAGGCTGTGGGGAGACTGTGGCTCGTTCTCTGCAAAGTAATGCACAATTGATTGATGCAGTATCTTTCTTTTTTTTATTTTTTTTAAACATTTGTTTATTGCATTTCCAAAAGTATGTTCATAACATTACAGAATACATGTAGATCAATCCCGACATCAAATTACATTTTTACAGTAATATTCATTATGACTTGGTAGCGATTAAGACAGTCAATATTTTATACATATCAGCACTTGGATTTCAGCAATCAGATAGTGCCTGCAGTGTACTTCAGCCACCTTGGAAACTGTCTCTCTCTGCATTTTTTGATACCGCAGTATCTCACTGCACATCTATTTTATGTTTGTGTTCATAAGTTGACAATATTGTGTAGAAAGCAACTATAAACCTAAATGAAAATAAAACAAGTGTGAAATGTGTCAAACTTATTTCTGCATGTGGGTGTCTTAATGCTAATATATTTACTGGGGTGAGTAGTTGGGTGTACAGCGTCTGTGGTAGGTGAAGTGTAGCTTCTTTTATCTACCAAGGCAACCGTGCAGGGCTTGGTCAGTAGCGCACTGGTTACTGTATGTTTCCACCTGCCTAGGGCTTGTTGACTGCTTTGAGTATTTGTTTCCCCCACTCCTTATGCAGTTTCAGGTACTCTGACTAGTGTTCCTGTGGTTTGCTCTTCATCCGAATCATTGTTTTCTAGTATTAGGCTTTCCCAGGACCGCACTAGTTCCCTCCACTGTTCAGCTATGGGCCGCTTGCGCACTCCCCTCGCTTCCTCCCTGGAGAGTGCCCTCCCCTCTGCTTCAGTCCAGCTTGTGATGTCTCGTTTCCAGGTCTTTACCTGTGGTCCCTTTCTAGCCTTCCAGGACATTGCCACCTGTCCATTGGCCAGAGCCATGGCTAGGTCTATAAAGTTGTTCCCTACTTTCCGTTTCGGTGGGCGGGAAAGTAGACCCAGTAGGCACACTTCCACAGAGCTATCCAGAGCTCTCCCCAGAGTCGCCCCTGTCAAGTTCACTACTTCGGCCCAAAAGAGAGTCGGGGCAGTTCCAAACAATGTGGATAAAGTCTACATCTTGTTGGCCACTTCTCGGGCACTCGCGCATCTCTCCGCTGTGTATTATTCGGAGCCTGTGTGGGGTCAAATAGGTCATGTGTATGTAATTGAACTGAATATATTTCAGTCACGTATTGCGGGATATTGATTTAGGGGAAGCCAGGGCTCTCTCCCATTCCCGGTTTGTGAGCTGCCTATTTAGAGCATGTTCCCAGCGGTCCCTGGTTTTGGGCAATGTTACCAATGATGTCTCTACCAGGGCCATGTAGAACCACTTCACCTGGTGCTTAGTGTCTCCCAGGGAGAGCAATGCATGCAGTAAGGTGTCTGTCCGGTTCTTCCCTGCCTCCACCCCATAGGTCTCCAAATGTGCGGGCTTAAGCTTCGTACTTGAAAAACTGACCCACTGGCAATCCATATTGTTCCACTAACTCCTCAAAGGGAATCCATGTCTTTTCTTGATAACAAACTCCCACTGTCATTAAGCCCATCGCCGAACATTCCGTTAGCTGTTCGGGGATGAATATCTGGCGTGGAGTTCCGTGTGGGAGGACCACCAAGGGGAGACGTGGTATATAATTGGGGGCCTCGGGCATCCTGAACATACTCCTCCTCCAGCACTGTAGTGCCGTGTTTTGTAGTATTGATCTATAAGGGGTCACCACCTTATGGTCCAGAATCTTAGCCAATAGGAGTGTTATATGTCCACCTAACCCACCCAGAAACGTTCCCTCTACATTGGCACCCTCCAACCACTGCCCTAATCATTGTATCTGGGAGGCTCGGTAATAAAATTCGAAGTGGGGTACCCCCAAACCTCCCTTTCGCATCGGGCGCTGCAATATCGCCAGTGAGACTCTCCTACTACCCTCACCCCAAAACAAGTCTAGCACTAATGAGTCTAGGGGGGTGAACCAGCTTCTGGGCAAAACCAGCGAGAGGTTTACAAAATAATACAGCAATCTGGGTAACATGACCATTTTGGTCAGTGATAAATGCACCATTACAGGTAGCTTCAGTGAGCTCCAGAATGTTACACAGGATTTAAGTGACCAAAGCGTTCTATCTAGATTGCCTTCTCGGATATCAGCCAGGGAGTGATAGATATGTATACCCAGGTACCTGAACGTGTCTTGGGCCCAGTGAAGATCCTCCGGGAGTGCCCGGGGCCTCGTAAATGGTCCCGGCACCCGGAAGAGATAGGTCTTGGCCTTGTTAACTCGCAATCCTGACAGGGTGGCAAATCTGTCCAAGAGGCGCAGAGCCACAGCCGATCCGGCCACTGCCTTGCGTAGATAGACCAAAAGATCCTTCGCGTATAGGGAAATAATGTTTTGCCGCCCATCGAGGATCAACCCCATCCCAGTCCACCCCCTGACAGAACAATGCCGCAAGCGGCTCCATCGCCAGAGCAAACAGCACTGGCGACAGTGGGCACCCTGGTCGCGTGCCACGGAAGATCCCATATTGGGGTGAGACTGTCCTTGCCCGTTTTGACTATTGCAGTTGGGTGGACATAAAATAGTTTAACCCATTTAATCCAACCCTCTCCCAGACCCATTCTCTCCATGCATTCAAATAAATAGTGCCAGCTGACTGTATCGATAGCCTTTTCAAGGTCTAACGATAGTATTGCGGCTTGCTTGTGCTTTTTTGCCTCGGGGTGGTATAATATTGAATAGAGTCTCCTCAAGTTGTATGAGGTGCTTCGTGAAGGGATTAACCCATTCTGGTCTGTATGGATTAGTGTGGGCATGGGTGTGAGTAGTCTCAGTGCCAGCACTTTGCTTAAGATTTTGAAATCCATATTAAGCATAGATAACGGTCTATAGTCTTCTACCCGGGTCCCTGGGGTTGTTGACTTAGGGAGCGGGATCACGATGGCGTTTTGCGTGGAGTCTGGGAGCCGTCCCAGCCTTAACGATGTAACATACAGGGCCTCCAAGCGGGGCACCAGTTTAGAGGCGAAAATGGTATAAAATTCGGCAGGAAGACCATCTGGTCCCGGTGTTTTCCCTGTGGCCATTGAGGCTATGGCTTGCCATATCTCCGGCAGTGTCACCGGCCCTCCCAATAAGTCTTGGTGCTGTCTATCTAAGCTGACTAGTTGCAGGGGTGCTAAAAATTCTCCAGCGGAGTCTTGGGAGGCTGGAGACGGGGCAGCATATAGTGTTTCATAGTATTCCTGGAAGCGGGTGTTAACCTCTTCTGGCCCATGCATAATCGTGGCGTTAGTGCTGCTTATATGTGTTATTTGGGAACCTCATTTTTCCAGTTTAATCAATCGTGCTAATGAGCGGTCTGATTTACCCTCTTCATCATGCACTCTCGCCAGGTAACCTTTATAATCAAACCTACGTAAGCGCTCCAGCGCTTCGCTGTATAGGGATCTGGCATCCAAAAGAGCCTCTGCTGTGTTGTCGAGTGCACGCAGGCGCTTCTCAAGATCATCCAGCTCCCTGCACAGGGTTCTCCGCACCCCAACTGACTGGCTCAAACAGTGCCCTCGGATCACCACTTTAAAAGCTTCTCCTTCCACCAATTCCGTGGAGGCAGAGTATGTATTTGAAGCAAAGTAGGTATCAATGGTGAAGTCTAGCGACTCCTTAAAGGGGCCGTCTTCCAGCATCTCGGGTCTGAACCTCCACAAAGGGATCAGGGGTCTAATTCCCGAGGGTCGGTGGAACAGTAGCAACGGACTATGGTCCGAGCAGGTGCGTCCCAAATATTCAGTGTGTGTAACAGTCTCGTTGATGTCTGCAGTACAGAGTAATGCATCTAGCCTGGTATGCACCTGGTGTATGGGGGGGGAAAGGAGTATTCCCTATCCATGGGATGTTGTACCCTCCAGGTGTCAACTAATCCCCAGTGATCGCTCCACTCCTGGAAACACATTGATGTGCGGTGTGGCTGTGTTCCGGGGGTGGGGAAGGGGGGGAGGTGTGAGCGATCTAGTGCTATGTCCGTCACGCAGTTGAGATCTCCCCCTATTATTGTGGCTCCCGGCATCTGGCCAGCTAGTTGGGCTGAAAGCGCCCCCAAAAATGCCAACTAGTCGTGATTTGGGGCATAGATGCTGCCAATGGTAATGTCTCTGCTGCACAGCTTCCCAGTAAGCAGTACATACCTCCCTTCCTTGTCAATCTTGGTGCTAATGACGTCTAGGGAAACCCCATACCAAGACACCTCTAGCAAAGGCCGAATAGCTCGTTGCGTATATCTGGCCTCTCCATCTTCTATGCAATTTCTTAATTTTGCTCTGTGCGAGGTGCGTTTCCTGGAGTAAGGCGATTTCAACCCCCCTTCTCCTTAAGTAACTGTACACATTGTGCCTCTTGCTCATTGACCCCAGCCCCTGCATGTTCCAGGTGGGGAATTTAATAATACCTGGTATGACTGCCATAGTCAATGGTGATATGAAATTGCACAGCTCCTGTCAGCGTCCCCCAGAAATCCCTCGTGTCTCGATGACAGCCCCTGTTCAGCGGAAAAAACAACTGCACATAAAAACACAACTTCCCATAACTTGCAACTCCCTTATCCCAGAGCGGCTGGACAACGGTCGGCTGCCCAAACCTTACCCAAGTCACAAACCACCAATGTAGGGCAGGGACCATCTTGGTACCCGCCCGTCGGGGGTGCAGCCAGTAGAACAAAATTAACAATTCACCCTGTTGCATCAGCCCAAAGCTCATAGCCTGAGCCGGAACAGAGGGCATGGTCCCCCAGAGCTTCCAGGTGTGGCCTGGCATTGCTCAAGTCTTTAATCGGATAATGTCGTCCGCAGTTCCAGGGGTAACCTTCGGGAGCACCATGCTGCTGACTCCAGAGGTTTCGGACTCCGAGCCCTCCGTTCCCTTAGCCGAGCCTAGCTCCGAGGGAGATCCAGCACTTTGCACGATCTTGGCCACCGCCTGCAGTGCTGCGGCCCCCTCCTTCTCAGTCTGCGAGGGGCTGGGCTTTTTCGACTGTTCCCGTCATGGTCTTTTCCTGTTGTTTCTGTCTCGTCGCCTCTGGGGTTGACTTTCTTCACTCAGCGGCTTACCAGTTTTGTATGCCTCTATCCAGTCCCATGCCATTCTGAGGTCATCAGAGAAGTGGGACTGGCCATCTAGAATGATGCGGAGACGGACAGGGATCATTAGCGAATATTGGAGACCCTTGTTGTGCAGAACTTTTTTCACCTCCAGATACGACGCCCTCCTTCTTTGGACCTCCAACGTATAGTCAGGGAATATGGAGACCTTGCTGTTGTTCACTGTGAACGGGCCAGCTGACCGCGCCCTCTGCAGGAGCAAGTCCCTATCTTTAATGCAACAGTCTGGCCACCACCGGGCGTGGGGGGCGGCCAGGGGCCAGAGGCCTTCCCGGGACCCGGTGCGCTCTCTCCAATGTGTAGTATGAAGACAACCCCTCCGGCACGACCACCGTTTGGAGCCATGACGCGAGGTAGCCATCATGTCTCCCCTCGTTTTCGGGCAGTCCCACCACACTGATGTTATTCCTTCTATTGCGGCCTTCTGCATCTTCCACTCTTCGCTCAAGCATGTCCACTCTGGACAATGGGCCCGCAACCTGGTGAGACAGCGCAGCTTGCGCTTGTGCTAGGTCTGCTATGGACAATTCTGCTGTTTTTTACCCTTTTGGATAGTTTGTGGTGTTCAGCTCGGAGGAGCCCCAGACCTATTGAAACCGTACTAATGTCCTGATGCAGCATGGCTTTAGTGTCCGCTATGGCTTCCAGGATTTTGGCTAGTACCGGGTCTATTGGCTGTTGAGACGGCGTGACCACAGGGTCATCTTCTTGCACCAGGGGACCTCCCACCAACTTCGTTCTGACCTTGCCCGTGGTCACACTTGGCTTTCCACTAGATGTTCCCGCAATTCAAAAAATTGTGCTTGGTGCTTCTGTACAAGCAGGCTGCTAGGTTAGAAACGGGGCACCCCCAACCAGACTCCAATCAATCATATCATTTGTAAAGCGCACTACTCACCCGTGAGGGTCTTAAGGCGCTGGGGTGGGGAATGCTGCTACTGCTCGAAAAGCCAGGTCTTGAGGAGTTTTCTGAAGGTCAGCAGGTTTTGGGTCTGCCGTAGGTGGATGGGGAGGGTGTTCCAGGTCTTGGCAGCGAGGTGGGAAAACGATCTGCCACCGGAGGTCGCTCTTCGGAAGCGGGGGACAGTGGCGAGTCGAGGTCGGCGGAGCGGAGCTGGCGGGTGGGGGTGTAGAAGCTGAGTCGTCTGTTGAGGTACGTTGGTCCGGTGTTGTGGAGTGCCTTGTGTGCGTGGGTGAGGAGTTTGAAGGTTATCCTCTTGTTGACCGGGAGCCAGTGCAGGTCTCTCAGGTGGGGTGTGATGTGGCTGCGGCGAGGGATGTCGAGGATCAGGCGTGCAGAGGCGTTCTGGATGCGTTGGAGCCGTCTCAGGAGTTTGGCCGAGGCTCCTGCGTAGAGGGCGTTTCCGTAGTCCAACCTGCTGCTGACGAGGGCCTGGGTGACCGTTCTTCTCGTTTCAGTGGGGATCCACTTGTAGATCCTGCGGAGCATGCGGAGGGTGTTGAAGCAGGCGGAGGAGACGGCGTTGACCTGTTTAGTCATGGAGAGGGTGCCCTGTTATCTCCCGGAGGCCCCCTGCCTCCTCGTGGGTGCGGGTTCGTCTTTGCGATTACTCAAGTGGTACAGGTGGTCGGTAACCCTCTTAAGTGCCTCCTTGCAATGTGCTCCGCATCTCGGCATGCATAATGTGTCTGCGGCTGCCACTTCCCACCATCTACCATCCAGACGCCAGTGGCAGATCACCCGGTGCCAACAACCTTGTCAGATCTGAACAGATGTCTGCTCAAACTCATTCGATGTTGTGGTATGATATTATTAAAGCGCAACCTGTTGCCATGCACCTTGACACTAACCTTGTGCCTCTTTGCAGCTATTAGCAGAGGCTCAATTCTGTTTTTTAAGAGTCAGGATCAAATAACTCATATTTTGTGAACCTTTCCTCATCCCTAGCACAAAATTGTTTTGCCACAGGTAGCGTGGAAAAACAATGCCATGGAGGGCGTAGAGGAGGCTTTTGTATAGCAGCCGCTCTGTCATTGGGTCAATTCCTGCAGTTTTGCGCCGAACCCCTCTGCTGGCCCTGCCAAGGTGCCCATCCCCAAAGGAGGGGCAGAGAAGGCAGACCTCTGCCTGGGAATAGATTCACCCTGATGTTGATCGATCCAGGACCAACCCTCTTCAGGGTCTGAAAAGAAAGGGGCATTCTGGTACTACATAACCTTCAATGGGCTGGGAATAAGAGGGCATATTTGAGTTTGAGTTCTCCGAGCTTCTTTTTAAACCCCATGAAGGAGGCCCTTTGGTCTTGCACTGCCAGCGCAAATTCAGCAAATATCATTATTCTTGACTGAGCCCTCAACAATCAGGCAATGAGTCTAGCTTTTTGCAGAATGCACGCTTGATCACAACCACCACAAACATGGAGGATAGACCCTGTGGAGCTGTGACAATCTGGAGCCAGTTCTCAATATAACCGGTTGGATCAGATCATTTTGCATTTTCTGGGACGCCCATTATCTGTAGATTATTCCTGTGCACCTTGTACACGGCCTCCTTAGAATGGATGGTTAATTGTAGTTCTTTCACTATAGTGTCTGTGTGAGGAGCCAGGTGTTTTGGAGAGCTTCATTGCACCAGACGCTTTCTCTCTGGTTGGGTCCCAGAGGATACAAAGGTATAGAACTACAATGTCTATTTTTTGGCCTTTAACGCTATTCTAGTGTCAATAATTGCAGCCAGGATTAAATGCAGTTTGTCCAGTTCTGTCGGGATCATGGCTGTAGTGGTGTCTTCGTTTGTGACTTCTGGGAGGATCCTTCAAGGACCCTTATATCACCCATTGTGTCATCTTGATGGGCAGTGGCTCTGATGAGCCCAGGCGCCCCCATTGTGGAGGGAGCTCTTTCTTACAGGGGTCTTTCAGTTGAGTTGGAAGCTTTTGAGTCTCGGCAATGGAGCATTGCCACTCATTGGCATAGCCCAAGGCCTACAAAAGGCTAGCATTGGTCCCGTTCCTCTGCAGGCATGCCACACTCCCTTAGCAGGAGCTGTTTGGGGGAAGGGAGAGGAATGGACTCGACATCCCCACTCAAAAGGAGAGGTGAAAAGCCTCAAGTTCTTGGGGACGATCTCCAGGGCTCCAGGCAAGTATTGTCTGTCGACTCGGGAGGCCTGCAACGTAACTCACTACTCAGATTCTCCCCCTGCACTGGAACTCCAGGTTCTGTAACGTCCTGCAAGTCGTGGCCTTCCGCCCCTCCGCCGGGTGGGAGCCAAAAAGGCTACTGAGGTGAGGGCTGCGCTCCAAGTGTGCTTGACCTCAGATTTTGCTGGATTGGCAGGGCAGCTGTGGGATCGATTTCAATATGTGACCGCCATTGCCAGCAGCTATCCACTCCCCCATCGCAGATTGACAGATAACAGATATTCAGAACCAGCACCCTCCCACCCCTTTTGCCACAGCTGTGGTAGTGGCTTTGGTCCCAGTGGAATGAGTCCACGAGCTTTCTGGGGGTTCCTTGTTAGCCAGTGTATAGGTCTTAATGCCCAGGACTTGCTACCTTGACAGAGTCCTCTTATGCACTAGCTTGCTTTTTTTGGGCCCTGCTAATCCTACAAAAAAGCTGATCATCTATATGATGGTCTCTCATACGGTCAGTGTAGAAACTTGAAACTTTCTTGGGGTCAAGTCAGTAAAGCTTATCCTCTCCTTTGCAGGGGCGTGGCAGTGTGAAAAACCTCATGGTCAAATGGTGTGATCCATTGACTCGCATGGGAAAGTGTTACCACCTTTCATAAGAAGACAGCCGGAATCCAGGACACCTGTAACTTGCTCCCAGGACAAACAGAAGTGATGACGATAAGAGAAATCATGACAGTTGGCTAACAAGGAACCCCCAGAAAGCTCGTGAACTCATTCCACTGGGACCAAAGCCACCAGCACCCTCCCACCCCTTTTGCCACAGCTGTGGTAGTGGCTTTGGTCCCAGTGGAATGAGTCCTGTACCTCAGTGTATAGGTCTTAATGCCCAGGACTTGCTACCTTGACAGAGTCCTCTTATGCACTAGCTTGCTTTTTTTGGGCCCTGCTAATCCTACAAAAAAGCTGATCATCTCCTGGCCCAGATGGGGACTATTAAGATGACTTGAGCTTGTTCTGTCCTGACTTTCCTCAGAACTCGAGGCAGGAAAGTATGCCAGAGACCTGTGTCCCACCGCAGGCTGAATGCATCTCCCCATCGCCTTTTTGGAGGACGCTCCAGTGAGCAGAAGCTGTGACACTTCACATTCTTGACAGTGGTGAACAGATCTAAGCTGGGCTCATGCCACACTAATACAAGATTCCCTGTGCCACCTCTCCCTCTCGTGGTACACCAGCTTATGTCTATTCAGCTTGTCTCTTTTGGTGTTCAGGGACCCGCTAGGTGGTTGGCTACCAGAAAGATCTACTGGTCCAGCTACCTCCAGAGTAGTGAAGGCTCCTAGAACAGGATCAAGGATCCCACTCCGCACTGTTTGTTGCAGCACCAACTGTCGGTCATTGTGTCTGTTAGTACCTGTACTAGCCTTCCTTTGATGGCTGGTAGGAAGGCTTGCAGGGCCCAGCAGATTGCTTGAAGCTCCCAAAAAAAAGTTAATTGTGAAAGGGTATGACTGTACTTTTAAGGAGTAATTTTAATGACAACAGAGGTTTATACTGTGTCTGCTGAGAGGTTTTGAAATGTAGAATCTGTTCACATCAGATATTTCAGGTTTACATTATGACATAAAATGGGTGTATTCACAGAGTGAGGAAATCTTAAAGAATATATGGAGTATACGCTGTAGTACCTGAAAGACTTCTTGTCCAAAACATCTAAGTGACTGTATGTTTGTCTTGTTTATTATTTTGTGCCTGTTACCACCTAAATACTTTGTTTTTGATGTTGTGCTTAATATTAAGGGGAAGGTGTGTGGTATTTTGTGTGATACTTTTATGGTGAAATCATTCTGTCTAATGCTAAATCCCTTTCTCATCCTTTCCCCTTACAGTGATGTAAGCAAAATAGATTTTTGTAAGTATCAATACCCAAAAAAAGCTCTGTGCTTTTAAAAGATGCATAAGATCAGTCAATTTGTATGATTGTGTCTAAATACCATGGACTGGCATAAGGTCCTGGAGATACATAGATCCAAATGTACTATTTACTGGTCGCAGTTTGCGAACAGTATTTTTTGACTTGTAAAGAATTTTTAGAACCGATCTATGTATTAATAGGTCGGTTCTTAAAATTACAAATCGTAGTGAATCATGCATATTACCTCATGCAAATTGAGTGAGATTGAGACCCAGCTGGGGGGAGGTGTCGGTGGACCAGAGTGGTCCCATTTGACCAGAGTTAGTTCGGGCTGCAGAGAAAACCCTCTGCATATTGATTTTTATTCTGCAACACATAGTTACAATGTTTAGTTACTACAGTTATACACAGTTCTTAAACATGGTTTCTGATGAATACTTCTAACCCTAGATTCCTCACCTCAAAATGTCCCCCAAGTGCCAGACTGGATCAGAATATTTTTTGTAGCAGTGTTTTCGTGTACTGCTAGGTGGTGTCTTGTGGCTCTGTTCTGACTGCATACTGGCTGAAAATTACTGAGTGGAGCTGCATTAAAGCCACATCCCTACATGCTGTCAGTTCCTTTTTTTCTGCGCCTTCTGATGTGGATGCATAGCTACAAACTTTATTCACATTGTGTTAGGGAATGATGTCCCCACAGAAAATGTCAGGATTCAAGTTGTACTGTAACTGCAGAAAGTAGATGTTGATCACGGACTTGCACAAGGTGGGCCTTTATTGCCTGGGTTCAGGACACAGCTCCAAGTAGTGTGGTAAATGCTCCCTCCTGCGCTTAAAGGTGATTTTAGTTCTGGAGGTGAAATTGGTTGCTGCTGTTCTGGAGGTGAAATTGGTTGCTGCTGAACACAGGAAGTTGCGGTCTTTATGTCGATCCTGTTCCAAGTTGCAGGCTCGGCCTCAGTCATGGGGCTTCTCCCGCAACTGCTCTACTTCCCACTGGAAGTCCTCTGGTAATCCGAAGTTCAAGTCTAAATGCAAACATAAAAAGCAAAGCAGGTC
Organism: Calotriton arnoldi; assembly: GCA_963921515.1. Taxonomy (NCBI): domain Eukaryota; kingdom Metazoa; phylum Chordata; class Amphibia; order Caudata; family Salamandridae; genus Calotriton; species Calotriton arnoldi. Next base: position 344,129 of record CAWUFW010001187.1, read on the forward strand.
TTGACTGCATCCCGTCACTTTGACTCCAAAGAGAAGGGGCAGTGGTGTTGATATGTCAGTCACATTCCATCCAGGTGTCACCAGCCATGGAGCCGATCCCCACATGCCTATATTTCCCCGGCTGTCCATAACCCTGCAGCAGATTGAGACCTTTAAGGAGGCTATGCTGTACATTTTCAGTGTGCTTCGTAAGCCTCTGGTGCGCTTTCGGGCCCATGTAACTGCAAGGGTCTACAGTTTTGTTTCTGCGGGCAGGTCCCTGCGAGTGCAGTCTGCCCCTTCTGGACCGTTACCGGGCGGGGATCCACTCCAGTACAGACCTCCACTCCAGCCCTAAAATCCAGGCCAGTTCCTAATATCCAGACGCCAGTGGCAGATGACTCGATGCCAATGCCCTTGTCGGACTGAACAGATGTCTGCTCGAGCTCATTCGATGTCGTGGTATGAGATTCTAAAAAGGCAACCTGTTGCCTTGCACCTTGAAGCTAACCTTGTGCCTCTTTGCAGCTATTAGAAGAGGCTCCATTCTCTTTTTAAGAGTCTTGATCGACTGAGTCATATATTGTGAACCTTTTCTCATCTAGTGATTGCCTCAACAGGGGCATGAACACTTTGTTGTGTATTTCCTAAAAATACATAGGATCTGCACGTTTGTTGGACAACATAAACTAAGGTATTGGTGTCTAGACTGATTCCAGAGGCCCATCATATGATATGTCAGCCTTTAGACCAGCTAGCTCACAGTGCCATTATAAGCCCCCGAACCCTACCAAAGAGTGAATAGTTTCTGGCAACCATTGAACATGACAACCCTTGACCCTTCAGAGATCGTGGAAACAGTACAGTACTTTTCACTCAGTCAATCGTGCTCGCTTAGTCTCCGAGACATACACAGAATAAACGTTGGGGGCGTTTTCAATAAGTTTTTTTTTTTAACTAGCGTCATTCTAGTAAAAAGCATGTTGGCTGCGACAATCAATAAACAGAAGCAAATGTAAGAGATTACAAGCACTGACAGAGTAAACAGTAGATACATTTCTACTATGGTGCTAAGCAATGAATATATGCAGGCATATATAAAAACAGTAATCTTAGCGTAATCCTACTATGCATACCCTACCTAAGTGTACCTCAATGTACCTAGCATGTCAAGAATCCCTAGGAAAGAGCCAACCCCATTACCTGATGGGAGAGAATGAAGTACCCCGTCTTGGTCACAAGATGGCCACTGCACAAGGGATGTCAGACCCCTGCGTGTTGAAGCCTCAGCGTGCAGGGACCTCCGTGTCAGTGTCAGCGAAGAAGCGTCTCCTCTAGTTACCTAGTGACAGTGCGGTTCTTTTATACCAAAAAGGTAGCCTCAGGGATTCTACCACAATCGATATGTTGTGAGTACGATTATGTAGATGAGCCTAAATCAATAATTGTAATTATGCAAAGTAGCCCTGTCACCCAAGGATGAAGATAGCGATGACTTTTGTACAGAGTATGTTAATCCTGTTATGTACGTCATGTGCAGGGAATTAAGATATGATGCTAAGAATCCTCATGCATAATAAATGAGGCTAGTTTCAAGGAAACCAATCGACATTTATTCAGCACATGGGTAAAAGGTCAGTGCTATAACCGTTATGCAGAGCAAGGTAGGAATAATGTAGGTAAAAGGTTGCATTGCTACTTAGGCCTAGGTTAGGCCCACCCCTCATCTGAAGGTCGACAAGGTCAACTAATGCTAAAATAAGACTGCTAAAAAGCATAAAAACATTGTCATAAAACATGTTATAAGTAAAAAAGATGCTATTAAAATTCAAAAGCTCTATAAGTCTACTAAAGAATCAATATATGATTAGACTGACTGAGCACATCGAAAGCCATGGTGCTTAGTGAGAGCAGAAAAAAAATAAAACAAAACGATGTTTCTCATTTCAATTTGGCTTGTTTTGGAAAAAAGGCCGAATTGTTCCCATCACACGGAGAGCCAAATGTTTGTGTCCTGTGTGGGAGATGCAACATCACTGTCGCTCACATTCACAGACGACGGTCCCTGTAACACCTCTTATATTAGGTCAGTGGAGCAAAGGTGATATTCTCTGGTTCCCACAGCAGCCACTGAGGAAGCACTCGACACCTGTGAGCCTGTTGTAGAGCCGTTGTCCGTTCCACCAGGAGCTGAAGCATCCCGTGGAGGCTCTAAGAATGCTGTCATCATCATGGGAGTACGTTGAGGAGAACGATACACGTCGACCTTTAAGGGGTCCAATAGAACGTCTATGTCCGGTGGCACAACCGATGGAAGGGTCAGACACAAGTCCCAACACGCATTCATATCCACATAATAGGCAGTGGAACACAGGCAAGATGCAGTCAAACCAGACTGGTCTGAATGATAGGAACCAATGCTCGCTTAGCTCCTGAAGCCGAGGTGTGCCCAGATGAAGCACCATGCTTTCACAGCAATGTCACACCAGCAGTGCTTTTTCCATCTCTCGATGAACTGGGACGTCCATTGCGGAGCAGGAAAATTGAAACCAGGATGCCCACTACAAGTAGTAGGACCAGCATAAGCCCTCCAAAAACTCTTCCCAATACGGAGTGTATGAATGCTGGAATGACTCGAAGATTGTCTGAAAGGTGCTCAACAGTCCAGAACCTATACGTTTAAATAGGTGCACTATCCTCCTCGTATCAGACATGTTAAAGATATGATGAACCAGTTCCCCGAAATGGAGCGGGTAGTTTGTACGGACTAGTGCCTGTATCTCAGATGAAGACCGTACAACCTGGAGATCAAGCGTCTTTTGGGCAGAGGTTAAGGCCACATCTTTCTGAAAAAGCATGGCTTTTAGTCTGCTCAGAGAATTAAACCGTATAAAGGAAACATTCATATGAAGGCCATAGCGTTGCCTCCCTAACTTGCTGGGTTGGGAAACAATATGTGCATACAAAAAGTAACCCAGGAACTTACTGTGACCAGATATGCAATGCCTGGTACCATCCCACAACAGCCTTGATCATTCAGCATCAAATAGCTCCCATTTGAGAGCAGCTCAAACACCGCATGATTCACGGCAGCCGGGGAACCCTTCAAGTAACAAGACAAGTTTGCAACTGAAGCATTATAGGCCCCGTGAAGCGAAATGTCTTTGCAAATTAAGGACCCCCTTAAAGCACTCTCACAGTTTGAACCGCTGAGAAAAACTTCTGTGTCCCCATTCCTGCATCTAAATCTGTACGGCAATTCCCAGTACTCGTGTATGTACCCTTCTCCTAGCGCTTCATATCTGCCTGATGGTATTTGAGACCGTATTGAAATTGGAATGTCGTGACTGGCAGCGTAATATAGCAATGGATTAACCATTCTGTGGAAGGTGACTCCGCCACGGTGAAAGGTGATTGGACAAATTTTTCAATGTGCAACATGGTATATTTTGCATCTCTGCGTGCCATAAGCATCTGTCTTGCTGTTAGATTGTATACAGAGAACAGAGTCGTGCTGTTGATGTAACGCCAGGGCATGTGGCCAGAACGCAATGATTGTAGCATCCAGCTTAATAATATAATGAACGGGGCGTGGCCAGGCTGCCGACCAAGATGGCCGCGCAGCGCTGAGGCTCCGCCAGCAATCCCAACAACTTCGCCCATCCTGCCTTCCATCCTGGCCGCTCTCTGTGCGGGACGACTGGCCTGAATACACTAAAGCGCCCACACGAATCGGAGCCGCCCGGGGCGGCTGGGTGCCTGAAATACCGCAAGCTGAGGCCCCTCAGAGCGCGGGGACGGTGCTGAAGCGGTGAGCAGGGCGTGGCCGGAGGCTAGACCGCGCCAAACGCAGCCACGGTGAGCGGCTCTCCAGTGGCCTTACCCGACGGAGCAGCGATCAGATGGGCCCCGCTGGCCATTAGGTGAGCTTGTTCTGCTTGCGCCCCCCCCCCCTTGCTTCTAGCCCCATCCTGCATCCACTGCTGCAGACCGGCCCGTTTCGCCCCCGGAGGCCTCGTGGTGAGAGTGACCGCGGGTGAGCCTGGGGGCCAGCCATCCGGCTGTTCGGGTCGGCCGGGGGGGCCGTATGGAGTAGAGTCTGACGGGCTGTTGCTGTTCCTGCCGTGCGCCGTCGGCATAAGGGCAAGAAATCCTGAAGTGCGCAACTCCGGCCTAACAACGCAGGGGTGGCAGCTCCTGCGTACCGACGCTCCTGGACTCCCTATCAAGCTGCTGCACATACTTCTGGGCCTAAATTGCGGTGTGACTGTGCAGGTTGGGTGCCGGATGGGCAGTTTCAGAGCTGCAGGGCCTTATGATTCATCAGTGGGCGCCTGGCATCCTGCCACACCGGGTGGCCTGTTGCAAGACCACGAGAGGGAAATTGGGTTGCAGTGGGCCACGCTTACACACCTTATTTGGCGGCTGGGGTCACTAGTTGGGCTCTGAGAACAGGCTGGCAACCAACGAGCCCTGCAGGGAAGTAATGGGGCGTAAAGACCCCAAACAACGTCTACTGCAATTCGGAAAGCCTATCGAGCAGTCTGTGGAATCGGGTGGCAACATGGCCGAGGGGGGGTTCAGAGGAAACCGGACTTAGCGATGCCCCTGCAGGGCCGGGAGCACTGCTCCTTGAGATGCGGGCAGGCTTTAGGGCTATCGAGGGCCGATTCGACACCCTGGGAAAAACGCTCAGACGTCATGGGCGCCAAATTGGACACACACGAGAAGCGTCTAGATACCGTAGAGGGCAGGGTGTCGGACTTGGAAGGTGGTGCGGCACAATCCACCAAGCGCCTAGACCGCATGGAAAAGATCCTTAAGAATGTTGCCATAAAGAACGAGGCTTTGGAGGCGCGCAGTAGGCGCAATAATGTCCGCATTTTGGGCGTCCCTGAGTCGTCCAACATGGTGTATGGACCAATTTGTGGAAACCCTGTTCACTGACATCTTTGGTAAAGAAGCCTTCATCTCCACTTTTCTTGTAGAAAGAGCTCATCGCTCGCTTGGCCCTCGCCCCAACCCTGGTTGTCCACCTAGGCCCATCATTGCCCGCCTCTTAAATTTCCGGGACAGAGATACAGTGTTGAGGCTATCGAGGGAGCGGGGTTCCATATCCTGGCAGGGTTCGACGTTGGCGCTGTTTCCGGATTTTACCATTATGGTGCAGGAGGCCAGGCGAACGTACACTGGCGTGAAGGCAACACTGCGAAATCTGGGTCTGCAATACAGCATGTTATATCCAGCTCGCCTTCGAGTAGACGTTGAGGGTCGCTCTCGCATATTTGATAACCCCACAGCGGTGCAAGAATTCTGTAGGGACTACAAAGGTAGCAGCAGCAGCCACAAGAATAAGGACTCGTCCAGGGCTTCCCCCCCCCCTAACAGTGGCTCGGCGGCCAGTGTTGACTTATTTTCCAATGCAGTGCAGTATACACCGATGAGCTGCGGCTACATTTTTGTGTGACCTTTTCTCTTTTTGGGCGAATGAAGTATTTTTCATTATTGTTACAAGTTGGGTAACTGGCGTGGCATTGCCACACCCCAAGTGTCGATCACTTCTAGTTGCTTTAATTTTGTGAAATGTATCTAGCTCTGCTCCTTCTTTACATACGACGGTGTTTACATAATGCATGTTTACAAGTGTTCATTGGGGACATTCCCTGCGGAAGGGCGCGCAGGGATGGGTGGGAGGAGAATGGGGGGAAAGTTAGCTTTGTTGGGTTGTCAATAGTTCTAATCTTACTTATTCATGGCAGCATGGTATGTCTTAATTGCAATGCACAACTCAAGTCACTGTTAATATGTTGGGATGTCGGAGCGGGGTAGGTTGGCACCATTTTTAGATCTTACATTGATCACCTGGAACGTCCGGGGGCTTAACAATGCCAGGAAAGGGAAGCAGGTCTTGCACTATTTACAGTGTCACAGGGTGGACATTGCATTCTTACAGAAAACGCACCTGCCCAAAGTTGCCACCACCACTTTCGCTTCGGGCTGGGGTCCACATCGCTACTTTGCAGGATATAGTACGTACGCGCGGGGCACGACTGTCCTGATTCATAAACGTCTCCCTTTCCAATTCTCAAAAGCACACATTGATCGTGAGGAGCGTTACACTATGGTGGAGGGTCACTTGATGGGACATCGTATTGTGTTCATATGCGTATACGCGCCCAATATTGACAGCCCAGAGTTCTTCCTAGGACTTCACACACACCTCCTACAACTAGATGCTGACTACATATGCATGGGCGGAGATTTTAAGCTTCTTTTAGACCCTGCGCGGGATAGTACGTCCAAATCTCCGGGCACCAAACCCCGCGCACGTCACGTTTTGTTGGATATGTGCGATTCGGTTGGCCTGGTGGATGTGTGGCGTCGGCGCAACCCGGTTGATGTCGCGTACACCCATTATGCCGCCCACTATGACACTTGGACCAGATTAGATTTTTTGCTTATCTCCCCTTATCTCCCCTAACTTGGCAACGTGGTATATGCATCCCAGCATCTCCCTAGCACATATTCTGACTACTCTCCAGTGGTATTGCAAGTACGCGTTCCTAGACCAGAGGGATGCGAGAGGATGTGGAGATTCCCCGGGCAGGCATTAACAGATGAAGTGTTTAGTTCCGAATTTCAGGAGACTATAGTCGAATACTTTGAACTGAATAAAGGTTCAGTGAGCTCGTGGGCCATACTCTGGGAGGCATTTAAAGCCTATATGCGTGGAGTATGCATCTCTAAGCACTCTGGGGTTATTAAAGATTTGCGGGTACGATTGCGCGTATCGAGATGCAACTAGATGTGCTAGATAGAGAGCAGATTGCAAGGCTTGACCCCTCGCTGCTTAGCCGCCGACTAACGCTCTTGACGGAGTTCAGAGAGGTGGCGGAGCGTGAGAGTAGTTATCTAAGCAAGTATGCCATTGCAAGGCGTTATGGGGATGGTGACAGACCTGGCCGCACGCTGGCGCGGCTACTGAGACCCTCGGCTGGGCGCTCATACATCACTTGCATACGCTCCTTGTTGGAAAACGAGGCAGTATCTGAGAGGCCTGCACAAATAATATGACTACATTTGTTTTTCACTGGTAACCAAACACCCCATTGTAGCGCTTGACTCTCAGAGGGTAGCATTGCAGAGCAGTCTAAGGCTTACTCAAGGGAGGTGGTGTGGCCTAATAATCGCCATTTACCAGTACGCAGAAATAACACTCAATAATTGATTGTCAAGTCTGTACTTTGCTTTATAAAAGGAAGAGTACATTTATTAAACACACACACTACTCAATACTATGCAACACTTTACAAATATACATAAGTTGTTGGAATTACTTTGTGACATTGCATAACATTCCCACCCCTCCCGCGGGGGGGGTAGGGTCTAGTACCACCACTCCCATGTTTGCACATCCTCTTGCCCCCAATGCAGTAGGTTGACCATAACCTGGAGTGTGGGCCTTGCCCACTGGCACCATCCCAGTGGCGACCCAACCCCTTTATCTCAACAAGCATTTAAAATGGGCACAGTTGCCATGGTGACACATAACCCTGACTGAGCATCTCATACTGACCCTACAGTATACACCTCTACACCTTGGGGGCTAACTGTCTAGGTTGTTCTTCACCAAACGCAGCAGCAAGAATACATGTTTAAGCATAACTTAAAAGGACAGTACTTATCATAGCTGATAACCATTATAATGCATTGCAATAAAAGCCCCTAAAAGGCATCACAGTTCTAATCACAGGATTAAGCATATACAGCCAGACACCCTAGCAGGAATGTCCCGCAACATAACCCCACTTTGCTTATGACTTCACATTACACATGTTACTTTCAGTCCCTCAATAGAAATAACATTGGTAAATGCACTTCTCGTGCAATTGCACCTCTTCACCTCCAGGGGATGCCCTTCTCCAGACATCCCCAGCTCAGCCTTCCATACCTTGGTGCAGTCCCTAACACACCCCCAGCTGAAGAACAAAAGTTCCAGCCACAGGATGCAATTGGCGCCTGGATGAGCCCTTGAGGGGTTATTTCCTGCCAGTCCCCTAGAGACTTAGGGTGGGGACTTTCCTCACGTTGTGCAGGGGGACTCTGCGTGCTCCTGCAGCTCCCCCTGCACCTTTGCCTGCAAATGGTGGTGACCCCTGTGGATTTGGGGGTCTCCTCAGAAGACCACCCAAAGGTGCAGGGTCACCCTTCGTCCACGGGTCCGGAATACAAATTGAGACCAACACTGGAGCACGGAGAGAAAAGATGTTTATTTTGATCTCATGAGAGAGAGAGCATCAGCAACAGACACCTATAGCTGTCTGAGGAGGCAGTCTGCTGAGTACTTTGGTTCCGCATCTTATATACCCTTCATCCCCACCTTGTGCGTGTAAGGAGAACAAACAAAAACCCATATTTACACAACAAGCAGTGGTCAATCTGATAAATCAGCAGATGGTAGCTGTTGGGCCCCTGCAGGGTGTAGGCGAAAACCATAATTACACAACAAGCAGAGGTCAATCTGATAAGTCAGCAGATGGTAGCTGTTGGGCCCCTGCAGGGCGTAGTGCGCAGGGTGAAGACGATAAGCATCTGGGAAACTCCCTGTCCGTCTGGTTGGGCATGAGTTGGTCAGTTTGTGGCAGGCCGGGGCACGGACAGGGCGTGGGCGTCCGTGCAGGAATGAGGCAAATCAAGAGTGAAGCCCCAGAGCGTTCGTGATACAGAGAGAAGGTCAGTAATGAAGGGTGAAGCGCAAAATGGCAGAGCGAATGGCAAGATAACAGACATACTTTTCCACAGTCCCTCCTTTTGCCATAAGCGAAACCATTTTTAGTCGATTTACAATGTTCATCAATAGCTGTGTCTCGCGTTCAGTCATTATTTTATCGATCTCGACATGTGCATTTACGGGGACTGGCTTGATAGCCTTTGCGCAGAGGCCGCAGAGTGGGGGACCACATTGAAGGCAAAGACAGCAAAAGAAGATCAATGCAAGAGGTATTAGGATAATCATTAGGACCTTCCATCCCCATCTCAGTAGAAGTTGCCATATCCAGGAACCAAGGGACCATGGACCGGTGTCTTGATGGAGATCAGAGGCGATTTGATGAAGCGTGGAAATAACCTCGTAGACAGATGAGGAATGATCTGGGACGAACACGCAACAGCTGGTGCCGATGATGCGGCATGCTCCTCCGCGGTCAGCTAGGATAACATCAAGGACCATGCGGTTTTGTAGAGTGACGAGGCGTACCGCTTGGAGCTCCGCAGTGTTGTTGGCCAAAATACCAGCTGTGATGTTGACGGTGGCTTCCATGACTCTGGTGAGGTGGCAAATGGCTCTGCTGTTTGCCATCGGTCCCCAGAAGGGAAGGAAGCCCTTCATGGCATCCAGGAATTGTTGAGAGGTGGTGTCTGTCTGGTCGACCACATCGTTGCTGCGGCGGGCGCGATGATGAAGAGGAGAAGCAATATAGACAGGGGGAAGGAGGAAAGCTATATAACATGTGCCTCCCCAGTTTTTGTGAAGCCAGGTGTATGCCTTTGTCCCACACACGAAATAGGTGCTTGGGGAGGCAACAAGGGGCGGTGGAGATGTCGTGTTCAGAGTTGTTGTTATGGTACAAGAGCTGTCCCCAACGTACTCAGTACCTAAGCCTCTGATACATACAAGTCCTGGAATGCGAACAACAGCTAGCGGTGGCGTCCGCTTGGCGGGTGTCCTTGCTTTGAAGCTGGAGAAGCGAGGTCTATTGGTAGAGTTCAATACCAGCATTTCCTCCTTCTCGTCCTCAGACATGCGTGTAGAATTGTTAGTTGGACAAACAGCGTTGCCCATTTTGTTCTGCCAGAACTCATCTTGCAATTGTTGGAGAACGATATCGGCAAGGCCGTTGGACCGATGGGCGCCCATGATGAGCGACATCCAGGCAGCGCAAGAGGCGTGTATAGAGTAAGAGTAAGGGAGGAAGGGTATGTTATTTTCCGTGGAGTGAGGCAGGAGATCACAGACCCAACAGTTCGTTTTATTCAATATCGCATTATGTTGATTCAACATTTGGATGAAGGTGTTGTTCCAAAACTCTTGTCGCCTATTTTGGAGATAAGGGGATAAGGAGACATGGGAGTGTTCTGGAGGCGTGGCATCAGTTGGCAATATGGTATCCTTGGCTGGTGCCCCTTCCTCTATGATCCAGAAGAGGATGGCGAAGATAATAGTAAGGAAGAGAACTGTCGTCAAAGCTTTTGACCTGTTATTATGCAGTTTGTTACATGATGCTATCTTCTTCTTGGAAAGTTCCATTGTTTCGTCATTGGTCATAATCAGTCTTCTTTTGGGCTCTACAGCTGTTGGAGAGGAAAGCGGAGCCCTACGCGCCGCCGGTAGCTGGTGGTTGCTTCACTGGCTAGGCTTCTCGGTACCCCACTACAAGGAGTACCAATCCACCCTTCCAGCCTGTACTACCGCCTTGCGACTTTTGGCTCACCTAACCTGTCCGGTCGCTGGAGCTCCAGAGGCCGTGCGTTGACGGAGGTTGTATCCTTCTTTGGTTGGCACGGTGTTATCTTCGAATAATTAGAGTTCTGGTTCTTGGAGGCCATACACAGGGGGGTCGCACGTTAATACTTCCTTGTAGGTGGGATCAGTTTGGGTGATACTGGGGACCTTCTGGCAATGTACGGCATGTATCCAGGATTTCTTGCCTTCCACTCGCAGGGCCGTTCTAGTTGTCAGGAGGACTAGTAGGGGACCCTTCCACCGGGGTTCCAACGTTTTCTTGCGAGCAAAATTCTTTATCATCACGTGATCACCGGGTTGGATGGTGTGTCCCGGCCCAGTGGATCGGTCAGGCAATGCTTCCTGGATCTGTTGATGAATGGAGGACAAAGTTCGTGTAAGTACAGACAAATAATCACTCAGCAATTCACAAGGGGAATCAGACAATGTGGTAGCAGGGGGCGCGCCCCAGATGTTCATTGGGCGTCCAAAAACCACCTCGTATGGGGTCAACAAGGTGCGAGAATGCGGGACAGATCTTATTGATAGAAGGGCCAGTGGCAACGCATCTGGCCATCTGAGCCCCGTAGTTTCCACTATTTTGGCTAATTTAGATTTGATCGTGGCATTGTATCTTTCCACTAGGCCTGCCGATTGGGGGTGGAAGACTGCATGAAATTTCTGTTGAACCCCCAATCCCGCTAAGATGTGCTTGACTACTTCTCCAATGAAGTGACTCCCGCTGTCAATCCAGAGGACTCGGCAAAGGCCGTAGCGGGGAAAAAACTCCTTTAACAATATCTTGGCAGTAATTAGGGCAGTGTTGTCTCTGACCGGGTAGGCCTCCACCCATTTGCTGAACGCGCAAACAACCACCAAAACATATTTAAGGTTGTTGCATCGTTCCATTTGGATATAATCCATCTGCAGGACTTCGAAGGGTGATGTAGGGATGGCATATCCTGCCCGTGGTACCCGAGTCCCTTTTCCTACATTGTAGCGGAGGCAAACCAAACATTGTTGGACCAGCCTGGTGGCAGTAGACCGGAGTTGGTTGTTATCCCACACTTCCTGTAATATTTTAGTCATGGTGGCAGCATTGGTGTGGGCCGGTAAATGAGTCATGTTCAGCAATGGGAGGAGATAGGCATTTGGCAATTTCCAAAGCTTTGTGTCCTTGGACCGCCAACAATTTTCTTCTGTCGAGCATGCCCTCTTTTTCCCATTGTTGAAGTTCTCCAGGAGTGGCAGTAGACTGGATATCCCGAATCTGTTGTCTAACGTCATGCCACTTCTCTGCTTGGGATTTTACTATGTACATAGTGGTATGTGCTCTTCTTGTGCAGTAGCCCGGGCTGTCTCGTCAGCAAAGGCATTTCCTAGTCCTATTTCGTCTGTGACTTTCTTGTGTGCGTTGCATTTAACAATAGCTAGTGCTCGGGGCAGTGTCAAGGCTTGGAGCAATGCAGTTACTAAGTCACCATGTTGGATGGGTGTACCATGGGACGTTAGGAACCCTCTTTCCTTCCAGAGGATACCAAAACTGTGGGCTACTCCAAATGCGTATTGGCTGTCGGTATAGATGGTGACAGCGAGACTCTGGCTAAGGATACAAGCGCGGGTGAGAGCTATAAGCTCTGCTTCCTGGGCCGATTTCTGAGGTATGCGTGCAGTTTCAACAATGGTGATGGTAGTAGTGACGGCATAGGCAGTAGATGTAGTACCATCTGATAGTTTAATACAAGACCCGTCCACCCACAATTGCCCATCTTGTTCCGTGAGAGGGATGTCTTTCAAATCCACCCGCCCCATAGTCTGTTCTTCTGTTTGAAAGAGGCAGTCATGTGGAATGTTTGTGGCGTCTGAATCTGGTGTGGGCAGGAGTGTGGCGGGGTTTAAGGTCGTACATCGCTTTAGCGTGACTTTGGGTGCTAACAACGTAAGTTCGTATCCTGTCAGTCGTGCGCTAGTGAGGTGTTGTGTCTTGGTCTGGTTCAGTAATATGTCGACTGCGTGGGGAACTAATACCATCAATTTGGATCCCAAAACAATTCCCTCACTTTGTCGTATGGAGACGGCCGCAGCCGCGACCGCTCTAAGACAAGGGGGCAGACCTCGGGCCACAGGGTCTAGAGTGGCCGAGAGGAGGGCGTTGTTTGGTGCCGTGAACTTGGGTCAGGATTGAGAGAGTGCATCCTAAGCGTTCATGGGTGTAGAGGCAGAAGGGTTTAGAGTAGTCAGGTGTGCCCAGTACTGGTGCAGAGCAAAGAGCGTGGCGTAAGTCTTGAAAGGCTTGGTCATGTTCATGTGTCCAAGGGAGAGGTGTGGGTGTGTCTTTTGTAAGTAAAGCAAGGAGTGGCTTAACTATGAGGGAAAAATTTGGAATCCATTGACGACAAAAGGAAGTGAGACCAATTAGTGCACGAACATCTCTTTGGGTAGTAGGAGAAGAAAGGCGTAGTATTTTTTGGATGCGGTCAGGTGTGAGGGTACGTCCCTCCTTAGACAGCAGATGGCCGAGGTAGGTCACCTGCTGTCTACAATACTGTAGCTTATTCTTGGACACCTTATGGCCCTGTGACGCCAAAAAGTTTAGAGTAGTAAGTGATGCGGTGCGGGCCAGGGCGGGAGTGTCTGCAGCCAGAAGTATGTCATCGACGTACTGGATGAGGGCAGTGCCAGGTGGTAATTTTATCTGATCCAGCTGTTGTTTAAGAGCTTGGCTGTATATGCTCGGACTCTCAGTGTACCCCTGGGGGTCCCTATAGAAACGGTAGGATCTGCTCCTGAGGGTGAAGCCAAAGAGGTATCGGGAATCTGGATGGATTGGTATGGAGAAAAAGGCATTGTTGAGGTCTATCACTGTGAAGGTGGTAGCAGTTGATGGGATCATTGTTAATATAGTTGTTATGTCCGAAACCACAGGATATTGCGGGGCCACTATTTTGTTAATTGCACGAAGGTCAATGACAAAACTGTATATTTTCTCAGAGGTGGACGTACGTTTCAAAACTGGGAGGATAGGACTATTGCAGATGTTGGACTGGACTTCCTCAACTACCCCAGCTGCAATCATATCCTGCACTATAGTCATGAGGGCTTTTTCGCCATCTGCAGAAATTTTATACTGAGGGAGGCTAGGAAGATGCACATTCTGTTTTACTGTTATTTTGACCGGGTCCATCACAATTTCCCCCACGTCGGTGTCCGTTACGGCCCGCAGGGCGTCTGGTAATTGGGACAAGTCCTGCTGCTCAGACTCAGTGAGACAATAAAAACGGGATTCATAATCGGGGGTACAATTATTGTCAAACAATATTACTCGGACATTTTGGGGAGAACAGCGAATGGTGGCTCTGTAATGTTTTAAGAGATCAATGCCCATCAAATTATCTGGGCAATTTGGGGAGAGCAGAAAAGATGCCATTACTGTGTTTCCTTGTATGTCCAGTGGCACCTCAGTAGAAAGGGGGTTGGTGGAGGGCGTGCCGTCAAATCCTACGGATGTGACCGATAAGCCAGACAGGGGCGCCCTAGGAATCAGTTTTTGTGAGAGGGCACTTCTAGATGCCCCTGTGTCGACCAAGAATTTTCCCTGAGTTCCAACCACTGAAGCTGTGACATAGGGGCCTGATTGATCGACTGGAAGTTCCGCTGGTTCCTTTCCCTGTCCCTGGCTGTCTCATGCAAATTCACTGTCGGGGAAGTGGTCAATTGTGAAATCGTGTGCAAAAGCCTGTCTATTGTTATCGAAGACATTGGTGCGTTGTTCGTTGGACGGTGGGACTCTTCCCCTCCCCCTACTCAGCCCCCTTCCCCGACTCATGGTATTTCGCTGTAAAAGAGGACAATCTGAGCGCCAGTGGCCCGTCTCTTTACAGTACGTGCATTGATCCTGGGACAATTGGCATGGAGTTTGGTGTATCCTAGCAGCTGCAGGTTGGTATAAAGGTTGTGGCCCTCTATTCATACCCCCTCCTCTAGTACTTATTTGAGACAGCATTACCTTCTCTTTTAAGTCTCTCCTCTTTTTGTCTTTTTCCTCTTCTATTTTATTCTGCAAATGTTCATAATATTGGGCCATCCTTAATATTTGAGCTGGCGTGGACGCTGGCCATGTACTTTCACTACTCTGTAATTTGGTTGAAATGGGTGGCAACAATCCTTTAACAAAGGTCTGAACTAGCAAGTGTCGGCCTGTCTCAGTTGTCGAGTCCTGTCCGCTATAGTCAATGAACACCTGGCTGTGGCGGGAGAAGTAGTCAGATGTGGTTTCCTCAGATTTTTGTTTACAAGCCGTGATGACTGTCCAATCTACTTTCCTGGCCGGAATTGTTGCCTTCAACTTCTTCACTATGTTACCTGGTAGCGTTAAGATTGCTTCTGCAGGCCTTTCACCTGGTTTTCTGTCCCTATCCATTGTCGCCAAATCTTCCCACTTATGTCCGAACGAGGCCTCATCGTCAACTTTCCTTATGGGCCTCCAAATATCTGGCGACAGGATTAATCCAAAGAACTGATCTATGTCAGTTAGTGTCATTGTGTAAGTGGTAATAACCGTGACCAGCCCTTCGTAGAATCCCGTAGGATTGTTCCGGGGGTCAGGCAGGTCCTTTTTAAAAGCCAGGACATCAGCTCGAAGCCATGGAGTATACACCCATTTATATAACGTCCTGCTCTTCGCATCCGGACTATCTACTCCTCAGCAGTACCCTGTCCTCGAGCAGGGACAAAAACTGGGGCAGCCTCTCTTTTGGCGCCATGTGGCCTCCTACTGCGCCTTCTACTACTGGTAACTTTTCCTCCCCGTCCTCGCTCCTTCTTAGACCTTCCATCATTTGTAGCGTTAGTGCTAACAAATTGTGGCTTTCTTCAACACTTTCTCGCCCTTCTATCAGCTTACGGTACAATCCTCTAACATGCTCTTCTGGCGTTACTCTGTAGCGTTTCTCATACAGGGAGAACACTTCATAAACAAATCGTTGTAGAAAATAACCCTTCTGTGGTGGTGTATAGGCTTCGTAAATGGCGCGAATCTGATTAGGGGTGGAACGGTCCTCCAGGCAGGTGCGGGCTAGGCCTTCAAGGGCAAGTTTTTCCGTTTGGGTGACACAAGGTATTCGGGATCGGGCAGAGGGCGTTGGTTCGGTGTCAATTTGGGCGGGAGGAGCAGTGAGATCAGGAGGTGGGGGCTGAGCATTCTCGGGGTGTCTTTCCTCGTCCATCTGTGGGGGGGGCATGGGGAATGTGAGGGACATGATATGGTGGTGGTAACGGGAGGAGGAGGAGTTCCTCTTCATGGGGGTCCGCTCGCGCTAGTGGCGCATAACGCACAGGATACTGACCAGACGCATTCAACCTGCGTTCCCTATCCGCACATGCGATGTTAGACGCAACTTTTTCTTGTAATTCTATCAACGCCTGGTTATCGTTTTTTCGAGCTTTTTTCTGTAGCCTCGCCTGGGCCCTTCTTTCTCTCTCAGCTCCCTCCTTTTTCCATTGGCCTAGGGCGTCAAACATAGCTTGTCGCGACCTTCGTCTATGGAGTTGTATTTCTACAGTCTCAATTTTTTGTGCTTCAAAAGAACCGTATATGGGCCACTGGGTCTCTATATCTTTAGATGTGTATTTGTGCCACAATGAGTTATATGTTATGGGAGAAATACCATATCTTATGTACATATCCTTCCTCGGGGTACCCTCCGGGGGAGGGCTGGCTTTCTTCCAACACCTTTGAGCTAGATGTGCAACAACAGCACCATCGTACAAATTTACTAAACACGGGCATGTTTCTCTATGTTATCTTTACAGAAAAAAACCCGTCTTTTACAAGTTTCTAAGTCGGACAAAAAGTCCACATTACCCGTCTACCTTCACTTTTTGCAAAGAGTGAACGAGAACCAGACAACAAAACGAACAACAAAAAGATGTCGCAAACCAGCGACCCTCCCAGAATCCTTTGTCTCGTTCTCCAGGCGGTCTCTTTACTGCAAGGATCGTCCAAGTCTATCGGGGGCCCGAGTCAGGAACGGCGCCACTTGCGGGGGTCTTTTCAGATGTAGTGAAGGTCAGGTGGTGGCTACGAGGACGAGGGTCTTTTTCGCGTAGGTATACCCCACCACCGTCCGTTCAACTTCCTCGTCGGGACCCCTCAACCGGGCAGCCGCGTCACTGATGGGGCCTCACGTTTGGGCGCCAATTGTGGATTTGGGGGTCTCCTCAGAAGACCACCCAAAGGTGCAGGGTCACCCTTCGTCCACGGGTCCGGAATACAAATTGAGACCAACACTGGAGCATGGAGAGAAAAGATGTTTATTTTGATCTCATGAGAGAGAGCATCAGCAACAGACACCCATAGCTGTCTGAGGAGGCAGTCTGCTGAGTACTTCGGTTCCGCATCTTATATAACCTTCATCCCCACCCTGTGCGTGTAAGGAGAACAAACAAAAACCCATATTTACACAACAAGCAGTGGTCAATCTGATAAATCAGCAGATGGTAGCTGTTGGGCCCCTGCAGGGCGTAGGCGAAAACCATAATTACACAACAAGCAGAGGTCAATCTGATAAGTCAGCAGATGGTAGCTGTTGGGCCCCTGCAGGGCGTAGGCGAAAACCATAATTACACAACAAGCAGAGGTCAATCTGATAAGTCAGCAGATGGTAGCTGTTGGGCCCCTGCAGGGCGTAGTGCGCAGGGTGAAGACGATAAGCATCTGGGAAACTCCCTGTCCGACTGGTTGGGCATGAGTTGGTCAGTTTATGGCAGGCCGGGGCACGGACAGGGCATGGGCGTCCGTGCAGGAATGAGGCAAATCAAGAGTGAAGCCCCAGAGCGTTCGTGATACAGAGAGGTCAGTAATGAAGGGTGAAGCGCAAAATGGCGGAGCGAATGGCAAGATAACAGACATACTTTTCCACACCCCCTCCTCCAGGGGCCACCAGACGCCGAAACAAATGACTTTCCACATGCCTTGCAAGGCATTATGGGGGGCTTCGTGTTCTCCTCCTGCATATTATAGCAGCGGCTCTCCCGCTGCTCCGGGGAGAGCCACGCTGCCACTCCTGGCAGCCTCACGCCACGTCTGCCCTTCGGCCGGGGCTCCGGTCACACCCGGACCCCATTCCTGCAGGTATGTCTTGCGCGGCTCGGGGAGCCCAACCCCGGCCGCGCCTGCAGCTTCTCTGGGGGCCCGGTCCCACCCGGGCATCCCGCTTGTGTGGATCGTTGGGGAGCTGCTCGGGGAGCCCACCCCAGGCGGCTCCCGCCGGCTCCCCGTCTGGCCAGCACCCTCGTGTGCTGCCGCCGGAGCCGGCCCCTCTGTTCTGGTCTGCCCGCTCCTGCGGGCAGACCCAATGCTGTCTCCGGTCTAACGGGACCTCGGGGGAGTGCGATGGCACTCCCCCCGCCTTTCTCCTGCCATGGGGGAGTGCGGGGACACTCCCCCTACCTCGCGGTCCACATCGGGGCCCAGAGTTGGGATCCTGGGCCCCAGGGCATCTTCGCGGGAAGCGCGACGGCGCTCCCCGACTTGGCATCTTCACGGGGAGCACGACGGCGCTCCCCGAGTTGGCTTCTTCGCGGGGGCGCGACGGTGCTCCCCGACTTGGCTTCTTTGCGGGGGGCGCGACGGCGCTCCCCGACTTCAGCGGGGCCCGGAGTTGGGGGTCTTGGGCCCCTGTTTTCATTTTCGTCGGGGGCCAGGGTGGGCTCCTGGCACCCCACGTGGGCATTTTCACGAGGAGCTACTTAGCTTCTTGTGGGGGCAGCCCCCTGGACCTGACCCACCCCGGGGGCACATCCTGGACCTGCGGCGGAGCCCCACGCGCTTCGTCGTCGGTCCTCTCTGAGGTCAAAGGTCGCCTACCTTCTGGGGGGCTTATCTCGGCCCCCAGGCGGCCGATTTGCACCAGTTTGGCCTCTTGCTCCTGGTGGCGCGCCCCAGCCACTGGGAGCACTTTCCTTCGCCCTCCTGGTTTCAAGGAGAGTGAACTCAGCAGGGAGCTGCCTTCTCTGGCTCCCTGCGCCAGCCTTTCACCTGGCTCTCCTCCTGGGCCTCTCTTCTCCTTGCGCAGAGGCCCAGGCTTCTGCTCACTGGTCCTGGACTCCACTGCAGGCGCAATCCAGGGTATTGCTCATGGCGCCAGGCTCCAGCCCCAGTCTTCCTCAGCAGACCACACCCCAGAGAGAGCTCCTTTTCCTGTGCAAGACCTTTTAAAAGAATTTGGAGGGGGCTGGCAGGGGACTCCGCTGACCTATCCTGCAGCGACACATCACCTCTCTGCCCCTCCTCCCTCCTTCCTACCCAGGCCTCTGGGATAGTTCAAAATGGCGGCGTCCAGGGGTCTCATGCCACATGGTCTCTGAAAAAGCCCCCTCCCCCCTTTCTGCCTTCTCTCCAGAGCAGCTTGGTGCCTGTCACCAGGTGACAGCTGCTGATGGATAACCTGCAGCTCCACCCACCTTCTCTCTCTCTCTTGGAGAGGAGACCTTCGCCGTTGGAATGCTACAGCTTGGGGAGGAAGGTCATTAATCCAACCTGGCAGGGTCACACCAATGCCAGGCTCTGGTTATGAGCTGAGTCAGAGGAATATGACATTTCTGGATGGACCCATAAGCCGTACAGATATGGCTTTGGACTCCGCAGAATACTACTTCTCACATAAGTTACAGTGTACCTTGGTGCGTGTCTGGAATTTGTAGGCCCTAGGGAAGTGAAACTACCCCATGTGATCCCCCTCTTCATAGAAGGATAAAGGAGTGTTCCTTCGGTGAAAACAGTAAAGCACACTGACTTTCCCTTACATGTTTTATCCCATAGTATAAAGCCTATTCCATGTTACCACCCAACTCTGCATAATTCCTGCCACACCATTCTATCTGTACCTGCTCCTGGGCTGCGCACGCCAGGAATCTCCCCCGCGCAGCCCCTACACGTGTGCACACGTGTCTGTATGTAAGCAGCCCGGTGCCCCTTACTCCGGCTGCAGCGCAGCGGCCTACTCTCACCAGGGGGACACCAGTAAAATCCACATGCAGTCGCTTTCATCATGAGTTCACTGTGGGTGAGTCCCAACTTATCCAGTATTGGGGTATCTTTCATAGATTCACATGCCTGAATCATTCCCCGTCGTCGAGATGGGAGTCCCACGGTAAAATACACAAGCAGTGCCATAAATAATACATAGGCTAACATGGCCCAAGGCCATCTAATAGTAGCCTATCTATGTCCTTTTTAAAAAAGGACCAAATGTTGGCTTCAGCCAATCAGCTGCTAGCACCCTCTAGAACACTCCCAGCAGAGGCAAGTTCTCTTCAGATTTTCACCGCACGTCGTGTTGAAGGGAGTCTCCCTGAGTGCTACTCAGTTTTCTTTTATTCAGCTAATTTTGACATGTCAGACAAGAAAGGCCTTTTCCGCCCTTGCAAGACCTGTGGGAAGAAGAGGGTCCATGTGGATGATCCACATAAAGAATGCATTTATTGCCTATATCCAAGGCATGAGCTGAAAGACTTAAGATCTGTCTCACCTTCTCTAACAGGAGCCTCAAGGACAGAGAGGGAAGATTACTATTGTGGCTCCAAACCACAAAACAACAATCTCGTTCTTCTGATGAGGAAGAGGAGTTGGCTTCAACATCCCACAAGAGGGCTAGATCCCAGGACAGATCCTCAGGTGAGGGAAGAAAACATTTTAAATCTTCCCAAGAAAAGCCTGTAAGCAAGGAGAGGATTACCAAAGATTCCTCTGAACCAACGCTGTCTGTGCCCTCTACGCCTGTCAAGAAAGAAAGAGATCGTCCGAGATCTTCCTCTTCTGATACTGTGAGTAAAAAACAGTTAAAAAAGCCATCGTCAACGACAATTTCTCTCTCGTCGACGACAATATGTGTAACTTCGTCGACGGCAACCGTCACGATGACGGCGATCCAGTCCCCTATTCTGTCTACTAAAGTTTCTATCTCGACGTTGAGACCTTCGTCGTCGAAAACCGTCGATGCCTCAGCGTCTACGGCATGAAACCCTGTCGACGAAGACAACGTCGACGAAGACACCACCGTCGACGAAGACACCATCATCGACGAAGGCAACACCGTCGACGATGACACCGTCGACGACGACGCCCGCGATGACATTACAGTTGACGAGAGCACCGTCGACGACAGCACCGTTGACGAAGGAAATCCCCTCGATTATAATAACTCAGGTCACTACCGTCACAAAGACATTTTTACACCCGTCTTTGCAGGACTACAGCAAGGTGTCACCTTTGCTTCCATCGCATCTTTTGGAAGGGTATATCGAGGAAGAGGAGGATGATGATGACGATGATGACGGCCTCTATGGGGTAGCTCACAGTCCATCTGAGGTCCATGTAAAATGCCAAGATGATGAGGAGGAAGATTATCAGGAGGATACAAGATCTGCAAGCTATGTTGGTGGATTACAGACAAAGATTCCCTCCTCAACAACGCCCACCAGAAGACCAGGTTCCTCATGTGGAAGAACCTACAGGCGCACCAGACCCTCAAATGCCTAGCACACCTGTGAATACAACGGGCTTGGTGGCAGCCGACCCTGAAGGACAGAACACTTCCTCTTCGGAAGAAGAGGTAGAGGAAGGTGAATTACCAGACACGGCATCTGTTCCTGATCCTTGGGATGATTATGTGATTCCAACACCATCCCCTCCTCCGCACTTGCCTTCAGAATCTCCCCCAGAAGATATCGGGGGATTTCACAATTTAATGCAAAGGGCAGCCAACAGGTTCCACTTACCCATTGCTGTAAAGCAAACAGAATGTTTTCTGTATGATTTTAAAGAGGACACAAAGAAGGTGGTACGCTCAATTCCTATTATCGACCATATATGGCAGGAGGGCATGAAGATTATGAAGACACCGGCATCCATACCACCAGTACTGCCTCGTGTAGAAAAGAAATATAGGACTCTAGATGACTCTCCATCTTGCCTTATTGGGCATCCAAAGCCAGATTCTGTCATCTCCCAGGCTGCACAGAGATGCTCCAAGAACCCGGCCACCCCGATTACTACCCCCCCAGACAAAGAAGGGCGTCGGATGGACATTCTGGGGAAAAAGTTCTCATCAATGGCAGCTGTAACAATCCAAGCAGCAAATGCTCTAGCCATTATCGGCCGCTATGACCGTCAGATGTGGTCCGATATGGCAGGACTGATAGACCTCATCCCAGAGGAAAACAGACCGGATGCACGCAAGATCCTATTGGAGGGTGAGCGTGCTGCTTCAGAGACAATTGACTGTGCCCTTGACATAGCAAATACTGGTTTTAGGCAGTTGGCTGGAGCGGCTGTACTTCGACTCCAGGGATGGCTAAAAGCAACTACCTTCAGACCTGAGGTACAAACAAAAGTTCTTGATATGGCTTTCGACAGAGAATCGCTCTTTGGAAAGCACATTGATGAAGCTCTATTGGCGATAAAAAATGATACGGACACCACAAAAATCTTTGGGAGCTCTGCAATATAGAAGAGTACCATTCAGAGGTGCTAGAGGGTGAGGATTCGCCACTTACAAAGGAGGATATCAGAGGGCTCAGCAATATCAACCATACCAATCTCCGTATCGCCAATCTTACAACCCTACATCATATCGCCAATCATCGACGGCTGGTTTCTCTCGCCAGGGAGGCCGCAAGCGAGCACCCCAACAGGGCCGTGATTCAGGCAGAAAACAATGAGTACGTCAGGGTACCAGCCCAACTTCCCTCCCTGCCCGTGGGTGCGAAGATTTCTGCTTATGTACAGCGGTGGCACAAGATAACATCAGACCGCTGGGTGTTGGACCTAGTCACCACGGGTCACACTCTAGAATTTATTCAACGGCCACCTATCACTCTACCCAGGGGTCCCCCTCGTCTTCAGTAGCGGCGGCCCTGCGGTCTCAGGTGTTTCAAGTCTTTCTATACCTCGACGATTGGCTGCTCGAAGCAGCAACAGCACAGGAAGCCGATCAAACAACGAGAGCTTGCCTCCGTCTATTCCATACATTGGGACTCACCCTAAACAGGGAAAAATCAATTTTACGTCCAACTCAAGTAATATCTTTTCTGGGAGCATCCTTGGACACCGTTCAATGCAAGGCGTTCTTGTCTCAAGAGAGACAGATGCGTCTACAAAGGCTGGCAAAGACCATTTGAAGAAAAGGGCCGCTTTCTGTACGAATGTTCAAATCGCTCCTGGGGATGTGCTCTTCAGCAATAAACCTGGTACCTCTAGCCAGACTAAAGATGAGACCTCTTCAGGAAGAGCTGCAGAAACAGTGGCAACAAGCTTTGGGATCCTTCGAAGATGTAATCCGAATCACAACATGGATGGTGGAAACACTACAATGGTGGTCTCAAGCGACAAATCTCGTTCAAGGCCTAACCTTTCTTCAAAATACCCCAGACTTCATTCTAACAACAGACGCCTCCATGGAGGGATGGGGAGGTCTTCTGCAGGACTTGCAAATCCAGGGCAAATGGTCCTCGGTACAGAAAAGGCAGCACATCAACAGTTTGGAGCTCAAAGCCATACTCCTATCTCTCCAAGCTTTCCTGCCAAGAATAGCAGGTTCCTCAGTGTTGGTCCGTACGGACAATACGACCAGTATGTACTATATAAACAAGCAAGGAGGAACAAAATCCATTATGCTATCTCAAGAAGCGCAGGAATTATGGGAATGGACAACATACCATGGAATCTTGTTGAGGGCCGAACATGTCAGGGGTCTGCACAATACCCTAGCAGACACGTTAAGCAGGTCTCAGCCCAGTTGCCACGAGTGGGAACTAGAACAATCGCAGTAGGACAAGGTCTTCCAAAGATGGGGGAAACCAGCTTTGGACCTCTTTGCAACGAAGGAGAACGCCAAATGCCAGTATTATGCCAGCAGTTCACCTGGCTGCAATTTCCCGGTACAGGAAATCTCCTCAAATTCCTTCTCTCTGTGCATCTAATCTCATAAAGCAATTCATGAGAGGCCTTTTCCGCGCTTTTCCCCCAGTGCGCGCGCCTCCTCCGGAGTGGAAACTCAATGTGGTCCTGGCGCAGTTGATGAGACAACCGTTTGAACCAATTCATAAAGCAGAGCTTAAATTTCTCACATGGAAAGTATCCCTCTTGCTAGCTCTTACTTCTGCAAGAAGAGTGAGTGAGATGCAAGCCTTTACAGTCAAGGAACCTTTTCTACATTTCACTGAAAATTACGTCACCCTACGGACAAACCCAACGTTCATTCCAAAAGTACCAACGCAATTTCACCTCAACGAGCCGGTGATATTACAATCTTTCTTTCCAAACCCATCTAGTCCAGCAGAACGGGCTTTGCATACGTTGGATATCAAAAGATGCTTGAAATTTTATCTTCACAAGACAAAGGAAATAAGGAAAACAGATCAACTCCTGGTAGCTTAAGGACAAGGAAAACAAGGAACGGCAGTAATGAAGGCCACGATCGCCAGATGGGTCGCATCTGCGATACAATTCTGCCACGAAAAGGCTAACAAACCTCTGACAGTGAGGGCTAAAGCACACTCCACAAGAACAGTCTCTGCATCTGCAGCCTTGTTTGCAGGAGTGACATTAAACAAAATATGCCGTGCTGCGACATGGAAGAATGTCCACACGTTTACGAAACACTACTGCCTGCAATCTGCACAATGAGAGGATGCAGCGGTTGGCCATGCTGTACTGCGTCATCTCTTTAACTAAGGTCAGCCTCTTTATTTACATAAGAGGAATTCTTTCTTTCTTTCTTTCTTTAATTTTAATCAATATAAATGATCATGTAACTGTATTTAACAATTTGTACTATAATATGATTTGTGATGTATCTTTGGATAGTTACTTCAACATTGCTGGTTTTAATATTTCAATATACTGTAACGGTTAGCACATGCATTGTGTAAAGGATAGTGGATAATTATTGGGAGTGGAAAGTTACATGTCTCACACCTTCCGCTAACGACAGTACAGTTATGGTACTGCTTACTATTTTTATTCAGGCATGTGAATCTATGAAAGATACCCCAATACTGGATAAGAAAACAAGTTACTTACCTGTAACTACGGTTATCCAGTATTGGTATCTTTCATAGATTCACATGCAACCCACCCTCCTCCCTGTGGAGTCAGTTCTCATTGATTTTGGGATACTTGCTTCCCACTTGTGCTTAAAAAAATCTGAAGAGAACTTGCCTCTGCTGGGAGTGTTCTAGAGGGTGCTAGCAGCTCATTGGCTGAAGCCAACATTTGGTCCTTTTTTAAAAAGGACACAGATAGGCTACTATTAGATGACCTTGGGCCATTTTAGCCTATGTATTATTTATGGCACTGCTTGTGTATTTTACCATGGGACTCCCATCTCGACGACAGGGAATGATTCAGGCATGTAAATCTATGAAAGATACCAATACTGGATAACCGTAGTTACAGGTAAGTAACTTGTTTTCTTATGAGGCTCTCCCACAGTAAAAGCTCCACAATTAGGTGTTCAAAAAACAAAAAATCCGGGCGGCTCAGATGGTCAGAACCACCTTCTAACACACGCCGCGCCCAGCTGATTCCTACAGGGAAGAAATAGCCACTATGCATGGGTACTCTTCCCGTAGTCAGCGATAACTAGTTATAAGGGGTTCTGACCAGACTCCCCTTACTCACCAGTTATCCGCTCAGACCACCTACTCTTCCCATCCATGAGACCTCCACCTATTACAGGGATCCGAGACTACCCTGAGAACCCTCCGGGCTCTAGGTTAGATACCTCTAGGTCATTCACGGTCTACATGAACTGAGCCTAACTAGGCCTACCCTTGCCCTTGGTCACGCAACACTATGCTTACCACCTCTCTGGACAAGGGTACAGTGCCTCAGCACTGATGCGGTCACCGGGGATAGGTCTACACCTCATCCCCTGGGTCACTAGCTGGTCCCCCTTCTGAAGATTATTCCAACCAGTACACTCTCTCTCTTGGTCCTTGCACCCTAAAGATGCAACCTCTCCGGACCCTCACCCTCAGCCCGCCGCTGGGGTCATTCAGCTGCCACCACCCTTTTGGGATGACTGTCTTCCCTAAAGAAAGCACAGCCACTTGTGCTCTCCCTTCCAGAGAAGCACCTTTGACCACTGGCCTGGCTCCCTGAAAGGACCTCAGACCGGCCTCACTACCACACTGGCAGTGCCAGGGAGAAACACTGAGGGTGCCTCGTCAGACATCCTACAGCTCATTCCCCCCCATTAGTAGCTCCTCACAGAAACTACCCCGGGAACCTAGACCCTTTCCTTGTTCTCTGCTGCGAGAGCCTGGCTTATGCACCCTTCCCTCCGAGAGGCGTCCTCTCCTCCCGGAGTACTCTTAGAGAGCCTGTGGGCCCCGAGTCAGCTACACCCAGGCCCACCTCTCGGAGCCCTCCTTGGTCTCCCTGCAGCACCTTGGGAGACCGTCCAGGGACCCTCATGATCCCTGGATGGCCTGCACCACCCCCTTCTGAAGCGCAGGGTCCCTTCACTTAAGATGGGCCCCACCTGTCTTCAGGGCGGTACTACCTCCATCAGCCAGGGACCCTCAAGATCCCGGCTTGGCCTGCACCACCCTCCTCTGAAGCACAGGGTCCCTTCACTTAAGATGGGCCCCACCTGTCTTCAGGGTGGTACTACCAGGCAGAAGTGTACCTCCTGCATCGAGCTAGGGGAACACCCCCATGCTACTGATCCTGGGGTCCAACCCCCCAGGATCTACCTGACTGGTCACCGGCTAGGCATCGCCCCAGCCACCACTTCAGGTTCACAACACAAGCTCCAGAATGACATCCTGTTGCTTCTTTGGGTAACCACCTACCCGACCCTGACACCTCGGGGTCCACAACTAACCCTTCACCTGGAATCTAGGGAGCCCATCACCCCCTTCACAGATCTACACCGGGTCAGTGACCTAGCCCACCTAATGTACCTAGGGGCTACCACTACACACCCTAGCTCGAGAACAACCCTCCTTTGGAGCCACCCACTATATGGGCCACCCCTGGGTTGCTCACCTTCCCCACTAGTTAACCTGGGGGGCCTGCCGGACACACAACTCTACCGCACCCTCCTCCCACCGTGGGAAATGTTTCTTGGGGTCCCCCACCATGGGAACCCCTGGGGTGTTAGTACCCGTGGTTAAGAAACCTCCTGTCCCACCCTTCCAGTGGTTTTGGCCGGCGCCAATGGCAAGAAACCTTTCAGCGGGGGAATGATATCTGGGGCCCCTTCTGTGGAAACCCTCC
Source organism: Calotriton arnoldi (assembly GCA_963921515.1). Taxonomy (NCBI): domain Eukaryota; kingdom Metazoa; phylum Chordata; class Amphibia; order Caudata; family Salamandridae; genus Calotriton; species Calotriton arnoldi. The sequence continues at coordinate 370,897 of CAWUFW010001187.1, forward strand.
CTGCCCTTAAAAGGCGCTGGAAGTTCCCAGGACCCCCTATCTCTCCTGCCCCCACCAAAGTGCGATCCACCCCCACACCCCCATCTGTGATGTAGGTATCAGTTGCTGTCCCTATCTCTTGAGAAGACATCCTCCTCATGCAGGTGTAGTGTGTGTAGTGTTAGGGTTCAAAGGTGTACCATATGGTTTAGTACACTTGTATGCAATCATTTCCTGGAAAGCACCATCCCGCTATCACATGATAATCAACATGACTCAGTCACATCAATACAGTTTACATTTAAACCATAATATCTTCACATGACATATATGTGCACTGGGCTTTTCTTTCCCATACTTTTAGTTCACATAACCAAAACTTTGAACCCTTCTCAGAGCCTTGTGCTCTTCCATTTGCTCATTACTGCATAGGTAATGTGTGGCAAAACTGGACTTATCAAATGCTATAAATGCGTACCAGAATGTGATACTATGTTTCCCGCCGCTAGACACCAGTGTTGGAAAACGAGGCAGTATCTGCGAGGCCCGCACAAATAACATGACTACATTTGTCCTTCACTGGGAACCAAACACCCCATTGTAGCGCTTGACTCTCAGAGGGTAGCGTTGTAGAGCAGTCTAAGGCTTACTGAAGGGAGGTGGTGTGGGCTAGTAATCGCCATTTACCAGTACGCAGAAATAACACTCAATAATTGATTGTCCAGTCTGTACTTTGCTTTATAAAAGGAAGAGTACATTTATTAAACGCACACACTACTCAATACTATGCAACAATTTACAAATATACATAAGCTGTTGGAATTACTTTGTGACATTGCATAACATTCCCACCCCTCCCGCAGGGGGGGTGGGGTCTAGTACCACCACTCCCATGTATGCACATCATCTTGCCCCCAATGCAGTAGGTTGACCATAACCTGGAGTGCGGGCCTTGCCCACTGGCACCATCCCAGTGGCGACCCACCCCCTTTATCTCAATAAGCATTTAAAATGGGCACAGCTGCCATGGGGACGCATAACCCTGACTGAGCATCTCATACTGACCCTACAGTATACATCTCTACATCTTAGGGGATAACCGTCTGGGTTGTTCTTCACCTAACGCAGCAGCAAGAATACATGTTTAAGCATCACTTAAAAGGACCGTACTTATAGCTGATAACCATTATAATGCATTGCAATAAAAGCCCCTAAAAGGCATCACAGTTATAATCACAGGATTAAGCATATACAGCCAGACACCCTAGCAGGAATGTCCCGCAACATAACCCCACTTTGCTTATGACTTCACATTACACATGTGACTTTCAGTCCCTCAATTGAAATAACATTGGTAAATGCACTTCTCATGCAATTGCACCTCTTCACCTCCAGGGGATGCCCTTCTCCAGACATCCCCAGCTCAGCCCTCCATATCTTGGTGCAGTCCCTAACGCACCCCCAGCTGAAGAACAAAAGTACCAGCCACGGGATGCGATTGGCGCCTGGATGAGTGGATGAGCCCTTGAGGGGTTATTTCCTGCCAGTCCCCTAGAGACTTGGGGGGGGGGGGCCTTCCCTCGCGTTGTGCAGGGGGAGTCTGCGTGCTCCTGCAGCTCCCCCTGCACCTTTGCCTCAAATGGTGGTGACCCCCTCCTCTGGGGGCCACCAGACGCCGTAACAAGTGACTTTCCCCATGCCTTGCAAGGCATTATGGGGCGCTTCGTGTTCTCCTCCTGCATATTATAGCAGCGGCTCTCCCGCTGCTCTGGGGAGAGCCGCCCTGCCACTCCTGGCGGCCTCACGCCGCGTCTGCCCTTCGGCCGGGGATCCGGTCCCACCCAGACCCCTTTCCTGCAGGTATGTCTTGCGCGGCTCAGGGAGCCCACCCTCGGCCGCTTCTCCGGGGACCCGGTCCCACCCGGGCACCCCGCTTGTGTGGATCTTTGGGGAGCTGCTCGGGGAGCCCACCCCCGGCGGCTTCCGCCGGCTCCTCGTCTGGCCAGCCCCCTCGTGTGCTGCCGCGGGAGCCGGCCCCTTTGTTCTGGTCTGCCCGCTCCTGCAGGCAGACACGAGGCTGCCTCTGGTCCGACGGGATCCCGGGGGAGTGCGACAGCACTCTCCCACCTTTCTCCTGCCACAGGGGAGTGCGACGACACTCCCCCGACCTCGCGGTCCACATCGGGGCCCGGAGTTGGGATTCCGGGCCCTAGGGCATCTTCACGGGGACTGCGACGGCGCTCCCCGACTTGGCATCTTCACGGGGACCGCGACAGCGCTCCCCGACTTGGCTTCTTCGCGGGGACGCGACAGCGGTCCCTTACTTGGCTTCTTCGCGGGGGGCGCAACGGCTCTCCCCGACTTCAGCGGGGCCCGGAGTTGGGGGTCCCGGGCCCCTCTCCCTATTAACAGGGGGACGTGACGGCGCTCCCCTGTCTTCATTTTCGGCGTGGGCCAGGGTGGGCTCCTGGAACCCGACGTGCCGCGTGGGACTCCCCGACTTAGCTTCTTGTGAGGGCAGCCCCCGGGACCTGACCCACCCCGGGGGCACAACTTGGACCGGCGGCGGAGCCCCACGTGCTTCGTCATCGGTCCTCTCTAAGGTCAAAGGTCGCCTACCTTCTGGGGGGGCGTATCTTGGCCCCCAGGCGGCCGATTTGCACCATTTTGGCCTCTTCTTGCTCCTGGTGGTGCACCCCAGCCACTGGGAGCACTTTCCTTTGCCCTCCTGGTTTCAAGGAAGGTGAACTCAGCAGGGAGCTGTCTTCACTGGCTCCCTGCGCCAGCCTTTCACCTGGCTCTCCTCCTGGGCCCCTCTTCTCGTTGCGCAGAGGCCCAGGCTTCTGCTCACTGGTCCTGGACTCCAATCCAGGGTCCGGGGACAGTCAGGGGGTTCCTCCTTCCAACTGCCCATGGCGCCAGGCTCCAGCACCAGTCTTCCTCAGCAGACCACACCCCAGAGAGCGCTCCTTTTCCTGTGCAAGACCTTTTAAAAGAATTTGGAGGGGGCTGGCAGGGGGCTCTGCTGACCGATCCTGCATCGACACATCACTTCTCTGCCCCTGCTCCCTACTTCTTGCCCAGGCCTCTGGGATAGTTCAAAATGGCGTCATCCAGGGGTCTCATGCCACATGGTCTCTGAAAAAGCCCCCTTCCCCCTTTCTGCCTTCTCTCCAGAGCAGCTTGGTGCCTGGCACCAGATGACAGCTGCTGATGGATAACCTGCAGCTCCACCCACCTTCTCTCCCTCTTGGAGAGGAGACCTTTGCCCTTGGAATGCTACAGCTTGGGGAGGAAGGTCATTAATCCAGCCTGGCAGGGTCACACCCAGCCAGGCTCTGGTTATGAGCTGAGTCAGAGGAATATGACATTTCTGGATGACTCATAAGCAGTACAGATATGGCTTTGGACTCCGCAGAATACTTCTTCTCACATAAGTTACAGTGTACCTTGGTGTGTGCCTGGAATTTGTAGGCCCTAGGGAAGTGAAACTACCCCATGTGATCCCCCTCTTCATAGGAGAATAATGGAGTGTTCCTTCAGTGAAAACAGTAAAGCACACTGACTTTCCCTTACATGTTTCTTCCCATAGTATAAAGCCTATTCCATGTTACCACCCAACTCTGCATAATTCCTGCCACACCATTCTATCTGTACCTGCTCCTGAGCTGCGCACGCCAGGAATCTCCCCCGCGCAGCCCCTACACATGTGCACACGCATGTACACAAGTGTCTGCATGTAAGCAGCCCGGTACCCCTTACTCCGGCTGCAGCGCAGGGGCCTACTCTCACCAGGGGGACACCAGTAAAATCCACATGCAGTCTTTCATCATGAGTTCACTGTGGGTGAGTCCCAACTTATGAGGCTCTTCCACAGTAAAAGCTCCACAATTAGGTGTTCAAAAAGCAAACAATCTGGGCGGCTCAGATGGTCAGAACCACCTTCTAACACTCCGCAACCGGGCAGACCCTGACCGGTACCCCAGAGATCCGATATGAATTATTAGCATACTATTCCACTTTATACGCCACTCGGGTGACACATAGCGAGGGAGACCGTAGTGACTATCTTGCTGAGATCGCCATGGTGTGGCTGGAGAAGTTCATGCAGCAGTTTTTGGCGGAGCCATTCTCAGTCGAGGAAATAAGTAGCGCCATAGATGCCATAAATGGCTCGACGGCTCCGGGTCTAGACGGTTTTACCGGTATCTTTTATAAAACCTATAAGAATCTATTATCGCCCTACCTATTAGAGGTGTATAACGAGGCGCTTGAAGGCAAGGAACTTCCCCCCACTTTGCGTAAGGCTGTAATAATTCTTCTTACAAAAGCTGGGAAGGATCCGCTTTTATGCGGCTCTTACCGGCTGTTATCACTTTTAAACCTCGACTATAAAATCTTGGCTAAAATGATTGCGCTGAGATTGGCCTCGTTACTGGACCATATTATCTCACCGACTAAGTCGGGCTTTGCATCCCATAGGTCGACTGCTTTAAACCTGCGCACATTATTTGCGGTAATACATAGGATTGCTCCTGAGGTCCCGGCGGTTGCAGTCCTACTTGATACCGAAAGGTTATTCGACTCCTTGGAGTGCCTCTTTTTCTTGGCGGTGATGAGAAAGTTGGGTATGCCTAAGGGATTAATTGACCTTACTGCGCTGCTATACACCGCGCCCACTGCTAGACTTCGCTTGAACGGTACACTGTCCCCGTCGTTCGCTCTTACCCGCGGCACCAGACAGGGTTGTCCACTGTACCCACTGCTCTTCATATTAGCGCTGGACCCTATGGTCCGCCACTTCCAGGAAAGTCATCTGCACACCGGTCTCCAATTCAAAACTGGTCCGCTTTTAATTTCCCTATATGCGGATGACATCATCCTTTATGTCCCTAACCCCCAGGAGAATTTGGAACCGCTCCTCAGAGAGATTATTCGGTTTGGCGTTTTTCCAGGATTGGGTATAAATTGGGGGAAATCCGAAATTTTCCCCCTGACGCCAAGCACTGTACTTTGGGAATATGAATTCCCACTCGCGTGGTGTGAGTAGTCAGCCAAATATTTGGGTATTCGGATCCACAGAGAAACGGAGCAAATTATCAGGCTAAACTATGGCCCTGCGGTGCATAACCTGGAACAGCGGGTCGAGCGCTGGTTGAGACTCCCGCTCTCCCTTGCTGGTCGAATTGCACTTGTGAAGATGATTGTCCTCCCAAGGTTTTTATACCTATTTCACAACATTCCCATCCCTCTCCCCAACACTTTTTTCCGCACGTTGCGTTTTTATCTCATCAGACTGGTCTGGGGGGGAGGACGACCTAGAGTTAGCTGGGACACCATGACATTACCATATGAGCGAGGTGGTTTCGGGGTCCCCAATTTTCAGGTCTACTATTTGGTTGCGCAGTGCAGTTTTGCACAATCCTGGTATCACCCGGACGCGTGGATCCCCTACTCTAGACCTGAGGCTGACCTGGTGCTACCGGCGCCACTTTGTACTGTGCTGCCGAGGGGCTTCCCCAGGGATCCCCGGGATATTCAAACAGTATCCACCACTAGCTGGGCCTGGCGTAAGTTGACAAGAGTGACGGGAGGCGGCGCTCTATATTCCTCGGAGATCCCTGTAATTAATAACCCTTGGCTCCCCATTACGGAGGAAAAGCTGGTACAGCGTACACTCACTGCATATTCAATTAATAAGATTGGGGATTTGTTCCCAGGGGGACATGTTTTTTCTAGTACGGAGGGTGGGAAATTTAGCGAGGCTACATTTATGGATCAATTTGTATTTAGTAGGATACGGGGGGCGCTCAGATCTAAGATCTTGGAGTACCCGTTAGAGCCCGAGTCCTTCCCTCTGCTTACTCCCCTAATCACAAGTTCCAGGGGAGAACACCTAATTTCTAAACTATATAAAGCATGTATGTCTTTAGTCCCTAGCAGGGACACCAAGATACGGGAGGCATGGGAGCGGGACCTTGGGCACCCAATTCAAGACTCACACTGGTCCTTTTGTTGTGCACAAACTGAAGAGGTCTCCTTAAACAGCAGACATAAGCTTATACACTTTAAATATTTGTGGAGGTTCTACATGTCCCCAGCTAGGATTCACGCCATTGATTCTAATCGACCGCACTCCTGTCTTAAGTGTGGTGGCCTGCAAGCCGATTTTGCCCACCTGACGTGGAACTGTGCTAAAATTGGGGACTTCTGGAGATCCATTTTCAAGTTAATAACACAAATGACACACCTTGAGATGGACCCCACGCCTGAAGTCGCCTTGCTGGGATATGTAGGGGGTCGCCCAAAGAAGTTGCGCAAATTCACGGCCATCGCTCTATTGCGCGCAAAGAGGGAAATATCTCTCAAATGGGGTAGCCGGGCCTCCCCCACAGTGAAAGATTGGCTCCATAGCCTCACATATTGCAACACTAACTGTGAACTTTATGCCACGACCCAACCCCCTGCATCCCGTCCAAAAGATATTTGGGAGCCTCTTAAAAATTACTTTCTGGAGATCAGTGCCGCCCCTATTTCACAACAGCCCGCTGGGATTGCCCCCACGGGGGTGGGGTAATTCATGGTCCATCCAACTTGCTCTCTTGCTGTGTTTATTACATCATTGAAAGTGTGGACCTGACAGTTGGGGAGAGCCCGCTGGTCTGGGTTGGTCAGATGTCGGCATCTCAAAGTATGATGTATATGTTGCCCTGAGGCATTGGTGCGTCATCCGCTTGTGCACTATTCTTTTGTAAACGATGCTTGTTTATTTTTACAAAAATTTACGATAGCAGTGAATAACCATGCAATGTTGTAAGTAATATGAAAAATGAAAATAAAGATTTAAAAAATAGATAATATAATGGACTGCAATTGCGATTGTCCATGTTGTAGAATTGACAAATCCTGTTCCATTATATCTATTGCAGAAGACATAATGTTGCCCAGTGATTACATTCTGGATGATAGTGTGGTCATACCATTGTCGACCACAGCCAAAGCCTTTTCAAGGTTAACCCTATCTATTTCGTGTAGTCTCTCAGCAGCCTCCTGTTGAGAGATTTTCCATAGCTCGTTGTAAGTAGCATACAAGAAGCGCTTTTGACGTGGCTTCTGGGGACCTAACAAAAAATCCCCAAGATCCATCTCATCTGAGAGAAAGGATAAATGTGGTTTCACTTAGGACAGTGTCAAGGTTTTTAGCCACTCTAGGAATAACATCCCAACACTGTAAGATGTCACCACCCGAGTGTTCTGATTGTACATAGCGCTGATAAGGCCTATGGATGCTAAACCCTTCGGTAGTACCCCTGAATCTTGAATGACACCTATTTGTGCCGACAGGCCAAGCCAACCATCCCTTCCAATTGGGGTCTTCTGATGAATTGTAAGAACCATTGTGTAGCATGGCATCTAATGTATCCTCACTGTGTAGTGTATAGTTTTGCCAACCCTCGAAGTGTGTAAGTGAGGGAATCTGACGTGTGTTCACATCCTTGATCTTGGCTAGCCCAAGGCAGGAAGTCTGTTGCACAGTACTGTTTAGGAAAATCATTTGATGTGGTATGAGGCATGCTCTAAATAGGGTCTCAATTCACTGAACCTGCCAATCTTTAGTCCTCCAGACAGATTTCATGTCTATAGTGTCCCTCCAAAAGTCGAAACCCTGTAAAGAGAGTTGGGAAATAAAGGAAGCAGAGTGTATCAGCTTAGTATTAGTAAGGATATTTTTCTTTGCAGATGTGGATGCAAGCTTATAGTAATAAGAGGCCGGGTCTGAAGTGTTAAACCCAGAAAAATAAGCAAATATCTGTGCAAATGTTGTTGAACTACCTTTCAGCTATGTTGGGCAATGTTCTCACTGATGGTAAGTGAAAACATTAAGTGAGATACTTGCTTTGTGCAAAAAATGGTGACCATAGTGTTGGCAACAGAATATGCCGCCAAAATTAGGTGTACCATCATACAATTCAACATTTAAAAAATTCACCGGATTGTTCTAAATCAGACAGCATAGTATTTACAGTTTCAATGTCCCAATCATCAGAGAGAGTACTAGAGGTGATGATATCACTAAGAGAAATTTTAAACAAATGAGGTATTCTTAAGGGTTCAGTAGGACCATACACATCATCGGAAACTCTGTTCCAAACTAATCCTTCAGGAACTGGAACTGCTGTAATGTTCACTAAGGACAGGTCTCTCTGTTCACGGTGTGATGATGCATGCGGTTTCAGGACCAAGTTCACTTGTTATACTGCAGAGCGTTCTGGGAGGTAATGTCTATTCAGGAGCAAGAAAAAAAGACAGTCACTAGTCTAGTTAGGACAAGGAACAGTAGACCAATTTTAATCCAGAGCTGTATCCAGGGAAAAACAAAGTAAGTCTTTTTCAGCCAAAGGTAGAAAACACAAATTTGTTGTTTGTGGGGAACAGGCGGTGGCGGTAACTCTGCGTCTGGCTACTTCATCGATTTTGATGATTTCTCATCGGATCCAAGTGAACCAGTCTGATCTGTCTTTGGTAGCTCAGCAGGTTTTGTGGAACTGGCAGATGCCTCCGTTCGAGACATATTCACATAGATGTCAGTATTTGGCCGAATTGAGATGTGTGTGTCATTTGTAGTTTGATGCTGCTCAGTTACAGCAGGTACAAGTTGCATTGCGTTGTTGGTAACTCCTTCACTTTGTGGAGTGGAGTCTTCAAAAGTTATTAATCTTTCCATCTGAACTTCCTGTATAGTAGCGAGACGAGGTCAGTGGCTACCCAGGACCTCCCGTTGGGCGCCATGTTGTGTAGTTGCTAAAAATACATAGGATCTGTGGTTTTGTTGGACAACATAAACTACAGGATTGGTGTCTAGACTGATTCCGGACACCCCCATAGGATATGTCAGCCTATAGACCAGCTAGCACACAGTGCCACTATAAGCCCCCGAACCCTACCAAGGAGTGAATAGTTTCTGGCAACCATTGAACATGACCACCCTTTGAGTGAAAAGTACTGTACTGTTTCCACGATGCCCGGTCAATCGTGCTCGCTTAGTTTCAGAGAGATGCACAGAATAAACGTTGGGGACGTTATCATTAAGCATTTATTGAACCAGCATCATTCTAGTATAAGACATGTTTGCTGTGACAATGAACAGACAGAAGCAAATGTAAGAGATTGCAAGCACTGACAGAGTTAATATTAAATACATTTCTACCATGATGGTAAGCAACGAATATGCAGGCATATATAAAAACAGTAATCTTACCATACTCCTACTATGCGCAACCTACCGAAGTGTACCTCAATGTACCTAGGATGTATGTGGGTGTGAAGCCAAACATTCCCTAGGGAAGAGCCAACCCCATTACCTGATGGGAGAGAATGAAGGACTCCGTCTTGGTCCCGAGTTTGACACCCCGCAAGATGTCCAACTGCTGCGTGCTGAAGCCTTAGCATGCATGGTCCTCCATGTCAGTGTCAGCGTAGAAGAGTCTCCTCTACTTACCTAGTAAAGGTGTGGTTCTTTTATACCAAAAAGGTAGCCTCTGGGTTCTACCACAATCGATATGTTGTGAGAATGATTATGTAGATGAGCTTAAATCAATAGTTGTAACTATGCAAAGTAGCCCTGTCGCCCAAGGATGAAGGTAGCGATGACTTTTGGTCGGAGTATGTTAATCCTGTTACGTACGTCATGTGCAGGGGATTAAGATATGATGCTAAGAATCCTCATGCTTAATAAATGAGGCTAGTTTCAAGGAAACCAATCGACATTTATTCAGCACATAACTGGGTAAAAGGTCGGTGCTAGAACCGTTATGCAGGGCAAGGTCGGAAAAATGTAGGTAAAAGGTTGCTTTGCTACTTAGGACTAGGTTAGGAAACATAACAACTGGGCTCATCTTTTTATATCTTTATCAAGTAATTTTTCTCTTCTTTAGATTGTTTCGTTGCACTTTATCTTCAAGATTGGTGCTGATTCTGCTCCTTGGTGAATTCAGGTTCCTATTTTCCTCCTGAAGAACAGCTGTGCTGGAAACTTTCTAATGGTACTGTTTTGTGTTTCCTAGTTATCTTTCAGTCCAGAAGACTACCTGAGATTTTGGTTTGCATGTGAGACTAGCAAAATACATGACCACCTTCTGTACTCCCATGGACTCAGCAAAGTCCTTCACATTGAGCTTAAGACACTATTTTTTGTGTGAATATAACTCTTGCGTTGGAGGCAGTGTGTAGGAGCCAGGAGCATATGTTTTCTCATGTGATATCTGAATATGTGTGCCCTTGGGTAATGTTCTAGTCTCCACACCAGTCATGCTGTTTATGATGGACACTGTGTCAACTTGTAACAAAATGTTTACTGCATGTATTTTATGTCCTGTGGTACCTCTGTAATGCTGGCATCTTCAGTCATAATGCTGCTTTTTAACTACTTGCCTTTCGGGGGATAAGAATGTTCTTCAGATAAGGAGTCGCTTGAGAAACGGATGCCTTTTGTTGTTTCCCACTTGTATTGCTTCAATTTACAGCACAATTCTGTTCTACCTCTTTCAGTTTGCCTCTTGGATGAAAGGTATGGCTACAGATAGCATTCACCTATTCAAATGATTTACTTAGATCTGTACACCTTTCGCATGTGGCTCCACACTCTACACCCATTGAAATTTTCACCTAGTGCCTCCGTGGAGGGTTGTATACCTGCTCCTGAAACATTCTTATATAATGTGTGCCATGCTGTTCTAGACTCAGAAATGGCAAGTCCTGCAGTGTCAGAGTACCTGGAAGTCGGCGTTTTCAGCAATAATGTGCAAAGTGCAAGGCCCCACACAGTGTATCAGGAGCCCTTCAGAACATTCCTTGTCTTTCAAGCCTATGGCAATGAAGATCTCAGCCTCTTTCATTAGGAACTAACGCTCACAAAATGCAGCGTTATGCACAGCACCATAGCATCAATGAATATGCCACTACTTGCAATGCCGCGACTCAACGAGCCTTTCCCTCAAACTGTAATATGGCTTTTTCTGTGTGAGGTGAGGACCTTCGAACTGGGGGAGGCAGCAGGACTTCACACCATGTGACATACAACTCAGATAGTGGCTGATGACCAGGTGGCACATATCGCTGGTCATCTTTGTTAGTAATTGGGTTGTTGGTTGACTGGGGTGTAAGCCCTGGTCGAGTAGCAACCACAGTCCTAGTTAGGGTAAGGAGGAGGCAAACCCTAAATTAACCTGTGCTCACCCTCTGGTAGCTTGACACAGTGCGGTCAGGCTTCACTTGGTGGCAGTTTGTAAAGAATTTGTGCAACAATTCAAACAGTGAAAACCCACACAAAAAGATATCCCACACCAAGTTAGAAAAATAGATCTGACTTTAAGAAATAAAATGAGCAAAACAACAAACATCCAATTAGTACAACTGGAGATATTGGTTTTTAAAGTTTTTATAGGGAAAAATAGCGACAAAAAGCACAAAGAGCTATTGGGGATATCGCCAGACCGAGTACCTTAAATCCTGGTTACGGAGCGTTGCATGGATACGCGTCTAAAAAGCATCGCGCAGCTGATGCGATGCATCTGTTCTGAGATGAGGCTGAGGTGCGAGGTCCTGATGCATCGAAGTGGAGGATCCTGTAGACTGGGCTTGCGATGCAAAGTCCGGAGTCAAGGATGCGCAGCTCAGCCGAGGCGATGCGTCAGTTCTGATGAGTGGTGAAGCTGCAATGCAGAGTTTCATCATCGTTGTGGTTGCTGCCGTGGACGGGGGATGTGAGGAGCTTGTGCTGGGAGAAGCATTGCACAGCAACAGTTCCAAAGGCAGTGCGCCTTTCCCAAGATGCAGGAGGCAGCTGGGATACGAGTCTTTTGTGACTGGTCCAATCCACGCAGTAGCAGCAATTTGTTGGTTCTGCTTGGGGATGCACCACTCAACCGAGTCGCCGCGTCGGTCCTGCTCGGGATGCGTCGCTCAGCAGAGAAGATGCACCGATTCTGCTGGCAAGCACCTTAGGCCCACTTCCAATGCTCCAGAACTGGGGTGGCACCGCTTGGCAGAGTATAGTCGCAGATGACCGAGTCCAGGGGTTGGAAGCCCGTTATGTCCCTGAGGCTTCAGATCAGGAGGCCAGCCAAATATAGCCCATGGAGTCACTCTGGGTTCTGGGGTCAAGAGATGCAGGTCCAGTGCTTCTCATCCAGTCAAGAGGGCAGTAGACAGCAGATCAGCACAGCAAAGCAGGGGTCCAGCAGAATGGCAGTCCTTCAACAGCACAGCAGTCCTTCTTCCTGGCAGAGTATCCAAAGGTCCAGAAGTGTACTGGAGTGGTGGCGTCTGAAGTCCAGTCTTTATACCTAGTAGAGTTGTGTCTTTGAAATGGGGGATTGTTCAAAAGACATGCCTTTGAACTGCACAGATACCCTGCCTCCCCTGCCCTGTCAAGAGGTATGCAGCCCTTTGTGGGGGGACAAGACACAGCCTATTCAGGTGTAACTGAGGCTGTGCCCAGCTCCTCCCTTCTATTCTGCCAGAGATGGCCCATTGAGACAGAGCTATGCTCCCATTGTGTGTCATTGTCTAGGAGTAATATAGAAAGCCCAACTGCCAACTACACCCAGTCAGGTGACCAGAGTCAGGCTGCAGGCACCAAATGGCTATGGCAAGAAAATGCCAACTTTCTAAAAGTGGCATTTTCAGAAATGTAATTTAAATTCCGACTTTGCCATAAGTTAGTATTTTAAATTAGGAGTCCAGAGACGCCAAACTTGAAACAGGTACATCTTCCCATTTGGGAATTACACTTCTAAAATGTAATAAGGTAATCCCACTGTTATCCTATGGGAGATAAAGGCCTTGCAGTAGTGAAAAACAAATGTAAGAGTTTTTCACTACCAGGACATGTAAAACTTGAAAGTACATATCCTACTTGTTTAATACATTGCACCCTGCTCTCTGGGCTGTCCTGGGCCTACCCTAGGGGTGACGTATATGTATTAAAAACGAATGTATGGGCCTGTCAAAAAGGTTTATTTTGCCAGGTCGAAATGGCAGTCTAAACTGCACACACAGGCTCTGCAGTGGCAAGCCTGAGACATGGATAAAGGGCTACTTAAGTGGGTGGCACAATCAGTGCTGCAGGCCCACTAGTGGCATTTAATTTACAGGCCCTGGGCACATGTAGGGCACTTAACTAGGGACTTATAAGTACATTAAATATGCCAATTGGGTACAAGCCAATATTACCATGTTTAGAGGAGTGAGTACATGCACTTTAGCACTGGTTAGCAGTGGTAAAGTGCTCAGAGTCCTAAGGCCAGAAAAAACAAATTCAGCAAAAAAGTGGAAGAGGAAGGCAAAAAAGGTTTGGGGTGACTGCAGAAAGGGCCATTTCCAACAATTTCCTTGCCATTGTATTTCTCAGTTTCCCGGTACAGAACAAATTTGCAGTGAACATACATATATCCAGAACTGGATCGCTCATAGATTCACGTGCTAGAATTCATTATTGATGGGCGTCCTATTGTAACTTTACAATAGCAGTGCAAAGTACAACATACCTAAAAAGCCTCAAACTAATACTGCTATACTAGCTCACTTGTCTTATTAGAAAAGGTCCATACAGCAGCCAGTGAGATGAGAGTACCCTGAGCTTTACCCCTCCCCTCCCATCTCAGATTTTTACTGCATGTCATGTGAAAGGGGAATCAATCCCAGAGCGCTGCTATCTCTTCTGACAGCTAAGTCATTTTTGCACTTCATGCCTATTGCACTTCAACAACCTCTATTTTAGACTTACCCTATGTTGTGTTTTGAGTTCTTCGACCACTGTCCCTGGATTAGGTCACTAAAACGATTTTGTCATGAAATGATCTTCAAAAAGGAGCCTATTAAAGACATTGAGTCATGTGGTAAGATTAGAGTCTTTACTGATGATCAACACGGATTGTGCCTTTGCTGTCTTTATCCAGCTCAAAAGACTGTTTGATTTGGAGGACATTTTCAGCTAAAACCCTCAATGACCGTGAGGAAAGACTGCCAAGGTGGCTTCAAAAATCCGAAGCTACTGAAACCCCCTTTCCTTAGAATGAATCTTTGGTAAGCATCCGTCTTGTGCACGAAAACAAAGTACATAAGCGCCATCTGGAGAACTCCAAGCTACAAAAATGGGGACCTTCCACAAAGGAATTGGTCTCCTCAAATAAGCCATGAGGAAAAATCATAAGCAAGTTTTGAAAAAAATCAGACAGAACCACCTCTCCATCGCCTGAACACGAAGCTAAAAAGAGATGATTCTTAGCTTCATCTATGCTACCACCATCCTATCCTCTGGTAAAATAAAGGTAAAGTCAACATTACCATAGTTGACGACCCCACTATCAAAAATGCTTTTCCCTTCAAAGAAACCTAAACACCTCCCCCCTTCGACTAATCTTCATCTAATGAAAAAGAAGCAATTGCTGACAAAACCACAGTCAATGACAACTCCTTTGATGGCAAAACCCACTATGATGGTGGCAGTGCCATTGACTATTGTTCCATCGACAAAGACCTCACCGGCAACAGTCCTGTGTATTACCATCCTTTTGACATTTGTCCAATCGACGATGGACCCCAGATCAAGCTAGAAAAACTACCAGCTGCAATTTTTCCTGAGCATACACCTTCAAGCAAAATTCCATCTGTCACCTGCCAAGCACCTGTAAACTGAACCAGAAGAGAAGTCTGATCCAGAGGACCCCTATGGTGCAGCACACAGCCCAGGCCAAAAGACAGAAGAGGAGTGGGGTTGTTTATCTCAATAAAATACAGAAAAAAACTGTTGTGGTATCATCCAAACTATCAATGGTTTAGAGAAAGAGAAGGAGGAATGACTAGAAGATTGCGCCTACTATAATTGTCATTATGATCTGTATGAGGAAGACTGAGAAATATCATTAACTTCCCATGATGCATTTGCCAATAGATCTTATCAAAAACCACTGTCATATGCTGGGAGGGTATTATATCCATTTCCTTACCCTTTGTATTGGCTTCCACTGAGCATGTTCTTCTTTCTCCAAAGGAAAAAACCAAAACCTCAGCCAGAACCTAAGCAACCTGCTGACATAGCACCGCTTGTTCCTCTTACAGCAATGCCTCAGAAGCCAACCATGCCCGATCTGCCCCAAGACCTTTACTGGCACACACATTTGATGACTGCCAGTATTCATATGATGATATAGGAGAACTACCAGGACCCTCTACAAAATGAAGAAAGAGATGAATACATTATCACTGTAGCAGAGCACCCCCTCAGTAGACTCTCCATCAAGCGACATCGCAAGATTTAACATTCTTGCCAAGGAAGTATCTACAAGATTCTAGAACGCAAACTGTTTCCTTGATTTTAGAGAGCTCGCTATGAAGTCTGTCAAAGCAGTATCGATCATAAACCAGCCATATCTGGCAGTAAAGCTTAAAGTTAATGCAGACGCCAGCAGCTGTGCCAGCTGTAATAGCAATTCTAGATAATAAGTACAAGAAACCTGATAATACCCCAGCTTGCCTTGCTGGCCACCCCAAACCAGATTCAGTAGTTATGCAGGCAGGCCACTCTCCCAAAGACTGATTTGATGCTCAGTCCAGAGAAGGTGAGGAAATACTGGCACACCGTGTGCAACTCTTATCATACAGGGAAGGACAACTGACGAACACATTTAGAAAGAGAGTATCTTCTATGGCAGCGAGGTCAATCAGGGCAGTTAAAGCCGTGGCAATCCTGGGGAGACATGATCTGCAGATGTGGTTGTATACAGCACTTTACCTCAACCTATTACCAGAAGACCAGAAGTGAGGTCAATCCTTCATGAAGGAGGAAAAGCGTCTGCAGCGGTTAATGTTTCAGCTTTGGACGTTGCTAATCTTGCGTTACGCCGGTTTGCTGAAGCAGCAGTATTATGGAAACAAGGCTGGCTGGGAGTCGCCTCTTTTAGACCTGAGGTGCAAAACAGAAATCAGATATGGCTTTTACTGGGGAATCCTTATTTGAAAAGCACATTAACAGTTCACTACGAAAGATAAAGGCTGACATGAATAAAGCTCTATGCCACGGAGCTCTATACCACTGATGCAAACCTCTCTTTCAGGGTGGTAGAGGGAAGGCCCGGCATATTGTTGATGTTAAAAAATAAAATTCTGATACCACCTTATCTACAGTCACAGTATCAACACTATTACATCTTTAAGCAATAGCATTCAACAAGCTTTAGCCCAGACATGGACACACAAGGTAATATAAATCACAAGAGAGGGGACACCTTCACTGACTGCACCATCGTACCAGCTTCCATTGCTTTTAGCTCTCAGACACCTGGCCCCTTAGGTGGTAGGATATCAGCTTTTTGGCAGAACTGTAGCAACACAAAAAGATGATGGACGGAATGCGGAACATTGTCAAATATTCCCCCCCAGTATAGAGATCTGGGCCTAAATCCATCGTTTTTTTGCTCATTATGCCATTCCAGTTTGACCCAGCCAAATGCAGATCAGTCTTGATCCTGCTCCCCATGGGAACAGTCCAGCCCGAACTACCAGGCCAGGCCACCTCCCTGGACCGGAAACCAGCATCCTGGGACTGGTTTCAGGGTATCACCCCTCATCAGCCAGGCTAGCTTGAATGCTATGACATAGTTATCACAGGACCCACGTCTGGGCATTCCCTTCCTACTTGGCGTGACTGTAGCAACACAAACAAATGATGGACACAATGCTGAACAGTCAAACATTTGCCCCCAGTACAGAGATCTGAGCCTAAATCCATCGTTTTTTTGCTCACCATTTCATTTTATTTGGACATAGCCATATGTAAATCAGTCTTGACCTTGCTCCCAATGGGAACAGTCGAGCCGGAACTGCCAGGCCAAGTCCTCCCAGGACCAGAAACAAGCATCCTCGGTCCGGTTTCAGGGTATCACCCTTCATCAGCCAGGCTCCCATGGGGAGCAGGGTCAAGACTGATTTTCATACGACTGGGTCCAAACTGGGGTGGCGTGGTGAACAAGAAAACTATGGATTTAGGTGAAATCTCTGTATTGGGGGTGAGTGTTTGACATTGTTCAGCATTCCGTCCATCAATTGTTCTTTTTGCTTCTGGCAGGAATGGGCACAAATTATGTCAGATAAATAATTATTGGACGTATCCAGTTTGGCAATACGTTTCGAATGTTTCCTTTACTGCCCAAGCTGAAGCACAAATATCTGCATTTGCTAGAAGACAAAATCTTTATCGTGTTACGAAAGGAGCTATTGAACCTGTCCTGAAAGGTCAACTCCATGTAGGCGTCTACACCAGATTATTTTCTCATACAAAGAAGAGAACAGGAGACTGTAGACCCATCTTAGACCTACGCCAGCTCAGTGTCTTCCTGAGAAAGTAGTTCTTTGTAGTTCCTCATACTTACCTTGCCGGAAGTAGCAGCTGTTGGTGTGTAAGGAATTTAATGGCAGATCTCCAAGACACCTACTGCCATTTGCCCATACTCTACAGACATCAAAGTGCTCTCTTCTGGGCTCAGATCAGCTCTGCGAATATTCACAAAATGTTTGGCACCAGATGGGGTCCACATCTGGCACTTAGGTGCTCAGGTAAACGCATACCTTAACAACTGGTTAGTCAAATGTGCTTTCGTGGAGGCCACGAAGAACTCAGTCACAGCTTTTCAAGAAACTAAGTCTCAGGCTGAACAAGAACTAATCAGCCCTACAACTGTGACACATGATTAATTTTCTGAAAGTGCTTCCAGACAGAAATTAAGGCAAGCCAAAACCAAAAACAATTGTAGGTCAAAGTGCCCCTACTGAAAAAGTTGCTAGCTATGATGTCATCTTGTATGTGTCTCATCCCATTCAGCTGGCTGAGGATGCAACCATTATAGTACCAATTGGCTAAAAAGTGGGCCCAAATATCAGGCTCCTTCGATGACATAACAATTTCCATGTCATAATGAGAATGGAGAACACTCTTCTATGGCGGGCCTCTGTAAAACACGCAGGGGTAGGTAGGCCTGTTGTTTCTTCCACCTCTACTCTACATATTTATTGCCACGGACTGCTTAGTGGGGGGATGGAGAGAGCATCTTCAGAAACTTAGTCAGGGGGCTATGGTCCAGACAGGAAGTAAAACTACACATCACTGTGGTGGAGTTGATAGCCCTCAGAAAAGGCCTACAGTCATTCCTACCCCGAGACCCTCACTTGTCAGTTTTAATCTAAACCGACAACCGGCACAGAATTGATCTTTTACATCAACAAGCTTGGAGACTTAAGATCTCAAGATCCTAAGGTCTCTTGCTAGACGCTCAGCATATTTGGTTCTGGGCTAAAAAACTTCAGATCTTGTTAGAGCACCTTCCAGATGCCAAGAACAATCCAGCAAATCTCAAGACTGTTGTGAATGGGAGCTCAACAGCAATGTGGCGGAGAAAAGTTTAGGCGCCTACTTGCTCTACGGGCGGGAAAGGCACCGGGCCCGAATGGTTATCCTTGTGAGTTTTTTCAGAAATATCATCCGCAACTACTAAAACCCTACCTTGCGGCTCTGGAGGCGTCATTGGAGAATGGCGATCGCCCGCAAGATTGGCGACATGCTGAGATTGTTGTATTCCTGAAGCCGGGTCGTCCGCCGGAACAATACTCGTCACATCGCCCCATTTCACTACTTAATGTGGAAGCTAAGCTTCTGGCCAAGGTGATTGCAAACCGCCTAGTCCCGTATATTACGGAGCTGGTCCACCCGGATCAGGCGGGATTTATGCCGAGCCGTGCTACGCGGCACAATATCAGACGTGCTCAAAAACGCTATCGCCACGGTTGCTAAGCTTGGTACCCCTGCCGCGCTCCTCCTGGCGGATATGAACAAGGCTTTTGACTCCCTCAGTTGGACGTATCTCTTCGCCTTGCTCGATCACTTAAATATCGGCCCCCGGCTAATAAGCCTTATTCGCCTACTGTACACAGACATAACCGCTACAGTCCGAGTGGCTGACTCGGTTTCCAAAAGCTTCCCTATCGGGCGGGGGACACGTCCGGGCTGCCCGCTCTCCCCTTATCTTTTTGCTCTTGCTATGGAGCCGCTAGCGGCTTGGGTTCGTATCGACGCACAGATGCGCGGCTTCGAGTGGACACCGAGTATCTCTGATCGTATAGTGCTTTATGCGGACCATGTTTTGTTTTTCCTCACAGACCTTGACTGGACTGGTCCGCGCCTTCTTCATATTATGCAGATCTTTGGCGAAACCTCCGGCCTCTATATGAATCGGGGGAAGTCCTTTTTGTGGCCGCTGCGGGCGGAGATCGGCTGGGTGGCTGGTCGCGTGAGGTAGTAGTGGTCCCGGACGGCTTCAAGTATCTGGGAGTATATCTCTCAACGTCTCAGGCGTTGGCGTGGAGCAAGAACCTCGCCCCCTTATGGGCGCAGGTGAGCGACCAGACGCAAGTGTGGTCCCACCTGCCTCCATCTCTCCTTGGTCGGTCTGCTATATTTAAAATGATTTCCCTACCTCGTCTCCTTTATCAATTGCAGAATCATCCCTATCCGATAAAACCAACATGGTTTCGCCAATTAAATGCTATTCTAGCCCGCTTTCTATGGGGGGGGGCGGTGCGTCGCGAGTGGCCCTGGGGACCTGCTTCCAGTCTACCTACTCCGGAGGAGTGGCCACCCCAGACGTTCAGGCATATTACATGGCCTCACACCTGCTCGTCCTCAACGATTGGTGGTATGGCGACTGTGGGGACCCGGCATATGCTGTGGAACGCTGGCTGTTGGGGGACAAGGCCCTCCACATGGTTCTTTATTCAGTGGCACTACTTCGAGAGCTCCCACCCGCTACAGCCACAATTTTCAAGATTTGGAGGTCGGCGCTTCGTTTGCTGGGTTGGTGGGGGAGACTCACTATGGAAACCCCATTGTGGAACAACGGACGGCTGGCGCAGCTATCCGGCTTTCGGGGCTGGGAGGCCATTGGGATTGACACGGTGGGGGCAGTTGTACGCGGGTGCACTCTTAAGTCCTTTCTTGATATACAAACGGAGTATGATCTGTCCTGCACGCAATTCTACCACTATCTCCAGTTCCGGCAAGCCTTTACCCCATACATATCTCACCTGACGGAGATCCCTGAATTCAATCCCATCGAGGCCAAAGTTTTTATGGGCGACCATAAGATAACTAAAATATACCGCACACTCATCAACAATACCCCTACCACACTACATAAAACTAGAGAGGCATGGCAGCAGGACTTAGGCCCCTTAGAGGAGAATGACTGGGTAGAGGCTCTGGAATCCCCGCGCAGTGCGGCAATCGCTTCCCGTCTGCGTCTTATCTAGTTCAAATACTTACATGGAGCCTATTATACCAGGCACAGACTGTGGCGTGCCGGGCTCATCGCGTCCCCGCATTGCTTACGCTGTAGATCTATGGAGGGTACCTTCCTGCATACTGTGTGGTCCTGCACAACACTGTCAAGGTTCTGGAGAGGGGTGTTCGCATGCTTGTCTGAGGTTCTGAGGTGGGACATTGCATCCTCACCGAGGCTGGCCATGCTGCATATTACAGAAGATATAGGTGGAAATAGGTATAAGCGCCACCTCCTATTTCTGGGCCTCACGCTGTCAAAAAGAGATATTGCCCAGGTCTGGAAAAATAAATCTCCACCGTCGCTTGGGGTATGGAACAAGGGTCTTGACTTTTGTATGGGCCTGGAACTCCCTGTCTTCGAAGCGAGGGGCTGCCCCCGTAAACACTACAAATCTGGAAAAGATGACTACAGGGGACTATATGTTATGTTATTTGGATTTTTAACGCGTACGGCTACTCACGAGTGTCCCGGCGCAATGTCTTAAGGGGAGCAAGAAGCCTAGCAAGCGAAGAGGTGAGTTTTCAGTTTTTTCTTGAATGCTGTTGGGTCTGCGATATTGCGTAAAGCCAGGGGAAGTGCGTTCCAGGCAGCCGCAGCCCTCCGTGCCAAAGAACTACCACTAAGCCTCTGGTACTAAATCGAGGAACCAGAGCAAGTCGGTGGGATGCCGAATGTAACTGTCTCAATGGCACATAGAAGGTGAATCGCTTCTGTAGATAGGACGGTCCCAAGCCATGCAGAGCGCGATGGGCTAGGACCAGTGATTTAAACTTCACCCGTTCAGCGACGGGAAGCCAATGAATGGAACGCAGGTGATGACGCACGCTATGTCTGGCAGAGATGCCCAGAAGAAGTCTAGCTGCCGTATTCTGGACCACCTGCAACTTTTTTATCAGGTAGCCAGGAATGCCAATGTAGAGCGCGTTGGCATAATCTAGCCGGGACAGGATGAGAGCACAGGTGACCGTTTCTCTTGCTGCTTGGGGCAGGAGAGGAAAGAACTTTCTTAAAGTCTTGAGGAGACCAAAACAATTGCCGGCCAACTTCTTGATGTGAAATGAAAAGGAGAGACTCTCGTCAAACCATACCCCCAAGTTCTTGGCCTGCTTCCCTACAGAGGTGGGCAGGGGGAACTCAGGTGGCCAGAGAGCTTCCCGGAAATTGGAAGGAAATTTTCCAAACAGGAGAATCTCTGACTTCTCCTCGTTACATTTTAATTGTGCAGCTGCTAACCATTTAAAATGGAGGAGAGACAGTGATGAGCCAAGGAGACAGAATTGTCGTCATTGCCCCAAGTAAAGAGCAACTGGGTGTCATCGGCGTAGGCCATCACCTTAGCTCCCAGGCTCTCGGCCAGATAGACCAAGGGTGTCACATATATGTTAAATAGGAGGGGCTTAGGGAGGACCCCTGAGGAACTCCCGTAGTCACAGACTGTAGAGTAGAGGAGGACGGAGGCATCCAAATCTGCTGGGCCCGACCCTCTAGAAAGGACCTAAGCCAGTTCCAGGCAGTGCCCGACACACCTATCCTGGCAAGACGTGAGAGGAGAAGAGAGTGGGGACCGTGTCGAACGCCGCCGAGAGGTCAAGCAAAATCAGTGCTGCCCTCCCGCCGGCGTCCAAACACTCCCGGATGGCCTCCATGACCTCCACCAGCACCGATTCAGTGCTGTGAGCGGCACGAAACCCTGACTGTGCGGGATGCAACAGTCCCTCACTCTCGACGAACTCCGTAAGTTGTTTGGTGACAACCTTCTCACACACCTTGGCCAAGCCAGGTAATAGGGAGATTAGCCTGTAGTTCCCTGGACTGCGAGGGTCTAATGACGGCTTTTTTTTTATAAGTGGCAGAATCTTGGCCTGTTTCCAGGGCGCTGGGACACTGGCTAAATGGAGGGACAAATTAATAATGCTGTTCACCTCTGAATTAATCGTCTCAGCTGCTGCTGCTAGCAATCTAGCAGGAGAGGGATCAGAAGGAGAGCCAGACTTTAAACTTTTCAGAATTTTAAGCGAGTCTGCCAAGTCCACCGGCCTAAAAGCGTCTAGAAGATTTTTGGCGCCCACCAGTGGAGGCGATGTCGATGCCTCGATCTCACTGTCACCTGGTAAAAAGGCCGCCTGGATTGTGTGGATTTTGTCCATAAAAAAAGTAGAAAGAGTCTCGCACCAAGCGACTGACGATGGAGACGCACTAGCTTGGGCTGAAGGCGACGTAAAGCTCTGAACAATCGCAAAGATTTCCTTAGCGTTGTTTTTAGCAGAGTCGATACGGTTAGCGTAGAAATCCCTTTTAGCCAGAGCTATGGCCTCATAATAAACTTTTTGCTTGGTTCTGAGCTTTAGCTTGGCTGCGAGGCAGTAGTTACTGCGGCGCCAAGCTCGCTCTAGAATCTTTCATTCACGTTTTAATTCTTTTAGTTCTGGACTGTACCAAGGTTTAGAGGGAGAATCCCTAGACAGTCTAGCTGAGTGCTGCGGGGCGAGAGTATCAACTGCCTTAGATATCCAGCTGGTAAAACCATCTAGTCGGTTCTCTAGGTCGCCCGAGAGGAAGGGCCTAGAGGCCTCCAGAGCTTGGATGAGAGCACCAGGGGCAATTTTGCCGAAAGCCCGTTTGCGGGATGAACGCGCTACGGGCTCGACATTGCGCACTTCCCAAGAGAAATATGTCAGGAAGTGGTCAGACCAAGAGAACGGACACGGGTCCCTCATCAAAATGGGGAAATTGGTACAAATAGGGTCCAAGATGTGGCCAGCCTGATGGGTAGGGAGACTAAACCTGCTGGTCCAGTTGGGCCAGATGTAAGATATCCCAAAAATTGAACGTGTCCTTGGCCTCTACCTGGTCAAGATGGATATTAAGATCCCCAAGAACAACATAGTAGGAAAATCTCAGCGCCCTGGGCGCAATGACCTCACCACAGGCCTGTAGAAACTGTCCCACTGGACAGGGGGCCTGTAGATCAGTGAGCCCCCCAGCGTGAAGTGGTCCGAGAAGCGAATGCTGAAATCAAGGGCTAAACAGCCCCCCCAGGAGGTGACGTCTCCCCTCCGCAACTCCCACTTATCTTTGTAGAAAATAACCACTCCCCCCCCCTCCCTTCTGGGCGGTCTGCTCTAGTGATCTTGTAACCCACTGGCGTAGCAAGGGTAACAATGGGGTCTGACGTAGCATCAAGCCAAGACTCCGTAATAAACAGAAGATCTAAAGATCTGTCATCGAGGAGATCAAAAACCTCGGCATAATGTTTCCTGAGTGATCTGACATTGATCATGGCTGCAACAATGGGGGGAACTCTCGTGGACCCCGGAGAGGGAGAGCTGACTTGGATAGGGGTAGCAAGACCTAGACCCAGTCTAAAGCCACAGGTCAGACACACCTTGTTGCTACTAGCCAGAACCTCCCAGATACTATTTACGAGGAACGCCGACACGAAGCAGGGAGCATTATATGCTCATTTTGTCTGAACAGTTGGAAAGGGGCCGGTAGTAATTGATGCCGGTCTTGAAGTTTTGCACCTAGCGGTTGGTTAAAAGGCTCTCTTTACCTGGTTATTGAACACAGAATCTGTAGGGGAGAATTCATCAACAGTGAAACCTGCTCTGTACTCAGTGGTGTAGTAGGATAATTCACCAACTGTAGAGGTGACAGGGGAATCACTGAAGGCTATAACATTATACTAAAGGTCCGGTCTTGGATTCACAGAAATTGAATATTTACAAGACTTTCTGCAATTTGGACTAGTGCCCTGGAAGAAGTCCCAGGAGAATAGGGACGAAACGCGTAGGCTGTTCACAACGTATATTTGTCTTTCTTTTTTGTAATAGAATATATTTTTAATGAATAAAGAAGAAGAAAAATAATTCGACATGTGGAGTGTTATGTAATTAGTACATGTTTTTCCTGTTAACATTTAATTGAGTGGAGAGAAAACCACTTGCTGTCAATTTGCTTGAATATTACACAATTTTTGAGGTACTGTTGACTAACCATGAATGTCTAGGTAATTGAGTAAAGTATAGATACAGTGCTCCTCTAAATTGTAAATTTGGAAGAACCTCCCAGTTACCTTGAGAGGGACAGGCATGGGCGTCAATGGCCCGTAAGGCATCCCCAGTATAACATAATCTGCCCTCATGTCCAGACGCCAAACCGGCAGTGTGGCTGGCGCTGGCCGCTTCTGGGACGCGGACGGGCGCAGACAGGCTTGCCTTTGGCGCGCCAGTGGCACGCGTCCGCTGCGCGAATGCGCAGCGCGCATTTTTAATGATTCAGCAGCCACAGAGACTAGAGCGCGCACTTCCCCAAGATGGCGGCTCTAAGTGGCATGCTGGAGAACCCGGAACTTCCTGCCCACCCGACCACATCAGATTCAAACAGTAACGCGTAAAAGGATTTCGAGCTCGTAAGTACAGTTTAAAAAGACACTACAAATCTGGAAACGATGGGCTGACTACAGGGGACTATATCTGGAGCCTCCTCACCCCCCCCCCCGTCTGATGCTGAAGAACTGTTGCTATGACACTGGTAGACTGGCATTTGCGTAGTGCTTTTATTTGCTGGGATTATGGATGGCAGGGACTTTCCCTATATTCAAAACTGATATACTTGTTAAACGGAGGCAATGTGGCACAGTTGCTTTTTTTTTCTTTTTTTTTTTTCTTCTTTCTTCTTTTGTTTTTATTTCTCTTTGGAATGCATCCTACGTGCAATCAATCCTTCAATATTGTTGAAAACGTTGACTTTCATATATGTCGCCCTGTATACATGCCTTGGGTGCCCTGCAGGGCCCTCGTATTGTATTGGCTGTCAACAATAAAATTATGTTGTGAAAAAGAAAAAAAAAAGTTTAGGCGCACAGGGACAACCTGACTCACAGACAAACAATAAATGTCAGTTGTATGCAGGTAGGCATCTGCAGTCAGGAACATGGGGAAATACGTTTTTGATCGCATTGTTAGGTCATATGCATGTGGTTATCCTCCTCATCCATTGATCCCTGGGGTTATTGCAAAGTTGGAACAAGAACCAGGCTGGATGATCTTGATCACTTCAGTGTGGCCCAGACAGTACTCTTTCATAGACCTTTTTCACTTGGTCACAGATGAACCTCTTCCCCAGGTGCCATGAACAAGTCCTTCATCATAACACGAGCTCTTTGAAACTACCAGCTGCTAAGTATTGAGTATAAGGAAAATATGCAATGTCTTCCATTGCACATGTCTAAGACACTTGTGAATTCATTAGTACTTAGTAATTTAGATTTCTGCCTACATGTTGGCCAGCCTCAATATTCCTTCCTGTGGTCAAGGGCCTTACTTTTCCACCAGAACCACAAACTACCTTCCCAAGCATACATCCCTCACTCACATTTAAAAACAGGGTCAACTGCACACTGTTGGCAGTTGTACAGAAAGAGGTCCAGGGTACATTTTTGGACTACCTTTCAAACAAACTGACCCATAACACACTTTCGAGGAATCTACGATCTACCAACCAGAACTCACTGGTCACACCGAAATTACCTTGTGCTGCATCCAGATTAGGATCTCTCTCCCTCTTAAGCCCTCTCGTTGTAACTCTCTGCCCTGTAATATGAGCATGTGCTACCCTCAGTGTGTCCAGAACTGCCCTAAAATGTCATAGCAGACAACGCAAACTATACCAAAACTGTATATAGGAATAGCATGTTAGTATGTTACTCAACCATATATAATTGTCTTGTTTTTCTCTCCCTGTTGGAATTATCCTGTCCCTTAATCACAAAATAGAGTCTCTGCTTCCGCATTAGTCACCATTACAGTTTACGGGGCATATTTACGTTCCCAGGCGCATCCCTGCATATCAGCAGGGATGCGCCAGGGAGAATGCGTCACGCAAGTTTACCCTTGCGCCACGTCCGATGCGCCGCATTTACAATGCGGCGCATCGTGGCGCAAGGATAAGCAGATGCGTGACGCATCTGCCGGCGGAAGGCTGGCGCAGTGCTGAAGCTGTGTCGCAAGCGCGACGCAACTCCAGCACTGTTCCAACCTTCCCTATCCTAACATGGTGCGTCAATCCTTACGCCTGCTTGAAGCAGGCGTAAGGATTTGACGCATCAGCGCCGGAAAGTGACTGCGTGAAATCTTGTAGATTTCACTACGTCACTTTTCCGAGGCGTTCCTGCGCGGAACGCCCCCTGCGCTGTAAGCCCACATGAAACCTGACGCAGGTTTCATGTGGCGCAGGGGTTTACTACGTGACGCATCTCCCTACATGCGTCACATTGTAAATATAGCGCAACGCGGCGCATGGTTTGCGTCGCCGCTGCGTCACATGCGTGACGCAACGGCGGCGCAAAAGTGGCGCAAGGGGCTTGTAAATATGCCCCTAAGTCTTTAATCATTTCAGTTTAGCTATGCATTGCCATTGACCTCATGTACAATATTTGTGGTTACCAAATAAATTACTATCAGCAAGAGTTTCTTAACATGGCAATAAATATGAAATGAGCTTTATCTGAGACTATGGGCTTTAATGCCATTTCTTCGATTTCCTATGATCTTAAATAGCTGCAGGTTTGAACTCTGTTCTTTGCAGGTCCCAGGATACCAGTATTGTAGTACTTTGTAACTTTTATCTACTATTCCATCCTCGTAAAGTACATTAAAATTATGTACTATGTTTATGCCCTTGATGGCCTTGCAAAATTTGGTGTTCTTCACCAATAGATCTTTTTTTTTAATAAACTTTTTAAATTAATTTTCAAGTTATCAACGACAACCGACCGTGCATTATGTACAACAATAGTCACAGTACATTGCGAGCATCAAATGGGACGTTCCATTGTAATTGCAATAACAGGTTCACAGAAGACAAGTGTCCAGTAGTAGAGCAGTGATACATCCGAGGATTGCAACCATTCAGAAGAGTCATTGGCGCTTTTACAATTCAGTGTCAATACTCTCATCACTTAAGTGTGGAGCTTCGAGGTCAAAAATCTTTCACCCAGGGCCACACAGGCTTCCAGGTCTTTTTGAAGCTTTTCATCTCTCTTGCTGTGTTTCATATGGAGTTCCCCCACCAATGATCAATGCGCCACATCCTTGTTTATAGTTCCTCCGATGGGGCCCTCTGCCTCATCCAGATGATAGCTACCGGCCGCCTAGACAGCACTAAGAACAATTGTAAAAAAAAACGATATGCTATTTTCTGCTCCTTGGGCCAGCAAATTTTCCCCAACAAACAGAACTGTGGGGGGGGAGGGGGTGGCCAAGAGGTCCGACATGGCGGACGCGCCTTAGCCGAGCTCCGTGGGCCCGCTCGAAATCCTCCATTTATCCTGCCCATCGGCTTCTACATTATACCCCCAACCTCCCATCTACGTACCGGGTGACCCGTGGAGTAGCTGGTGTGTCGCTCCGGGACCGATTGTGACTGGTGAGGCGGTGACCGGGCTTGCGTTGCGCTGCCGGCCATTGCCGCGTTGCTGACACGCCCACACGGGGTGGTGCTAGACCGGAGGCACTGCTCGCTGGGGCTCAGCCGCTGACTTTGTGGAGCTGATTAAGCCGAGTGGCGTTCCCGGACGCCGTGGGCGGACCCTGGTGCGGTGGCTGCCCGCAACACTGCATCCTCGGGGTCCCGTGATCCTGGGACCGGACGTGGCCTTGCACAAGTTCTACGGACCCTACCGGGCTGGCGGCCATCTTGTGAGCCGACCTGGGGATCTGGAGCCTGCAGTAGTGACGCCGCATTGCTGGGACCCAACCGGGGCCGACGTTGGGTCCTCTTGGTTTGGGCGCCGTCGCCCCTGGTGGTTTTGTTGTTGGCCTGCGGTGCACCAGGTGACTCCTGCACCATGCCTGGTGTCGCTGGCGGTAGCACCGGGGCACGGACCGCCGCGGATGTGACCCGCACGGCGGCGGCCGCCTGTGCGAAGATTTGGCGGTGGAGGGGTCGGAAACGGCGGCCTTTGACCCTCCAGGCCCCCTCCTGTGACTTGGCACTACAGCGGTGAGTGAGCTACGCTCCCCCATAAATATCCGGTGAGATTGGGGTGTGGTGGAGGCCCGACTGGAACTGGCTGTGCGGTGGGCCCCCCCCCCTGAAATTACAGTTGGGCCCTCTGCTGTCCCGCGTGCCCTCTAAAATGCCATCACTGTGCGTGCAGTGGGGTGGTGCAGCGGTGTGGCTGACCTGAGACCCTGATGGAGCCCCCCCCATTTTGCCCCCCCTTAAAGGGGTCGTGAGAGGGAAGTGCCTGGCTGACTTGATATTGCTACCCACAGGATTCGGCGGAGCGCTGTGGCCTTCACATACTATTGCCTGCTGGGGTTTGCCTTCCGGTACATATTGAGTGCGAGAAGATCGTGGTGCGCTCTGCTGCGCCCTACTCCCCCAGGCTTTGGCTGAGGTGCGCAGGGGATCGACGTGCCTGCTCGCCTGGGACCCAGCGGTGGCCTCTTGATATCCTGATACCGCGACGTTGGGCGAATTAGTGACACCCAATAGGGGGAGCGAGGGTACCTGTACGCGGAAGCGGCCGGGCTAGGCCTGGTGCGGCCTGTGTGCGGGTTGCCTAAGTGCCTGTCTTCCCGCCATTTTGGAAAACAACGGAGGTTTGGACTCCCTGCCCCTTTAGAGACGATGGCGCTGTGAAAGCAGACAAGTATACCTGGCGGTGCCCTATCCTTCTCCACTGGGTCATTGCACGGTCACCGCCATCGAAAATGACTCGAGACAAACTACAGAAACAGGGCACCCTGGATCGATATATGGGGCCTGGGGCGCAGGCGCCGGAGCCATCGAGCCAAAGTCCTGCAGGCCCAGATAATGCTGCTTTGATGACGGCGATAACCCAGTCTTGTGAGGCGCTGAAGGCTAAGATTGGAGAAATGGGGTCAGATGTTGCACTCATCCGTCAAGATCTCCGCAAAGCAGTGGATAGGATCACGGAGGCTGAAACTCGCATCTCAACCGTGGAAGATACAGTCGCGTCCCTTCAGACGCGGATGACCTCTCCGGAATCCATTACGAAGGGGCTAGCAATCAGGGCGGAAGATGCCGAAGGTAGAGCACAGAGAAACAACCTTCGCTTTGTGGGTTTTCCGGAGGGAGGCGAGGGCAATAATATGGAGCAATTTCTCGCAAAGTGGATAGCGAGTTGGATCCCTCAGACAGCTCTGTCGCAATGCTTTATCATTGAACGTGCGCACCGCGCCTTAATGCAAAAACCTCCACCGGGGGCCTGGCCGCGACCCATTATTGCCAGACTCTTGAACTTCCATGACCGCGATGCCGTCCTTGCACAGGCCAGGCTGGCTGGCAAACTTCAATTCGAGTCCCATCATATCTTAATTTTTCCGGACTATACGCGACTGGCAACGCCGCCAGTCTTTCACGGCTGCTAAAGCTTGGCTACGAGACCTCAAAATCCAGTATGCACTGCTCTTCCCAGCCCGATTGCGAGTCGTCTACAAGTCACGTGCTCACTTCTTTGACACTCCAGAAGAGGTCTTCGCCTGGACAGACGAGAAACAGGGACTAAGGCCACATACCTCACCGCGGTTCGTAGATCACGTTCAAGACGCCGCTCTAAGTCACGGAGTGCCTCCGGCTCCCGGATAGCAGATGCTCGGCGAGACCCATCACCAACATGACATGGGGTTTGAGAACTCTAACTGTAACGTTTACTAGGCTGATGACACTGTCCACGGGCCTACGTGAGGCCTTCCCCCCATAACTCTTTTCTCAGTATCTGAGAACTTTATCTATGTTAGGGGACAGTTTCTTAGGGATCCCTTGGTATGGGGTTGCGCCATGCTCCCGTTGGGGCAGAGGTGCAGCACCTACCGCGACAGATGCTTCAGCTGTTTTGAGGTATTGGGTGGGGTGGGTGGGTGGGGAAGGGGGTTGGGTTTGTTAAGTGTTATTGAATGTGTCATACTTGCTTATATATATGGTCTATATGCCCTGTGACAGGCCGAATTTCCATTCTTCTCTTAGATACTATGCCCTGTGATGGACCCTGTTGGTAGGCTACACGTAGTCAGTTGGAACATACGGGGGCACTAGATAAAATTAAAAGAGGTGCGGTCCTTCGACAAGCCAAACTCGCCACAGCTGATATCCTCTTCCATCTTATGGGTACCAAGGCGCTATGTCTTGCTCGCTTTGGCTATATTCAAATTTTTCATGCAGGGTTTACCAGATGCTCCTGTGGGGTGGCAGTCCTAATTCACCGCCAGGTTCCATATATACATGCCAAAACGTGGTCTGACCCCCACGGTAGGTATATTATTGTGACTGGCTCACTACATGGAGAGTCCATTACACTGGGCAGTATCTACGTGTCCCCCACCCCCTTGCTTTCTGACTCATTTGTCGAGCACCTGACGAAAATGCTGCTGGAGATACCTATAGGCCTCTCTATAATAGGTGGGGGCTGGAATGGCGTAGTGAATGTGGCTCAAGATAGGTGGAGACCGCGTGCCGCACCGGAGACACTGAGGGATACGCGTCTGCAGACACTGGTGGGGGACATGGGATGGATAGACACATGGAGACACCAACACCCGACTACACAAAGCTAAACATATTATTCGGCAGTCCACGACTCTTTCTCCCAGCTAGATTATATATTTATACCAAACACATACTATTCTCGAATCGTTGAGACAGATACATTACCCAGGGGTTTATCGGATCCCTCTCCAGTGGTCCTGACTTTGCGCCTGGGGGTGGCTCGTCCCCCCTTTCGATGGCACCTGTCGCCGTGGCATCTCCAGGACCCGCAATATAAATTGCACATATGTCAGACAATTACGGATTATTTTGCTGATAATCTGGGCACAGTGAGTTCCGCAGCAACTATTTGGGAGGCTATGAAGCCCACCATTAGGGGGCGGATATTGCGTATTGTACCGCTCAACGGAAGAAACGCCGGGAGGCGTTGCTTCAGACCGAGGCCCAGCTGTTGGAATTGGAGAGTTGTAGAAGTGTGCACGGCGGGCAGACTTGCCGCCAACTTCTTCTTCTGCAACAAACCTATGCTGACACACTGCGTGATGAGGCCAGACAGGCCTGTCTGGCTTCCCGCAGTAGAATTTATCAATGGGGCGATAAATCAAGTTCCCTTCTACACCATTTGTGCCAGCGGGCTCTCCGTCTGGTAAGCATACCGGGTATTCTCGGCAATGACGGCCGAACACTCACAGATCCTACACAAATTGCTTCTATCTTTGCGACCTACTATGCAGAGCTCTATGCCCCTAATGACGCCCTACCGGAACCCTTGATTCACCAATATCTTGATGATTTACCCCCTAAGGCCATTTCGGATGTGGCGCGGGCAGATCTTGATGCCCCGCTGACAGTTGAAGAGCGGAGTGCTGCCCTGGTTGACTTGCGCTCCGGTAAAGCCCCAGTCCCGAACGGCTTCCCGTGTGAGTTTTATAAATCGTTCCAATCTCAATTCCTTCCTCATTATTTAGAAGTGATACACGTGGCCATCGAGGAGGGGAGACTCCCGCCGGACTGGCGACATGCTGAAATCACGGTATTCCCCAAACCTGGCCGACCTCCAGATCAGCACTCTTCGTATCGCCCTATTTCATTGCTGAATGTGGAGTCCAAATTATTGGCCAAAGCTTTGGCCAATCATATCCTCCCCTATATGTCGGAAATGGTT
The DNA here is from genome assembly GCA_963921515.1 of Calotriton arnoldi. NCBI lineage: Eukaryota > Metazoa > Chordata > Amphibia > Caudata > Salamandridae > Calotriton > Calotriton arnoldi. Next base: position 402,946 of record CAWUFW010001187.1, read on the forward strand.
CACCCAGGTCAGGCCGGCTTTATGCCCCATCGAGCGACCCATCACTATATTCGACGGGCACACAATGCAGTAGCGGCGATTGATCACCTGGAGGGTCCGGCGGCTTTGTTACTGGCCGACATAGATAGAGCATTTGACTCAGTGGGATGGACCTACTTGTTTGCTCTCTTACAGCGCTTAAACATAGGACCACGACTCATGTCCTATATTAGACTATTATATACTGACCTCTTGGCCTCGGTTAGAGTGGCCGGTGCGATATCGGATCCCGTCTCTATAGGACGCGGCACCCGGCAGGGGTGCCCCCTCTCCCCGTATTTATTTGCCTTAGCTATGGAACCACTAGCCTCATGAGTTCGAATCGACGCACAGGTGAGGGGCTTCGAATGGCCGGGGGTGTTTTCAGATCGGATCGCCCTTTATGCGGACGATGTCCTTTTTTTCTTAATGGATCCACATCGGACGGGACCTCGTATTCTCCGCATTATGCAGATTTTCGGTCAACATTCGGGCATATATATGAACGCTAAGAAATCAATTCTGTGGCACATTTGTGGTGGCTCAGATATGGGCACCTGGACAGCGGAAGTAACACTGGCCACAACCGGATTGAAATACCTCGGGGTTTACATCTCGGACACTCAATCGGTGTCGTGGAATAAGAACATTGCCCGCATTTGGACACGCACACAGACAGAGATGGAGTCGTGGGCGCTTATGCCCTTCTCCATACTGGGTAGATCAGCAATATTCAAAATGGTGTCTCTCCCTCGCCTTCTCTACCAACTGCAGAACCACCCATTTCAGATATCAATCTCCTGGTTCCGGCAGCTCAACTCCAGGTTGAGCCGCTTTCTGTGGCATGATCAGGCCGCTAGGGTACCACTTAAAACGTGCTTTCAATCAACTTATTGTGGAGGTATAGCGACCCCTGATATTCAATCATATCATGCAGCATCCCACCTCTTGGTCTTGAACGACTGGTGGTATGCGATTAGCAATGACCCGGCCTATCGGGTAGAGAGATGGCTTATGGGAGATGCATTGCCCCACAAACTACTATACACGCCAAAAGAGCTACGAAAACTGCCACCTGCCACGGGTGTGGTTTTCGGAGTGTGGAAAGAATCAATGCGCAAGATGGGGTGGTGGAGACGATTGACAAGGGAGACCCCCCCTTTGGCAGAGCGGCCTTATGCCGCAAGTGTCCGCATTAGTAGGGTTTAAACAATGGGACGCCATAGGCATTTCCATGCTGGGAAATGTCATGCATGGTACCACGATGAGATCCTTTCAAGAGCTCAGAAATGAATATGCCATGCCACATACACAATTTTATAAATACTTGCAACTGAGACATGCCCTATCCCCATATATTACACACTTAGAATCTCATACAGAGTTTAACCCAATTGAGGCAAAGGTGTTTATGGGAGATTTAGGAGATTATAAAACTGCAAAGATCTACCAAACATTAGTGACAAACCTCTCCACGACTTTAGATTCACTTCGGGAGAAATGGCAGACGGACTTGGGTCCCCTTGACAGCGACGATTGGACAGAGGTCCTGGAATCCCCAAGATGTTCCGCAATTACAGACTTATCCAGTTTAAGTATTTACATTGTGCCTATTTTACCAGATACCGACTTTGGAGGGCGGGGCTGATAGATTCCCCTATGTGCCTGCGATGTGGCAGTGAGGAAGGCACACTTCTACATACAGAACTGTGGTGTAAGCGCACCCTGCAGGGCCATGGTGAGAGTAAGTTTATCAACAACCAGGGCCCAGAAGGCCTGCACCGGTGGGCAACCCCAGGTCATATGCAGGAAATCCGCCTCCGGAAGACCCAGCACGGACAAGCAGAGGAGCGATCCTGGGATATCTGGTGCGAAGCCAGGTGCGTTACAGAAGTGCCATGGAGAAAGTTCAAAGGAACCAGTTTAAAGCGAGCGTTGCTAGAAACAGTCTTCGTCAAGGCACAAAAATGGGCTGAGTCCGTATCCAAGAGGGAGTCTACCAGATCGGCAACCCATGCCAGCTGAGCCTGCTAAGGCAGATAAGTGACATCTGCCACCATGAGTTTATACAGCAAGGACACCAAGCGTTGCCCCCACCCACAGGTCAGCAAGGCCCCCAGCATACTAGATGCATCGGGGAATGCCGTCCAGGCCTGCCTGGTGATTTTGGCCAAGCCTGCATAATGTAGAAAGTGACAAGGCCCCACCCCAAACTCAGCCTGCACATCTTCAAAAGAGATAAAGTGCTCATTGGGATATAAATCACCAAGCAGTTCGTATCCCCATCCCTCCATGTCTGGAAGGACATATTGGCCTCCATATGCCGATCGAAGCAAGTATCCATACGAGAAGCTCCAGGTGAAAGGGTGCCCTCCTAAGCACCACCGACACCAGCCTCTGCCGCACGCGCTTGGTCTGCATATGGTAGGTCGTCCGATATACCAGACCCCTCCATCAACAACGCCGGAAGCTCATCCCCCTCAACTACTCCTGCCAGTAACCGTTTCTCCCAATTACTGCTTGTTGGAAAATGAGGCATTAGTTGTGAGGCCTGCACAAATAATGGGCCTACATTTGTCCTTCACTGGGAACCAAACACCCCATTGTAGCGCTTGACTCTCAGAGGGGAGCGTTGCAAAGCAGTCTAAGGTTTACTCAAGGGAGGTGATGTGGGCTAGTAATCGCCATTTACAGATACACAGAAATAACAATCAATAATTGATTGTCCAGTCTGTACTTTTCTTTATAAAAAGGAAGAGTACATTTATTACACACACACTACTCAATACTATGCATCAATTTACAAATATACATAAGCTGATGGAAATACTTCTTGACATTGCATAAGCATTCCCACCCCTCCCTCAGGTCAGAAGGGGGGGGGGTCTAGTACCACCACTCACATGTATGAACATCTTGCCCTCAAATGCAACGGGGTGACCATGACCTGGAGTGAGGGCCCTTCCCACTGGCACCACCCCACTGGCGACCCTCCCCATTATTTCAACAAGCATTTATAATGGGAACACCTGCTATAGTGACACATAACCCTGACTGAGAGCACCTAACACTGTCCATACAGCATACACACTTAAATCACAGTGGCTGACAGTCTGGTTGTTCAACTAACGCAGTAGTAAGAAAACATTCCAGCATTAGGTAGGCTTGAAAACATGGACGAACCCTTGAGGGGTTATTTCCTTTAAATCACCAGAGACTCAGGGTGGGGACTTTGCACTTTTGTGCTGGGGGAATCTGCGCTGGTCCTGCAGCTCCCCCTGCACCTGCACTCAAATGGCGGTGACCCCATCCTCCTGGGAACACCACACGCACAAAACAAGCTAGTTTTCTTTACAGCCATGACAATGCCCTGCAGGGCATTATGGGGCGCTTTCTCCCAGCGCGTGCATATGTGAGTAGCGGCTCTCCCGCTGCTCCGGGGAGAGCTGCGTTGCCTTTGATGGCGGCCTCATGCCACATCCACACTTCTTTGGGGGCCCGGTCCCACCCGGGCACCCCGCACCCAGGTAAGTTGGAGAGTAGGTCGGGTAGCCCACCCCCAGCTGCTCTCGTCGGCTCCCTCCCTGGCCCGCACCCTTGCGTGCTGCCGCGGGAGCCGGCTCTACATTCTGGTCTGCCCGCTCCTGCTGGTAGACATGGACTCTGCAGCCGGCCGGGCGGGGCCTCGGGGGAGTGCGACGGCACTACGCCACTGTGTTCTCCGGCACCCAGGGATGAGGTCCTGCACCTCCACTCACCTTCACGGGGAGCACGACTGCACTCCCCGACTTCTTAGGCGGGGCCCGGAGATGGGGTTCCGGGCCCCTGAGACCTCTTCACGGGGGCGCAACGGCATTCCCCGACTGCTTCTTCAGCGGGCCCGGAGATGGGGTCCCAGGCCCCTGAGACCTCTTCACAGGGGCGCGACGGCGCTCCACGCCTTCATTTTTCGTCTGGGCCCAGGGTGGACTCCTGGGCCCCTGTGGGCCATTTCACTGGGACGCAACGGCGCTCCCTGACTTTACTTCGTGGGGGTCCAGGGTTGGGATCCTGGGCCCGGTAGGCACCTACACATTGCACGCCCCCGACATCAGCTTCTTCTGGGGGCAGCCTCCGGGACCTGGCCCACCCCAGGGGCACATCTGAGACCGGCGGCAGAGCCCTACGCGCTTCGTCAGTCACATTAGAGGTCAAAGGTCACCTACCTTCTGGGTGGGCGTATCTCGGCCCCCGTGGGGCCGATTTCAACAATCTTGGCCTCTTTTCGCTCCTTCTGGCCAGCCCTAGCCACCTGGAGCACTTTTTGCTGCCCTCAGGGCCTCCAAGAGGGTGCACTCAGCAAGGAGCTTCTTCCCTGACTCCCTGCGCCAGACTTTTACCTGGCTCTGCTTCTGGGCCTCTCTTCTCCTTGCGCAGAGGCCCAGGCTTCCTCTCACTGGCCCTTAACTCCCCCTAAAGGCACAGTCCAGAGTCCTGGGGCAGTCAGGGGGTTTTTCCTTCCAACTGCCCATGGCACCAGTCTCCAGCACCAGTCTTCCTCAGCAAGACCACACCCCAGAGAGAGCTTCTGTTCCTGTGCAAGACCTTTTAAGAGAAATTGGTGGGGGCTGGCAGGAAGGCACTTCTGCCCTATCCTGCAGTGACACATCACCTCTCTGCCCCTGATCCCTCCTTACTGCACAGGCCTCTGGGATACTTCAAGATGGTGTCGGCCAGGGGTCTCATGCCACATGGTCTCTGAAAAGCCCTCTTCCCCCACTGGCTGAGTTCATGGCCCGGGCCGGAGCTGGCCTGGTGCCCGGCGGGTGACAGCTGCTTATTGATGCCCTGAAGCTTCACCCCATCTCTCCCTCTTGGAGAAAAGACCTTTGCCCTTGGGAATGCTTGCAGTGAAGGGCTAGACCTCTGATGTTACAGCTTAGGAAGGAAGGTAATTAATCCAGCCTGGCAGGGTCACACCCGGCTGGGCTCTGGTTCTGAGCTGAGTCAGAGGAATATGACAATTCTAGATAACCCATAAGCATTACAGATCTGGCTTTGGACATAGCAGAAGTGGTTCTTTTCACACAACTTACAGTGTACCTTGGTGCGTGTCTGGAATTTGTAGGCCCTAGGGAACGGAAACTACCCCATGTGGTCTCTGTCTCCATGGGGGAATAATGGAGGGTTCCTACAGTGAAACAGTAAAGCCCACTGACTATCCTTTACATGTGTCTCCCCACATTATAAGGCCTATTCCATGTCACCACCCAACTCTGCATAGTCCCTTCCACACCATTCTATGTGTACCCAGCTCCTGGGCTGCACACAACAGGGATCTCCCCTGCACAGCCCTTACACGGGTGCACCCACGTGTCCACATGTAATCAGACCGGTGCCCCTTGCCCTGGCTGCAGCGCAGCGGCCTTTTCTCACAAGGCGGACACCGGTGGAACCCACATGCAGTCCATTTTATCATGAGTTTCCCGTGGGTGAGTCCCAACTTATGAGGCTCTCCCACAGTAAAAGCTCCAAAATCAAGTGTTCATAAAGTGAAAAATCAGGGCGGCACAGATGGTCAGAACCACCTTCTCACACAAGCTGCGCCCAGCTGATTCCTACGGGGAATAAATAGCCACGATGCAAGGGTATTCTTCCCCTAGTCAGCAATAACCAGTGCAAGGGGTTCTGACCAGACCCCCTACTCACCAGTTATCTGCTCCAACCACCTACCTCACCCAGTTATAAGACCTCCACCCATTACAGGGATCCCAGTCTACCCAAGGAGCCCTCCTGGCTCTAGGTTAGATGCATCTAGATCACTCACGGTCTACATGGACTGAGCCTAACTAGGCCTGCCCTTGCCCTTGGTCATGCAACACTATGCCTACCACCTCTCTGGACAAGGGTACAGTGCCTCAGCACTGATGCGGTCACCTGGGATAGGTCTAAACCCTATCCTCTGGTTCACTAGCTGGTCCCCCTTCTGGAGATTATTCCACCCAGTACCCTTCTTCTTTGGGGTCCCCACACCCTTAAGATGCAACCTCTCAGGACCCTCACCCACAGCCTGTCGCTGGGGTCATTTAGCTACCACCACCCTTTCGGGATGAATGTCTTCCCTAAAGAACGCACATCCCACTCGTGCCTCTCCCTTGCAGAGAAGCACCTTTGGCCCCTGGCCTGGCTCCATGACAGGACCCCAGACCGGCCTCACCACCACACCGGCAGTGCCAGGGAGGAACACTGAGGGTGCCTCGTCAGACATCCTGCAGCTCATTCCCCCTCGTTGGTAGCTCCCCACGGAAACCACCCCTGGAACCTTGACCCTCTCCTTGTTCTCTGCTGCGAGAACAGGGCCTATGCACCCTTCCCTCCGAGAGACGTGCTTTTCTCCCAGAGTACCCTTAGAGAGCCCGTGCGCCCTGAGTCAGCTTCACACAGGCCCACCTCTCAAAGCCCTCCTTGGTCTCCCTGCAGCGCTTTGGGAGACTGTCCAAGGACCCTCACGATCCCTGCTTGGCCTCCACCACCCCCCTCTGAAGCACAGGGTCCCTTCCCTCAAGATGGGCCCCACCTGTCTTCAGGGTGGTTCTGCCACACTCAGCCAGGGACCCTCAAGATCCCGGCTTTGCCTGCATTAACCCCCTTGGAAGCACAGGGTCCCTTCATTTAAAATGGGCCCCACCTGTCTTCAGGGTGGTACTACCATGCAGAAGTCCGCCTTCTGCACTGAGCTGGGGGGACACCCCCACGCTCCTGGTCCAGGAATCTGACCCCCCAGGACCTACCTCACTGGTCACTGGGCCAGGCATCGCCCCAACCACTACCTCAGGTTCACAACATTAGTTCAAGGATGACATCCTTTCACTTCCTTGGGTAACACCTAGCCTATCCTGACACCTCAGGGTCCACTACTAACCCTCTACTTGGAATCTAGGGAGTCCATCAGCCCCTCTCAGATCTCCTCCGGGTCAGTTAGCTAACCCACCTAGAGTACCTAGGGGCTACCACTACACTTCCAAGCTCGAGAACTACCCTCCTTTGGGGCCACCCACTACCATGGGCCACCCTTCGGTTGCTCACACTCCCCACCAGTTAACCTGGGGGGCCTGCGGGACACACAACTCTCCCGCACCCTCCTCCCACTGTGGACAGACAGAGAGCTGTCTTCACTGAATCCCTTTGCAGACTTTCACCTAGCTCTGATTCTGGGCCTCTCTTCTCCTTGCGCAGAGGCCCAGGCTTCCTCTAGCTGGCCCTGGAATCCCTCAAAAGCGCAGTCCAGAGTCCCGGGGCAGTCAGGAGGTTCCTACTTCCAAGGCGCCAGTCTCCAGCACCAGTCTTCCTGTGCAAGACCTTTTAAGAGAAATTGGAGAGGGTTGGCAGGAAGGCACTTCTGCCCTATCATGCAGTGACACATCACCTACCTTCCCCTGATCCCTCCTTCCTGCACAGGCCTCTGGGATACTTCAAGGGTCTCATGCCACATGGTCTCTGAAAAGCCCCCTTCCCCCACTGGCTGACCTCATGGCCCAGGCCAGAGCAGGCCTGGTGCCTGGCACCGGGTGACAGCTGCTGATTGATGCCCTGCAGCTTCACCCCATCTCTCCCTCTTGGAGAGAAGACCTCCACCCTTGGGAATGCTTGCAATGAAGGGCTAGGCCTCTGATGCTACAGCTTGAAGAGGAAGGTAATTAATCCAGCCTGGCAGGCTCTGGTTCTGAGCTGAGTCAGAGGAATATGACATTTCTGGATAACCCATAAGCAGTCCAGATATGGCTTTGGACATCGCAGAATGGTTCTTTTCACACAACTTGCAGTGTACCTTGGTGCGTGTCTGGAGTTTGTAGGCCCTAGGCAACTGAAACTACCCCATGTGATCTCTGTCTCCATAGGAGAATAATGGAGTGTTCCTACAGTGAAACATTAAAGCACACTGACTATCCCTTACATGTGTCTCCCCACATTATAAGGGCTATTACATGTCACCACCCAACTCTGCATAGTCCCTTCCACACCATTCTATCTGTACCCAGCTCCTTGGCTGTGCACAGCAGGGATCTCCCCCGCACAGCCCTTACACGGGTAAACATGTGTGCACACGTGTCGACATGTAATCAGTCTGGTGCCCCTTACCCTGGCTGCAGCGCAGCGGCCTTATCTCACAAGGCGGACACAGTGGAACCCACATGTAGTCCATGTTATAATGAGTTTACCGTGGGTGAGTCCCAACTTGTGAGGCTGTCCCACAGTAAAAGCTCCAGGAGGCTCAGGTGGTCAGAACCATCTTCTCACACTGCTGTCAGCCATCCACCTAGCAGCATTCTGCATATGGGCTACAAAATAATAAAACTCCAGCCGCGGCACCTCCAGTCCCTCCTCCTCATACCTCCTCCTCAAATTGTCCCGGGCCATCCTGCTATATTTACCCGCCCAAAGAAGTGAAGTGAGTAAGGAATCCAACTGCATGAACACGCTACAGGGCAAGGGGCCCAGGGAGTTCTGAATAGTATAAACACTGTGGGAGAAGCACCATCTTAGTGACAGGGATTCTACCCATAAGCGACAGCTGCAGCTTATTCCAAAAGGTCACAAACAAATCAACTAATCCAGAACCCTCCCAATATTGTGCCACATCTGTTAACCATCACGCCCAGATAGTGAAAATGGTCAAGTTCCTACCTCAGTCCAGTATCAAGTAGGCAGTCTTCCGCAGTCCCCACCAAGGCTGCCAACGGGAACAGTAACAATTTGTTATGATTAATTCGTAAACCAGACACTTCTTCAACCTCAACCAAGAGACATCGTAAGACTCCAAGGTACTCCCTGGGGGCCCTGAGATAGAACAGAGCATCATCCGCATGCAGCGACAAGATGTGCCACGTCACCCCCAGCTCTATGCCCCATCTGAACATTTCTCTTCAGGCCCAAATCGCCATGGCTCGAAAACCAAGGCAAACAAGAGAGATGACAGTGGGCAACTCTGCTGTGTCCCTCTCCCCAATTCCCAACTGTGTGACTGATACTGCCCCACTCGAATCCTGGTGTAGGGACTCAAATAGTGAAATCGGATCTAAACACAAAAGTGCTGCTGAACCTATAACCCACTAGACCTCAAGCAGATACCCCTAATCCACAGTATCAAAAGCCTTTTTCAAATCAATCGAGACCAACACCATTTCCTCGCCTTTCCTTCTACCTCATGAAATACATGCGTTAGTCTTCTCAGATTCATCCCCATATTTTGACCTGGGATAAACCCACATTGATGTGCACCAGGCCCCTCATTAGGCGGTTCAGACGGTTGGCCACTGGTTTACATAGAATTCTCATGTCTGTGTTAATCATGGTGAGCGGCTGATATCCTTCCGGGTCCATTCTATACCCACCAGGCTTGGGCAACATACAGATATCCCCTTCCTTCATGGTTGGCGGCAGAACACTCTACTCCTTGACTTCCAGGAGAACCTCAAGAAGCCTGTGCATGAGGGCAGCTGAGAACTCCTCATAGAATTCTGCTGGGAAACTGTCCCCCCCGCTCCACCCCCCCAGGAGCCTTAGTCTTAAGAAGCATCCGCAACGCCGCACGCATCTCGTCTAGAGTGAGGTCCGAGTCCAATTCAGCAACCCCCTCCACACCAACCCGTGGGAGCTCAAGTCACCCAAGGACAGCCTGAATCCGGTCAGTTGTAATATGCAGGTTCTCTCTGTATACCCTCTCCAAGTGACACTGAAAAGTGCCCACAACGGCAGCCTGAGAAGTCACTGTTGCTCCCTCTGCAGTAATTAAATGGGATATAGGGGTAATTGGCTGCCTCTCTGCGGAAGATCCGGGCCAAAAGTCTACCTGACTTATCACTCTGATGATGCTACCTTTGACGGTACTGCTTCAGAGTGTACCTATCCAACCTGTCCCACCTATCTGCAGTGCAAGGGTGCACATCGGCCTCCTGCCTTCGACACATCGGATCAGACAAATCCTATGTCTGAAATCTAGCCAAACCAGCTTCAGCCATATCGAGCTCTTTCTGTAGTTGACGCCGCACCCCACACATCTGCCCCGTGCTCTGCCCCCACACCACGGCCTTCATAGCCTCCCATTTGGTGGCCCTTCAAGATGTTATGCCCCAGTTATGCTCCATGTAGTCAGTCAGCACCTGAGACAGCATCTCCCTGCACACCACATCCAACAGGACATCCACTGGGAATCTCCACACCGGATTATGCGCCGCAGCCCCAGTCTACTTCAGTGTGCAACAAACAAGGGAATGATCAGACAATAACCTAGCCAAATGCAATACAGTCACCTGCTTGACAAGAGAGATACCGGCTACTAATACCCTATCCAGTCTACTAAATGTGTAATAAGTTAAGGAGTGACGTGTATGCCTTGTGCAGCGGTAGGAGCAAGCAACAGACGTCGGACAGCCCCAAATTGTGCATCACCGCCCTCATGGCTGTTACCATGTGGAGTTTAGCGCCCTAGTGAGGTGGCAGTCTGTCTAGTTCCCCTTATAACACACAATTGAAGTCCCCTAACCACAAAAGGGGCACATCCGCTTCCTGGCTAAACAAATCGTGTATGTTGTAAAATAAAAAATAAAAATGTGGATCATCCGTATACGGAGCGTAAATGTTGAGCAGGGATATGGCCTTCCTATCCAGTATGCCTTGAATTAGCATATATCTGCCCTCAACATTAGCCTCCGCATAAGTGAGGAAGAATAGCATTCCTGGTGCCACCCAAACCACCACTCCCCTGGCATACGTAGAGTATGATGCATAAAAGACCAGCCCCCTCCACATATTAGCCACCTTCTCCGCCTCTGCCCCATCCAAGTGCGTCTCCTGTAGACAAGCTATGCTAATTTTGTGTTGTTTCAGGAAGGAGAGCACTCTATCACTTAATGTATGATCCCAACCCGCGGACATTCCATGTCAAGATTCTGTACTCATCTCCCATACATGTAAGTCAGTAGTTCAGGAGACCCTGCCTTGCCCTGCAGTACTGTGACAACCCACCCTAGCTGCGTCAACTCACCTAATGACAATGTAACCCCAATAATTAGCTCCCCCAACCTCCTGACAAACATATTGAAACATAATACCTGTGTAAGCCCACCCAAATCAATTGTCAAGACCAACACAGTATCCCTATCCTGTTCCAACAGGGACAGGGCTCCAAACACACGACTTCAACCCAACTGCACAGTCCACAGTGACCTTTCGGGCTCTCCACAGGGTGCACAGGCACCTTCCCGCCACAGCCATGACACTGAATCCTACAGAGGAGTGTAAACCCATTCGCCATTTACACATAAAGGAACTCACATCAAATAGGCGAAGCAAGCAACCAGCGTCACCCAAGTTTCCAAACTGAGGCCGTTGCGCGTGCAGTGGCGACCCCAAGACAAATAATCCTCTGTCCCCAAAGCAAAGTCGCACAGTAAAGGTAAACAAGAACATATCATTGGGACAAGGCCTGCATCAAATCAGTTAGCACCGGATCGGCACAAAGTCTGCTGCAACAAGGGGTGTCGGGCACCAGACCGGCTGAGGGGAGAGCCAAAGCGACCCCCCACTCCTGCCCCCAAGCGATTGCGGGGCATCAGCACCTGACACCTGCCATGGTGCCATTCTCCTGAGTCATGACACAGGGTAAGTCTGGTGTGTCAACCTCCGATGCCCCCTGGGACTAGCCCCACCAAGAACCACAGATAGGCCCAGCTCCCGATCCTGAGCATCGTCGCTCCCACAGCCGACCGGCCGATGTTTTGTCTTACAGTTCCAACCACACCCAGACCTCATCCGGATGTTCAAAGAAATGCGCTTTTCCCTGCAAAATGACTTTCAATTTTGAAGGATACAGCAGTAGATGTTTCAACTGTAGAAAGCAAAGTTTAACAGCAAGGAACTTTGATACCAGTTTCGGTCCTCACTCTATCTGTGGCTATTGCGTAAGTTCCAAATGCTCGATTACAACTTAGTTGATGCACACAGCAGAGTCAATTACTTGCTTGTCCTCTGCAGGTTCATCTTAAATAACCACTGCATTAACGAGCCAGAAGAGGGTATCCCAGACACTAAGGTGACACATTGCCTTCATTGCTCTCAAATTTGCCATAAGTGTCATACTGTCATTACTGGCGATGCAGATGTCAACAAGCAGTTAAGCCTGAATCTGAATATCTTTGATACTGAGGAGGAGGATGAGAGAGGAAGGTAATAGAGCAGAAGAAGATTCATGATGATCATGTGGAAAATCCTGACCAGGACTCTCATCAGGAGGAAGGACACATTGAGACAAAGTGGACATTTTGCATGAATCCTACTTCCAGGTTGAAAGTAGCACTATTAGAGATCAAGGTGTGGAGAATTATTATCAGAATAGACCTTTATAACTGGCATTGCTGATGTTGCAAGTATTGGTGAACTGTATCAGGGTCCTGCAGGCTATAATGTACAACTTTTAAGTCAGATTTCTGCATCCCAAGCAACCTCGCCTTGTGCTGAAACTTCATCCACCACCACCACTGCAAACACTAGTCCTGGTGTCCGCAAAGCCCTGCCCTTCTGCCGCACAGACCATTGCAGATGAGGAAACTGAAATTGAGGACAAATGAGACGAAGGAGAGATGCCCCACTGCTCTCCAGGAGATGAATGGATGACTATATTGCTCCAAACACCACAATCTGACAAATTGCAAGATTACATTCCCTGGTCGAAAGGGCCTGTATGGAAATCAATGCTCCAGTGCCGGTAAAGAGACACGCTGCTTTGTATATGTCTCCTGTGAGCCATTCTAGAGGTCACTTATATTTGTACCTATACTGTACCATATATGAGAGGAAGGAAAAAGATTTATGGCTCCATTACTTTGGTAGTTCTGCACATATAGTGGAAAAATAGAATCGTCAGGGGTCTACCACAGTTTGCCTATAAAGACATCTGTAAGACTAGGGGCGTATTGTGTTACGGCACTGCCAAAGACAGTCGCAACCTAACACCATTGCCACAATCCTGCCTTCCTGTGACTGTGAAGATAGACACATACATTCCTTCGGGAACCAAGTTAGCACCATGGTTGCAACCTCAGTCAAAGTTGGCTGTAAGCGAGAAGCACGATAGGCAGCCCCCTATTTGGGCTGCATTTCAAAGGACAAGGGAAAAAAGGTCATGGCCATTTGCATGAATGGGAGTACACTACAGCTGTTCTTGATGTGGTTATGTATGTAGCAAGCACTGGCTTTTTTACATTTTCCAGGGACTGCTATCTTTTGCCACCTTGGTTGGTTCAGATGCACCTTCTGCCAGCCGTAAGTTAAAAATGTGGTGCTGGACATGCCTTTCAATGGTGAATTGCTTTTTGAATGCCACATTAATGGTGTGCTAAAGCATGTAAAGGGTTACATCAAAAAAGCATGGTACCTCCCTGTTCTAACATTTTGACACTCGCAGCATTTTCATATCGTGAAGGTCGAAGCCAGCCACTATCTTGTGGAGGCTCAGTACTACTACTCCACAAAGCCACAACGGTGTTACTACTGGCAGATGTATTGTCTGCAATTGCTGTGCAGCTCTCCCCAGATACTGTTATACAGCAGACAGGCTTCTAGATGTTGAGTATGAAATCAATTCAGTTCTCAGTACAAATCAGGTTCTTCGCTTGCACTAGCCACGATTTTCCTGACAATTTCTTTGTAGTGGACAATGGGAGGGAGAGTTTTGGCTTGCTGCCGAGAGTGGATATCATGTCACATTGGAGTGTCTTGGACCTTAACCAGTGTGGGCACTCACTAAAGACTGTCAAGAGAACCTCTTTGGGCTCACAAAAGACACCTCAGAATTTCTTGATTAAATCCTCTCCATGCTGCCAAAAAAAAAGTCCTAGGAACTTGTCCCCAGACCATAGCAAAACCTGAGTTTTTTTCTACATGAAGGAAACATCATGAGACTAGCACTCCTTTGTGGACTTTTGCGGGTTAACCAGTTTCTCAAAAACTGTAGTATAGCTTGATGATTCTTCAAGTAGTCCTTCACTTATAGTAATAATGAGAATTCATCATTCAACTTACAAGATGCATACTGTCATAAACCCGTACATTTGAAGCACCACAGGTTTCTGCAGTTCAAGGCGATTGTGCACCATTACCAGTTTTTCCCCTTGACCTATGGTCTGCTCCAAGGATCCTCGTGGTGTGCCCTATCTTAAAAGCAACTCAGATCCCACTTTAAGTGGATCAGTACCTTCTCATCAGATGTGGTCATATCTTGCATTATGACTCCCCATCTCGGAGTTTGACAGTATAGCTGTTGAAGGCCTTGAGCTTGCACACCTAGAAATCATATTCTGGTGAAGTATAGAGCATCTTCTACCATCTGGCAGGTTCAGCATCTCTTGTCTGCACAGTGGTCTACGCCAAATCTCCTCTCAGTTACATTAGATACTGCCTTGTCTGTTACATCATTCGTAGTCTGCCCTGAAATGCACCTCAGCGAGGGTCCATCTCTCAGTGATATCAAGATTATGTCAGTCTTCAAACATTTATTCTCTCTTCTCTCACAGTATTATTTATGAGCTTAAAGAACTCATGAGTATCTTCTTAATAGTGATTCTGCCTGAGACTTTTTCTACTTGAGAAGGATGAGTAGGCAGAGCAGCGCTCTTGGTCGGTTAGAAAAACATTTCCCTTCTGGAACACTCAGTTTCTGAGAGTGTAACACACAAACGAGCAGTTCCTCATTGTCTCACAGAGCAAGCTGAGAGGTTACCTTGCAGGGATGACAGAACCTGCTGCCATCCAGGACTCATTGAGTGGGGCGAGAGAAAAGAAACCCCCAGAGGTGGTAAGTAGTTTGTGATTAGTTGAGCAGGTGAGCAAATGTTCCTTCTATTCTCTTGTGAAGAAGGGCCCAGGAGTATCTTTACTTTGTGGTGGTGGTGATAGTGAGCCCAGGTGTAGAGTCACATTTGTATTTGTATTTGGATTGGAAGCCCTCATTACAAGATTGACTGTATTATGGTAGGTGTGATGACTCCTAAGTGTTTTGTGATGTACTCTGTCACAGAACACCCATGATATGCAAAGTTGAGACGGTTTCTTGCTGGACATTGACTGACCTGGCAGTCTTTTAGTCAAAGCTACCTTCTTGATGCCACTAAATCTACAAGAACCACTGACCTGCCTACAGCTCTTTCATTACTTCTCCACTGTTGGGCAATAATGTGGAGAGGAAGGTCAAGGAATGTGTGCTGTCCATGACCAATGATAAGCACATGGTGATTCAAGGTGCTTCTGGACCATCAGTTCCTTTTCATGAGAGGGTCTATCCAAGAGCAGGTTTTTAATTTTCTTTTTTTACGACCATTTCAAATCTTGTCTCAAAACACGAGATTATCAAGGAATTGACTACAAATTAGGTTATTACATGTTTTGCAGGATGTGTTGGCCAAAGGGGCTCCCCGAAAAGTTTTCCACTGAAAAATGTCATTCCACTTAAAAAAAAAAAAAATCCTTTGTGGCACTTGAATTAGACGAAGGACCGTTGTCGCTTACAGTATACTTTGGTAGCCCTTCCCACCAAAACACATAATCTAAGAATTTCAGCACACTACCAGTGTCAATTTTGTCTGTGAAACAATTCTCAGGCCATTTAGAATAGAAATAAAAAAGCACTAAAGCATATATAGCCACCCTTTCGCCATAAAAATAGGCCCAAGTATAACCACCCCTACAGCTTCCCACGATGAGTTAGACAAGGTATGGGACTTATCAGAGGTTGCAAAAAGACTTGAGTTTAATCTGAGCTACAACACTCCTTATGCTCATGAACCTTCCTTTATAAACAACTCTCCATTACTTGCCACGAGTATAGACCCTTGATCCATAATTATTTCCTTACTCTTCCAAGATGACCATGATTGATTTCCCCCCAAATGATCTTATTGCTACAGAGAGTACTAACCGTTCATTTCTCAAAAGAAATTTTCCTTATTTAGTCATTTCTCCCCAAATTTCCCAGTAATTTTTAACTCTCTCACTCAAATACTTTTCCCAGGAAACCCCTTCTTTAAAAATTCCATAACCATCACCAAGGTTTTATTATTGTTCTTCCATTCCATCCACTCTTCATTAGTAATGGCTCTACACTTGTAAAAACTCCCTCACTCCCAGAAGCTGTCAAGACAGGACAGATTTTCCCACTCCTAAAGAAACATACACTAGAAACTGATGACCTTTCCAGCTACTGACCCATTACTTACCCACCATTCATCATCAGGATCATTGAAAAAGCTGTCTGTGTTCAACTCCAAGGTCACATTAATGCTAACCATCTCTTACAGGACTACCAGTCTGGCTTCAGATCATGCTGCAGCACGGAGAACGCTACCTTACGCATTACAAATGAAGATGACCCCTACCTCCTGATACTGCTGGGCCTCTCAGCTGCCTTCGACATAGTCAACTATTCCACCCTCATACCTACCTTGGAGTCTCAAATGGCATTCATTGAAAATGTCCTTCACTGGTTCTCCTCCTACCTCTGCAACTGACTCCAGTTTGTTCACGTGGGTACCTCCAGGTCCCAAAAGATCCCCATCACCTAGGTAGTCCCCCAGGCTTCCATACAGTCCCATATCAATCTTAAACTCTTCAACATGTAACAGCATGGTGCTGTACTCACAGATAAAGGTGTCAGGGTTGACCAATAGGCTGATGATACACAGCTTTGCTTGAAAGTTTCTTCTGCCTCAAACATCCAACCCCTTAGACACCTTCCTGCACATAACCCAGACCTGGATGTCCAGTGCAATCCAATCAAGACAGAATTCTTGTTATTTGCCAAGAACAACAAACAACAGTACAGACCTGGCTCAGTGACATGAACTTTGACTCCGAATCTCAACTTTCATTGAATGCAAAGTCATTTGGATTGATTGATCTGGACACCAACCCCACCAACCCCCCTGGAAAACATTGTAAAAAACGAAAGCAAAGACAGCCTGGTACGAGCTCTCAAAGTGAAACATTTCTTCCAGAAAGCGACTTTAGAACTTCTGTTCAAGCACTTGTACTTTTTGCATCTGGATGGTGATTATGATACGTTTTCTGGATTTTCTCCCGACCTCAGCCCAGAAAATAGGTTTTCTAGAACCCCTGAAACTAAGAACCCTGTCAATGTGCCAACCGAAGAAAGAAAGCCAGTTGGACTGCAACCACCCCACAACCCAGTATCTGAGTGTGATGCATTTTAGGTAACGATAAACACCGAGAATTTGTGAGGATAATTTGTAGAGTTCAAACCATTAATCATTATGGAAAGACACACTTAATAACACTAGGAAACCAAGGGTACAATTTAAAGATTTATTGGAAAATCAAAACCCTATCCTAGTGCACGCAATATGAATAGTAACTATTATGAATATAAATAATGTACAAGCACTTAAATTCACTAGAGGTGTGAGTAGCAGATAATATTGTGACATATTGGTAAATCCCTAAATATTCACAGTAACATTTAACCCTCAACCCCCTACATCTTTGGCTAACTAAACTGATCTTCGCACCAAAGGAAAAGACCTAACTTAAGTTTCAAAGATGGATCACCTGAATAAATCGTTTGACTATCAAAATCAATATTCAAGTCAAAAATTACTTTATTCGATCAAAGGACTCAAGTCATAAAAGCACTTATTAAATTACATTCACTAAGATAAGGTTTAAAAACACATTTTACATACAATCCCAAAGATAAGACATTACATTTTATTTAAATGCATAGATTTATGACCGCGAACAGTACTTTTTAAAAAGGAAGCAAAAGCGAGACAAATTGCTA
Source organism: Calotriton arnoldi (assembly GCA_963921515.1). Taxonomy (NCBI): domain Eukaryota; kingdom Metazoa; phylum Chordata; class Amphibia; order Caudata; family Salamandridae; genus Calotriton; species Calotriton arnoldi. Next base: position 420,791 of record CAWUFW010001187.1, read on the forward strand.
TGTCCATAAGAGTCTGAAGGTAAAAATGGCGGGTCTGTATTTTCTAAAGTTATAAGCTTTCAGAATTGTCAAGAGATATATCTTAATAAAATGAACATAAAACGTACAAAAAAGGTTAAATGTTTTAAAGTTTGTTGGGCGACATCGTAACAAGGACAGACTGTGCCTCTTAAATTATCTTACGGGAAAGCATAACAGGATACAAATAGAACCTGTTCTAAACCTCACCAATAGAGGCCTCCTCCACAGTGGTATATAACAAGTAGGTTTCAATGCCAGCAGTGGTCTGTAAAGGAAATTATTCTTTATGTGTAGCTTTGACAATTTCCCTGGAATCTCTTTGGGAGCACCTGGCTTCCATAAATGCACACTTCAGCCACATTTGATCAGATTTACACTATCTGGGTTAGTAAAAAGAGATGGCCTACCCTAGTGAGAGAAACCTTTTTCGACATAGACAAGCCAGGGAATACTCATTCCCTGATTGAACTAAGGCAGTTCAGTATCACCTGTTTATTAAAGATTGCTTGAGGATTATACCAAATGGACAGCCATAACATCAGAAATGAGAGTTTTATAAGGTCCTCCACATAGGTGAGTCTTTGTTCCTCATGACAAAACACAGTGGGGCAGCTGGGTGGCTGGGATAGGAGTCTACAGCAAAAGCGATTTTCTTCAGCCTGGATGATATTTGTGTTTCTATATCCCCACACTACTGCACCATATGTAGCTACAGAGACACGTTGAGTTTTATAAATATCTTAAAAGGCTACTATAGTTTGCTTCCTATCAATGAGATCAGGTTTAAAAGTGCTCCAATAGATGGATTAATTTCACCCGCCTAGTAAATAGATTGGAGTGTTATCAACCTAAAGAATTAAAACAAACCCCCAAAGGTGGAAAACTGTATACCGTAGATACCATATTAGAGTTAATATCGACTGGGCTCAATCTATGCCTCCTTGATCTGCAAACCATGATGTGGTAATTAGAATGATTAATATCCATATGTAATTCTCTCGTGAAATCCACAAAACAATGTAGCAGATGCAATAGGCTCCTTGGCATACAAGGCAATAGTACCGCATCATCAGTGTAAAGTAATGTTTGTACTTGCAAATTACCTACCAACTGTACATCCTGTCCACAGGCAGTCAGAGGCCAACCCAAGTCATTAATATATAATATGAATAAAATAGGCACCAGAATGTATCCATCACATTCTCCTGTCTAAACAGAAAGGCTCTTGACGTTCACCGTTTGGGCCAAATCTCACTCTGGCAGGTAGATTGCGATAAAAAGAAGTCAGAATATTTACCAGGATGGGATCCATACCTTTGCCAATTAACAATCGCCATAGCTTAGACCTGTTAACACGGTCAAAAGCGCTAGACTGGTCCATGAAGGCCAGGTACTGCAGGATGTGTCTAGCTCAGGAGTTGCCATCCTTATCAATAGGGTGAGCTACTTCAAATCAATAAAAAGCATCCTATGCTACTGCCTAATATATGGATAAGATAACGGTGCATGAAGTCGAAGCAACTTAATTGCTGACACTAGTCTTACCAGTGCTGTTGCATTGACCACTTAGCATTAATGGCATAAGCGCTGTATCGGAAAAGGTATTCCTGTGGGGTCCCAAAGGACCATTTCTGTTCCTTTAATTTAATTAATGAGTCACATTTGAGGTGTGAGTGTCTCACTGGGGTTTGTGGTTTATTTGCTATGTAATACATGGGTTGACAGTACTCTTGTTAATACAGCGAGAGCCCGAAAAGGTTCTGTGAACTGACTAATTGCATAAAGTCCATTGGCTGATGTCCAGGAACTGGCCCTGCCTTATTAATTCAAGATGTTCACTAGTAGCAGGAATCCTATAAGAATGATCACATGCAGACTTAATAGATTCCTATAAGTAAAGATATGTCTGCAGCAATCCCTATGCCTCTGAACACAACTCTGAGGCAAAAAAGCAACACAAATTAATGTATGAACAGAATACTTTAGAACAGCAGTTCTTAACCTGTGGTTGGCGGACCCCTGGGAGGGTGGGGGGGGCATAACCTACTCAGGGGGTCTGCAACTGCTTAGAAAATTAAATATTAACAGATTAATAAAGTGTATATAAGGAAAGAAGCAAAATGCACAATTGAACATTTTAAAGCGTTATGTAAATGTAAAGGAATTTGAAATTGGAGGCTAAAAATTAAGTTGGTATCCTCAGATTGATTTGTGGGAGCAATGCATGTGTTTCATGCATAATATAGTATGGGTGATTGGTGGCCTAAATTAAAATTTAAAAAAGCTCCAACCTTCCCATTAAAATTTAGATTTTCTAATGTGTGTAAATTAAATAAAGTTTTTGATCAATTGTATAGTTATGAGTGCTTATTTCTGTATTTGTGTGTGTGTCATTCAGTCAAAGAAATGTTTATTTAGACCAATGGTCTTTAAACAAAACAAATACACATATCACCTTATTTGTGTGTATTGTTTTTAGGTTCAAATCATCGATATTGCTTAGGCCATGGTCCCCTGCTTCCAGTAATGACTCAGTGGTAGTCCCTGGTTTCCAATAATGATTCAGTGGGGGTCCCCGTAATCCTGTAATGATGAAGGGGGGGGTCCACAGAAAGTAGTAGGTTAAGAACCACTGCTTTAGAAAGTTGAGCAATATTAAAGAATAGAAGGAAAGAAAGAAAGCAAAAAACGAGGTAAACAAAGAACAGGAAAGAGAATGAGTGAGAAAGAAAGACAAAGAAGAAAAGAGGAAGATAGAAAAAGGAATGTAGAAGAAACGAGAAAAAAGGCAAAAATGAATGAAAGACAGGAGAAGAGAAGGAAAAGAAAGAACCTGAGGCAGACAAAACAATAGAAATAATGGAGAGACTGGGAGAAGGAATGAGAGAGAGAAAGCAACAAACAACCACAAAAAGCATTGAAGAGAAACAAAGAATTGAAAGGAAGAAGAAAGAGACAAACGAAAGCAGAGAAAGAAAGAGATGGCAAGAAGGAGCCCGAAAGACAATGAAAATAAATGGAAAAAAGGAGGAAAAGAAAGAAAGACAAATGAAAAAGAAAGACGGAAAGAACCAGAAAGAAAAAAATGAAAAGGCAGTGCAACTTTCAAAAATGCGTTTTTGTGTGTCCTCTAATAACGCTCCGAAAACTTTACAGCCATTGACTTCTATGAAATAAACATTTATTTATCCAAGAAGTTTATTAAGTGCCAAACATCCTTCCAGGCAGCAGCACCACATTGTTTATTTATCAAACTGGTGTGGTGAATGCTGTCCCCGAACAGTCAGATTTCCCGGCTTCTGTTTTAAATTGTATTATAGGTAGGTAAGCAGTCTAACAAACAAGCGAGCTACTCCAACAAAGGCTGGGAGCTACTAGTTGCTCACAATCGACCTGTTCGGGACCCCTGGTCTAGCTCGACATATTTACCATAATTCAAGATTCAAGCACTGCTCTGCCAAGGTGCTCCCTGAACATATACTGGCAATAGCTTAGGATACTCTGGTCATTGGTCAAATTCTAATTCGATTAAAGATCACTCTTCCCAGAACTTTGGCTGTAGAGCCGTTGAGGAAGATTGGACAATAACAATGGGAGCCTGATTGATACACCTTCTGAAAAATAGGTACAATTAGGGAAGAGGACCATGAAGGAGGTAAAGATGCATAATTCAATCGATTAAAGATATTTGTTAGCAAAGGTGTCCAAACGTCAAGGTAGCATTTAGGTAACTCAGTTGGTACACTGTCAGAGACCTGGGGCTTATTACTTCATCCAAATCAATATGTAGACTGATACTTAGATTTAAGTCTCCATCCACCTGCTAAATCATATGTAGATTCTCACTATGGTTGAGGTGCTAGGCATTTTGGTAGACATTTGAAAAGTACTTAACCTAGTTGGCTGTGGTTATGTGTGAACTACATGGTGTCATTTTTCTGCTGCTCTCTGTTAAACGGCTAATTGTGAGCCAAAATGTTTTTGTATCTCTCCTCGTGTTGGCGCACCTTATAATCTTGAGTTCCGTATTCTGGTCTTGCGTTATAATGTGTTTGGCATGAACCCTACAACTCCTTATCGATTCCTTGTCCCTTGGTTTAGTTCCCAAAGCAAGTCTCAAATTTCGATTTACCAGCGATCAAGCTGAATCAAACCACTTAGGATTCTGGTCACTGGGCTTCATAAGCAATTTCATTCCAAACCCCGCAAATCTCAGAAAAGAATTACATTTTTGCCCTAATTTCTCTCTCTGCTGTGAAGCAAATAATAAAGGCCCTATCCTATCCTTTGATCAGATTTTCCAAAAAAGTAACCGCGTTAGGTAATTTCTAGACCATGTGTAAATTGCTGTCTTTAATACGCTTACAAACGTTAACGCTATGGGCAAAAAATTGTACTGTAAGCTCAAGAGACAAAGTAAGTGGGTTGTGGTCTCCAATACATGGGCTAACAGTCTCACAATTTGAGGCACAGCTGATCACTGATCTGGTCAAAAAGATATCATCTATAACACTAGAACACCTGCAACCAAAAAACGTTGGGACAGCAGACGTTTGGGAGGATTATAAATCTTGGGAGCACATTAAATCTCTATCAACACTCAAGTTGCCTAACTCTATCCTTCTAAGGTTGGAACATATAAAAGTATTAGATGAAATACTATCAGTCGTAGGGTCCTGATCTAGAGTATCAATTAAAACTGCATAAATATCCCCACATATAATTACTTTTGTATATTGCAGTCCCCCTCTGTGTTGCTTAATAACCATATCTACTGCTTCAAACAAACTTTTAAAATAGCATTATTGAAATAAGAACATTTCTCATTATAAAAGTTGAATAAACAAAAATTACTGCTACATTTAACCACTAGGGCCTGTATCACGTGACCATCGACAGGGACGAGCGTCACTTCCCTGTTCAGTGAAAGCTTCAACCAGATTGATAGTCCCTTTTTATTCTCCCTAAACTAGAAGGTTGGGCAGCAATGGAATAACAAGTGTATCCCTCGTGTTGGATCTCACTCGTTTCCCAAGTCTTTTGCAATGGCCAGAGCTGCCGACTTTGGAGCTGGGGAACCAGGTTCGAGTCTCGGCGTTGGCTCAACATCCTGTGATTCTGGGCAGATCACTTAATCTACCTGTGCCTACCAAAAAATGAATGTGTCCTTGTGTAATGTAACTGGTGCTCATGTAAAGCACTCCAATACCTTCGGATTGAGTTCGCTCTATTTAAGACTGCAAAAAAAAAAAAAAAAAGCCAAGTGCTACATTCCGCACTGGCCGCGTAGCCTGCAATATTCCAGTTTACTACCCTGATTGTGCCAGAATTGCCAGGGGATATGGCTCCAGAGGTAGATTAGCCTGTCCTATCATTTAAGCCTAATATTGCACTACAGCGTGATTCTCAGCCAATATCCCTGACATCTTGCAGTGGTAGGAAACGATTCTGCAACAAAATGTCATTGCCAAGTAGTGGAGCTGATGATCGATTTAGGATTGGTGGCATTTTGGAGCAGGGAAGAACAGGTTTGTAATAGATTTCCAAGCGGTAAAAGCAGAATATCGCTAGCTGTGCCATAAAGATTGCACACTCGGGAAAGCAAGAGACTCACAGTGTGGGGGCCCTTAAAATTAATAACAATAGTATCTCCAATGGTAGTGTGTTTTTAGATAACCCATCCACGCTGCTCGCCTTGCAAATATTATTTGATCAGAAAGGTTAGGACTATAGTCAGGTTGTGCCACCTGCATACAACTTTCAGCATTGTCCCTCTTTCTCACACGTGTGTCAAATTATGTGTTTAAGTAGATGATGTATACGAGATATTGCATGCTTTTCGTCTTCACAGTTCAATAGATATTTCGTGAAAAGGGGAAGCACTCTGCTTAACTGACCTCAATGTGCATTGCCGTCTATTTATCCTTTCTTTCTTCCCCTGCCAAATAGTCTGAGCAGTGTGATTGGAGATTGACTATATAATCTTCAGGGATGTGAAGGGTCATAGATTGAATGAAAATTGGGTAGATTGTGCACTCTTGCGTTTTCCAATGATCCTATTTTTTCCAACTGGATTGATCAGCGTGCTACGCTTGAATATGCCTGCCTAGCATGTAATGAATAAGTATGAAGTGGCCAAGTTCCTAGGGCAACTTGGACTCAAGCATGCACTGCTATGAGCGATATACATCAATTAAACCATGTATACCAATTCTTTCAAGAATTTTTACTTATTGTTCTTTTCAACATATAAACAAAACAATTCAATTCATTGTACATTGTACATAAACGAAAATACAATTTTCAGTGATTTATACAATCATTTTTATACTTCGAGTGCTTGAGGAGAGCAGCGCCCAATGCATTTCGAGACGAACTGTCCCTTCGTCAGGGGCAAACCTGTTAACAAAAGAAACAACATCAAATGATGTGCATAGGTGTATCTATCCTTAAAGAATCACTACAATTTTTAGTGTTTGTGATACTCTCTGTCAAGTAAAAGAAAGTGTAAACGTAGTGCCGGAAACCTCAACTCCGACTTCTTTTCGCATGCGCACCCAAGTGATGTCCCCAAGTGACAGAGATCAAAGAGTCGCTGTGAGAAGTTGGCCTGGTATATGCTGTTCACTAGTTAAAGTGGACACCTTGCACCAGTACAATTCGACTCTTATGGTAGGTAGGTTTAAGACAACCTTTACAGAAAGCTATCCTAGTGGTAGCTGTGGAGAGCAGCCTTCATGCTAAGTCTTGGAGGAATGTAAAGCAGCTTGTTTTACCACACAATCTCTTGAATCACCAAATGAAAAGACACCACACAGGTATATATATCAAATATATATGTATTTATTACTAAACAACTCTCTACTAATCTCTTGTGAGATTAGAAGTCAGGAACATATGCACAAATCAACGTTTCACAACAAATTGAGCACAAATATGGCTGGGGCCCTAGGGGCGTACCAGACCATATACTAAAAAAGAGACTTAGGAACAACGACTTGCAAAGGGACAAGGCCCAGGGCCTTCAGAAGTGCTGCGGCCTCACAAAACCACCCAAGGCAGGTAAGTAAAGGACCCACGGGGGACGCGTGCAGTGCGGGAACACAGGCGCGGATCGCCGTAGACTTCAATGGGGCAAGTCGCGGTTGGAAATTAAGAGTTTAAGGGCACTTCGGGAGTAGCTACAAGCAAGTCACTTACAGGGTAAGTAGTTCTAGGGCCAACACCCACAGGAGCACCATAGTGCTGGAGTTACCTCACCCAGGGAAGCCGGGTGCATAGGTGTCCTTTGGTGTCGGGTCGCGGCGTCGTTTTCAATGGGAGCCAATGAAGACTTGCTGCTTGTGAAGCCAGAAGAAGTGTCCGGTGGAATCCAAGCCTGGATTCGGAAGGAGGAAGACCTGAAAGCAGAGGGGACAGTGTTCAAAGTCACTTGGCAGTGACCCGGGGCAAGGAAGATGAATGCCCACCGTCGTCGACAGATTCAGGTCGTTCACGGGTGTCTTGACTCTTTGGCCACGAGGTCCAGGAGGCGTCGAGGACAACCAGGAACTGGATTCGGCGTATCCCACAAAGTCTGCAGCTGACTGCGGTGTCGGCGACCCGATTGGAGCCAACAAGCCTTGGTAGCAGCAAGTCTCATGGAAAGAACAAAAAGTCAATTGTGCAGACCAGCAAGGTCTGGGGAACTCACCCAGCACGTGTAAGTCAGGGCAGGCCTGGAGCAACCAGGGGAGCCCTTTGGTTCTGTAGAAAAGTCTTCAGGGGACCCACAAGCCGGCTGGCAAGGGATCGCGAAGACGCCTCGGGAGGATTCCTTCAACAGGAGCCCACGGTCACTCGGGACGGGGTAGGCCTCTAATCTTCGGAGGGATTCCTGCTAGAGGCTGGGACCATACGTGGTCCAAAGCACAGGTTCGTAGAACGTCGTGAAGGGGTTGCACTCGACAATAGTGCACGGTACCCAGGGACTGTGGTTCCTCGTCACTCGTGGGGTCCACTTGCCTCAGCTTCGCTGGGGACTCACGATGGCCTTGGAGAAGTCTGGAAATCCTCGTCTTGGGCTGCAGGGACCTCGGGCTCCGGCGGGAGCGGCGTAGTTTGCGACCGTCGGTTCAGTTTTTGGTGCCTGCCAAGCAGGGGAGTCACTCCTTGACTCCAAGGGAGATTCTTCAGTCTTCCAGAGGTAGTGGAACGTCGAAGGTCCGGGATTCTTCAGTAGAGCGTCGTCCAGGGAGATCTAGTTTGCAAGATCAAGGGTTCCCTATCTTATACTAAAAGAAAGGGAGGGACTAGCTCTATGACCCCACCTATGGGAGGGTCAGGGGAGTAGGTGGCTACACCCACTTCCCTTTGTCCAGTTTCGCGCCAGAGCAGGGGCAGGTAGCCCCTGAGACGGTTTGAACTTGGGTATGTACAGAGGAGCCTTCTGCTCCCCCAGTGCAGGACTTCAAAGCACTCTAGGAGTGCACCCACCCAGCCCCAATACACTAAACCCTGTCTGGGAGGTGGTCACACCTCCCTGTGACAGGATACCTATTGTTGGGCCTCCTCCACTGCGAGTTTCGGTCATCAGCAGGAGGGCAGCCCAGTGTCTGTGACTGGTGGCATCCATTTTGTGATGCCAGGGCTCTTCAGGATTCTACCGCGTTTCCACAGTAGGTACATGTCTATCCCTCTAGAAGGGTGGAATGCTACCCCCGCCGTCAGAACTGGCAGGGGGGTAGTATTCCAAGATGTTTGACACCAAACACGACATGTTTCCGTGCAGCCATCCCAAAGTTAGCATTTAACGCAGGGTTATAATGCGCTTAAGAGTATATGGTCAGGCTGCACTACAAACAGCATCAGAGAAGGGTCTCCGAGTGCTGCAGAGGGGCTCTGCTCATGCAGGGGCACCCTCTCACATAGGAACCAAGCACTCTGCCTTCAGGATTGATAAGGCCTGCCATTGAAGTGACTTATAGGTTTATATGTGTGTATCTATGTAGTGATATAGGTAGCCTATATCACAGTAAGGGGTGCATGCACCACCTTACCCAGGCTGCAGTAGCAGACCTGTGGTGTCAGATTTAGTCTGCTTCCCAGGGGTGGCATAATACATGCTTCAGCCCCTGGTAGGCCTGTGAAGTACCTATGCCCTTGGTACCTAAGGTACCATATACTAGGGACTCATAAGGTACCACAGTATCCAATCACTAGTGCACCTAGAGTGCACTCCAAGTCGTTTAGAGAGAACAGAGAGGCTGGGGCCCTGATTGGCAGGGTCCCAGCCAGACTATAGCCAGAAACCAGTGTAAGCATCAGAAAAAAAGTGGGGGCAACATAAGAGGCAGATCCTACTCTCCTACACAACCCCCCCCAAACGCAGGGACACCAAACTAACCTTGACCAGTTGAGTCTTCGTGCTCTAAGTGGAAATACCTTGAGAGTCCATCTGCATTGGCATGTTGGGTCCCAGGCCTATGTTCCACTGTATAGTCCATCCCCTGTAGGGAAATGGACCACCTTAAAAGTTTTGGGTTTTCACCTTTCATCTGTTTAAGCCATAGGAGGGGCTTGTGGTCAGTCTGAACTATGAAGTGAGTGCCAAACAAGTATGGCCTCAGCTTCTTCAGGGCCCACACCACAGCAAAGGCCTCCCTCTCTATAGCTGACCAACGTTTCTCTCTAGGGGTCAGCCTCCTGCTAATAAAAGCTACTGGCTGGTCTTGACCTTCATCATTCAGTTGAGACAGTACAGCTCCCACACCCAGCTCAGAAGCATCTGTTTGGACAATGAACTTTTTGGTGTAGTCTGGACTCTGTAAGATGGGGGCAGTGCACATGGCCTGCTTTAGGTCTTCAAATGCCTTCTGACAGCTAGCTGTCCACTGAACCTTTTTTGGCATTTTCTTTGAGGTCAGATCATTCAAGGGGGTCACTATAGATCCATATCCCTTCACAAACCTCCTATAGTACCCAGTCAGGCCTAAGAAGGCTCTCACCTGTGTCTGGGTGGTTGGAGCAACCCATTCCATTATGGTTTGGATTTTGCTCTGTAAAGGCTGAACCTGGCCTCCACCCACAAGGTGGCCCAGGTACACAACCTGACTCTGCCCTATCTGGCACTTAGTGGCCTTGATAGTGAGGCCTGCTTTCTGCAGAGCCTCCAAAACATTTCTGAGGTGGACCAGATGATCCTGCCAGGAGGAACTAAAGACAGCAATATCATCTAGATAAGCTGAGCAATAAGTTTCCATCCCTGCCAGAACTTTGTTCACCAACCTCTGAAAAGTGGCAGGTGCATTTTTCAATCCAAAGGGCATCACCACAAAGTGGTAGTGCCCACCAGGGGTCGAAAATGCTGTTTTGGCTTTTGCATCATCAGCTAACCTGATCTGCCAGTAGCCAGCTGTTAGGTCAAATGTACTCAGATACTTGGCTGAGGCCAAAGTATCAATCAGCTCATCTGCCCTTGGTATGGGATAGGCATCAGTCCTGGTGACTGCATTGAGGCCTCTGTAGTCTACACAAAACCTCATTTCTTTCTTACCACCCTGGGTATGAGGCTTGGGTACTAGGACTACTGGGCTAGCCCAAGGGCTATCTGAAGGCTCAATCACACCTAACTCCAACATTTTCTGGACTTCAGTCCTGATACAGTCCCTGACATGGTCAGGTTGCCTGTAGATTTTACTCTTGACAGGCAGACTGTCCCCAGTGTCCACCTCATGGGTGCACCAGGTAGTCTGACTAGGGGTCAGGCTAAACATATGTCTGTACTGCTGCAGAACTTGTCTGCACTCAGTTTGCTGATGGTCAGTGAGGCTGCTTGCCAAAGCAACACCATCTACTGACCCATCATCAGGGTTCTGTGAGAGCAGGTCAGGGAGAGGGTCACTCTCCTCCTCCTGTTCCTCATCAGTTGCCATGAGCAAGCCCATGTCAGCCCTGTCAACATATGGTTTCAATCTGTTGACATGGAGCACCCTCAGGGGGCTCCTGGGAGTTCCAAGATTCACCAGATAGGTGACTTCTCCCTTTTGCTCAACTATTGTATGGGGGCCACTCCATTTGTCTTGGAGGGCTGCTGGGGCCACAGGCTCCAACACCCACACTTTCTGTCCTGGCTGGTACACAGTCAGCACAGCCTTTTGGTCATGCCAAGCTTTTTGTAATTCTTGGCTGGCCTCCAGGTTTTTGGTTGCCTTTTTCATGTATTCGGCCATCCTGGAGCGGAGACCAAGTACATAGTCCATCACATCCTGTTTGGGGGTTTGAGAGGTAACTCCCAGCCCTCTTTTACCAAACATAATGGACCTCTTACAGGATGCCCAAACAGAAGCTCAAATGGGCTGTAACCAACCCCCTTCTGTGGAACCTCTCTGTATGCAAACAACAGGCAGGGAAGAAGAAGGTCCCATTTCCGCCTAAGCTTCTCTGGGAGTCCTTTAATCATTCCCTTCAGGGTTTTGTTGAAACGTTCAACCAACCCATTGCATTGTGGGTGATAGGGGGTGGTGAACTTATAAGTTACACCACACTCCTTCCACATTGCTTTCAAATATCCTGACATGAAGTTTGTACCTCTGTCAGAGATGACCTCCTTTGGGAAACCCACTCTGGAGAAAACTCCAATGAGGGCTCTTGCCACCACAGGGGCTGTGGTGGTCCTCAGGGGAATTGCCTCTGGGTACCTGGTGGCATGATCCACTACCACCAGGATAAATCTGTGCCCAGATGCAGTTTGAGGGTCAAGGGGACCAACAATGTCAATCCCTACCCTTTCAAAGGGTACCCCCACCACAGGTAGTGGTATCAGGGGGGCCTTTGTGGTGCCACCTGCCTTGCCACTGGCTTGGCATGTGACACAGGAGCGACAAAACTCCTTTGTGTCCTCTGACATATGTGGCCAATGAAAATGTGGAACAAGCCTGTCCCAGGTCTTGTTTTGGCCCAAGTGACCTGCTAAAGGGATATCATGTGCTAGGGTCAAGAGGAACCCCTAAACGTCTGAGGTATTACCAACCTCCTGGTGGCTCCAGGGGCTGGATCTCTACCCTCAGAATATAGGAGTCCCTCATCCCAATAAACTTTATGGGACCCACTAGCACTCGCAGCAGCCTCAGCAGCAGCCTGCTGTCTGAGGGGTTCAAGAGAGGGGCAGCACTGTTGCTCCTTACTCAGATCTTCCCTAGAAGGGCCCCCTGCCCCCAAGAACTCAACCTGATCAGGCTCAAGTTCCTCTGGGGCAGTTCCTTCTTCAGGATCTGCTCCTCCTCCCTCAAGAGGGGAATCAGTGATCTGAGACAGAGGGGAAGGCACTGCCTTACCCCTACTGCTCCTCTTCTTGGGAAGCATCTGGTCCATGGTTTCAGGATCCAGAGCTGGTTCAGTGTCATGCATTTTGGCCTGTGACCTGGTCACAGCAAATACCTTTGCAGGGATGCCCAACATCTCAGCATGAGTCCATAACTCTACTTCAGACCAGGCTGAAGTTTCTAGATCATTGCCCAATAGACATTCTACAGGGAGGTCTGCACTGACTACAACCTTCTTGAGGCCAGTTACCCCTCCCCAGGAGAAATTCACAACTGCCAGACTATGGTTGGTCCTGACATTGCTTGCATTGGTCACCTGGTACATTTCGCCCAGGATGATCTGTCCAGGGTCCACAAGATCCTCTGCCACCATGGTGACACTAGCACCTGTGTCCCTAAATGCCAAAGCCTGTTTGCCATTTATTACAGGCTGCTGTTTGTATTTGCCCAGATTACTGGGGCTCACCAGGAAGGACATGTCAATGTCTCCATCACAAATCAGCATTGCCTGAGTGGGTACTCTGACTAGGCCAGAGTCCACTTCAGAACCCAGGGTCAACCCTACTACACCCTTATTCTGAGTACCACCTCCACCAGTAGCTGAACTAGGGGGAACAGTTGCCTTAGGGGCAGGAGTGGTGGTGGTTTGGTCTTTGGACTTGTTACAATCAGAAGTCCAGTGCCCTTTCTGTTTACAGAATTTGCACCAGGGCTTCTTTTGGCCTTTTCCATTGTTGGATTGTGACTCCCCACCAGATGCAGATTTTTGGGGCCCTTGTGAAGACTTCTGGTCTTTTGACTTATCCCCACTTTTCTCAGAGCCCTTAGAATCCTGCTTCTTTGTGTCACCCCCTTGGTTCTGGGTTTTCTGCCTCACCCTGGTTCTGACCCACTTGTCTGCCTTCTTTCCCAATTCTTGGGGAGAGGTCAGATCTGAGTCCACCAGGTATTGATGCAACAACTGGTTCTGGCAATTATTAAGGATCTGTTCTCTCATCATTAGATTATACAATCCCTTGAAATCAGTAACCCTACTGCCAACCAGCCAACCCTCCAGAGCCTTGGTTGCACAATCTACAAAGTCAGTCCAGTCCTGAGTCTGTGCCTTCTGGGTGTCTCTGAACTTCAACCTGTACTGCTCAGTGGTTAAGCCAAACCCATCTATCAGTGCACTTTTCAGGACTTCATAGTCATCAGCATCCTCTTCTCTAACAGTGAGGAGCTTGTCTCTACCTTTATCTGAAAAGGAGAGCCACAAGATTGCTGCCCGCTGCTTTTGGGGGACCTGTTGTACTCTACAGGCCCTTTCCATAGCAGTTACCCACTTATGGATATCATCCCCACTCTGGTAGGGAGGAACAACCTTGCTCAGGTTCCTATGGTCTGGAATATATTCTCTGCCTCTAGGGACACTGTTGCTGCCACCAGGGGGTTCTAACCCCTCTTTTCTAGAAGCTCTCTGGAGCTCCAGGGCTTCCTTATCTAATGCCAACTGCTTGGTTTTGAGGGCAAACCTTGCTTCCTCATACTGCAGCAGTTTGTACATTCTGTCAGAGGAGGTCTCTCTTCTTGAGAAGTAGGAGTTCCTCTGGTAGACAGATTCTCTGCCAGAGTGATAGGAGTGTTCAGATTCCCTAGAAAGGGACCTAGGCCTCTCCTCCACTATGTCAGTTCTCTTAGGGAGAATTCCTCTGTCCTGTTCAGACCCCTTGGGACCTGGCCCTACAACCACAGAGTCTTGGTCATCCTGATGTCCATCATCTGACCCAGACACTGTAATTGACCCACTCACTGATTCAGACCCATTAGCTCCTAGAGCTAATCTAAGATCATCTGCTGTCAGCAGATCTATCAGGTGTAGTGTGGAGGGACTCTGTCCTAGCTTCAGGTGCCTTTCAGCACACATGGCTTTCAAGTCAAAGAAAGTCATGTCCTTATACTGAGGCTGAGTGGATCCACTGGGTCCACCCCTTAAGGACATTCTAGTGTTGTGCAGTGTTGTACTACCTACACTAGTTTGTGGCCTACTGATACTAGCTTGAGCTGTAGAAAGGGTGTGCTATCCCTTGGCACACAGCTCTAAGTTCAGTAGAACTTATTGATACTAAGCTTGACTTTATATGTACCTTGAGTACCTATAGTGGTTTTCAGTTAGTAATTCAAATAGAGATTTTCTGGTAAAACAATAGCAAGCTGGAATCCCACACGCTGCCACCAATGTGAGAAGTTGGCCTGGTATATGCTGTTCACTAGTTAAAGTGGACACCTTGCACCAGTACAATTCGACTCTTATGGTAGGTAGGTTTAAGACAACCTTTACAGAAAGCTATCCTAGTGGTAGCTGTGGAGAGCAGCCTTCAGGCTAAGTCTTGGAGGAATGTAAAGCAGCTTGTTTTACCACACAATCTCTTGAATCACCAAATGAAAAGACACCACACAGGTATATATATCAAATATATATGTATTTATTACTAAACAACTCTCTACTAATCTCTTGTGAGATTAGAAGTCAGGAACATATGCACAAATCAACGTTTCACAACAAATTGAGCACAAATATGGCTGGGGCCCTAGGGGCGTACCAGACCATATACTAAAAAGAGACTTAAGAACAACGACTTGCAAAGGGACAAGGCCCAGGGCCTTCAGAAGTGCTGGGGCCTCACGAAACCACCCAAGGCAGGTAAGTAAAGGACCCACGGGGGACGCGTGCAGTGAGTGAACACAGGCGCGGATCGCCGTAGACTTCAATGGGGCAAGTCGCGGTTGGAAATTAAGAGTTTAAGGGCACTTCGGGAGTAGCTACAAGCAAGTCACTTACAGGGTAAGTAGTTCTAGGGCCAACACCCACAGGAGCACCATAGTGCTGGAGTTACCTCACCCAGGGAAGCCGGCTGCATAGGTGTCCTTTGGTGTCGGGTCGCGGCGTCGTTTTCAATGGGAGCCAATGAAGACTTGCTGCTTGTGAAGCCAGAAGAAGTGTCCGGTGGAATCCAAGCCTGGATTCGGAAGGAGGAAGACCTGAAAGCAGAGGGGACAGTGTTCAAAGTCACTTGGCAGTGACCCGGGGCAAGGAAGATGAATGCCCACCGTCGTCGACAGATTCAGGTCGTTCACGGGTGTCTTGACTCTTCAGCCACGAGGTCCAGGAGGCGTCGATGACAACCAGGAGCTGGATTCAGTGTGTCCCACAAAGTCTGCAGCTGACTGCGGTGTCGGCGACCCGATTGGAGCCAACAAGCCTTGGTAGCAGCAAGTCTCGTGGAAAGAACAAAAAGTCAATGGTGCAGACCAGCAAGGTCTGGGGAACTCACCCAGCGAGGGTAAGTCAGGGCAGGCCTGGAGCAACCAGGGGAGCCCTTTGGTTCTGTAGAAAAGTCTTCAGGGGACCCACAAGCCGGCTGGCAAGGGATCGCGAAGATGCCTTGGGAGGATTCTTTCAACAGGGGCCCACGGTCACTCGGGATGGGGTAGGCCTCTGATCTTCAGAGGGATTCCTGCTAGAGGCTGGGACCACACGTGGTCCAAAGCACAGGTTCGTAGAACGTCGTGAAGGGGTTGCACTTGACAATAGTGCACGGTACCCAGGGACTGCGGTTCCTCGTCACTCGTGGGGTCCACTTGCCTCAGCTTCGCTGGGGACTCACGATGGCCTTGGAGAAGTCAGGAAATCCTTGTCTTGGGCTGCAGGGACCTCGGCCTCCGGCGGGAGTGGCGTAGTTTGCGACCATCGGTTCAGTTTTTGGTGCCTGCCAAGCAGGGGAGTCACTCCTTCACTCCAAGGGAGATTCTTCAGTCTTCCAGAGGTAGTAGAACGTCGAAGGTCCGGGATTCTTCAGTAGAGCGTCGTCCAGGGAGATCTAGTTTGCAAGTTCAAGGGTTCCCTATCTTATACTAAAAGAAAGGGAGGGACTAGCTCTATGACCCCACCTATGGGAGGGTCAGGGGAGTAGGTGGCTACACCCACTTCCCTTTGTCCAGTTTCGCGCCAGAGCAGGGGCAGGTAGCCCCTGAGCCGGTTTGAACTGGGGTATGCACAGAGGAGCCTTCTGCTCCCCCAGTGCAGGACTTCAAAGCACTCTAGGAGTGCACCCACCCAGCCCCAATACACTAAACCCTGTCTGGGAGGTGGTCACACCTCCCTGTGACAGGATACCTATTGTTGGGCCTCCTCCACTGCGAGTTTCGGTCATCAGCAGGAGGGCAGCCCAGTGTCTGTGACTGGTGGCATCCATTTTGTGATGCCAGGGCTCTTCAGGATTCTACCGCGTTTCCACAGTAGGTACATGTCTATCCCTCTAGAAGGGTGGAATGCTACTCCCGCCGCCAGAACTGGCGGGGGTAGTATTCCAAGATGTTTGACACCAAACACGACATGTTTCCGTGCAGCCATCCCAAAGTTAGCATTTAACGCGGGGTTATAATGCGCTTAAGAGTATATGGTCAGGCTGCACTACAAACAGCATCAGAGAAGGGTCTCCGAGTGCTGCAGAGGGGCTCTGCTCATGCAGGGGCACCCTCTCACATAGGAACCAAGCACTCTGCCTTCAGGATTGATAAGGCCTGCCATAGGAGTGACTTATAGGTTTATATGTGTGTATCTATGTAGTGATATAGGTAGCCTATATCACAGTAAGGGGTGCATGCACCACCTTACCCAGGCTGCAGTAGCAGACCTGTGGTGTCAGATTTAGTCTGCTTCCCAGGGGTGGCATAATACATGCTTCAGCCCCTGGTAGGCCTGTGAAGTACCTATGCCCTTGGTACCTAAGGTACCATATACTAGGGACTCATAAGGTACCACAGTATCCAATCACTAGTGCACCTAGAGTGCACTCCAAGTCGTTTAGAGAGAACAGAGAGGCTGGGGCCCTGATTGGCAGGGTCCCAGCCAGACTATAGCCAGAAACCAGTGTAAACATCAGAAAAAAAGTGGGGGCAACATAAGAGGCAGATCCTACTCTCCTACACAACCCCCCCCAAACGCAGGGACACTAAACTAACCTTGACCAGTTGAGTCTTCGTGCTCTAAGTGGAAATACCTTGAGAGTCCATCTGCATTGGCATGTTGGGTCCCAGGCCTATGTTCCACTGTATAGTCCATCCCCTGTAGGGAAATGGACCACCTTAAAAGTTTTGGGTTTTCACCTTTCATCTGTTTAAGCCATAGGAGGGGCTTGTGGTCAGTCTGAACTATGAAGTGAGTGCCAAACAAGTATGGCCTCAGCTTCTTCAGGGCCCACACCACAGCAAAGGCCTCCCTCTCTATAGCTGACCAACGTTTCTCTCTAGGGGTCAGCCTCCTGCTAATAAAAGCTACTGGCTGGTCTTGACCTTCATCATTCAGTTGAGACAGTACAGCTCCCACACCCAGCTCAGAAGCATCTGTTTGGACAATGAACTTTTTGGTGTAGTCTGGACTCTGTAAGATGGGGGCAGTGCACATGGCCTGCTTTAGGTCTTCAAATGCCTTCTGACAGCTAGCTGTCCACTGAACCTTTTTTGGCATTTTCTTTGAGGTCAGATCATTCAAGGGGGTCACTATAGATCCATATCCCTTCACAAACCTCCTATAGTACCCAGTCAGGCCTAAGAAGGCTCTCACCTGTGTCTGGGTGGTTGGAGCAACCCATTCCATTATGGTTTGGATTTTGCTCTGTAAAGGCTGAACCTGGCCTCCACCCACAAGGTGGCCCAGGTACACAACCTGACTCTGCCCTATCTGGCACTTAGTGGCCTTGATAGTGAGGCCTGCTTTCTGCAGAGCCTCCAAAACATTTCTGAGGTGGACCAGGTGATCCTGCCAGGAGGAACTAAAGACAGCAATATCATCTAGATAAGCTGAGCAATAAGTTTCCATCCCTGCCAGAACTTTGTTCACCAACCTCTGAAAAGTGGCAGGTGCATTTTTCAATCCAAAGGGCATCACCACAAAGTGGTAGTGCCCACCAGGGGTCGAAAATGCTGTTTTGGCTTTTGCATCATCAGCTAACCTGATCTGCCAGTAGCCAGCTGTTAGGTCAAATGTACTCAGATACTTGGCTGAGGCCAAAGTATCAATCAGCTCATCTGCCCTTGGTATGGGATAGGCATCAGTCCTGGTGACTGCATTGAGGCCTCTGTAGTCTACACAAAGCCTCATTTCTTTCTTACCACCCTGGGTATGAGGCTTGGGTACTAGGACTACTGGGCTAGCCCAAGGGCTATCTGAAGGCTCAATCACACCTAACTCCAACATTTTCTGGACTTCAGTCCTGATACAGTCCCTGACATGGTCAGGTTGCCTGTAGATTTTACTCTTGACAGGCAGACTGTCCCCAGTGTCCACCTCATGGGTGCACCAGGTAGTCTGACTAGGGGTCAGGCTAAACATATGTCTGTACTGCTGCAGAACTTGTCTGCACTCAGTTTGCTGATGGTCAGTGAGGCTGCTTGCCAAAGCAACACCATCTACTGACCCATCATCAGGGTTCTGTGAGAGCAGGTCAGGGAGAGGGTCACTCTCCTCCTCCTGTTCCTCATCAGTTGCCATGAGCAAGCCCATGTCAGCCCTGTCAACATATGGTTTCAATCTGTTGACATGGAGCACCCTCAGGGGGCTCCTGGGAGTTCCAAGATTCACCAGATAGGTGACTTCTCCCTTTTGCTCAACTATTGTATGGGGGCCACTCCATTTGTCTTGGAGGGCTGCTGGGGCCACAGGCTCCAACACCCACACTTTCTGTCCTGGCTGGTACACAGTCAGCACAGCCTTTTGGTCATGCCAAGCTTTTTGTAATTCTTGGCTGGCCTCCAGGTTTTTGGTTGCCTTTTTCATGTATTCGGCCATCCTGGAGCGGAGACCAAGTACATAGTCCATCACATCCTGTTTGGGGGGTTTGAGAGGTAACTCCCAGCCCTCTTTTACCAAACATAATGGACCTCTTACAGGATGCCCAAACAGAAGCTCAAATGGGCTGTAACCAACCCCCTTCTGTGGAACCTCTCTGTATGCAAACAACAGGCAGGGAAGAAGAAGGTCCCATTTCCGCCTAAGCTTCTCTGGGAGTCCTTTAATCATTCCCTTCAGGGTTTTGTTGAAACGTTCAACCAACCCATTGCATTGTGGGTGATAGGGGGTGGTGAACTTATAAGTTACACCACACTCCTTCCACATTGCCTTCAAATATCCTGACATGAAGTTTGTACCTCTGTCAGAGATGACCTCCTTTGGGAAACCCACTCTGGAGAAAACTCCAATGAGGGCTCTTGCCACCACAGGGGCTGTGGTGGTCCTCAGGGGAATTGCCTCTGGGTACCTGGTGGCATGATCCACTACCACCAGGATAAATCTGTGCCCAGATGCAGTTTGAGGGTCAAGGGGACCAACAATGTCAATCCCTACCCTTTCAAAGGGTACCCCCACCACAGGTAGTGGTATCAGGGGGCCTTTGTGGTGCCACCTGCCTTGCCACTGGCTTGGCATGTGACACAGGAGCGACAAAACTCCTTTGTGTCCTCTGACATATGTGGCCAATGAAAATGTGGAACAAGCCTGTCCCAGGTCTTGTTTTGGCCCAAGTGACCTGCTAAAGGGATATCATGTGCTAGGGTCAAGAGGAACCCCCTAAACTTCTGAGGTATTACCAACCTCCTGGTGGCTCCAGGGGCTGGATCTCTACCCTCAGAATATAGGAGTCCCTCATCCCAATAAACTTTATGGGACCCACTAGCACTCCCAGCAGCCTCAGCAGCAGCCTGCTGTCTGAGGGGTTCAAGAGAGGGGCAGCACTGTTGCTCCTTACTCAGATCTTCCCTAGAAGGGCCCCCTGCCCCCAAGAACTCAACCTGATCAGGCTCAAGTTCCTCTGGGGCAGTTCCTTCTTCAGGATCTGCTCCTCCTCCCTCAAGAGGGGAATCAGTGATCTGAGACAGAGGGGAAGGCACTGCCTTACCCCTACTGCTCCTCTTCTTGGGAAGCATCTGGTCCATGGTTTCAGGATCCAGAGCTGGTTCAGTGTCATGCATTTTGGCCTGTGACCTGGTCACAGCAAATACCTTTGCAGGGATGCCCAACATCTCAGCATGAGTCCATAACTCTACTTCAGACCAGGCTGAAGTTTCTAGATCATTGCCCAATAGACATTCTACAGGGAGGTCTGCACTGACTACAACCTTCTTGAGGCCAGTTACCCCTCCCCAGGAGAAATTCACAACTGCCAGACTATGGTTGGTCCTGACATTGCTTGCATTGGTCACCTGGTACATTTCGCCCAGGATGATCTGTCCAGGGTCCACAAGATCCTCTGCCACCATGGTGACACTAGCACCTGTGTCCCTAAATGCCAAAGCCTGTTTGCCATTTATTACAGGCTGCTGTTTGTATTTGCCCAGATTACTGGGGCTCACCAGGAAGGACATGTCAATGTCTCCATCACAAATCAGCATTGCCTGAGTGGGTACTCTGACTAGGCCAGAGTCCACTTCAGAACCCAGGGTCAACCCTACTACACCCTTATTCTGAGTACCACCTCCACCAGTAGCTGAACTAGGGGGAACAGTTGCCTTAGGGGCAGGAGTGGTGGTGGTTTGGTCTTTGGACTTGTTACAATCAGAAGTCCAGTGCCCTTTCTGTTTACAGAATTTGCACCAGGGCTTCTTTTGGCCTTTTCCCTTGTTGGATTGTGACTCCCCACCAGATGCCGATTTTTGGGGCCCTTGTGAAGACTTCTGGTCTTTTGACTTATCCCCACTTTTCTCAGAGCCCTTAGAATCCTGCTTCTTTGTGTCACCCCCTTGGTTCTGGGTTTTCTGCCTCACCCTGGTTCTGACCCACTTGTCTGCCTTCTTTCCCAATTCTTGGGGAGAGGTCAGATCTGAGTCCACCAGGTATTGATGCAACAACTGGTTCTGGCAATTATTAAGGATCTGTTCTCTCATCATTAGATTATACAATCCCTTGAAATCAGTAACCCTACTGCCAACCAGCCAACCCTCCAGAGCCTTGGTTGCACAATCTACAAAGTCAGTCCAGTCCTGAGTCTGTGCCTTCTGGGTGTCTCTGAACTTCAACCTGTACTGCTCAGTGGTTAAGCCAAACCCATCTATCAGTGCACTCTTCAGGACTTCATAGTCATCAGCATCCTCTTCTCTAACAGTGAGGAGCTTGTCTCTACCTTTATCTGAAAAGGAGAGCCACAAGATTGCTGCCCACTGCTTTTGGGGGACCTGTTGTACTCTACAGACCCTTTCCATAGCAGTTACCCACTTATGGATATCATCCCCACTCTGGTAGGGAGGAACAACCTTGCTCAGGTTCCTATGGTCTGGAATATATTCTCTGCCTCTAGGGACACTGTCACTGCCACCAGGGGGTTCTAACCCCTCTTTTCTAGAAGCTCTCTGGAGCTCCAGGGCTTCCTTATCTAATGCCAACTGCAAACCTTGCTTCCTCATACTGCAGCAGTTTGTACATTCTGTCAGAGGAGGTCTCTCTTCTTGAGAAGTAGGAGTTCCTCTGGTAGACAGATTCTCTGCCAGAGTGATAGGAGTGTTCAGATTCCCTAGAAAGGGACCTAGGCCTCTCCTCCACTATGTCAGTTCTCTTAGGGAGAATTCCTCTGTCCTGTTCAGAACCCTTGGGACCTGGCCCTACAATCACAGAGTCTTTGTCATCCTGATGTCCATCATCTGACCCAGACACTGTAATTGACCCACTCACTGATTCAGACCCATTAGCTCCTAGAGCTAATCTAAGATCATCTGCTGTCAGCAGATCTATCAGGTGTAGTGTGGAGGGACTCTGTCCTAGCTTCAGGTGCCTTTCAGCACACATGGCTTTCAAGTCAAAGAAAGTCATGTCCTTATACTGAGGCTGAGTGGATCCACTGGGTCCACCCCTTAAGGACATTCTAGTGTTGTGCAGTGTTGTACTACCTACACTAGTTTGTGGCCTACTGATACTAGCTTGAGCTGTAGAAAGGGTGTGCTATCCCTTGGCACACAGCTCTAAGTTCAGTAGAACTTATTGATACTAAGCTTGACTTTATATGTACCTTGAGTACCTATAGTGGTTTTCAGTTAGTAATTCAAATAGATTTTCTGGTAAAACAATAGCAAGCTGGAATCCCACACGCTGCCACCAATGTGAGAAGTTGGCCTGGTATATGCTGCTCACTAGTTAAAGTGGACACCTTGCACCAGTACAATTCGACTCTTATGGTAGGTAGGTTTAAGACAACCTTTACAGAAAGCTATCCTAGTGGTAGCTGTGGAGAGCAGCCTTCAGGCTAAGTCTTGGAGGAATGTAAAGCAGCTTGTTTTACCACACAATCTCTTGAATCACCAAATGAAAAGACACCACACAGGTATATATATCAAATATATATGTATTTATTACTAAACAACTCTCTACTAATCTCTTGTGAGATTAGAAGTCAGGAACATATGCACAAATCAACGTTTCACAACAAATTGAGCACTAATATGGCTGGGGCCCTAGGGGCGTACCAGACCATATACTAAAAAAGAGACTTAGGAACAACGACTTGCAAAGGGACAAGGCCCAGGGCCTTCAGAAGTGCTGGGCCTCACGAAACCACCCAAGGCAGGTAAGTAAAGGACCCACGGGGGACGCGTGCAGTGCGGGAATACAGGCGCGGATCGCCGTAGACTTCAATGGGGCAAGTCGCGGTTGGAAATTAAGAGTTTAAGGGCACTTCGGGAGTAGCTACAAGCAAGTCACTTACAGGGTAAGTAGTTCTAGGGCCAACACCCACAGGAGCACCATAGTGCTGGAGTTACCTCACCCAGGGAAGCCGGGTGCATAGGTGTCCTTTGGTGTCGGGTCGCGGCGTCGTTTTCAATGGGAGCCAATGAAGACTTGCTGCTTGTGAAGCCAGAAGAAGTGTCCGGTGGAATCCAAGCCTGGATTCGGAAGGAGGAAGACCTGAAAGCAGAGGGGACAGTGTTCAAAGTCACTTGGCAGTGACCCGGGGCAAGGAAGATGAATGCCCACCGTCGTCGACAGAGTCAGGTCGTTCACGGGTGTCTTGACTCTTCGGCCACGAGGTCCAGGAGGCATCGAGGACAACCAGGAGCTGGATTCGGCGTGTCCCACAAAGTCTGCAGCTGACTGCGGTGTCGGCGACCCGATTGGAGCCAACAAGCCTTGGTAGCAGCAAGTCTCGTGGAAAAAACAAAAAGTAAATGGTGCAGACCAGCAAGGTCTGGGGAACTCACCCAGTGAGGGTAAGTCAGGGCAGGCCTGGCGCAACCAGGGGAGCCCTTTGGTTCTGTAGAAAAGTCTTCAGGGGACCCACAAGCCGGCTGGCAAGGGATCGCGAAGATGCCTTGGGAGGATTCCTTCAACAGGGGCCCACGGTCACTCGGGATGGGGTAGGCCTCTGATCTTCAGAGGGATTCCTGCTAGAGGCTGGGACCACACGTGGTCCAAAGCACAGGTTCGTAGAACGTCGTGAAGGGGTTGCACTTGACAATAGTGCACAGTACCCAGGGACTGCGGTTCCTCGTCACTCGTGGGGTCCACTTGCCTCAGCTTCGCTGGGGACTCACGATGGCCTTGGAGAAGTCAGGAAATCCTTGTCTTGGGCTGCAGGGACCTCGGGCTCCGGCGGGAGTGGCGTAGTTTGCGACCGTCAGTTCAGTTTTTGGTGCCTGCCAAGCAGGGGAGTCACTCCTTGACTCCAAGGGAGATTCTTCAGTCTTCCAGAGGTAGTGGAACGTCGAAGGTCCGGGATTCTTCAGTAGAGCGTCGTCCAGGGAGATCTAGTTTGCAAGTTCAAGGGTTCCCTATCTTATACTAAAAGAAAGGGAGGGACTAGCTCTATGACCCCACCTATGGGAGGGTCAGGGGAGTAGGTGGCTACACCCACTTCCCTTTGTCCAGTTTCACGCCAGAGCAGGGGCAGGTAGCCCCTGAGCCGGTTTGAACTGGGGTATGCACAGAGGAGCCTTCTGCTCCACCAGTGCAGGACTTCAAAGCACTCTAGGAGTGCACCCACCCAGCCCCAATACACTAAACCCTGTCTGGGAGGTGGTCACACCTCCCTGTGACAGGATACCTATTGTTGGGCCTCCTCCACTGCGAGTTTCGGTCATCAGCAGGAGGGCAGCCCAGTGTCTGTGACTGGTGGCATCCATTTTGTGATGCCAGGGCTCTTCAGGATTCTACCGCGTTTCCACAGTAGGTACATGTCTATCCCTCTAGAAGGGTGGAATGCTACCCCCGCCGCCAGAACTGGCGGGGGGTAGTATTCCAAGATGTTTGTCACCAAACACGACATGTTTCCGTGCAGCCATCCCAAAGTTAGCATTTAACGCGGGGTTATAATGCGCTTAAGAGTATATGGTCAGGCTGCACTACAAACAGCATCAGAGAAGGGTCTCCGAGTGCTGCAGAGGGGCTCTGCTCATGCAGGGGCACCCTCTCACATAGGAACCAAGCACTCTGCCTTCAGGATTGATAAGGCCTGCCATAGGAGTGACTTATAGGTTTATATGTGTGTATCTATGTAGTGATATAGGTAGCCTATATCACAGTAAGGGGTGCATGCACCACCTTACCCAGGCTGCAGTAGCAGACCTGTGGTGTCAGATTTAGTCTGCTTCCCAGGGGTGGCATAATACATGCTTCAGCCCCTGGTAGGCCTGTGAAGTACCTATGCCCTTGGTACCTAAGGTACCATATACTAGGGACTCATAAGGTACCACAGTATCCAATCACTAGTGCACCTAGAGTGCACTCCAAGTCGTTTAGAGATAACAGAGAGGCTGGGGCCCTGATTGGCAGGGTCCCAGCCAGACTATAGCCAGAAACCAGTGTAAACATCAGAAAAAAAGTGGGGGCAACATAAGAGGCAGATCCTACTCTCCTACAGTCGCTTACATCCGTCTTGCTTTTCAAGAGACCAAACGTCCTTGAGTTACCCTCCAGAAAACCAAAAAGCCTGTAATAACGATAGTCAAACTGAACAATGCCGATACGTCACACGGTGCAACCACACCAAGTCATGCTTACATTCAACTTTACCGCGTACCTCAAATGACTAAAATTGACCTCTTGGTCAGACTTCTCAGATACAGTCAACAGTTCTTCCCAATCTGGATACTGTAACAGAATCAGAATACCATCATAAATGCTTCTGAGCAAATACCCCATTACCGGTTACAAAAGTACCATAAGTACGCTGCCGTTCTCTTACCTTCGCTTTCGCGTAACCTGTGATCAACACATCCCGCTGAGAAGTTGAGCGCGTCTACCGATTGCCAAACGCTATAAACCCACTGTGCCAAGATCTCGCGATAGTTACTCGCTGTCAGAAACCAGCGCCATCTTAGACTGTGCCCAAACCTATCCGTGAAGGTTCAATGCATAGTTGACACCATTGTCAGGCTGTTACGTCGGAAGAATTTAAACATGTCCTTGCATCAACGCAAGTGAATGTCACACTGGTGCAGTGTGTGATCATCCAAAATTTTGGGCGGTATAGCGATTAGCCGCGAAAAACAAGTGGCACCATCTTTGAATGGTAAAAACAGTAATGTGAGTGATGAGAGTATGCAAACCACTCCTGACCTTTGGTATATAATTACTATGACATGCCGGTATTCACAATTGTATATTACAGATAACATCAACACATAGTACACAATTACCAGTCAGTCATGAAATGAGTTATGATACATGTCCCACCTAAGTGCATGGAATGGTAATGTTTTGTTCTGTGTGTATGAGGACACTAATTTCTATATGCTGGGTTACAAAAAGCATGCCATTTCAAATTTGTCGTTAAGACCTTGCTGCATTAAGGTGTTCAGTCGTTTTATCCAGAATGCTTCTCTCTGCAGGAGTTTTTTTAGAATTGTCTGTACCTTGCAGGTTCGGTACCTGTTCAATTATCTGGAATTTTATTTGTGCAATGGTATGTCGGCTTTGTTCCCAGTGCGTTGCTAGGCTGGAATTGATGTTATTATTTCTAATTTTACTCTTTTGCTCAGTGAGGCGAATTTTCATTTTCCTTTCAGTTTTGCCTACGCACAGAAGGCCGCAGGTACATTTAATCGAGTAGATTACATTGTGGGAGTTGCAGTCAGTGATTTGAGTCAATCTTATCTGTTCGCCAGTTCTAGGGTGTAATAATGTTTCTCCCTGTATGACATTATTACAATGGATGCAGTTCCAACATTTCTTGGTGCCAGCTTTTCCTGCTGGTGGCTTTATTCTTTTTTTGGATGATAAAAGTTCCTTAAGGTTCCGTGCTCTTGTGTATGCAAACAGTGTTTTTTCTTGAAACAGACCATCAAAGTCTGGCTCCGATTCTAGTAGTTCCCAGCGTTTACAAATGCTTATTTTAATCTCCCTTGAGGCTGTGGAATATTTTGAAACAAAGACTATTCTGTTAGACTCCTTTTTAGGTTTCCTTTGCAGTAGATCATCTCTGGGGACCGCAAGTGGCCGAGATATGTGTTTATCTAGTAATTCTTTCGGATATCCTCTCGCTTTGTAATTCGTCTTTTGTGTATCCATAGTCTCCAAGCATGTATTCATTTCTGATGATATCCGTCGAGTTCTTAGAAATTGGGAAAATGGTAAATTTCTTACTAGAGATGGCGGGTGAAAACTTCCAAATAACAGTGAATTATTCTTGTCCGTAGGTTTTTTATGCATGCGTGTGGTGATTTGATTCGATTTCAATTCGATCCAAACGTCTAGAAATGCAAGTCCACTTTTCTGGATTGTATGTGTAAATTGTATCCTGGGGTCCTTGGTTTTTAATATTCGTATACTTTCTATAAGAGATTCTTCAGAGTTTTTTCAAATGAGGAAAATATCATCTATAAATCTCCAGAAAAAGATTAGACCTCCTTGCCAGATTAAATTCGTCAGGATGTGATCATGCGCAAACTTGGCCATAAAAGTATTGGCGTAAGCTGGTGCTCTGGGGAATCCCATTGATGTTCCGTTTAATTGTAAATAGTATTCCTTGTTCCATTCAAAGTAGCTATGCTGTAAGCAGAATTCTAGAAGTTCAATCACAAAACTCTTGGAGGAGTCCAAGTTCGGTTGCCAGAGTAATGCCCATTCGACTGCTTTAAGGCCGCTAGAGTGTGGTATGGAGGTATAGAGTGCTACCACATTTATGGTACATAAAGCCATTCTTCAGACACTGGTTCTGACATGGATGTTAACCTACATAGAAAGTCTGTCGTATCCTCAATGTATGTTGTCCAATTTTTCACTATTGAAGTTGGGCATCTATGTATCGTCCTGGGCCTTCGAATAGTGACTCGCATCCCGATACTATCGGTCTGAACGGTGGATCCACGATACTTTTGTGGATCTTGGGAAGCATGTACAATTTCGGACGTCTCGGAAACCGATTTGTCAAGTATTGTTTGGTCATAGATTGAAACACATAGTATTCTTGGGAGGACCGACATTTTGATGGCTGGTATTCTACCTAATAGGTACAGGGTCCTGTGATGCCAGCTACCCTCCCTAGTGTTGGAGATTAATTCTCTAATACACGTTGGTATACTCGCCAGGTCCATACCAAGTATCTAATCGACTTTTCAGCCCATTTAAAAGGGATCTTGTCTTGTACCTCTATAATTTACTATCTGGGGGCTAAAAATATACAAAATTTCTAATTTTTTGATGAGCCCTGAGTTCTTGCATTAGGTGTGGGAGTGTGCTTAGGGAATTCTTTACGGTGAGGAAGATGTCATCTGCAAAAAGTGTGAGATAAGTTACTTGCGCCTCTAATTTAGTACCTGTTATGTTTGCATTTGTCTAATGCTCTGATCTAGGGGCTCTAAAGTAAGTGCACATAGAAAGGGACACTGCTAATCCGAAGCCACTGAAAGAGGGAATCATTATTTTATTCTTGTTCTTGGTGCTTGGTAATCTGCTAATAATCATTCAGAGAAGCTCTCTCCAAAGTCCATTGATTGAAGAATGTCTGCCATAAAATCACAGTCCTGGCATATCAGATGTTTTCTACATCCAGGGAGACCAGAATGGCACGCTTACCTCTCTTACTCTGAAAATCCATCAAGTGTAGGACTTTCTTTTGGTATTATCACTGGCTGTCTTCCCAAATGAAGGTCGACTGGTTTGGGCTGACGATCTGTCCTAACATCGGAGACACAAGGCTGCCTCTTGTCTGATCGTCCCTAATTCCAGCCTTCAGAGCCTCCCACAGAGTGATCGCCTTGACTTCTTCTGTGTCGCTGTGCATAATATGTTCTCCTATGCTTTGCTTTATATTGTTTATTACTGCAGGATTTTTCAGGAGCCAGTCTTACAGCTGCCAGTTTCCATTCTGACGTCTGTTTTACGAGGGGAGGCATAGCCTGATATCAGCCGCAGATCTTCCAGTTGTGCCGGTCCTGCAGAGGAACTAGCCACTGCCCCTGTCTTGTTCTGAGTCTTGTCTAGCCTACTATTCAGCACGAGGCTAAGGTCACCTCCAATTATAATTAGGCCAGAGTCCAAAGCCATTACAGTTTGAAAGATTTGAATGTCAATACCTTTATATTGGAGAAATCCTCCCTTCTGCACCGCTTTCATGATTGTTTCCTATTTTTCGAAATGCGGCAGACAAACAACAATACACGCTGGTTTCCTGGAGCTCTGGTTCCCCACCATTGCTTTGTCTATGTGATTGAGGTCTGTACCATCACATTCAAGAACTGCCGCTATCATATCTTGTTCAGATGTTTTAATGTCGCTCCCCTCTTCCGTTTGGCACTCCTTGAATATGAATCATGCAACAAGTGAGCAATTCTCGATGTCTTCCTGCTTTTCCTTGAGAATGATAAACTGCTCACCAGGGTGATTGGATGGGCTCTGTATTCTTCTAGCTCCAAGCTTCTTTCGTCCTGTGTGGTCTACAGAATTCACTGAATTGCCAGATCTTCCACATTTTTCCTCACCTCTGACCGGTTTTGTTTCAGATCAGTTGATCAAATCAATCTCAGCTTTGATCTCTGCGAGAAATTGTGACAAAGGTTTTGGCGAGTCTCTCACCTTCCTCTTGGGCCACCTGGGTTATGTCTCTGCAGTCTCCTTCCGGTTGCTTGAACAGTTGGGGTACGCCCTACGTTTTCCTATTGGAGTTCAACGGGGGTACTTACTTGAAAGTACCCTTTTGCTTGCTTCTACCATTTTGATGGAACTGTTTTATCCTGATCATGGGATTTTGTGGATATGCTGTCTTCTCTTGGATGGGGGGGCTGACGTTTTCTCATGCAAGCTGAGGCAGGGGCGTCTATCCGATGGCAGCTACCCTCCAACGTCTCTCCCTTCTCATCCTGTCGTGTCCCCTGCCCAAGGAAACACGCAAGAGTCGGGTAAGGGTACAATCTTCTTTATTAGATATCTCGTTCCTGCTGCTGCCCACATGCACGTCTGACCTCGTGCCCTCCTTGTTTCAAGTGCCCCCTCCCCACTCCTTGACCGGATGTGGTGTCCAGTTCCTTTCCTCCTCATGGTCCAGTGCAGGGTCCTAGTGCCCTTCACCCAGGCCACTACATCTCCCCCCTTTGTCACAAAGAGGTGGGCTCCGGATGTCGCAGCGAGTCTTCCGCTGTTCGTCGATGGCGGCAGGCGGACCAGGGTGGGCTCCTGGCTCCGTTTTCGGTCGCGAGGGGCCTCGATCTACGCGTCTGGGGTCGCCTCGAAATCCCACCTTCCTCGTCGCCAGTTGTCGTGTCCCCTGCCCAAGGAAACACGCAAGAGTCAGGTAAGGGTACAATCTTCTTTATTAGATATCTCGTTCCTGCTGCTGCCCACATGCACGTCTGTCCTCGTGCCCTCCTTGTTTCAAGTGCCCCCTCCCCACTCCTTGACCGGATGTGGTGTCCAGTTCCTTTCCTCCTCATGGTCCAGTGCAGGGTCCTAGTGCCCTTCACCCAGGCCACTACACATCCCTTGGTCAGCCCTCTCATAAGGACTTCAGATGGGGTGATTTTGCCTGTCCCCAAAGGGACCTGTGCAGTACCTCCACAGGTCCATCAGCGTTATGCGCCTGGGAGGGCCTCTATGCCTGTGCTTTCTTTCCTCTGCTCGGTCCCTAATTTTTCTTCTCTCTTTCCTTATAGTCTATCTTGTAAATTGGCAGTATCCCCCTCAAAGCATGGCTCAGGACCACGATTTCTTGTTGGTGCCCTATGCTCCACCCTCTGCCTTTTGCTGGGCTTGCCCCTCTATCTGATTGCGGCCCGTCCGCATTGGCCCCTGGCTCTAACTGGTTTGGCAAGTTTATTTTAAGCTTCAGCTCACCTCTCCATGGCTGGGATTGATCTTTTCCAGCCCAGCTCCCGGTCAGTTTATATTGTTACTTCGTCCTGCTCTCTTGCACTTTCAGCACTCCCCAGCCTATTACAGGTTGTCTCGTCTCTTTCACCTTGTTTTTATGTGCTCCACATTTCCTCGGCCTTTAATGTGCTGAGTGTGGAAACCTACCCGCTCTCCCACTTGGGGAGTAGTTTGCGTCCTCCAGTGTGCTAGCGCTCCCCACCAGGGCACGAGTCGGGGGTCCACGCGGGTGGACGGCGTCCCCCCACTTCTTTCACAGGGTGGATGCCGTCCACCCTGCCAAGAAGTTGGGCCCCACTAAAAAAGATGCTGAATTCGTCCCGGTGTAATTTCCAAACACCGGGACACATTCAGCAGCGCCTGCACGTTGTTGTCTGCTTTCGATCACAACAACGTGCAGGCGGGGACGGGGCTCTCTTATTTCTGACCCCTGCTGGGATACTCGGCCATAACAAAGGCCGAGTCTCAGGGGTCATCAAGCCTCCTTTTGTTGGAGTTTCCTGGCTGGCAGCAGTCAGGAGCCTCACACCTGATGCAAATGCAGCAGAGGGGAAACAAAGGCTCACACCTTGTTAGCACTTCACACATACTGAAGAGAGGCAGCTTTTCACTTTGTTCAGGCTCTGTTTAGGAGATTTGCATGCACTGTTAGAAGTCAGATGTGTTGATCTTTCCCAGTATTTGCACAAAATAAATAGCATTTATATACGCTTATTACCCTTGAGGAGGCGTTGTAATGATTTAAATATCACTATTTCTTTTAAAGCACTATGGCTATAGAAAGCTGAACGCTGACAAAAGGTAACATTGCTTTATATGTAGCGTACAAAAGTGTGAATCTTCTGCCTAAATCAGGAGGGTTTGCCAGTATACTCGAAATGTGCTCAAATGTACTCATGATACACCTGCTAAACATATATGTGAGGGCTTCAGATCTGATATCACTTCTTGTGATGCCAGTTCCTGTGATGTCACGTGCTGTGATGTCACACGCTGCGATGCCACGCGCTGCGATGCCACGCGCATACTGATTAACTAGGTTAGTCCCCCCACTTCTTTTTTTAGGACTTGTGCCCTGCTCCCCACTCAGGGTCGCGGGTGCCATCTTGCCCACCTTGCTGTGCTGGCTGTCTGCCGCTGCATCTCCCTCTCCCCTCCCAGAGCTTCTTTCTCGCGCCGTGGGTCTCCAACGCAACCTCCGGCCTCTCGTAGCTGCTGGGCGGCTGCAGTTCTGTATATGGATGATTCGGGAGGAATTGCACAGTTAGCAGACAGAACAGAGCGATCAGACTAACTGTCTGTCGCCATCTTGGCGTAGGCCATGCCCCTTCGTTGTAGAAGATTTCAGTCTTCTTTTAAACTATTGAGGGCGGAAGAAATAATCGTAGAAATTGTGTATACTTGTTTTGAGAGTGTTTGAAAAGCATTGTCAGTCACCTTAAATGTGGTTTACATTATTTATCAGTTTCTCTAATTTGCTCTGCAGCTTCTCTTTCAGAACATCCTCATTAATAACAGCACATATTAAAGTACATACAAATGTTTACTTTTCATGGGATGTGGACCCAGGAGGGAATCACTTAAATCCTTCACTAAGTTAGAGCACTTAAACTGGAATGGGCTAGCCTCGTTAGCATTGCTTGCAACACTGTATGTGGTTATTCATAACAGAATATATAATAATAAAACGAGTGTCAAGGCAGCAGCTTTGGAAACGATCCTGTTCATACACACATCCGTACCTATTGCCCATATGACTATTCCATCTGAATTGAATACAGTTCCATTTTATGTGCCATTTTGTACCATCTCACTCACTTCACTATCAGTAATATTATTTTCCCATTTCCAACCTGAATGTGTCAAATTCATTATTGCAATGGATGGTATCTTTAAATCTCTAACACGTAAAGCTCATGCATGTTGTTTGCTGTACTCTCTATTCTCTTATGAATATAATTTCTCCTTCAGGGGAATCTCCATTGAAATCATAAGCTCTGAATAGTCCTACCTATGTATGGGTATCCTGGAGCTCTTTTTCCAAAAGTCACCTTTTGTGTAATATCTTCGCTGTACTTTGGAAATGCCAGAAAGTTAATGTGACACAAATGTATAATTTAGCAGCCTAAAGAGGGCTAATGGAATTTTGCATAAAGAATTAATTTACTTTAAAAACTTGAAAAAAATAGATAAGGCCTTGAAAAGTCACTAAGAGGAAGCAGAGTGACATTTTAAAAACATCCTTCACAAACACCTTTTATTTTCCTTTAAAGTGAATGAAAGGAAAGGACAGAGTAAATTAGCCCCATAGGCTTCAGTTATGGAAGAGTGAGAAAAAGACACTGCGCTTTTAAGGGTAGCTACACCTTCAGCTTTGCAACATGCCCTATAGGTGGCAAATACATCAGTTCTTTTTTCTGGCTCCGGCTGACATGATCTTGGAGCACTGAGCTTGGCATTTTCAAGGCTTTTTTCCTCAGAAACATTTCAGGATGTTTTTAAAATTGGTTTACTCACCGGCCTTAAGTACTAAGAGTTTTTTTTTTGTACTTTGCTGACTTAAAACAAATTTCTTTTTATTTGCGAAATACCATATATTTTTGAAAAATGCTTCAAATATGGCAGAACAATTGTTAAAACAGGCCCCCATTTGATCTGTATCCTTTATCAGACTCTCATAACCCCAGAAGATGTTGCCACTGCAACTCCCTCTTTAGGTGCACCTTGATAGAGATTGAGAAGATTTTCTTGCCTGGCCAAGAAGAAGGGTGAAAAGGCCAGGAGAAATTTCTATGGGACTGTTCCCTCTACCAGTGCCTCTGTCTCACTCTGTGGGGACTCCCGCAGAGGCAGATCCAAAAATAGACATCAATGTGAGAAATGACATCCTCATTCAAAATAGTGAACATGGATGTCGAAGTTGTATTGCTCCTACATGCTTACAGTCGAGGACTGGGCCACTGTTGTGGACACATAAAATGTAGAGGAAAAGAAGATCATCGATGTAAAGAGAATCATCAACGTTGAGATATCATTTGATGTTGAGAAATTCATATTCTGCAGTAGAGAACACGAAGAATTGGCTTTCGAGGATGAAGACAGTCAGACGTCCCTGCCTGTCAGACTGTGAGTACTCTTGGACGTGTTCTCCTGCTGGACCGGCTTCACCAGTCCTCATACCGGATTCCCCGTCCTCCACCATCAACGCCACCTCCTCTGCTTCCAACTCCTCAACTACCTACGATGGCTCCTCTGCCTTCACCACCGTTAATTGCTGTGGAGATTCCTCCATACACACCTCCTAGGACTCCACAAGGCACTCAGCTAGCACCTACTCCAGTGACACCACGCCAAGATGTTCCAGGTCTCAACCTCTACAAACAGACCTCGTGATAGGTTTAGGTCAAAGACGAGATCTCGCCATTGGCCATAACAATCCTGATCACTCAGACATTCACAAAGATGGAATTCCAAATCCTGATCGCAGTCTTCAAGGTCATACCACACATCTACATCCATTGGACGATACTCACCTACTATACCAGACTTTCCTCCAGTGAGGATAACTCCTGTGGTCGACATCAGTGCCTTCCAGGAGGTCCTTATCGGAGGGTCTAACAAATGAAATATCCCTACATCCTCAGTATCTGTAATTTTTTGAGACCTTGCATCAATGATCCGGCTCCAGGCCTTTATTACCTTTTGTATCTGATAGAGACATCTAGCCGCAGATTCCTTAACTTAGAATATCCCCAGGCGTCAGACTGGATCCGGAAAATCTTTTTCCCCAGCAGTACCTCTGCACGCTGGGGGGCGGCGTCGCCCGTCTCCGTCCTGACGTCGTCCACGGAAGTGACGTCAATGGAGCCACATAAGTCCCTCCCTCCCCCCCCCGGCGTGCTGACGTCAGTTTTCTTCTTTTCCGCGTCCCAACGCGGATCCGGAGAAGCAGTTACCTCTGGCCTGTTTTTGTTTTTCAGGCCTTCTCGACGTCCTTTGGCGTCCGGGAACAGTGTGTGATGCCTTCGGGCTTCAAGGCATGTGAATCCTGTACGCGGCAGATGTCGGCGACGGATCCACACGCGATCTGTATGTGGTGCTTGGGCAAGCACCACGACTCCAAGGAGTGCGACGCCTGCCGACGGTTGAAGCCGAAGTCCTTGCGGGAACGTCGCATGAAGTTGCTGTCCGCCTGGATGTCCCGTTCAGAGCCCTCACTCCGCCGGTCTCCTTCTCGTGCTTGGGGGTCGGTTCGGGACAGGTCACGGAGTCGTTCCCATGGACGTCGCTCTCCTGCCGCAGGTAAGCACAAGAAAAAGAAGTCGGGGAGGTCGTCGACCTCACGCGACAGCGGGGCCCGCTGCTCCTGGTCTCCACCGGACACGGGCCCTCAGAAGTCGACCCCCACTTACCCGCCGTTTCCTGGGGCGACTAGGGCCCAGATGGATGCCTATTCTCGGGCCTTGTTAGCCATCTTTGGGTCACCCCCTCTCCCTGGCGCGCCTTCGGGCCCCATAGAGGGGGCAGGGGTTCGCCCTCGGCACCGGTCGAGCACCCTGACTCCGGTTCCAGAGTCGCTGCGACGTCGGGGCATGGCCCGGAGAGGCATCCTACTCGCACGTCCAAGCCTTCCATGTCGTCTTCGCACAGCCCTGTGAGGCTCCCTGCGTCGACGCCGGCTGAGGCTGCAGCGCAGGTCTCAACTCCGAGTCGACTCCGTTCCTCTCCGCAGGTTCCCACCTCGGTGGAGGTCGAGTCGACGCCGGTCCGACGCCGGACGGACAAGGCTCCTTCGGGAGTTATCGACGTCTCGACGCCGTCTCGACTACAGTGCCGTCCCCAGCCGTTCATCGGTTGGTGGAGGATATGGAGGCCGAAACTGAGGAGGCCCCTATAGGCTCGCCACCCCCAGCGTTGTTTCGCTGTCCCTCGGGGCAGGACCCCATGCACTGGCGGGGCCTTGGATGTCCTCGGGTGTAGAGCCACCACGTTTTGGTGGTAAGCTTAGCCTCATGCCGTCCCCTACGGATGACCTGTTGTCGCCACCTCGCATGGCCACGGTGGCTAGTGCGGCTTTTGCGAGGGAGGTTCGCAGGGCTGCGGACATTTTAGAAGTGCAGACACCCTCGGTCTCTCTGCCCTCTGATCCCTTGCTGGATTTACTACACCAGGGCTCCGTGGAAGTGGAGCCCTTGTTGCCTTTTGATGAGTCGTTATACAACACTCTTCTGGGGACTTGGGCGAGGCCCTCTTCGGGGAACCCCGTGGATCGTGCTATTGCACATCGACATCGCCCTGCTCCAGATGACCCTGTCTGTTTGTCCCTCCATCTGAGGGCTCAAGGGCTGGTGATTCAGGCTGCTTCAGGCTCGTTGCCTTCTGCCCCTCCTCCGTTGCTCCCTCCCACTTGGGAGTCTCGGTGGTTGGAGTTGTGTGGCCGCCATGTATTTGCGTCCACCAGTGCAGGCCTCCGATCCCTGAACACGTCTTGCGTGTTTGTACGGGCTACTTCTGCCCTTTGGGATTCAGTTGAGCGCCTCCTCCCTTCTCTTCCGGAGGGTCATCGAACTGACCTGGATCGGTTGATTTGTGATGGCCGGGAAATGGCGCAATTTTCCATTTGGCCAGCTATGGACACCACTGATTCGGTGGGTCGAGCTATGGCCCGGTCGGTTGCTCTGCATCACCATGCCTGGCTGTGCGATGGCTGTTTCCCTGCCAATGTCCAGGAGCGTGTTAGGGATTTGCCCTTTGATGGGGTCACCTTGTTCGACAGACATGCTGACTCGGCGGTTCAACGTCTCATGTCTGAGTTTCCATGAGTTCCATGGTTCCTAGTCCTTGTTGTGGACTTTGCCTTTTGGTTGCAGTATTGTCACTGCTTTCTCTAGTGCTCCGTCTCTGGGTTCAAGATGTCATTACCCAGACAGACTGTGCGGCTTCTCGCCGTCTTATCCTTTTTCTACAGCTGGCCAGCTGTTTCTGCTTTTCTTTTTGAGCCCTCTGCTTAAGAGCTCGTCTCAAGAGGTGTCCCTTGTTTTTATAGGGATGTGCCATACCCTATGTGGGGTACTTGTTGGCTATTGTGTAGCTGCTCTTCCTGCAACGGGGAGTTTCGAGGCTTCCGCGGATTATTGTCTGTCTACACTGCAGGTCTCCTGATTCGTCCCACTCTTCCTACTGTGGTAGGACGGCCCCTCTGGTGAGACCCACATCTTTGGTGTGGCTCTCTCCTGGGGCTTCTGGATTGTCGTCTATGGTTTGGTCCATAACTTTCTCCTGCCTCTGTGGCGGCACACTTCCCCGAAGTGTTGTTTGGCTCTCCATGACGTGTTCTTTCGACTTCGATGTGCTCTTTCTGCCTGTCGGCACGTGCCCCTTGGGGGCGTGTTGTTCTGTTCTGTTCCGTTCCAGAACAGTTTCTTCCGTGTTTGTATACACGCCAGATGTGTTCGCTGTCACAGGTTGCCGGCGGTCTTCCCTGCGCCCCTGTCTTGGCTACGTTCTATTCCGGTCCATTCCTGGTGTGAGGAAATGCTTACGTCTCCTCTCATGGCTCAGGTCCAGTGGGGTCTTTGTATATGGGCAGTGGAATGTCCATCAGCTACATCACTGCTGTGCGTTGCCTTGTTTTCAGTTTCCATCTGCACTTCCTTGGCAGCGACTCCGTTCCCTTAGATAATTGCCACGCAGAGGGTTAGGTGCTTCTGCTCCTGGTCTCTGCTGCTGGTTCTGACCCACTGTGGCCTAGTGGTCTGTGTTCCACTTTAGGTGTTTCTCTGGTTGTGGGTTCTCAGTCAACACTTAAGGCGATATTGCTTTCTTTTCTGTCAGACTTATGTCTGTGTATTTTTCACTCTGTCTTCATGAGTGTAGTGGTCAGTGTCCCCGCTGTCTCACGGGAGGCCAGGGTTCCTTCACTGTTGATGGGATGGTGTCCCTTTCTAGGTGTCTTGACATTGTTGTGTCCTACTTCACACTGCTGCTGTTGGTACCTCTTGTGATGTCTCTTTTTTACCTGGGGCATGCTCTTCGAGTTCTTCCCCTTGCTTCATTTTTTCACATTTTGTTTATATGGACGTCTCTATAGGTATATATATATATATAAATGTGTGTGTGTGTATATATATATATATATATATATATGTATATATATATATATATATATATAGCTTGCTTCGCCATGAA
Source organism: Calotriton arnoldi (assembly GCA_963921515.1). Lineage (NCBI taxonomy): Eukaryota > Metazoa > Chordata > Amphibia > Caudata > Salamandridae > Calotriton > Calotriton arnoldi. The sequence continues at coordinate 458,624 of CAWUFW010001187.1, forward strand.
GTGCTTTCTGCCGGAAAGATGACGAATGCAGACCCGATACTGGTGCAAATTTTTCTTTATTAGTGGACGCCCTGCACCACCGCCATAATATATATATATACATGTCTAGGGCTTATCCACAGTGAGCCCTATGTGTCTCCCCGGTTTTTCCCGGTTTTTCCTTCACCGTTGGTACCTCTGGGTACCGTTGGCGGTTGACTACCTGATGCTTCAATTCTGGGGCTTTTGCACAGGTGTGGTGTAGTCTCATGGTACACACTGTCTCCTTGTGTGTATCCTGTCTTCCACACACATGTATCTTCTGGTAGTCACGGTTCTGTATATCTAGGCATGGTGACGTTGTTCTCTCACCTTCCTTTCTTGGCATCCTCTGTGATGTATGTTTGGTTTGTATGCTCTGAAGCTGTCATACTGTCTTGTCTCTTCTCTGGGACTGTGTCTATTGCGGATCCATGGGTTCAGGTGCTCAGTTGAACTTCTTTCTGCAGAAGTTCACACACTTTCTTCCATTTATGCACTGACCTTATTGGTTCCGTGTCTTCCTTTCGTTCCTGCCTAGACGAGTGAGGTCTCGTCTGTCCTCTGCAGGGTTGTGGTGCCTTTGCCTCCCCTTTTTTATATCTCCCCTACGGAGCTTCGTAGGTCTGGCGCCAGCCGCGCTGGCATTGGCTGTCCCCACCTTGTTTTAGTCAATGTTATTGACAGCTTAGTTCTCTTTGGAACTTGGTGGGGTTTCAGTCGCAGACCCTCCTCCAATGGGGTATGGCTTTGGTATCTATTCTAAGTTAAGGAATCTGCAGCTAGATGTCTCTATCAGATGAACGAGTTACTTACCTTCGGTAACGATTAATCTGGTAGAGACACAGTCTAGCCGCAGATTCCTTAACGCCCACCCATCCTCCCCGTTCTGCGAGGGCCTTCCAGGTGGCGTTCTGCCCACTTGCCTCCTTACGGGTGGCCTTAGTCTTCTTGAGGGGTATTCTAGTTCACCTGCCTCTGGGGCAGGGTGTGTCGTTCTGTTCTGGCACATTGACTCTCCACCCATTCTCGTTTTGGGTGGCTAGGTTCCGTGCTTTCAATGCTCTCCGCCCTGGTTCTCTGGCGTGGAGGTTCTCATGTTCTTCCACCCTCCCTCCGCCCTCTTCTGTTTCTCCCCATTACCTTGGGGTCTCCTCGTCTATGCGGCAGTCGATTGGGTTGGGGTTCTATTTGCCTATGCTACAGTTCATAGGTCCCTGTGGGGAGTGTGGTGGACGTTCTCTGTTGTTGCTCACTTCTGGTCAATCGCCATGAGACATGTTGTTCCAGTCTTGTTGTCCTTTACAGTTATGTCCTGTGGTTACAGACTGTCTTTCATATAGTTCCATCCTGTGGTTGTGAACTGTCCTTCGTTTGTCATGCCATTCATTTCCTAATGCCATTGCCTCTTCGGAGGGGTGCGGCTCTTCGCTTGGCCACGACTGTTTCTAGTGGCGGGTGCTTTGTTCGCTCCCTTCAGTCCCTTCAAGTATTGAGTACTCTTCCACATGGTCCCTTCATGTGTTGAGTACTCTTTTCACAGGGTGTGGTTTATCATCATTCTATGGTTTCTTGTCATTATTGTTTCACAGATTTCTGATCTTTTTTAGCACACTGTTCCTATACTCTCACAGTTTTTGTAGTGGCTCTGCGTTGTGGCGTGGAAAAGTTTCACACAAGAAAACTGACGTGAGCACGCCGGGGGGGGGGGGACTTATGTGGCTCCATTGACGTCACTTCCAAGGACGACATCAGGACGGAGCCGGGCGACGCCGCCACCCGGCGTGCAGAGGTACTGCTGGGGAAAAAGATTTTCCGGATCCAGTCTGACGCCTGGGGATATTCTAAGTTAAGGAATCTGCGGCTAGACTGTGTCTCTACCAGATACATCGTTACCGAAGGTAAGTAACTCGTTCTTCAGATCTCATTGAACCTGCCATGGACCTGTTTCTGACTTCAGCCTCTGTCAAGGCAGCACCTTCTCATCTGCAAAAGGAATAGGATCCCTTGTTCCTCTGCACATATCTTCCTCCCAATTCAGTCATTGTTTCAGCCGCTCGCATACTTCACACCACAGCTCCTTCCTCTACAGTGCTTCCAGAGAAAGAGAGTAGAAAACTGCAGTTGATGAGAACAAAGGTATGTGATACATCTGCCCCCACTATTAAGTCAGCAAGCGCTTAATCTCTCTTAGGGAGGTATCATAGGTCGCTCTGAAGCTCACTACAACAGTACATAGACTACCTTCCAAGAGACCGATGTGATGACTTCAAGGAAATACTTAACAAAGGGATGATGGTACTGAATCAAATCATCAATGCAGCGGAGGATAAATCTGTTCACACAGCCCATGGATATTGTCATGGCCACAGCGAAGATTTTTGAACCTCCCGTTCTCTGAGATCACATTATTTGGGTCACATGACGATGATGAGATGTCTCAGTTAAAGGTGGAATTGGATACTTTGTGGGCTATTATTTTGAGAAAGCTAATATCCTTACGAACCATATGACCGCAAATTATATCCTCTGAGGGTTCAAACCCCTCAATGGCCTCATGGTCAACAGCAATAGCATCAGAGACATCATCAACAGATAGAGTCAATCCAGAGGCAGAGGAGGTCACCAAACAATCTGCCCCAGCCACTAGACCTACATGTGGTGGCAAACAATGAGTTCCCACTTCACCCTCTTCTGTTACCCACTCCGGTAGGGGGAAGCATATTATTTTTCCTGAAAGAGTGGTAAGCCATAAGCAGCGACAAAAGTGTTATGAATATTTGAGTGAAATGGATATCGTCTGAGGTTCAAATATTCTTTACCAGCAAGTCCACCAAAGAAGTCACCCTCTTTACATTTTCTATTGAAAAAAAGAGTAATGAACAAATTCAAACACATTCTAGAACTCAAGAAGGCGAACAAGTGAATTCAGGAAAAGTTTATGATGTTGGCTCTGCATCAAATTTTTCTCAACCCTATCACTGGATTGGCTATGCTGTACAGAACTTCAAGCTGCCTATTTTCATATACCAATAACTGAAACACATCAAAATTCCTGAGGCTTACAGTGGGAAGCGGTCATTACCAGTACAAAGTCCTTCATTTTAGCTTGAAGTTCGCACCTAAAACCTTTATGAAATGCATGACGGTCATTGCTGCACATCTCACAAAGTTGAATATTTTCATTTACCCCTATCTAGAGGATAGGCTGATCAAAACATCAACATTTCAGTAAGCGTGTCATCATTAACAGATGGTGGTTGTCACTCTCAACCGATTGAGCCTGCATGTCAACCATGACAAATCCACTTTCTCCCCAGTCTAAGCCCATCATTACTTGGGAGTAGTTCTGGATGCTGCAGACACAAAAGTTTCTTTCTAAAGAGAGACGATTATCCTTCAGAAATGACGCAATATTAAGAAAACAGCTCACCCAACAGCTAGACGGATCATCTCTTCTAGATTCAACGGTGTCCTATATCTTCTTAATTCCAAATGCATGCCTGAATATGAGAGCTCTGCAATAATGTCTGGAGGATCAGAGGGGCCAGTTCTCAGGCAAGAAGGAAGAGAAAGTAACCCTAACAACTCACAGACCGTACTAACTGATGCCTCCCTATTAGGTTGGCGTACTCACATGGATCATCTTCAGATTCAAGGTACTCAGTCTCCGGGTTGAATAGACAAACCACATCAACTTCCTAGAGTGGAGAACGGTTTCTCAAGCTCTCAAATCTTTTCTTCTTTCGTTCAAGACAATCTCCCGTCTTGTCCAGACCGGCAATACAACAACCATGTATTATCTGAACAAGGAGGGAGGGAAAAGATCCAGAATCTGGTCTCTGGAGGTTCAAACAACCTGTAGGTGGCTAGTTCTAGAAATCTCATGATTACAGCTGTTCATCTCCCAGGCATCTAGAATGTTCAAGTGGATTATGCAGAGCCATTCAAGAGAACCACGAATGAGTCCTAAACGGTGCAGTTTTGCAAGACTTCTTCTCCAGTTGGGGTTTCTCGCACATTGACATCTTTGCAAACATAAAAACAAGAACTACCCAAACTTCGACTCAAGGTTTAACCAACCAGTCGCATTGGGGAATGTCACAATGGATCAAATGGTAAGGCAAATTTGTATACGCCTTTCCTCCCATTCCCATTAGAAACAGTGATCATCAAATTGAGTCACTCAAATGGCAGAGTGATTCTTATTCCTCCAGGCTGGCCATGTCAGTGGTGGTTGATTTTCAACACCTATCGGAACAACCACACAGGAGGCTGCTGTGTGGACTGGATCTTCTCCACAAATTTGAATGCCAAATTCTACAATCTAAACATCAGTCCTTGATCATGGCAGCCTGGGTCCTGAACTCTTGTATTATGGCCACTTAAATCTGCCTCAAGAGTGCAAGGAAGCCAGAAGAACATCTTCAAAAGCTTCCTACTCTTTTAAAAGGAGGAAATTCTGCATCTGTAGTGCTCAGTATAGTTTTGATCCTATTACCTGCCAAGAAGAGGCAGTGTTTCCATCGCTGCTTCATTTGTCCAAGGTAAACCCACACTTTTTCTGTATTAGAGTCTGCCTTGTAGCAGTCACTGCCTACACACGATATCCTTCACAAATTTCTTTTTAAAACATTCCTGTAGTTAAGGTTTTTGTGGAAGACATTAAGAGATAATGGATGGAAGAGATTACATTTTTTCTATACTTAACTGTTAATTGTAGCATAAAGAAGAACGTAGGTAACTGTTTTTTACAGGGCATGATGGAACACTGAAGGTCTAGTTGCCCTTAAAGGCGCACTGCCTTTCTCTCGTGTTTACATAGCTGCAGCCTTCAGGGCTGCATTGCATTGTCCTTCCCTTTCATTTAGATTTCAAATAAAATGGGTTTGTGTAGGAATTTTTTTTAAATCACTTTTCTTCCTTTTAGTGACTTTTCAAGGCCTTATATATTTTTTCCTAGATTTTAAAGTAAATTAATGAAATTGGCAATATATATCCTTTTTAGGCTGCTAAAGTATACATTTGTGCCAAATATACTTCCTGGCCTTTCTGAAGTAAGGCAAAGATATTACACAAACATTTTGGAAAAAGTGCTCTGGAATCCCTACATGTGGTCAGGATTATTCAGTACTTGTGATTTCAATGGACATTATCCTGAAGGAGAACTGGTGTTGGAAGTAAGAATTCATTGCTTCTCTAGGGATCATGCATGCTCTAAACAGGGTCTCTTTGACTTTATTCTGCCAAAATTTGGTGCCCCATGCACTTTTTAAAATTTATATATTTTTTCCAATGTGCATAACCTTCAACTGCAAGTGAGTCAATTAATCGTGTTGAATAAATTAATCTGTGATTATTCTTCAGGATATTTTTCAAGTATTTGGTTCTTGGGAACAATAAAAGGCAGATGGGTCAGACCTTCACTATTAAAATAAGGGAACCTTTTCTGGAAACTTTGAGAAGTATTAACAGGCGTGATCTTAAAGCGCTCCCAATATCTGTAATTATATATTTTGTGGCGGCTATTCGACCTGTGAAATTAATGATATCTATAATGATGCAAACAAAACAGCCACTGATGATTTTCTGCATTTAAATAAGGATCTTCATTGTCTGAAGATACATTGGGCGCTAAACCCACTATCTACTGTTTAACAGCATTTCTATTCCATGAGCTTGAAAAGGGGCAGGAATCATAATGTCATCTAAGGATATCTTTAAAACATAAGTGGTTTGAATTATTTCTTTTTGACCTATGATTTGATAACAAACCTTTTCCCAAAAAATACGATCTAGCACAGGATACGCATTGATGTTCCCAGCATGATAATCCTGTTGTACTCTGTGAGAAAAAGAATGCAGCTGCAGTTCCTGAACCACAGGAAACAGTACGGTGTTATCAGGAAAACAATTATAACCAACATTATATTACACATTAGAATGGATATGACTCCAGTAGCAATCCACATGTAACACCAAGGTGGAAAAAGGTATCTGTCACGGAACCAACAGGAGGCAAGATGCCATCTGCGACGTTGATTGAGTGGAAGAGGGAGGATTATCTTGCCTCTTTCAACATCTGTATCAATGTCATTTTCATATAGCAGAGTTTCTTGTAGTGGTATAATTTCAGTCAATGTAAGTTCAGTTGGTGGTTCATAATAAACCATTGTTGCAGAGTTTCCAATTATTGATAGTGCACCATCAGATACGCTCCTCAAAGCTGGCACTTGGTGTAAAGCTGGCGATATCAGTCTCTGGAATTGGGCTAAGGAGTTAAGCATAACTGTACTCTTCTTGGTGTAGTACCTTCAGAGTAGGGAGAGGGTATGTTAATCTACTCTTAAGGCACATTGGTGTCAATTGAGGTCTGCTGAACATAGTCAGCCACATAATGCTTAATACACTCGCTCAACTCCTTCCAGTTCTTTTTTTGCACTGGGAGTGGTGGTAAGATTACTGCCTGAGTGCCTTCTACCCTAAGAACTGGAACAGGTGTTTGTTAATACAGTCCAAAGACTTGCTTGTCAGGGATTCCTTCCTGAACTAACTCTCCCACTTCAGCAGCTTTAGTAACTTTGTCTTTGTTGATGGCAAAGTCAGAATTCTTCACGTTGGAGAATTTAGTTCTAGTCTCTCGAATAGTCTGCAGCAGATCGAAGCGGGACACTGCATAACATGTTTTCAACTCTGCCACCTTTCCAGACACATCAAGTTCAGACACACACATTGGTATTCCGAAGACTAATGTGTTTGTGGTGTGGCCAACCAATACTCCACTTGGTAAATTATTTAGTGGTCTGAACTCCTGGTGATCAAGGATTATTAATCTTACCGTAGGCGTGTTATACAACCTCGTTCGATTCGGGACGGAAGGGGTGCGATTGGAGCAGACATAGCATTCATAAACACCTTAGCGGCAAATTCTGGACCATTGTCTGAATGAAAGGTATGAACTGCTCTATTTGTTACTAGGCACTGCATGTCATTTTTTGACAGTTCAAGCAGAGGCAGTCTTTTGTGGACAAACTCTAAGGAACCCAGAGCATGAATCAACCGCAATCAATCTATTCTTATATTGATTAACTTAGGAGTAACCTGATTTGGTTGAGAAAAATGACACCAAAGGGTTTATCAGAGATAGTAAGGGGAGTCTGTGCTGTTCTTACAACTGTTGAATGTTTTATTTGTAGACACATAAGTCATTGCTGCACATATTTTCTGTAAACTTTAGTAAGTATGGCCACCGGTTTCGTTGCTGTAGCATTGACTGTGTAGCACTTATGCCAGCATAAGCCGAAGCTATCCCTTCACGAGCTGCCTTATTGAAGCCTAATATATCTCAGTCATTAGGATATCTCTGACTTCTACCCCAGGTATAAAAAACATAAGATTATTATCTTTAGGTAAGGTGTAGTAGTATTTAGAGGGAAAATCATCAGGAGGCTTTTCCCCTTTCAAAGTTGTATCAATATGTCTGCGTCGATCTTATTTTGAAATCAGGTTACAGCTGTTTTTGCAGCCATAGCTGCTGCACAGTTCCCTTTAGCATGATTTCCTTCAATTTGGGGGCCATGGTATATTGTACATGGAACAATGGAGGCATGTCCTGTAGAATAGCTACCTTCCTACTTTTTATTGATTTCCCTTTTAAATTTCTGAGTCTGTTCGTGCGCCAATGCAGTAAATCTACATTGTATTCTTCCACACAGAATGCCAAATTACACAGAGTATGTGTAGGAACTGACTGATCAGCTTTCTGGAGGGGAAGTAACACGGTATGTATTTCTTCTAACTGTGCAGAGCAGTCACCTAAAACATTAGTGTGTGTGCTTAGCGTCTTGATGTCACTTTACTCAAACACTCCCTCCCAGGGCAGCACAAGCCCCGGAGTATTTTTGTTGAGTGTGAACCGCAGGCTGTGTAGAACGGTCTGTGTAGAACATCCCCTTATATTCATGTATGGGTAAAACGTTCGGAGTTTGTAAAATATTTTGTGTATTGCAAAATTTCCTGAGTGCAAAGGTAGGGTGATATTCAAATTTTACAGCATTAAAAGAGCGGCCCACTGCACCCAGCGAAAGTTTAGTGCACGCGCATTAGGGATACCAGCGTTTTTTTGCTGCTTCCAGTGTAGGTATTGGGGAAACTATAATGATTTGTTGTTCCCTGTTCTAAAGGGTGCTTCTTCAGTATCGCAGTTTGTACTGCAACAGAAATTTACTTAGTAGGATTAACCCGTTCCTCAGCATAGGAAATACAGATGTGCTATATATGCTATGTGAGTTTTCAGTCTCTCATTGTTTACCACACATGTTGAAGCTGAAGTGCTAGTAACAACCCTAATTACTAGGTTTATTTTGTTTTCCTGGGTCTGTAAAAATGTAGTCTCTACATATCCTTGTAAACAAGGAGAGGGGCTCTAATATTCCAAGGGTCAGAGCACCTAATGACTCAATAGTTAAAAAATAAATTTACCCAAAGGAAATGTTACTTCATCTCACAGAATCTATGTGATTAATTCAACACCCATACATCACTCACTCATTAAAACTTGAAAATAGAAGCTCTACTCAGAATGTATATGCACTTATATGTATATTTAATCCATCATATTCAAAATTCACTAAAAACATATATCTTCATACACAGTATTAAAAAATTACATAAAATTATTTTTACAAATCATCACAAAATTACACAATTCATAGGAAAACAGTCCCCTAGACTTGAAAAATACACAAGACAGTACTTTTTGTCTTTGACTTGTTAATCTGAGATTTATCGTAGGCAGCACCCTGCAAGGGAGATAACCTTCCCTGTCTTTTACTGATTACTGTCTCTTCCCAGATTTAACACTGATGTTGTGCGTCGATGCGTTTCGGTGTAGCAGTGAATAATAATGCCACCTTCCTCAAGACTAACTTTTTTCCTCTTTCCTTTATACAACTGTGTGTATGCGCCGGTGCTATGGCACTCGGGAGAGGTGTGGCTCCTGTTGAATGAGGGTCGTCCACACTTCAAAGATACAATTTTGATTTTATACTCGGGAGCGGTGTGGCTACTGTAAAATGAGGGTTGTCCACACTTCAGAGGTACAATATTGATTTTATACTCCCTTAAATTCCGTGATTGTTCTCAGGACATATCAATGTTCTTGTCCCCACATATTTAGCTGATCATAGCCATAGTCCTATAATCCTTTGATAAAAAGAACGCAATTAGTCACTCTTTAAAAGCCTGTCCCTCGGAGTGCTTAATGATAACTCCTATATATACGTATCGCATTTCCTCCGAGGTCTCCACTTGGCTGTTCAATCAAGTTGAATGATCAAATATTTTTTAACTATTGAGTCTCTACATATTCACTTGCAGTCCACGTAAGATATTTGTGTGTGTTTTCGTCTCTTTTTTTCCTTCAGAAAAAAAAGAAGCGACTAATTCATATAATGGCTTAACTCTTTCTGTATAGTGTATCAAGCTCTGCCGAAGTTAAGAAACCCTGTTAGGCTTGTAACTTCCTTAATGTGTTTGGAAGTTGTTAAGTAGGACACTTCTGTAATTAGTCAGGGGCCAATCCTTTACTCTCGTGGATAACTCTTATCCAAGGAAAATCACATGAAGATATGTAATTTTAGACTTATTAAAATTAATTTTATATGCATGTCGGGCTGAAAGTTTCACTTTCCTGTCCACCCCAGCCAGGTTTTCAGTCAAGTCATCATCTGTACTATAGATGTCATCATTGTAGGATAGCGCCTGGGGATCTTCTTGTAAGATCTCCAGACTTCTTGCTGCGAAGAGTCCAGGGTTATTCTTCTGTCTCTGTGATAATCTTGTATAAGCATATTAAAACACACCAAATGAAAAAGCAGTTCAATACTAGGATTATATTTTGCTAAATCTAGAATTAGATATATCTAACGTCATTTTACAAGTTTTCTTGATCTATCGTCAATTTACATGTTTTCTTGACTACATTTGTCATGAATCCAGTACTATGAGCATTTTGTACAGCATGTGTGCGTATATATGCATTCAAATTTCTATGCTCTAAAACTATTCTGTACGAGCTGTCAGATTTTAGCACCAGAAAAAGGAGTGTTCATCATGGAATGACAAGGCACTATAGCTGATCTAGAATAGTTTTATATCTCATTTAGCTTCTGGCTACAAAGGATATTGCAAAAGACACTCAATTGATGGACGGAATGCAGAACAAATCAAAACATTCACCCCCAGTCAAGAGATCTGGGTTAAATCCATCATTCTTTTGCTCACCATGCCACCCCAGTTTAGACCTGGCCATATGCAAATCAGTCTTGACCCTGTGCCTCATGGGAACAGTCCAGCCCGAACTGCCAAGCCAGGTCCTCCCTGGACCGGAAACAAGCATGCTAGGACCGGTTTCGCTCCTCATCAGCCAGGATAGCTTGAATCCAGTGGCACAGTGAGCCCGGGACCCACGTCTGGGCATACCCGGAGCACTTAGGGCGAGGAAGTAAAAGACACACAATTGATGGACGGAATGCAGAACAAACCAAAACATTCACCCCCAGTCAAAATCTGGGTTAAATCCATAATTCTTTTGCTCACCATGCCACCCCAGTTTAGACCTGGCCATATGCAAATCAGTCTTGACCCTGTGCCTCTTGGGAACAGTCTGGCCCGAACTGCCAAGCCAGGTCCTCCCTGGACAGGAAACAAGCATCCTAGGACCGGTTTCGGGGTTTCACCCCTCATCAGCCAGGATAGCTTGAATACAGTGGCACAGTGAGCCCGGGACCCACAGGCTTTACCCTCTTAATATTTCCTTATAAAGCAATGCTTATTTTGGCTAACAGATTTGTTGTAGTGTATTCATTGTATTGCTCAACTCTCTCTGAAACATTACTTTTGACTTGAAACATAGAAAGAAAATTGGCATAGGAATATTTTGTACCAGGACCATGATAGATATAGAAATTAAACTCCTGAAGTCCTGACAGTAGGCTTATTAACCTTGGACTAGCTTTCCTCATGCCCTTTTCACCAAAATACTAATGGTTTATGATCTGAACAAATGTCACATTTTCTTCCACACAAATACTTTTTTTAATATTCTGTACTCCAAATACAATCCAGTCCTTCTCTCTCTGTTTTTCTATAATGCAGTTCTGCATTTCTAAAACATTTTAAGCAAATCCAGTGGTAATTTCTTTACCAGTAATGACTTGGGTGAACTCAGCACCAATTTCTACACAACTAGAATCTTCTGTTAATATACACTCAGCATTTGGGTTGAACGTTTGCAGAGCAGGTGCATTTATAATCATGGATCTGACTTTAGAAAAGGCCAAATGTTCTGCCTAGCTCCATGTGAGTATTGCACCCCTACTTAGCAATTTTTTTAAAGATTCAGTATCTCGGGCAAATCCAAGGACAACGCAGACATAATATTCACACGACCAAAGAAATGATTTTACGAATCCCCACGCGGCGCAGCAATAGCGGCGCGCCTGCGCTTTATCCAGTTTAAATATTTACACCGAGCCTATTACACCAGGCACAGGCTGTGGCGTGCAGGTCTCATCGCGTCCCCACACTGCTTGCGTTGCAGGTCTATGGAGGGTACATTCTTGCATACCGTGTGGGCCTGAAACGCACTATCGAAATTCTGGAGGGGGGTGTTCACGTGCCTATCGGAGGTCCTGGGATGGGTTGTTGCTCCCTCACCGAGATTGGCCAAGTTACACATTACGGAAGACATAGGTGGGAATCAGTATAAGCAACATCTTCTCTTTCAGGGGCCTAACACTGGCCAAGAGAGAGATCGCCAGGGCCTGGAAGGATGAATCCTCGCCGTCACTCAGGGTGTGGAAGAGGGGCTTAGATTTCTGCATGGGCCTGGAGCTCCCGGTCTTTGAGGCAAGGGGATGTCCCCGCAAACATTACAAAATTTGGAAGCGGTGGGCTGATTATAGGGGAATATATTTAGTATTAAATCTGTTTTATTGAAGGAGCGTCGTCAGAAGTACAAGAGCAAGTTGCCTACAACCCAGCGGGCCGGCTGATTGACAAACGTTTGGAGCCACAAAGCATGGGAGAGGCAGATACCCCCCTATTAACACAGCATGTCGCCTACAACCCAGCAGGGCCGGCCGCATTCAAAGAAAAGTAAAGTGAGGGATTAAGCCATCAAGCGGTGGTATATACCAGCAAGCGAGATCCCTTGGGGAGTCCCGAAGGCTTGCTCATACAGAAGGGACCCGCTACGGCCCGTAGGTTCCAAGAGACGTTCCATAGTTTGAACTAAGAACAAAGCTATGAAATAATGTATAACAAAGAGGAACCCCAACCCCCAAACCCCTACCCTCCCCCACCCCCTCTCCTCAGTGAGTGTGTGAGCAAATGGGTATCCGGGTAAAGCCTTGAGGGTCGCACCGCAACCACGGGAGCCACGGGGCTAGGCAAGCGCCAGGGGTGGCAGGACACGCATTATATAGTGGAGTCCGTGGAGTCCGGGACTAGTCTCAGGATCCGGAGATATAGTGGGCATGTCAATTCGCGGAATTCAATGGAAAGAATGGACAAGAAAGGGGCCCAGATTTTAGCATAGTCCTTGTCTTTCCCCGCTGCCACCATGGAGAGCCTCTCCATCGCCAGTAGATTCCATAGTTGGTGTAGCCAATGTGAGTGTTCGGGAATCTTATCAAATTTCCACCGCAATAATATTACCCGGTGCGCAGCGTTCAGCGCGAGTGCCATCTGTCGGCCCTTAGTGGAGCACAAAGGAAATGTCAGCGCGTTAGGAAGCCCCAAGAGTGTGTAAGCCGGTAGGCGGGGAATGCTAGTATTAAAGGCCATATCTATGTCATTCAGGACTAGTTCCCAGTAGCGAGTGAGTTTGGGGCAGTGCCAAAGTAAGTGTAAGAGTGTTCCGGGATTCCCGCACCCCCTCCAGCAAAGACCATTGCATTGGGTTTCCCACTTAGAAAGCCTCTCTGGGGTGTAGTACCAGTAAGTGGCAAGTTTGAAAGCAGTCTCAGTGTGGCTCGAGGAAACGCAGTGTGATGCACCCGAAGTATATGTCCTCCCACTCTTTATCGGACAGCACGCGCCCCAATTCCACTTCCCAGCGTTTCTGCCCGGCCGTGCGTGGTCTCGTGGGTGTTAAGTTAAGGAAAGTATAGATCTCGGAGATAAGGCCCTTATCATCTTTTTTAGTAAGTAACCACTTCTCGAATGGTTTCATTGGTCTGCAGGCTAGGGGACGTATCCCCGGCGATGAGACCCAATGTATTAACTGCGAGTGTAGGTAGATATCAGAGTCAGGGAGATTATAATCCGATTGCAGTTCCTTAAAAGGGAGTAGTCCCTGGATATCAAAAAGGTGTCCTATACGTTTGCACCCCTCCGCAGTCCAGTGAGCCGATGCCTTGACTGTCATCCCCGGGGGGAAGGCCGGATTTGCAAACAGCGGGGTAAGCGGCGAAGGGAACGAGGTCAGGTCCGCCCTTCGTGAGACCCTATCCCAAGCAAGCATCGTGGGCCGAGTAACCGGGGAGGAGTAGAGCCCCCAGGCGCGAGCGGGGCTAGGCAACCAGGCGTCTCGCCAGATATGATGGCCTGCGACCGTCTGGTCCATGAAGACCCAGTGTTTCTCCGTCATAGGCCGATTCCACTCCACAATATACCGTATGAGGGAAGCAAGAAAATACCGAGTGATGTTTGGGAGCCCTATCCCTCCCTCCCTTTTGGGGCGCTGAAGTTGAGTCCTGGAAATGCGCGGGGAAACCGGGCCCCAAATAAAGCCCTCAATCGCTGTTTGGATCTGACGAAGGACGCGAGGCGGGGGTTCCAGCGGTAAGGTTTGGAACAAGTAGAGAGCACGTGGTAAAACATTCATTTTAATAGCTGAGAGCCTCCCGAACCACGAGAGGGGAAGACGGCGCCATCGCAGAAGGTCTGCGCGGATCCGAGCCAGAAGAACGGCATAGTTGGCTTCCGCCGTTTTTGCTAGGTCCTTGTGTAGGGAAAGGCCTAGGTAACCGAGTCCCTCTGCCACCCACTCAAAGGGAAACTGGAGCCTAAGGGCCGCTTCTGTGTGTGGACTAGCGGTGAGATTAAGTATCTGGGATTTCTGTATATTAATTTTAAACCCAGAAAACTGACCAAAGGTTTGGAGGTCCCGCATGACTGCTGGAAGAGAGGATGTGGGGTGAGCCATGGAAAATATGATGTCGTCCGCGTAGAGGTTAATGAGGTGGTGGTCCAAACCAAAAGGGATGCCCAGTGCTAGGGGGTTATCCCGGAGTCGCTGTGCCAGGGGCTCCATATATAGAGCGAAAAGCAGGGGGGAGAGAGGACACCCCTGCCTCGTACCTCGTCCCACCTCAAAGTGCTCGGACAACAGGCCATTAACTCGGACTGCCGCCCTGGGGGCACTGTAGATGCTTGCAACCCAACTGCGAAACCGGGGGCCCAAACCGAATCACTCCAAAGTGGCAAAGAGGTACGGCCAGTGCACCCGGTCGAACGCTTTCTCCGCGTCGATCGCCAGAAGGAGCGCCTCTTCCTTGGACCTCTGGACCTTGTCAATGAGATGCCAAAGGCGTTTGGTGTTGTCACCACACTGGCGCCCCGGGATAAAACCCGATTGGTCGGGGTCTACAAGGCCTGGCATGTATGGATTCAGCCTATGCGCCAAGATACTGGAAAACAATTTAGCGTCAATGTTCAACAAGGAAATCGGCCTGTAAGAGCTGCAATATTCCGGGTCTTTCCCTGGTTTAAGAATAACTGAGATGGACGCCTGTAGCATAGATGGAGCAAGCGAACCCGTATCGGAAAAAGAGTTAAATAAGCGGGTGAGAAGCGGGGCAAGGTCTGCGCAGAAGGTTTTATAAAAAAGGGCACTAAAGCCATCCGGGCCTGGTGCCTTTTGCAACTTCAGCCGGGCTATTGCTGAGATGACTTCCTCAATGCGAATAGGCGCCTCCAGGGCAGTCGCCTCTCCCTCCGGTAAGGGAGTGATCATCGCCTCTCTCAGGTACTCAGCCGGATCTGGGCGGAGGGAGGAGTCCGCCATATAGAGTGAGTGATAAAAGGAGTGGAAAGACAAGAACATCTGGGCACCATCTGTGAGGAGACTACCGGACGCGTCCCGCAGAGCCTTAACCGAGTGTGCTTCTTGCTGGCTACGCAAGCAGTGTGCCAACATACGACCCCCTTTATTAGTACCGGTGAAATATTTATGTTTCAGGCGGATCACAGCATGTTCAGCTCGATCAAGATCCAATCGGCGGAGTTGGAGCCGTTCCTGTTCCAACCGCCGCCAAATGCGATGTGCGCCTGTGCGTTTGTGTATTGCCTCTAATTCTTTGACAGAGGCCTCGAGTTCCGATCGCTTTGCTCGCCTAGTTTTATTCTCATGCGCTGCTTTAGCGATAAGGGCGCCCCGTACCACCAACTTCAGTGCCTCCCATACTGAGGAAAGAGAAGTGCCATCCCTTTCGTTAGTCTGTATATAGTCCACAATGCAGCGCCGGATGTCAGTACCCACACCGGGGGATCGGAGCAGGGAGTCACGCAGGCGCCAGCGCGGGGTGAAAGTCGTGCCAGAAGAAGGGATGCGCAAATCAAGGGTAATGTGTGCATGGTCCGAGAGGGCCCTGGCCTCAATGGAGGAGTCTGTGACTAGGGGCCAGGCAGCTGAAGAAACAAGGAAATAGTCAAGGCGGGCATACGTTTTATGTGCAGCTGAGTAATAGGAGTAATCGATTTCAGTGGGGTGTAAACAGCGCCACGCGTCCCGCATTCCCGCATCTCGTAACCAGTCCCCACCCCTCGCCGAGATGGAGCCGGTCCCGCCTGTACGTGCGCCCGAACGATCTCGTTCCCCATTAAAAACTAAGTTAAGGTCCCCACCTATAATTATCGCAGGATCGGGGGAATGCATTACCTCAGTGCAAGCCTCTAGTAAAAATTTCTCGGGGTGATCATTGGGGGAATAAATGGAAGCAACTGTGCAGGTGGAGGGTCCCACGCGGAGTTGCAACGCTATGAGGCGCCCCTTGATTTCGGAAACCGTCCCCACTACTGTGCCCTTAAAATGTTTAGCCACCAGGATCGCTACTCCCCCTTTCTTGCTATTGGAAGAAGACCAAAACTGGAGAGGGAAGTGGCCATGCCGCATACGGTGGGTGTCTGCATGTAACAGGTGAGTTTCTTGGATAAGGCAAACATCCCCTCCAGAGTATTCTAGTAGGGACAGAATTGCTTTCCGCTTGACCGGGTTATTAAGGCCCCGGACATTGAGGCTGACTATTTTAAGATCCAGTGGGACGATGGGGAGAATAAAGAGCTCTACGATGGCACGTGCTGTCTAACCGTGAAAAGGGTGTAGGAAGGGGACTTGCGTGTGCAGCCGGTGTGTGGAGCAGCAGTGGATAATCCACTGAGGAGAGAACCCACCCTAACCCAAGAAACAGTATAAGTAACAAGAGAAAAAAATGACAAAGATCCGTCAATTGAAGGAAAACCCAGCAGGGCATGGCCGACACACCGTCCCAGCCCGGGACAGGGCTTAGACGCTGCCGCATACCTGCAGGGAGGGTGTCCAGTAAGTCTAAAGGCAGCTCGTGCTGCCCCTCCGGCACCATGCTGGCAGTCTAATCCGGGACCTCTATTAGCCCCCATCACGGGGTGGCTGGACGCTCAGATGACTGTGAAAGACTGGCAATGACCGCTTCACGTTCTCTGTCTCTCGTGGCCTGGTCCGGCTTCTTGACGGGAGTCGCTCTCCCAACTCGCTGCCAGCCATCCCGGCGACGTGGGCGAGACCCCGCAGACTGCCCACCATCCGACCCCAGGGTAGAGCGTTCAAGACCAAGGATCTCCGTTGCTTCGGTGAGCGATCGAATCTGCAGCAGCTTGCCGTTGTAGGTAAAGATGAGGCGAAAGGGGTGACCCCAGGAGTAGGGAATGTTCTGCTCGCGGAGATGAGTGGTCACAGCTTTAAACTCCCGACGTTTGAAGAGTGTGGAGGCAGCCAGGTCTTGAAAGAGGACAGGGCAGTGCCTGCGAAACTGGATGGGCTGGGCATCTCTTGCTTTCCGCATGATGCGCTCTTTCACCTGGAAGTCATGAACGCACACAAGGATATCAGGCGGAGGCGCTTTGAGTCCACGCGGGAGTCCCACTCTATGAACTCTGTCCATCTTTATGTTAGACTCTCCATCTTCACCCAGGAGTTGCTGGAAGAGGGCCTCTACATAGGCTCGGAGGTCATCTCCTTCCCCCTTCCACGGAATGCCTCTGATCCGTATATTATTCCTCCGTGACCTATTTTCTTGGTCCTCAGCGCGGGCCTGTAGGTCTAAGTTCTGTTCTTGGAGGCGTAGCATATCCTGTTGTAAGTGATGGATCTCCTCGTCCCTGCTCACATCATGCTCTTCGAGGGTCGCCACCCTTTCTCTGACCTCATCCACGTCGCGGCGTACTTCTTTGAGGTCTGCGGTAAGCTGGTTCCGTAGTTCCAGAATGTCTTCCTTCATGGCCTTAAACAGCTCCACCATGAACGCTTTGGTGGCCGGGGAGTCATCCCCTCCATTGCTACCGGGCTTATCTCTCCCGAGGATGTAGCCTGCCCTGCTTGTTTCATAAGAAGCTCCTTCAGCGGTTTCTCTTTCCGGGTGCGGCCGGACGCCATGGTACGGTTCCTCAGCTGTCGGCGCCCGCAGACGGTTCAGGCCCGGAGCTCCGCCGCCGTCCAAGGAGGGGCAGGGTGATAGATGCGTGTGCAGGAGGGCTCCTGTTTCCCCCGCTGTTCCCACCGCCGCCGCCGTCCCCGTCGATTGCACCGCTGGTCGGGTCGTGCCAAGTCCAGGAGGCCCGCGAACTACTGCCAGCCGGGGGTCCTCCGTACTGCGAAAGGGGGTCTCTGTCCGCCGAACTGCGGACCGCTGGGAGCCTCCCCCATCGCCTCCCCCAAGTCTCAGGGCCCGGGCGCGTCACAGCCCCCCTTTCTCATGTGCCACTCAGAAGGGCTACCGCTGAGATGGGCCCCAGGAACGCCACCACGGGTCGAAGGGTCGCCTCACCCGCTAGCCCTTGTCACACGGATGGCTCAGGACGCCTCCCGGGCGGGCCCAGGCCTCGCACCCAACAAGGCGGCAACTCCCATTCGGGCCGATGTAGGGCCCACTCCGTCCGGGACCGCTCCGGTCCACAGCGGCACCGGGGCCCGTGCCGGGGCAAGCGGACCCCACCGGTGGCAGCAGCTGTCCGCCGATCCGCGGACCGCGAAACCGCACCAGCGGCCCACCACGCCCGCAAAGGCCCAGACCGGCCCGGTCGCCCACGGGGCCGGGCGGCGCGACAGCAGCGGGAAGGGGGGAGGTAGGCCGAATACACAAAGATCAGCCGCTACAGGGCTCCAGGCAAGGCAGGGGGGTCCCCAGGCCCCCCAAGTCATGTGCACCGGCCGCCGAACTGCGGTCCGCAAGGCCCGCCCGTGGCCCACCACCTCCTCTCCGCAGGCCAGGGCCCGCGTCGCAGCAGTCAGGTCGGAAATCACCGCTTCTGCACCCAGAGACTACTCCGGTCCGCTAGGGACGGGGGGCTCCCGCACCGCACTCCCGCGTGGCTCCTCCCGTTCGGCTCTCTGTGCCCCACACTACCTGAGAGGCCAGCCGTCGGAAGGCAGCAGGAGATCCCCAGCAGGCCCTCCTCCACTCGTCAGCGCCGCACACCTCGCGGGCCGCGCCGCTACGTCGTCACCGGTGAGGGTTCCAGCCGTGTCGCGCCGCGACCGATACCGTGTCCGGGCCTCCTCTCGATCCCGACACTTCAGGGGCTCAGTGGACGGGCCTGCCGAGATGCGCCCCCAGGTCCGCACCAGCACCCAGGTGCAGCCGATCACCAGGGCGCGGGGCCCACTGCATCTCAAACCCCGTCGGGCGGCAGCCGCGCGCCCGCGGGGGCACAGTTCGATATTTGGAAGCTCTGCAGTGGGGGCGAAGCAATCCCGCTGTCGTGGTAGCACGATGGTCCCGGCAATCAGGCGATATTGAAAGCTTATTGTCGGCGGTGCCGGAGGGACACTAACTTGCGTCCTACCGCGCCGCCATCTTCTTGGACCCCCCGGGGAATATATTTAGAGCCTCCCCCCCCACACCTCCCTGATGTTGGTGACCCACCATAAGGACCTTGGCTATTTGGCACATATGAAGCACTTGTGAACGATTAGATTGTGGATGGCAGCATCTTTCTCGCTTTTCAGGATTCATATATCTCTTAAGGGGAAGCAATGTGGCGCAGTTGATCTTTTTCTTTTTCTTTTGTTCCTTTGTATTTTCAGTTTATGTTGCAATGTATCTCTTGTGGAATCAATCCTTTATTATCATTGAAAATGTTTACTCATATATTTGTATTGAGGTATATTGCTATTGGGTGCCCGCTGAGGCACTTATGTTATGCTGATTTTACTCTGTATTTTATTTGATGGAATTGGGGCATTTCTTATGTCACTTACAAACTCACTTTTGGAAGTAATCCCCTGAGGAGTGACATAGGGCCTGATTTGAATGTTGGTCGGTAAGACTCCGAGCCCTCGTCGGAGGCTTATTGACCAACATCCTTGGTTTGAACTCCGACCGCCGTATTTCAATGACAGCATTCGGAGTCCAAACGGCCGGTCAATCCGACTGCCTTCAGATGGGCTCAATAAGCCTGTCGGCCAGTCGGAAACCGCACCAAATCCCTTTAAGACGGTGTTTCTGCCGTTAGGATTATGATGTCAGTTTCTGACAGGCTTTCCATGTCAGACTTTCCGGCATCGAAAGCCTGTCGGAAAGCGACTTTGGGGGCCCCTAGCAGGGCCCCCCTCTTCCCTGGGCCCACGGTTGTGGGCCTGGGGGTGACCTATAGTGCCCTCTGTAAATCCCTGCACTGTGTGGCAGGCACCGTGAGGTGCGTGCAGGGATTTATAGAAACTGCCATTTCTCTATGGGAGCTTGTGCTGCGGACGGTTTCCGACCGCTGCACAAGCCCCCATAGAGAAATGGGAGTTTGCGGTTTCAGGACTGCTGACCAGAGGTCGGTCGGTTCTGCAACCGCAGAGATGTCAGTCGGAGGCAACTCCGACTGACATCATAATGAGGCCCTAAATGTCCTAAATATTCAGTTGTATCTTCGAGAAATTTACATTTTTTGTTCCCATCATACCATGCAGTGACATTTTTCTCTTAAATTCTGTGTGAAGAAACTGATTGGGCCCAATCCACCCTTTGTATCCAGCCCATGCTCCATCGTGGTCAGCCATATTTTTCGACATTGGCCCGCTCTCGCGTGACTAGATGTCCGCTGTTGGCACTTTGATCTTTTAGGGGCTTGTTTTTGTCTTAAACGTTATAAATTCATAACTGCGGTTCTACTGAATGGATGTTTGTCATTTTGATGTCAAATAATTTATTACAAATGTGCTCTATTTTTCTAAATTAGTGTGGGATTTGTTGTGTTTTCACTGTATCGCTGTTTGTGTGCTGCATAAATACTTTATACATTGCCTCTGAATTAAGCCTGACTGTTTTTGTGCCAAGCTACCAGAGGGTTAAGCACAGGTTAATTTGGAAATTTTTGTGGTACACCCTGACAGGAATTGTGGCTGTTGCTTGAACAGGGGTCGCCCCCCAGACCCCTATTCACCAACAACCCAATTTCTCACATTGGTGTTCAGTGGTGTGGATTCAGACTTGTGTTTGTGCAGTGCCGTACAGTGATTTTTTAAAACAAAAAATTCCCATATAAATAATTTGACGCCAGAGTTGACCTCTTTTAAAATGTTCTTAGTTTTCTATTGCCTGTTTTCTCCCTTTTCTAAATGTAAGTGCCCTATCTTCCATTTAGGAGCAGGGTCGGCCTGTCACGCTTAAGGATTCCAGGGCAGTCTAGAAACTGTCTGAATAGGCAGGAAGTGCCTATGGTATCAAAAATCTACACTATGCCTATTGATAGCAACCCAAACGCTCACTTTACATCATTGGATGCTGAATTAACTGTGGAATCTCTGGTAAGGATTGCTTCGTGGAATGTAGCTGGAATAGTCAAACTTCTGCCTGATGTTGAGTGGGGTAAATTAATTGACTCCTTCGATATATGCCTATTCTGAGATGGATAACCATTGGGGTATACCCCACTTAGAATTACATAAAGTAAGATGGTCTCCAAAAGCAGGCCAGCTGCTTGCATTAACACTTGATCATGACCTTAGAGCCACTAATGGCAGATGTCCTTTGGATCGCCAGGGCAAAGTCACTTTTAATAGACTGGGCCATTGCAGTAGAATAGACTACTTTTTGGTACAAGTTGAGCTTTGGCCTGCCATCAAAGATATGGAAGTGATTGACCGAGCAGATAGCGATCACAACACCCTTAGTCTGACACTATGTATCAAAACAACCTTACACCATGGGAGCAGGGGTAACTGTGATTTTGGAGCACTCCAGCCCACCAATTATCTTAGATCTATTAGGTGGGAGTGGGTAGTTAAAAACCCCGCAGCCCTCGATATTATCAAGGGAATTGTTATTGCTGACAATGAACATCTGTCCAAATTTCCTAGCGATTTGAGAAACAATACAATGGCAAACACGCGTGATATGTTAGGGGGGGGAAATAAGGGATGTCTTGGGTAAGTCAAGAAGAAAAGAGAAACCGCGCCTCAAACCCGAGTCTTGGTACAACAATGTTTGTAGAGTGGCTAAAGGTGAGCTCCTTGCTGCTATTAAAACTAGATCGCAAGTAGAGATTGCCAAATCTAGAGCACACCACAGGGAAGTGATTACAAATGCAAAGAGGGAGTGGGAAGATTTGCTATGGTCGAACCTGCATGAGGCCCTGGCTAATAAGAACATAAAAGAATTTTGGAAAACTGCAGCTGTGATCTCAAGTGGGAACAAACCAGTGCTTGATTTTTGTATTCAACCAGAAGAGTGGGTAGCATATTTTAGTCAACTGTATACAAATAAGCGCAGGATGACAAATGATAGTGGCATCTTACATGCTAGTGGTGTCCCATTTGAGCCCAATAATTTGCAATTCTCGCTTAGTGAGACTGAAAAGGCAATTAATTCCTGTGCTCCTGGACGTGCCCCAGGACCCGATAGGATACCCAACGATCTATACAGAGAAAACCCAGAAATTTGTGGTCCATATATTAATCTGCTCTCTAATAGTATCCTCTCGGGCATGGAAATCCCCCAATCATGGAAGTTGGCAGAAATAGTTACCATCTTTAAGAAGGGGGATCGTGCACTCCCAGTGAACTACAGGCCTATCAGCCTCATAGACTCTCTGCAGAAAATGTTCTGCAAACAGGTGCTTGCCCATCTCCAGGACTGGATTTGTGAGGGGAACATCATTTCAGAGTGGAAGGCAGGTTTTAGAGCACAAGTGAGCACCTTAGAGCAAATTTTCCGTTTCACTTACATCTATTGGAGGGAAGTGATTATCAACAACGGCAACTTGTATGTTGCCTTTGTTGATCTGCGAGCCGCTTTTGATATGGTCCCTAGAGTAAAGCTATGGGAAGTTCTAAAAGGAATGCGAGTGCCAGCTCCCCTTCTGAACATTTTAATAAGGCTACATGTGGATACCCTGGCACAAGTGAGGTGGGGGAAAATGGGGCATTAACGGAGGCGATCCATATTGACAAAGGAGTAAGACGGGTGTGTATTAGCGCCCACCTTGTTTACCTTGTATATAAAGGATGTTTAAACTTCTTGAGCAGGGATGGTTGTGACGCACCAAAAATAGGAGGACGAAGGGTCCCTGCACTCCTCTTTGCGGATGACACACTGCTTATTTCTAAGTCGCCTCAGGGGCTCCAACAGTTGCTGTACGACTTCCAGGCATTTTGCCTGGAACGGGGGCTGAAGCTAAATAGCTCCAAAACTAAATGTATGCCTTTTTCCCCCCAGACTAAAGTCTAAATGTAAGAAGCAGTGGATGGCGCCCCTTTAGAATTAGTGGCTGAGTTTGATTACCTTGGCATTAAACTTACACAGAATTTGAGTTGGGTCGCACAGATGGAAAGGGCACAGCTATCCCTGATTCAACAAACGGCAAATATAGTGAAAATCCATAGGAAAACTATATCCTGAAAGGTGGCACAGGCGCTAGAGTTTTATAATGTCAAAGCTCTAGGTGCAGTTTTATACGATGCGGAGCTGTGGGGCTGCTCAAAATGTAGTCACTTGCCAGTAATCGAACATACATTTTTTAGATCTCTGCTAATTCTTCCGGTTTCCACCCAGTTGATTCCACTCTACTTAGATCTAGGCCAGAAAAACATTACTTATAAAATTGAGCTTAGAATGCTTATGTTCTGGCACCGGCTATGGTCTACCGCAGCACTTAAGTCCTATAGGGTGGGCCTCCGTGAATTAATGACACCAGCATGTGTGGGCCAGATCCTGTGGTTGCGTACCCTTAAGAATTTGTTACAGAAGCTAAGCCTAGGTGCATACTGGGATCAACCAGAAACCTTGAGTCAGATTAACAAATCCAGCCTCAAAGCTGTTTACTGGGGTATTATTGAGGCTGATCTTATAATGAATTGTAGAGGATTGCATTCGGCTGCTTTTACCAATTTTAAACCTACATCGTCATTTGAGGACACTATAGATGAAATTGTACCTCCTTTAGCAAGGAAACTATACCTACAGTTTAGGTGTGGCTGCCTACCTGAACATACTTTTAAAAGTAAATGGTGTAAAGCAGGAGACAGGGTGGATGGAAATTGTACCTGTTGCCAAGGGGGACTAGCGTCACTAGAGCATGTTTTATTTTTCTGTCCCTTGTACAGTCAATCTCGATCCAAATGGATAGCCCCACTATGTAGAAACTTGGGAGTAAGCAAGTATAAGGAGGCTTACAGAATACTGCAGACAAATACATCTCGTATTACCGTATTCTGTACAGCCAAGTTTCTAATGGCAATATGGATCAGGCGTGCCAAGTGTTCCCTTGATAATACCTAGGCTGCCCCGGATTGCAGGGTCTCGTTAAACTGTATTGTGTAATTCGAATTGTCTGTGTGGACTGTTTTTTAATATTATCCAAGATATTCATTGATTTTTATTGCTGTTCTTAAAGTATTTTTGTGATGAATTTATCTGGTCCTTTTAAGAATGTAATTTTTATCGTTTCATTGTGCTGCTATTGTAATGGACAGTGAACGTGTATTTTAAATGTTTTATTTGTGTTTGTAAATGTCTTTGCTCTATGTTGTACTTTTATGATCTATAGTGATCGAAATAAAGTCCTTTGAACTGAACTAAGCTTAAGGATTATGTTTTTTATTAAATTGTACTTACTGATTTCTCGTACAGTTGTCATTGTATGGGGAAAGGAGTTGTAATGTATCATTCATTGTATGTTACACAGTTATAGAACATTTAAGAGTGTCGCCTCACAGTGCTGCACCAGGTGCTTACATTTCCTCTGCTTACAGAGTAGGTAATGGTCCACGATTCCATGGAGCGTTATTTATCCCTTGCCTGGAGTACTGGAAGGATTGCGTCGGCTGAGCACTATTTTCTGTATGCTTCAAGTAATTAAATTCCTACAAATTAAATTATGTGCATGCCTTCTCTCATACTTAAAAGGTCTGTTTATTCTCAGTACTGTTGTTTCTACTCACAGACATAGGATGGGAGAGAGTTGGGTATGTAGAAGTGGGATACAAATAACTTCATGGTGGCTGTTACTCCTGATCTGTAGGCCCTCTCTCATGATCAAACCCTTCTGGCCATACTCTTTTATGGGCCCAAAGTAAATACTGAATGTTTCCTATTTTAATATGAAAACATGCTTATTTGTGCTACAGTTTCTCCAGGTGTTACACTGGTTGTGCAAAGATTGATTGAACAACTATAGAAAGCTTTTGTCCTGTGTTGTATGATGGGGAACCTATAAGTTAATAACGGAAGAGAGACAACTACGAATAAAAGTCACCAAAGGCATAGCTCATGAACACAAATAGATCTGCATAGTATAATGTTTGAGTCAAATACTTTATTATTTTGCATTACAATATTGTGAAATGTATAACTGAAGCAGAGGGTTATTGCTTTGAAATCCTGTTTTTTCTGTGGCTCATGATGTTTTATTCAAGTCCAAATGTTCACTGGAGGTCGCCATAGGGTTTTTATGAACAAAAATAGATCTGGATAGTATATTTTTTGAATGAAATACTTTATTATTTTACATTGCAGTATTGTGAAATGTGTAACTGAAGCAGAAGGTTATTGCCTTGAAATCCTTTTTTTCTCTGGGTCATGATGTCTGTTTCAAGTCCAAATATTCACTGGAAATGTATTCCAAGTTACTCGGTTCTATAAAAATAAATGTGAGAAACCAGTTAATATACGCCACCAAGCATAAATGTCTTGTCGTTCAATAGATACAGATTTTTCATAGTAATATTTTAATCTTGATCTGTTATACAGTGAGACATATTTTCTTTACAATTTTATTCTGTGTTTTGTCTCATTATCAAATTATTCTTTTGTCCAATATGCAATGCTTTAACAATTCGAAGAATCTGTCTCTGATTATATTGTGTGAGGCTAAAGGTTTGTTCCATATCACACTGAGAGCGCTGCTTTTTGTTATTACACAGTGGTAGTAGATAAGAGATTGATGTCCGATTACACTGTCGGCGATGAAATGCCTTGTAGCTGGCAGTAACGAAGGGTCTTGTAGCTTGTAGTTACTGGGGTTGTGCCGTTGGCCTATGTTTCATTTGGATTCACTTTGTTCTTACTGTAAGGAGTGATATGTTTTTTAACCTGCATTATGTCCTGGCAGGTGTCAGTTTGCTCTCTTAGTCTGTAGCGCTTCCTATTCCAGCATGGACTGTGTGATGTAGTGAGTTTCATGACTGTAAATGTAGTAATACTGACAGTTTGGCCAGAAGATAAAGATTGGGTGATCAATGAACTCCTCATTGTGTGTCGTCCGCAGTGCGGGTTCCACCCCGTCTTCGTTGCAGATATAATGAATGATGAGGTACCATAGTAATCATGTATCTTCATTAGTCCTTTATTCTAGTTACTATTGCGTTGCAACTACTATTAAACACCCACAAGAAACAATGGTAATGACTATAATTTCTGTGTATGAGCACTCAGAATTTTCTGTGAGATGTGAAAAATTCTGTGGCATATGTTTTTGTGAGAGGGCTGTCTCTGAACTGACTGCTGTAAGTGAGAGGGCGGCTGAGATTTTTCTAGTGCAGGTGAGTTTTGTCTGAATTTTGACATCATAAGTTGAGGTGTCTGCTTCCCTTCTGCACAAAAGTTACGTTGTTTACAATTACTTCTGTGAAACTTACGGTTTGGTTTATTTACTTCTCTAATTTAATTATAGTGAGTGAGAATTCTTGTTCTGATATTCTTCTAAAATCTGTCCGGTTACCCATGCCTGTTGAGGGAGGTGTCCCTCACCTTCCCGTTTGGAAAAAAGACAGTGCCTCATTTGAATTGTATAAGTAATGCCTCTTTTTATATGTATTAGAGAATGTGACAGTCCTTTATCTTGGGCACTGTTGTCAAAGTGACAGTTGAAAACATTAAGAGACATTTTCAGTGAGATCCTTCCCACATTCATCAGCTTAGAACAATTCCCTGTCTCCAGGCTGAACCACGCAAATTGCAATTTAATTTTTTTTTCTCTAAAATCACATTTTTACTTTCCACTTTTCAGAGACACTTTGTAAACGAGAAAGCGAAAAAAAGATTTTTAAAAATGTGGAACCCATGGGAAAAAGGATGACTGCTCCATTAGCATGTTTCTACTCATATTGGAGTCTACTAAGGCTCAGAGACTTCGGGGCTAGACAGGTCATTTTACCTCTGTTCTATTTTTCGCACCCTGGCACACAAACTAGGATCAGCAGCTTGTATTTTTACACGAAGATTTGGTTCATAATATAATTCTTTCTTAACCTTCTGGCAGGGATCGATAATTCGGCTGTTCCTGTCCTTTGAGTGGATTATCTGTACCTTAAACAATCTTTTCTTTTTCTGTCAGACAATTGAGGCAGTTTTGTCACGTCTTTCTTATTGTGTACTTAATATTGCTGCTCTAGAGTGATGATTAACATGGGACAGTGACAGCTTTACTAGTTTTTGAGGGCCATTCGTGGATTGTCAGTTTAACAGTCATCTTATATTTTAGAACTCTTGCTAAACCCTTTCTTTTGTTTCCATGACTGAAGTACTATTTGACAATCCATTTTAAAAAGAGAAATAATAGATACTAAGAAAGAATTCTGCTCCTCTCTGGTCCTAGTCTTAAAACAAGTTTGCCAAGGGCAGAGTTTCTCACCTGTTTTAGCCCCTATTGACAGTCCCTGTCACCACCACAGCTTCTTGCGTACTGTGGTATAATTCATCTCTGAGAGACTGGCATCTACCATGGCATTGTAGCAGTGTTTGGCGCTGAGAGGTTTTGACACTGAGGACTTTTCCAGCACCAATTATTTTTTCAGGTTATTGCATTGATGGAATTAGATATAGACATGCCTTTTATTAAGTTCTTTATATTTTTCCTTTCTGTATAAGTACACATGCATAAATGTTTTATATATAATAGCCAAGTTTGGATGCTTAAGCAATTTAAGAGGGCTATGACTCTTAATGGGTTCCAGGTATGGTCTAATCATGCCAGCTAGGATTTTTAGGTCCTTTATTGTGAGTTTCATAAAATTTCCAGAAGGTTGTATGTGCTATGTGCTGCCTTTATGTGGCAGCTACCTTTAATTTAAAACTGCATGGTGATATCATAAATAGGAGATGTTGGACTTTGGACCAGGCAATCTCATAGTTTCATTAAGGATTATATGTGTAAAATTATATTTGTGGTAGGAAACACCATTTCCGTTCTTGTAGTAACCTGCAGACACGTATGTCCCAGAATTCCAAGATCCGAAATATTTCTGATGGAAAGTTCTTTCCCCAGAGCCCGCACCGTATGAATGTCCTCCAGCTTCCCGATTGTGTCCGGAAGCCTTTTCCCCAGTAATAGCTCTCCAGCACCGCTAGGTGGTTCCATGTGGCTTCATCCGTAACCTCTGTACCCCAGGATGTGATGACATCCGGACATATAAGGGATTTAATTGCAATTTTAATGAGGCATAAGGCTCTCACTAGGGTTGGCGGCGGTCTAGGCAGCGCCTCTAGGTGAAATTGTGTGACCAGGTCCTTGGAGTATGTGCGACAACAGGATGGTCCCCACTGCCAGACACGCATGATCCCTGAAATAGGACAAGACAGAGTACCCCTGTAATACAGAAGGAATCTTGCTCGTCAGATGAGAGCTTTATGCCTCATTACAATTGCATGGAACGCATTCCTAAACAGGCAGGGGCATATATACTTAGCCCTGAGGAAGGCTCCAGACCTAATTGGGCTCATTGTGAGGGCCGAAACATGTTGGTAATAAATCAGGGGTGATTGAGAGATTAACGCTCAATCAGAACCCTGTACTGGTTTTTTAATTAACCCACGGTACCTTACTAATAAAGGTAGTTCTAAAAGGGTATACCTTGAGGTTATTTTAAACTCTTTTTCTATTCTTTAACTGGATCCCTGCTTTGTCCAGATTGATATTTTATATAAGAACTCCCGTTCATGGTTGAGTACCCTGATGGAATTACCCTATCAGGGTGGGAATAGGCGCCGATTACGAAGCATGCCACTATTTAGTGTGTGAGGCGTCTAATCCAAAATCTTTGGATTTCCCAGTAGGGTCTCTAAGTGTTTCCCATGTCTCTTTCTTTTGCTTTCCGACCAAAATACCTAGTTATCTTGGTTTGTGTGTAGATGTAAATTCGGGAGAATGTAACTAGGTGGGTCGTCTCTCACTCTCCCCATGTGAAGTAAATATCCAGACATATAAGGCACAGACTGGTGCACTGGGGTCTCTGAGATTCATCCACAAAGTTCCTCAACTTTTGAGTACGACTAGGTCAAAGGACTCCTTTTTAAGATTTTGAGGTATAAAACCTATTTCAGATGCAGTAAATGGATGTCCTTGTTGGATCCGCATAACATCTGGATATGGTGTCATGTCTCAGACTGCGACCCTTTCACCTACCTCGCCACTCCTCAATACATCGAAAGATAATGGGTGGTCAAGCTATTTTTGGCCAAGACCTGTAGAGACATCCTAAAACAGTTCTGTCTCCTTAAGGTAAGTGTCCTGACAAGTAATGATCTCCCAAGGGGTCATTCTATAGAAAACAGAAAATGACCCTTACTAAGGGGAGATCGACGTGTTCCTCGATGACAGTCTCTTCCTTGTCATCAAAGCAGATTCAAATATATAAAAAGGTGAAGTTGGAGGTCCGGGCGTCATCAGCCAACCCCTCAGAGGTCGAGACCTTTTGTCAAGCTATGCTTGGCATGTTCAGGAATTCCCTGCTACCCTCTGGGTATCTCCCAAAGGTGAGCCTATTCCTGCAGACCAGTTGAATCTCCCAGCTCTGACTCCGTATCCTTGGGACTCTGCAACACCATAAGATCTGACCTTGGTGCCAGTGCCGAAGAAACAAATGACTGCCACGTCGCCAAGCTGTCTTCCTTCACCACTGCCCCTGGATACAACCTCAACGTAACTTCTACCTTCATAGTATGAAGACGTTATCTGGGTGGCAAAGGGCAATGTTGGTGCCTGTTTTCTTGTTGGACCCATAGCAGGGCACCTCCCTAGGGCCCTGAAATTTACTCACATGGAAGAACTTAGCAGATCAAACTATAGTGCACTAGCCATGCCGGATAAAGAATATAGCTGCAAAGAGAATGATGTCTCAGCCTCTTAAGTGGGATTGGGTGCTCACTCCGGTGACATTATGGCGATAGGGTTGTGTTCCCCATTAGAACGGTGCATGCACATAAATGTGCTGGAATGGTTGGTGGACCGTCTTTCCTTAAAGGCTTTCCTCTCTTCTGTCCTACAGAGCACCATCCAGAATCTGTTGGACAAAATAATTGCTGTCCCTTATAATACAAAATGTGCTGGAATGGTCGGTGGACTGCCTTGCCCTAAATGCCTTCCTCTCCTCTGTCCTACAGAGCACCATCCAGGCTCTGTGGGACAAAAAAATCGTAGTCCCTCATATTAAAAAGCAACACAATGTGGTGTCTTGGACCTTATCTTTGGAGGCAGAATGCCTGTGGCAGTGTGCTCTGCAATGGGGCATTTTCCCAGTTGTGGCCTACCCTGTGTGCAAGAATCGAATAATTTTCCCCTAGGAGAAAAAAATTAGTGCCACTAAAATCCTAGAACATTTGTCACTTTAATCATGAATTCATTCCATTCATACCTGCAGGGAGATGTATTCTGAAACCACTGTGAACACAACCAAATGTTAAAAAAAATGTAATTGTATTTATTCTCAGAAACTCTGCAGTCATGAATCAGTCAGTCATATATAATTGTTCAGTGCTAATGGACTATGTCACTTGTTGTTCGTCGACGCGTTTCTAGTGGCCAAAATGTTGAACCACCTTCTTTTGGACATTAAAATATTATATTCTTCTCAAGAGAACTATTGTTGAAGATACATATCATAATTGTGAATACACAATCTCATACTCTCTGAGAATTCGGGAGGGGTGCACAACATGTAATTTTCACGGGTGATCTGCTCGATGAGGAAATTTAAAATTCTTTCCTAAACTCTGACAGACTAAGAGCCAATTCTTAGCCAGTTATCAGCCCAAAGCACCAAACTAGCACCAATCATCATGCGACCACTGCGCAAATTCTACTTTTTATATGCAGTGTTTTGCTGATTGCAATCTCCAGTATACTAACTGCCACACACATAGTACTGTCTTCAGGAATATGTTGTTTTGTAAAAGAGCATATATATATATATATATATATATATATATATGTGTGTCTGTGTGTGCGTATACATGTGTATATGAACGTAGGGGTATCTTGATGCGTGTACATACATATAATCAAAGGAAAACTCTAGATGTTGATTATTAGATATCCACACAATGAAAAATACCCTGGTGGAGATAAACTGGGTATTTTCAACAGCTACAGATTCTTTTTCCACTTCTTACTAACTGCTTAAAATGAAGCAGCTTTTATTATTGCCTACTTATTCTTGGATGGTCAAAGCTGGGTACTAGCTGTTTAAGTCATAAAAAATGTGTTGTGGCGTTTGTTTCTGTGGATTTTCAGTTCTACCATCTGAGCATTGTCTGCAGTTCTCAGGGAGGAAGTGCCCTTTTTAGGTCTCGCCTAGCGCAGCGCGCATGCGCTGCTCTAGGAGAAGGCCTCTTGGAATCACTTCAGACTTCCAAGAGACTTCTCCGTGTGGGTCTGCCTCTTCCCACACATCCCATTGGCCTTTGTGTGTGGCTTTCAATAATGAAAGCACGCAAATGGCCAAAGACGGGTGCATGTCCCGCCTTTCCTCAAAACTTTCACTCCCATGCCCTAGGGGTCTCTGGAGCGAGCAGCGGCGCGCAGGGTGCCATCTGTTCTGGATCAGGTTTCCAATTAGCTTTCACTTTCGCGTGCAGCGGCAGGCACAATGGCAGCTGCATTCCTTACAGCGCGCACGCGCCAAAATCGGTTATTTTTTTTAAGGGCCTTTGTTTTAACGGGTTTTTTTGTCGCGGGAGTCCGTTTTTTACTGCAGAATCCTCATCGTTATTGCCACAAGTGCGTCACTGAAATACAAATTAATAAAAATATTTTAATTTTGTCTGACGCACATATTTTAGACTTGTTTTATTCCTCGGTGTTTATTTATTTACTCCCGCCCCCTCGGGTGGGTTGGTTCCGCCCAAAAGCCCTGACACTCGCCTCACCGATTGAGCGAGGGTAGGGGACCGTCTGCTCTCGCTCAGCGATTGGCTGGCTTCGAGGGGGACCTCAGTCGCATGCTGATTTAAGCTAACAGAGCGATACAAAAGGGGATGATGGACGGAACGTTTGAGCCAATCAAACACTCACCCCCAGTCAACTGATCTGGGTTTAATCCATCATCATTCTTTAGCTCACTCCACCACCCCAGTTCAGACATGGCCATATGCAAATCAGTCTGACCCTGTGCCTCATGGGAACAGTCCAGCCCGAACTGCCAAGCCATGTCTTCCCTGGACCGGAAACAAGCATCCTAGGACCGGTTTCTGCCATTCCAGCCGTCATCAGCCAGGCTTGCTTGAATCCAGTGGCAAAGTGAGCAAGGGACCCACGTCTGGGCATACCCCCGCCAACTTAGGGCAAACAAAGCGATACAAAAGGGGATGATGGACGGAACGTTTGAGCCAATCAAACACTCACCCCCAGTCAACTGATCTGGGTTTAATCCATCATCATTCTTTAGCTCACTCCACCACCCCAGTTCAGACATGGCCATATGCAAATCAGTCTGACCCTGTGCCTCACGGGAACAGTCCAGCCCGAACTGCCAAGCCATGTCTTCCCTGGACCAGAAACAAGCATCCTGGGACCGGTTTCTGGCTTACAGCCGTCATCAGCCAGGCTATCTTGCATCCAGTGGCAAAGTGAGCAAGGGACCCACGTCTGGGCATACCCTGCCAACTGGATTCAAGCAAGCCTGGCTGATGATGGCATATGGCCATGTCTGAACTGGGGTGGTGGAGTGAGCTAAAGAATGATGATGGATTAAACCCAGATCAGTTGACTGGGGGTGAGTGTTTGATTGGCTCAAACGTTCCGTCCATCATTCCCTTTGTATCGCTTTGGTCGCCCTAAGTTGGCGGGGGTATGCCCAGACGTGGGTCCCTTGCTCACTTTGCCACTGGATTCAAGCAAGCCTGGCTGATGACGGCTGAAATGCCAGAAACCGGTCCTAGGATGCTTGTTTCCGGTCCAGGGAAGACATGGCTTGGCAGTTCGGGCTGGACTGTTCCCATGAGGCACAGGGTCAGACTGATTTGCATATGGCCATGTCTGAACTGGGGTGGTGGAGTGAGCTAAAGAATGATGATGGATTAAACCCAGATCAGTTGACTGGGGGTGAGTGTTTGATTGGCTCAAACGTTCCGTCCATCATTCCCTTTTGTATCGATTTAAGCTAACAGGGCAGGATCGAGCGCGCTCCCGCCCGCCACACCCCCTCCCGCGCTCGAGGCTGCACAAGGAGGAAGCACGTGGGCAGCTGGTGTTAATAGCGACAAAGGGACTCAGCCTTTGGTCCTGTCTGGCGGAATCCAGCTGCAGGAGGGCACCGAGGGCTGCTATCTACTGTCCCAAGGATCCTTCGGGCGAGCATCGACCCGTGAGGCTCAGTGCGTAGCCTGCTACAGGAGAGCTCGTTGGTGAGATTTATCTTTCTTTGTCGGGGAGCCTTGGGCTGTGAATGTTGCCTGGGTGGGTCTGAGCGGCTGATTTAGTGGTCTTATTCGTGTAAAGTGCAACCCTGGGGCTACCCATGTGTATTGTCTCTTAAGTACCTATTGTCACGGAAGGCGGCCCCACTGAATGCTTATCATATATGTATATACGTGTGTGTATATGTAAATGTATATTACTGGGTTCTATTGTCCCTTCCTGATGGTACTGATCTGTGTCGGATTTTCATCTCTCTTACCTCCTCTCCCTCTTTCTCCACTCTCTCTTACCCCCTCGTTCTTACAGTCTCAAACACCCCTCTGCGTTTTGCTGTCTCTTAGCTCTGCCTCTTTTACCCCCCTCTGTCTATGCTGTTTGTGCTAACTCCCTGTCCCTTACCACTTCCTCCACCCCCCCCCCCCCTTTTTGTTTTGAGTCTTACATTCCAGACTTACAGCTTAGGAAGAAGTTATCTGTAATTTAAGTTAATGTTATGGTAATCACATGGGGAGCAGGGAAGGGGGGTGGGGGCTGTCAGCTCCTTTTCCAGCACAAAGCCTTAGATGACCTGCAAAATGACCCTGCTCTTCTCTGATTGGACACCCTCATGCCCGTCACATCTAGAAACAAGATGCGCCCCAGCATCAAACAACGACGAAAAGGTGACTTGCACGCACAGGTTTAAAATATCTTAAAAGAGTTTACGTAGATTCCTTCTAGGACGAGGCTTTTTACTTCTTTTGCAAATATGTGATGGGAATGGCGAATATAAACTGCATTAGCTCTGTTGTAAAGGGTTGGGACTACCCATTGCATCCTGGCAGCACTGTTGAGAAGAGCGCAACCTAATAAAGTTCTTCTAAAAAAAAGTAAATTTGGAAGGCAAACGTGAGTGAAAGCAGACTTGTTAGTATGAATTGTGGTGCAACTTCTAATACTGGGAGTTCACTACATCAATTTAGTACAGTTACACAGAATGTGCTGCTTGGCTAAACACTTACAAAGTCCCAAAGGCGAGACCTATTGGCTATGCCAATGCTTGTTCTTGTTGTTTCCTGTGGGGTGAATGTCGTGTTTATGCAATAAAATAGAAAAACCAGCACTACCTCTGAAACAGACTTAATTGGTTAGGCAGATATGTTTTTTTCTGCCACTGATAGAGATAGTTTCTTGTTCAATGTTACAATTTTGTCTTCGTTGGTATTTGCTATCCCTTTGTCTTCTCCCAGTGTTTCTGACTAGAGTAGATGTCAAGGTGTCTGTGGGAACAGAATTAGGTGTTCTGAATCTTCACTGCAGCCCTTTTTGTTGATATTTTTAGAGGTTTACATTTCATGATATTTGATATATATGGGAGTAGAAAATCTATTTTGTTTGTCACGCTTTTCTTGAATTAGATGTTTGACAATGGAAATTTATATTTTGACCCGTGGGCTGTAGAGGCCTGCTAAGCAGCTCCCAACTGCATACGCACTTCACTGTTGTTAAATTGCTATTCCTTACATTTGTGTAAGTTAGCTGTAATATGTGCAGATGGTGCAGTCTGCATAATAGTCAAATTCGAAATGTAATTAAGCCTGCATAGAAAACTTTCTCCACTGATATTTGGAGCAAAACCTGCCATAACCTATGCTTGTAGTACAAATGCAAGCCGGACGTGTACCAAAAGTAAAAGCAGAGCAGTTTTTACAATTTGAATGACAGATTTACTACTTTGCAAGTCAGCTGTACAGTGTATTCAAATTATGCATACATAGCCTCTTGGTATGTAAATCTGAAAACTAAATCTGGTCTAACATGCTGCCAAAACAGAGACATGGAGCCATGTTTGTGTAAGAAGAAGCTTAAAAATGCCTTTTTAAATGTATTTATTAACTGTTTTGCTAACTGCTGTTAGTATGTAGCTAGAAATATCAGTCCTGTAGCATTTAAATCTTTAAGGAAGAAGAAATTAACAGACACATTATATTTGTATTAAGCTACATTGCAAAAATTACTTCCGTTAGGTTGTCACGTTTCTCCTTAATGGTTTTCTAACTCTAAACTGGTGACTTAATCCATCCTCTATAGTTGGGTCCCCTAAAAGCTAGTATTTGATACTTTATTGTCCATGGGGAGGTCTCCAACTGACCAGCTTCAAAGACTTTTGCGAACAAGGCCTGCCACTCTGAGATCAGATCTGCCTATCAATAGATTAACACTCATTTTCTTGGTGGGGCCTTCTTTTCCAGGTGGGAGGAGCATATGTTTTATTTGACTTCCCAATGGCCTGAGCGAGCTTGGGAAGAATTGGGAAAGAGTCTGAAAGAAAAGTTGCCATCTTGAACATCCAAAGCACTGTCGGATAAGAAGGCGTGGCTTGAAGTGCAAGGATTGCAGATGCTTTCTAAGGGAGTTCCGTTCCCATGCCCATAAAATCCTGCCAGTACGGGCATCATCTTCCCAAATTAATGGTCCTCCTTGACTTGTGACTCTCTGCTGTCTTTTGTGCCATGTGGTTGCTTGGTTCTGATTACGTAGGCTCCCACAGAACAGGGCTGCGCTACTGGTTCTTGGCAAGCTGGCCATCATTGGCGCACAAAGATTGGGTGAAGCCATGACTGTGGGACCACGCTGCAGCTGCAACACTCTGAAACTCTCCTTTCACCTGTGCTCCCTAGATGACCACAGTACTGCTGATTTGGGGTGGAGGCTATTAGCTGCAAACGGAATGTAGGAACGCCTGACTAAGGCAAAGCTCCATGCTCCTGAATATAGTTAGCCTTCCCTATCTATCTCCTTCTCACACTATAATTTGGGGTGGGGTTTTGGGGGGTGAATTATCCCAGCTGCACCTGGTGCTGCTAACAGGCTGTAAAGACACAGAGATATCTGAAGTTACTCCAAGGCAGTGTTGCAGCTGACGAAGGATAGAGGCATGATCTGGGTAAGCAGCTCATCCCTGCAGCCCTTATACTGCCAGTGGGCTTGTACGATGGGTGCTCATGCCTCCCCCCTGGGCGTCAAGCAGTGGGTGCTGGTGACAATGCTTTCGTGGGGTCGGGGTGAGTGTGGGACTGGCTGTTGCACTCCCTTACCTCCAAACAGCTACCACGCAGCTGGTAGCTTCTCGCTGTGGATTGGTGGATGTGACACCTTGGACGTGCCAGATGTCCTCCTTGCCCACATCCCAGAACTTAGGAGTTGAGGACACCTGGGGGAGTAGTGGGTTGGTAGAAGTAATTGGGGCCATGAGAACAAAGTATGGATTGCTGATTTCACTCCGCCTTTGCCGATTGGCTATACACTGGAGGGATATACATTGACCGGGTTAGAGGCAAGGAATGTTGCCTTTTCACTCCCTTCTTCTGCCCTCTTGTGATGTTGACTGTGACTCCATCATTGGACATGACCTGTGAAATATATGGCATATCTAAGTATCCTTGAGGGCCACTCATGGGCCTAATTAATTGGTCTTTTGATGTGGGTATTTGCAGGCCCTACTCTACTCTGCTGACATGACCTGTCCCCACTAATTGTAGAGGACGCACTGGACTATTGCCAGCCAATCCCAGCAGAGGTCCTGGACCCACTCCATCTAGGACAGAATTTGGGTGACCACCGTACAGCCTGGTACAGAAAGAATGACTTACACTTGTACAAACAGAACTGTGAAGAGTTTTAAAAAGTGTACATCTTTCCTGCTACTGGCTCTGGTTTGCATCACATAGAAGGTGCTTGTTTCCAAGCTAAGTCCTGATACATCATGGGTAAAGACAAAACAACCCACATCTCCATCCAAGCGAACCTAGATAAATTCACTAAGGGCAGGCCCACGATCAGCGATGAAACGAATATGCTGCATTTACTGACATTCTATTAAAAGCGATCCAGTCTTTCCGCACCTCACTCGCCAGGACCTCCACAATGATGTAGACAGAATTACTGAAGCTGAGGTATGAATTTCAGAACTGGAAGACACAGTCAAGCAGCTACGAATGTCCTTAACATGTCTTTGCAATGCAATAAAGGTCCTAGAAGAGCATGCTGAAGATGCAAAAGGAATTGTGCTTTACTGTTATAAACTCTTCCTGGTATTTAAAAGTGATCTTTAAAAGGGTTATGTATTGGGTGTGGGATAATTTCTTGACCAGTACAGTACCCCACATTGTAACCACACGCATGGCAGTCACTTCACCCCAGAACATGAGCTTAGACCTTCTTCTTTGGAGCCCAAGGCTCATTTTTCAGACTATATTCCTTTTACATGTTAATGTCGGATGGCCCATTTGACTACTGATACTGAAATCCTACCCAGAGGTATCTCAGATCCTGATCCAGTTCTGCTTACTTAGGCAGAGGAACCTGGAGACTTAATGCTTGGTGGCTCACAGGTGAAACCAAAATAATGCATCTTTCTGAAGAAACAATCCTACATCAAGTAAAAACCAGGGTTCCCTTGATTCCCAATTCACATTACGGGAGGCTTTCAAACTGGTAATCTGAGACTGTACTATAGCATACATAGCCTGATCTAAGGAAGAGGGGCAGAAGGCAATCGCATATTAGAGATGCGCCTGTTAGTTCTTGCGCTTCAATTCATATGAACACTGGAACTGTTCCAAACCGCTCTGAAGCTGCACCAAACAGAGGACTCTGAAAACATCTGTTTTGCATCCCAGTATTGAATATATGAACATTGTGATAAAGTAAGTGTAAACACCCCTTGAAGCACATTAGTGAGATCAGTACTGACTCGGTGCAGTAGTGTCAAAAGAGGTGATTGGTAACATATTTGCCTCGTGACTATGTACATCTTAATAATGGCGACAGACAGCAGCTGCTGAGCAATATTGAACTGCTCATAGAAGATGCTCTGATTATGAGGCTCACCACATTTGATACAGATAAACTTAACCATAAAATTGTGACAGATGCTGATGCTAATTTCCAACTCATCGATAGGAAACCCCTGAGCCCAATTGGGTTCTCCACTTAATTCTTCACTCTTATAAACTGACACTACACTTCACAGGCATGTTTCTTGGGGCTTAAGAGACTGTAGCATTGGATCCGGACCTTTGTGAAGCCTACATAACCGTCCCATTGAAACCTGGCCTATATCGCTGAGGCCAACACTGAAACTAAAATACTTGAGCAGGTTCTTGCTAAACAGATCTAACCCACATATTCATTCCCTCATTCATACGGACCCACAAGAACGTCAGACGGATACAGAACGCAATTGCTCTTTCGTCCTGTCGGGATTTGCCTCTGGCCCTCCTGATCGATTATAAAAAATTCCATTCCAAAAGGTCTGGCCACTTATTCTCAGTAATGTTGACCATAGGCCACGGCTCCAAATCCTAGCCTATACCTTCTATTATACACTTGTTCAGCAGCCCAGGTTTGAGTGTATGGGATCCTGTCCATGGTCTTCCCAATTTGGAGGGGGGCCCGACCGGGATGCCCTGTGTTTCTCCCCTGCTGTTCGCTTTAGCTTTTGAGCTCCAAGCTGGGCTTCTGAGGGCATACCAAACTATTTAGGGCTTCCACTGGGGGTCTGGCTTGAAGACTGGATTTCCTTTTATGCTCACGACCTACTGATTAAGTTGGGCAATTACAAGAACTTAGATCCACGGCTCCTTAGACTCCTCAATAGCTTCGGACAGATATCTGAATTAAAGTTAACCAACCGAAGTCGATCCGGTACCCATGACGTGGACTAAGGCAGGTGACGGTGGCTCTGGATGGATTCTGATATTTGGGAGTTTATGTTTTGTCATTGATGTTAAGTGGATGGTAGGGTAACATCCCACTGCCTTTGGCGACTCTGAAAGAGACCTGAGCAATTGGATAGTCCCTTATCTAAAATAGGAGTGGCTATCATTAAGATAGTATCCCTGCCCAAACTACTTAATACATTACAAAACTATTTATTTCACATTCGCCTTCTTTCTTTGCAAAGAGAGATACCTTGCTTCAAAACTTTCTGTGGGAGAATAGGGCCCCAAGAGATTCATGGCATAATGCTACAAGAACCAATTTAAAGAGGTTTAAAAATAATGGACGCCTTCTCCTACTATAGGGCTCCCCACCTTATTACCTACTGGCTTAGCAGTCCTCGGAATGATTCTGTCTGCGCCACTGAAAGATGGTCAACTACACCCCCTTGCACTATCTCTGTAGAGGATGCACCCCTTCAACCACATCGCCTGCCACTAAACTGGTATTAATTATCTGGCTCGACTTCCTACCTGTGATCCTATCACACAGATCAATAAGAGAAACGCCGCTATGGGTTGGGACATGATTGGGAGACGAATCCTCTCTTGCAGAGAGTTTTAGTGGATGGACCGCCATCAGAGTTATCTCAGCTCAGAAATGTGACATCCCAATCACACCCGCATTTGTTTTTAGATCTCTAGGTGAAATTCAATCTTCATAGGTCGCATTTCTTCCATTATGTTCACCTCCTCAAAGACTTAGACAAATAGGCAGACTTTAGCCTGTTAGATGCCAATAAGCCTCCTATCGCTCAACTGTATTGAACTCTGGTCTTTAATTCATCTGCTGCTCTTCATAATGCCTGGTAGGGTGATGTTGCACCTCTAATTGACAAAAATTCCTGTGCCTCAGGGAAGTGTCTGTCTCATCACATTATTGCCTCATTCAGTTTAAATACCTCCATGGATGTAATACTCCTGAAACAGGCTGTGGCGCATGGGCTGGGGCACTTCCCGAAGCGCCTTAGGTATAAAACTTAATAGGGCACTTCTTCCAAACCATCTGGGTTTTCCCATCCATTCAACCCTTTTAATCTGGAGTATTTGCATCACTCTTCAGTGCACTCGGTTGGTACCCCAAGATGGCCCTGCTTCACATACTTGAAGGTATAGAAGCCAACCGATATCTCACTAGTAACTCTTCGATGCACAGTGGATGGAACGACCTTGCTTATCCATGATGGATCAGGAATCACTCTCTTAAATAGCTTGAGAACGATGGACCTCCTGATGTAAGCGATAGAGAGGGGGTCTAGCCCAGCCTCATCAGGCTCAGACGGGTGTAGACGGGCCCGCTCTTCACGTAGGCGCATCGCGTGCCGTGGGAGAAGACAAAGCGATATAAGCGCTGGGGCTGTGATGCTGCTCCTCCTGCCCCCACCACCAGCAGCGGAGATGTAATAACAGCAGCTCCTAGTAGAGGCATTTGAAAATGTCAAATTACTGTTTTTTACAAATTGGCAGCCTTGAACAAAGAGATGGAATAAAAAGAAGTTTGAATGGTATGATAGATAACGTTTGGGGAAAAAGCAAAACTGACTACAGAACTCAGAGTGATCTTGTTTTTTAGGTCCTTAAAGTAAGAATACAAAAATATTGTAGGTTCCAAGAAAAGATGAGACACGGGTGATTTTGGGAGGCACTAAAAGCAGCTGTGCATGGTAAACACAGCAAAACATCTGGGAGATTGTAACATGGGCTGCACTGTAAATATTAAATGGCTTGCTAATGAAGTAAGTGCATAAGACTAGGTTACACATTTTAGAACCTTGTGTTGTGTATTTATGCTTGGCAGCCATTAGATCGGTCCTTTACACTCAACCATAAAAACGCTCTGTGCTAGCAGAAGAAATTGCACCAGAAGAAGTAGAAGCTGCCTCCTGCAATCAGAAACCTAATAAAAACGCCTTGACCAGATATTGTTTATGTCGACATATTCCGTGGAAATCCAAAATTGTAGCTACCAACCCTCACAGCTATGTACAACCACGTTATCAATTGGATCTATGTACTCGATTCCTGGGGGTTGTCAATTATTGTGTCAATATTCAAGAAAGACGTGCAACATGACCTGGCAAACTATCACCGATTTCCCTTCTGGACAGAACTAGGAAAATCTATGGTAGTCATGCTAAACAATATCTAGTAGTGGACCAATAGTAATAGCAGTTTGAGCAACCTCCAAGCTGGATTTAGTAGAGCAGTAGACCCGAAAGAGCAGGTCTTCAAAGTGTATTTGCTAAGCATCAAATATGGCCTGGGCAAAAATATCCCCTTGTTTGCTACCTTTATTAATCTGAAAACTGCATTTGATCTCATGAATTGTGCACGGCTACGGCAATGATAACCACAAGAAGGCATGCCGGAGTATCCACTTACAGCATAGTAGCCAAGGTCAGGTATTGAAGCCAAAGACAATCCAGAAATCTAGATCACAACTGGGGTTAGGCAGGGTTGTGCACTGCAATCCCCCTCCCCTCCGCCCTAACACCCATCAATCTGTAGATAAACAACATGTGTGCATAGGCTCCTAATCTCAAATTAGAAACAATGAATCTAGGTAGTGAAAACATTACAATCCTTTTGTTTGCAGACTATGTAGTGCTATTGACACTAACAGAACCAACAAAATGTCGTCATAAACTACGTTTTTTTAAAATCAAGGTTGTTCCCAGGGAGAGACTTTTCACTTTGATTATTCAGGTCTCCGAAACAACTATCTGCTACTCTAGATACCGCAAAAAGAACAATCTGATTACACACTGAGACCATGCATGTGGGTTGTCATAATTTGTAAGAGCAAAATATAAAGTGACCTAATAAGTGCTATAATTCCGTTCTATAAAAGGAAAGCAGTGACTGCAGCGATATACGGAGCTGAACTTTGTTTGTTAAACAGTATTATGCATAGCACCCTTTCATGTGATGGGTAACCTTCCTTTATTGTTTGATATTATAGTCTCCATAGCCTATTTTATTTTTTTCCTATGACTGGTACCTACGGCATAAAGTACTAGTCACCTGCAGGGTCTGGTCTCCGCTATAGAGCACTGCTAATGAATAAATAAATACATAAATAAATACATAACTCATCCTGACAGGTGAGTATCTTTTGTGTGAAAATCCTCATCGTGACACTATGCAATTTTTTTTTAACTAACTCACCTCTCGGGGCAAAGATCTTCAGAAACCATCAAATCCAATATCTTCTGGCTTAAAGTGGCCCTCACGTCTGCTGGAAAGCTAAGAAATGAGTGTTGCAAATTGATATTGGAACAATAAAGGGGTATTATTGTCATGTTAACTTTGGGGTTACACTAAACACATCGAATACATACATTTTCAGCATGATATCATGAATTCGTGTGGATCTTTCTTCCAAATGATACAAAATAAGTTTATATACTAACATGCACCACTTTGCATTTACACTTGCATGTTTCACTTAGAATATATGTACAAATGGTTAATGTTACAGTTAAGAATAGCTAGGTTTCTTTTCTCTCCCTCCTTCTCAGATGACAGTGAATGCTAGAACTGCAAGCAGGATTGAGAAAAGCTTTTCCAAAACAGGGTATGTCCGTAAAAGTCTTGTAAACTTATCTTGTCTGAGCATCCCAATCTTGCGCACCATCCTTGACAACTAAAAGTAGCTTACTAACCATCCTTGCTCATTTTCTGTGTTTTTTCTGCTCGTAAGCAGACGAAAAGGGAGGATTTTTTGGGGGGAAGTCTGAATAGGTTTTATTTTTCTTCCTGGAGATGGCATTTTTGGATTCGATGTATTAATTTTGATTTGACTCGAGGAAAAAAATACTTAGATAATTGGGGTCCCTCCCTCTTCCACTCACGCTACTGAGGAACAGAAATGCGTTTTGTGCAGCAGTTTCTTCTCTGTGGCTACTTCTCGCAAAACGTGTGACTTGCATGGGGGTCTTCCATTTGGTAATCTGTGCAGGAATTCAGGTAAGGTGTCTGAGGATAAGACTTGTTTTGCAGTCGAAGGTATGTTCAGAAACCTCAGGAGACCATTGACTTTGTAACAAAAACCTAGACATTACATTTTAGTTAGAAGGGCTTATAAAAGGTTGAAGTACCATCTTCATCATTGCCCTTCCGTACCGGCCTGAGGATCACCTCCCCAGTTCTTGGGCCCTCAGTGTTTATTCAAGAGGTAATTCCAGCCTTAACACCACTTGAGACTACCTATTGGTTGGAAAGTATCTAGTCATAGGTACAGTGAAACTTATTCAAACCACATAAGGTCATTGAAGTACTGCAGAGGATTGTTCCTGCGTTGGAACACAACCTAAGTGGCTCAGAAAACTATGGGGTATATGAGGCTCCCAAATCCTCCACGAGGGCCAGTAGGCTGTATTCCAAAAACTACCACTCCTGAGTTCCAGCAGTTGAGTATCTGT
The DNA here is from genome assembly GCA_963921515.1 of Calotriton arnoldi. NCBI lineage: Eukaryota > Metazoa > Chordata > Amphibia > Caudata > Salamandridae > Calotriton > Calotriton arnoldi. The sequence continues at coordinate 502,206 of CAWUFW010001187.1, forward strand.
GTTACTTTCGTCTTGTGCAGTTATTATGGATAGCCTGAAAAACTCCAATCCACTTGCCTCTACCTTTAGGTTGTACTATTAAAGTTTACTGTCTCTGTTACATATTTTTATACAAATGTCTTCTTAGGATGCTCCTTCTTGTGTTCACTGCATGAACAACAAGAATAGAGGGAAAATTAAGGGAAAAAAACTAGAGTGCAACAGTTCAGCACCAGTACCATTGTGGTGTGTCTTGCTTTAGGGAATTGGAGGTTCATGCCCAGGCAGAAAGTAGTAAGCCACTGAGAACACGTATAGGTGACTTGGGAACAAGGCTGGAATTATAATCTTCACACTATTTCTTTGTTCCACCTGGGAATTTCTTCTCATATCAATTGCTGGACACAATGACGTACCTTTTTCTGTTGCAGAAGCTGCAAGAAGTAAGGGCAAATAGCCAAGTGACATAAAAAACCTCCAGGCACAGAGTTAATATCCAAGGTTAATATTTATAGAGGAGCCTGCCACTCACAAACCCATAATTGTAGTAGGTGAGGACAGGAGCAGAATACCAGAAGGAACAGAAGAGATCCAGAACCTAGGAAACATCTCTGAAGAAGAAATTGGGGGACAGAAATCAGTAACAAGGCAAAGAACACGCCTACAAAAATTACAGAATGTTTCAGCCGCAGAGTACTGCTGGTTGCAACTCCTTATATAGGGAGAAGCATGAAGTGGCATGCAGGAATTTACATCGCCACGAAGGATTGGGCTAATAGCAGATGTAACACAGGTGGTGGAAGAGATGTTGGTTTGGTCATAACAAAATATGTCACTGCCCTTTTTGAAGGAAGGAAAAACAGAGGAAACTGGAAATGGTGCCATCTTGTCCAAAGCCTGGTGCCTATTTGAAGAATTAGGAATTGACTCAGAGCGTGAGGTTAGTGAAAAAACATTCCCTCCAGGCTGGCACCAGAGAGAACACAATGAATGTAAAGGCCTGAATTTTAAAAAGACAGTACTCACACACCTGTGTCCTGCTCTAGTATGCTGTGCAGGGAAGAACATAGGGCCTTCTCTCCTGAGAGGTAGTATAGGCGAGGTGCTAACCACAGCCGAAAACTCAGGTGAGAAAGACACGCCATGGGGAGAATACACTTCAGTCTTCCACAAACCCGCTGACCATGCGGCACAGCACTTGTGTTCCTATCTACCGTTCGCCCGCCTAACCTAGTGATAGTAAGGGGAATGGTGAGACGCACTACAATGTAACATCAATATTTTTTCGGCCCTATCGCCCTAAAGACACTCGATCTGGCTTGATCTCAAAAGTTAAGCAAAACTAATGTCTTCCTTCATAATCGATAACGAAACTGACCAATCCATGGTGATGCTACTTCCGGTCCTTACAGGTTTCTGTTTCCTGTTTTTTTCCATCATATAAAAGGGAATGGAATTAGCTCTCATCTGCGTCGCAGTGTAGTTGGAGTCCCTTCAATGGTTCATCGCCTGCTGAAATTCTTGACTGGGGAACCGTGCTTCTTCTGAGGATAATTTGATCATTTAGTCTTGCTGCCTAATTGGGGCCATACCTCTCTGTTCAACTGACTCTTTTTCCACAACTTAATCACCTGAAGGTTTTTTAAACCTTTTTGCTTTTTCTTCTTCTAAGGTGGGTCATCTTTGTCAACACCTATTGCTAAAACGTAATCTGTAGGAGTACTGTTGCTACCGGATATCGTCGTCCCTGTCTCTGGGAAACCAAGACTCGACAGTTCTAGAGCTCGCCACACCCAGCTATTGACAGGTGGACACAGTGGCTAGAGCTATGAATAGCTCCGCCTGTATACGCAGACACTCATGGCTCATGAGGCCATTTAGTAGAAGTTCACAAACTAGTACTTTACGTGTGAACCCTAAACAGGGCTAGTGGCAACTAAATCCCAGAGTTGTATTTTCTCAGGACAACAGTGGAGTTTGTCATTCTATACATCCATTCAAAAAAAGGAGTTCCATGCTGACTTTTCAATGGAATATAATCTTACACTTTCCAATGTGTATACCAGACAATGTAGGTTTTTTCATGAGCACAGATCTGTATGGCTTCCTTTAGGTGTGTCTAATCCCATCATCAACAAACAAGTAGCAAATCTCCTGTGGAAGATTTACTTTTTTCAAACTCACCAGCTTTCTGTTACCAAAAACCAATGAGTATTGAAAATAATATATACATGTCTTTCTTGGCGCCTCCTTTACACCCCCAAATCGCCTCTCCTTCAAGGTGCCATGAATCTTCAGCGTTTCAACAGGAAATTCAGAAGTATCTGCTTCTTGGAGCTGCCAAACTGGGTATGAATCTGGGGAAGGGCTAGGGGTTTTTGCTAGGTGCTTTGTTGTTCCCAGAAAGACAGGAGGTCTTTACCTGCATGACCTGTGGGACTTTCTCCTACTGGCCATGTTTCACATGATAATTAAGGTACAGAATCTGGATGTGTTGCGTCAGGGGCACTAGCTGGGATCTTTAGAGCTCCAAGATGCCTACTTTCCTATTCCCATCAACAAAGAGGATATTCAGTGTTTCCAGGTTTTCTATCTGGGTCAGCACGATCAACTCAGATGTCTTGTAGTCAGCCTTAAGTGAGGTCTAATGATTTTACAAATGTGCTTTCTATTTTAGGCTTTCATCATTGCCAACAGGAGTTAACCTATACATTTATCTCATCAATGATTGATTAGAAGTTAGTCTGTGGAGAAAAAGACAACCAGTAACTTTCTGTTTGTAAACTATATAAACATTGGTAGTAGTGTTTTCCCTTGGAGGAAAAGGAACCGCACATCAACAACTCAAACAGTGTAAAAATACAAAGTAATATAGTGTGAAAAAATAATAGTTATGTCTATCAAATTAGTTCAGGGGTGCTTTTACCACTCTAAAGCACCTACCCAAAAGATGCAATTCACACAGAAGAAACCTAATGTGTGTACAAGCTATAGAGAGTTTAAATTCTTATAGAATCTTTCTGGTTCTTTGGTTCTGTCGCTATCTTTGCCTTTGTTCTTTCTTATGGTTTTGATCGGAGTTTGCAACTCTTTTTTGAATTGTTTTATGATCGAAATGATTGAAGACTAGATTTGGGTCACCCATATGTCATAACAGTAGGGACACTGGGGTAAAATCCATCTATATTTTTTGCTTCTTTGCCCTGTGTTAGGGCTCACAAGAGATCAATTCAAAACATGTATGTAAAATCCAGTGATGACCCTGTCTGTTCTTCTTCTGTTTTTGGTTGTATAATTTGGGTTTAAATTTGTTGAATACCACCAGTGATATATGTCAAGAATATATTGACAACTATGTCTTGAAATCTTTTTCCAGCCTTGATAAAGTCTAAGGGGAGACGAAACACGTGTTGGCATAGTGGCAGTCTTTCGTGCTGGATGTAACAACAACAAGAATAAAACAAAACGCCAAATTGAAGAATTTGAACAGTGTGGACTCTGTGTATTTAATGTGACCCAGAACACAAAATAGAATATTCTCTTGAGCAAATCATTAATTAAGTGACATATGTGTGGTATTTGCGACCCAGAGCAATTTTACCTATCCAATACTTGGGAGGAATTTAATTGTTGAAGGGTGTGCTTATCGATGCTCTACTCTCTATAACTTTCTGTTTGTGTACAGCACCACAACTTGCATGCATTCTATAAATATCAAAATGCCTCAGTCAGACTACTGTTTATTGGGTCTCTCTTCCATGCTTCTCTGAGTGTGGCCTAGTCACTAGAGTGTTTAGGAGTGCTGAAGAAGATAGTTAATGACTTGTCATTAAGACCCCAGGTATATATGCATGATTTATTTCAGAGGATTGGAGGCCTCATTGCATTGCCCTGGCTTTCACAGTTGGTCCACTGAAGGAAGGCTTGAAGCTCTCATTTTCAAATGTCAATTGGAGGAAAACTTGAAACTCTCATTTTCGAACTGACAAGAGGAACCATGTAGATATAGTTCCTCTTGGCTATTTGAAAATGAAAGCTCCATCTCTCCCTTCATTGAACCAACTGTGAGAGCTAGAGTCTAAGACAGCCCTTACCTCTAGGTTGTTTGTCGACACAATCAAGATGGTTTCAAGAATCCATTCTTCTCAAAGGACTTTCTTTTCAGCAGCCAACTCAATAACAATGACAGCTAACTCCTCTCATATTGATGGGTAACTCACTGACAGGGCTTAAACATTCAAAAATTGTAGTCAGCTCAGCAATCGAGGCTCCAAATCAATTACCTGAATCTAAAAGCCATATTTCTCTTGCTTAGGTCATTCTGCCCCTTGTACAGAGGGAGGCTGTGCGAGCCCTCCCGGACAGAACAGCAAGATTACTCCACTTGAGCAAGAAGAATGGAACAAAAGCTTGCTCCCTTTATCAGCTAGCTGTCTAGCTGCGAAACTGGGTGATTTCAAAGAACATCTTTTTCATAGCTGTTCATTTATGCACAAAAAGCAACACAGAAGTGGACACTCAGTGCAGGTTGTACCATGCTTTTCACAATTTTAAGGTAATCGATTTAATTTGACATTAATCTTAGGTAAATGAAGTTTCTTCAGATTGTCCCTTTTGCTATGAAGAACAGTTATAAATGACGCCAGTTCACATCTTGTCTGTAAACAGGATTGAATTCCCTGGGGATTCTCTTCATATAGGTTGGTGGGGCAAGTTATTTTATGCCTTTCTACCAACTTCTCTGATTCACATGACCCTTGTTAAAATCATGATTTGTAACACCATGGAGGTAATTCTCATGGCCTCATTCTAGCCAGGATTTAAGAATCTGATCGGATCCTTGGACTTTCCTCAGGCTCCAAATTTCCTTCTTCCGAATGGATGAATAATTATCTATCCCAGAATACCATTATTAAAGTTCAATGCCTGGTTTCAGAGAAATTGGTGTATGTGCACCTGCACGTGTAAGAAACACAACCTTGTGTCATGTGGCAACCAGGAAAGACTTCACTAGCTGGCAGTATAAAATCAAATGCTTTCACTCTTTTCGTTGGGCACTTGCGTATCTCCTCGACAGTCTATTGGCTTTTTTTGGGATACTTTCTCATCATTTATGACATAGGTGATTCTGGGAACCCAGTTGATTCCTGCAGTGTGTGCCTGGCCTCTATCTTCTAATCTTAAAAGGGATGAAAGATTGTGTCTTTGAAAACGAGGCTAGAAGAAATCACTTTGAGGTTCCCCTACGTTTAAATGTGTCTAAATTTGTGCTCCCAATTGGATATCAGCTAAGCCCTTTCTCCTTTAGTGTACCAACCTTTCGAACTTTGGGCATTTTTTGGCAATTTATCTTTTTAATATGGCGTGATCTTTCTAGTTTTGTGATCTCAGTAAGACTGTTAGATGAGCCTCAGGCTCTCGTCTCAAATATCAATATTTGGATGTAAAGGCAGTACTGAGAAAAAATGCCTCTTTAGTATGATGGATTTGACAACATTTAATATTAACTAGAAATTATATCTTAAGGTTATTCAACTAAGACCTCTTGTTTTCTTTGCTGAGGAACTCTCTATAACCTGGAATGTTCAATGGCCTTTCAGTTTACTTGAAAAAAAATGACCACCTTTTGCTTAAGGTGACTGTTGACAGTTGGATGGTCTAATGCAAATTGAATGCTCACAACATGAGGAGTTCATCCACCTCTGAGACTTCACACTAATTCCACCGGAGCTAATGAAGAATCAGTGGATTTTCAGAAGCATGTACCTGTTGCCAGTGCTTGAAATGGAAAAATAGAAGTGCAGGTACTCTGTAGCAGAGTACCTGCTTGTTTCTGAGAAGTGCTGGTACTCTCCCTCTCAAAATAAAAAAGTGCTAGTACTCCGTACCGGGCCATTTAAAGCACTGCCTATTGCTGAAATTTCTCAGCCCACATTGATAATTTCAAATGCTTTTGGCCCACATGTTGTGTGTAACCTGTTGGGTAGAAACCTTTTCTGGCATATACTTTCTCCTTTCCCATCATTTATGGGGCTTTCGAGAAAGTCTAGATTTATGGGTACCACTGTTGACAAATGTTATGAATAGTATTGCTCGGGTCGGTCCCCCTTTATCATGGTCTTCGGGAGTGATCGTTCCGATACACAAAAAGGGAGATAGGTCGAATCCGAATAACTACAGACCAATTTCCCTGTTAGATACAACCTCAAAGTTAATGGGTCGACTCCTACTGTCCAGGCTGGAAGATTGGGCTAGGAATAATAATATTCTCATCCAAGCCCAATATGGTTTTCAGAAGGGGAGGGGCACTGTAGACCAAGCCCTAAACTTAGCCTTGATAACAGAGAAATATACAATGATAATGAAAGGCAAATTATATTTGGGGTTCATGGACCTGAGCGCAGCTTTTGACTGCGTGGTCCATGAGAAGCTGTGGGGCATAATGCAGAGGATGGGGGTAGACCAGGCTATTTTAAATTTCATCCGTCAGTCATACTCTAACGCATCCGCTACAGTATGATATACAAAATCTGGTGATTGCACGTGCCAATTTAAAATTGGAAGGGGAGTATGCCAGGTATACGTTTTAGCCCCGTTTCTGTTTTCTTTGTACACTAATGGTGTAGAAGAAGAACTTCTAGCGGCCACTGAGGACATCCTGAGATTTGGTAACTTAAGGACCCCAATATTGGCGTATGCAGATGACGCTGTATTGATTGCAAGGACGGGGCTGGGCCTGCAGAAATTGATTGCGACGTATGTCTCCTTCATGGGCATGCTACGGATGAAAGTAAATCACACTAAATCATTTGTAATTGTGGCTGGGGCTGCTAAGAGAGACAAAACCCCTAGTTATCGTGCGGAAGGTCATAAAATTGAGGTAGTAGAATCCTTCCCTTATTTAGGGTTGCTTTTTGATAAAGACCTCACATGGAACAAATTAGTGGAAGGAAGGAGGAGGGTTATGGAGAGGGGTATTAGCGCCCTGAAATTATTTTCCCAAAAATTGGGGGCGAAGCCTCTGCCCACTATTAAGAATATTTACCAAGCTCGGGTAAAAGCTGCTGTAACTTATGGAGCAGGGGTGTGGGGTACGGCAAACACCTCGAGACTCCAGACAGTTGAGAATAAATATTTTAAATCTGTAGTTGGTCTCCCCCCTTCTTTTACAAACCCATATTACACAAGGAGTTAGATACCCCTTACATTACTGAGCAGATTAAATTGGCTCCGTTGCTTTTGTGGCACTCAGTATGGAGGAGGGAATCTAGTCCTCTCACACAGTTAATACTTAAGAATTGCCTCGATATGAATCAATGGAAGAGTTCCAAGTGGCTGACCTACGTGGAGCAGACCTTTAGAGAAATTGGGCTCCTGGAACTTTTTAAGACTCCTCAAACGTGCAAGAGGTGCTCCAAACAGTATATAACTAACAGGTTCTCCCGGTTGGCGGAATATAAGAGGGAGGAAGATGAGAAGGGAAAACAAGCCATGCGGTTATATCAAGGAACCCCTCCGTTATTAAATGGAGGGTTCTCGTATCTAGCAATAGCTAATATTCCACAACACAGGTATATAAGATCCTGAGCTGTGATTTTAATTGTAAATCAGTTTTAACTGTTTAGCAATTTTAATTATTGTAATTTAACTGTATCAACCGAATGATTTTTAATGGAATACTATGAACTTGGGATTTTTATGTATTTTATTTTATTCTTTTATGATCATTATAAACTTTGATCGAATAAAGATGGTTTGATACTGATACTGAATCAGATGTTCAACAATTTGGAACGGATGTATAGACTAGAGAGAACAAAAGAGTAAGACAACCCTACCATCAAAGTGATTCCAGTACTCTTATTTTTTGCTCTTTCGCAGTGCCGTCGCTGACTTCCACTACTTAAGCCTATGCCTTGGTACATGTTATGAAAAATTAAGTGGGAATGAATAAATCACGATGCATCACTATGAAACAGGCCGGTGCGGCCAAACAGGACACTCAATTTGCCCTCAGTTGCAAGAATTTTAAAGAGTTAACCTATGTTTGAGAAACTGTTTTCATGTCCTCACCATTTCTTAATATAGAAGAGCAAGAGCTAAGAATACCAAAATATTATGGAAGTCCTTTTTCCGATTTTTTCAACTCCGTAGAGCATACACGTTTACTGCCATAAGTACACAAATAGCTTTTTACACAACCTTGGCATCTTTTTTAACAACGTAATCTGGACTAACGTAAAGATCAGTAGATATGTGCGCTATGCTATGTAGACGCAAAACATTATATTATGCATACAAGCTGATCAAGCACGAGAGAAATTTAGCCAGCAACGTAGCGCCAGGGAAGCATGACGTCATCGCGCATGCGTCTACTGCCAGGTGCCAGAAGCAGTAGCGCGAGGGTGGCCGGGGAACCGCTGATTGGCTACTTAAGATAAATACTCTGCACGCACGCGCTCCCCATCTGCCCCGACCAACACCCTCTGCCATCCATGAGCGTGAATTCCAAAACATCGACTCGGACAACGGCTGAAACTCTGTTTACGGGGAAATTCGATCTATTCACCCGTCTTACCGAATAAGATTTTAAGGTATCCAGAAACATGAATAGGGTGTGTTGTGTTCATGGTGTTGAAAAGAAAGGAAGTCTGTCAACCTTTGAAATTGATTTAGTTCCAGAACTCACTCGCATGGCAGGATTTTAACAATTGTTGGAAGAAATGGGTGTCATGGAGGTACGATATAATAGGAAAACTGTATTGAAGAGTCATTTATTCTTCAGTTCCGTAGTAGGTCTGGGATGTATCATATGAACCTGACAGGAGAGGCTGACGTACGAAGAACAGATTGACAAATCTACCTATAAAAAGAGCAAAGGAGTCACAGGCAGCCTCCAACAGAGGTCTTCAAGGATGTAAATCTTAGACCTATCTCACGTAGATAAGTCTAGAGTATCTGATGCACTCATTCCAATAGTGCCTCTACTAGCCATGAGCAATCTGATCAGTAAATGCCCCAACCTTGTCTCATGCAGAATTATACAAGTTTAGAAGACCAAAGACCATTACCTCATCGATGTTTAAAGCATTAATTTCAGTAATCCCTAAACTATGCAAACACAACAGCCTCTTGTGTTCCTTCAGACCATTTACCCTCTTGAACGGGGATGCACAGATTTTCTCCAAAATACTTCCATCACAGATTTTATTGATTCTCCTACTCAGTAGCTGGGTGTGGATCAGCAGGGGTTTATTTGTGTTACAGCTTGGGGAAAGTCAGACATGAAGCTCCTGCAGTGCAGCTTTCTCTTGACATGAGAAGGTATTTGATAGGGTGGTTGGAGTCCCTTGAAAATGTGGTAATGAATTTAGAGTAACTAATCAGCTCAGCAGATATGAGCAAATAATAATGTACGGTGAGTCGTAATTTAAGCTCTCAATGTTTGTCGATGATGGTCTGATGTTACTAGAAGACCCAAAGGTACCACTGAAGGATTATCAAGAGGTCTCTGGATTCAGAGTGAAAATGTAGAATCTGCAGTTCTTAATCTGACACTCCCAAATGGGCAAATGATAGATCAGCGGAGTTTCCACTGTTCAGATCAGTAGAGTTGCCACTGTTCCAGTGGGCTAGGGAACACTTTGGGGTTTACATCATTCCTAAACATATACACTTCGTTAGCGCTAGCTATCCTCATCTATTTGGCGACCTTTCCAAGAACATGGGTGTGTGCCAGAACTTCGCATTATCCTGTATGGGAAGGACAGTACCTTTTCAAATACATTTTCTCCCCAGACTTATGTACTTTAGTTCAGTCTCTCCCCATGTGAACTGACAGACATCCTTACAAAACTGAACTGGAGGATTGGCTGTGAAAGAAGCTGAAAATTGCCTTTGTTCAATTGCTCTTTTCTAAAACAGTGTATTGGGACTAGTAGAACCCAATCTGGTCTTTCTTTATCTTGCAATTCGACTAAACTACATGGCAGTGTGGACCAATAAGGTGTCGGGTAAGAAGAAAGGTCACATAGAACAGATTGGCTTGTAGTGGGATGTGTGCTGCAGTCTGAAATGCTCTGTGTCACTAGCACTGTATATGCTTCACCTGTAATGGCAGTGATAGAGAGAGCATGTGTTAAAATAAAGAAGAATATTAGGATTTTCAGTTTCCCTTTTTCTATTCATGTAAATATCACTCTTCACCAGTAAGAGAGGGTTTGGTCTTCGACATCTGTGAACCTGCAAGGAGGAAGTGCTCTGTGTTAGGGAACATATTGCCCACCATAAGAGCAATACAAAGTCTTTAAAGCAATCAAAAAGGAACTACTTTGTTTCTCTCTGGAGAGAAGTTCTGCTGCTCTCAACAGCACTATTTAGCCATTTAGATATGCAGGGATTAGAACCCTGATGAGATTTGAGATCTTGATAGAGAAAACAGGTAAAGGGGGACTCTTGCTATCAGAAATGCATGAACCACTAAAGCAGGTAGTGGACAGGTCTATAGGAAAAGTAGGCATTCCCAGCTTCAAATTGACATTAGTGAGAACTAGGATAGAGAACAGACAATGCAATCATCTGGGATTGATGTCCTTAACGGGGTTTAATCCTAGTTCTGTATTGTGAGACTTAAAAAGTTCAGAGCCCAAAAGAGGCTTAAATAGTTGTATCTCTAAACTTAGTACCGATGTAGAAGGTATAGAGTTAAGTAGTCCCCTAACTTGTGTTTTGTTGGAATGAGACAGCATCATGTTTCTAGAGTGGCGTCCTTACATTAATAGACAATATTATTGGAAAGGTGTTACCTAGGGAACCATTGTTTGTACCTCTAGTGGTAATCCCTATGGGTAAGATAAATCCTCTTCACAAGGCATCGAACAGGGTTAGGGTTTAACTTTTGCCAGCAGCAAAACAATTATTTATGTCTAAATTTGACGAGGTCCAGATTTCTACAACTCATGATTCATACTGGATGCTCTGCAACTCATAACAATGAAGAAAAGATTTCACTTTATTAAGGACACTTTCGGGGGTTTTCTAGTAGTGCAGACTCTGCTAATTAGACACCAGACATAATTTGTCAAATCACCTGCCCTAGGCGTTTAGGAGTTATTAGACTAATTTATTGTTCTGGGTCACTCTAGACGAGAGTTAATACTCTAGTCATGAATGAATGAGTAGATGTTATCTGACATACGGGATACACTCCATTTTATCTAGTTGTGTGCTTATCTAAAATTTGGGCGCTGGGGAGAGGAATGTATTTGTTTTTCTGTTGCAGGTTTATTCGTTTTTTGATAAACAGTAGATACTGGCAAAGTAGGTCGTAATATAGTTGTTGCTTTTGCTATATCTTTGAAAAAACTAGATACAATTATTGAAAAAAAAGACGATTTGAAGTGATAAGATGGAGTTGGCTAGCCTTGAGACAAGAAATTGATCTACTTATGTTGCTCCATGTGATCCTCCCTTGTCTGTTCTATTTTTCTCTGTTGTCCTGGCAGAGTTTGCTTGTGATAACGATGAGAAATAGCATTATAATGACATCATAACACGTATTAGCAGTGTTGGGGGCTGAAAAGGGGTAGATCAATTGATTATATAAAAGTTGAATTTTTGAGGTGTGCAAGGTGAGATATATGTGCAGAGGTATTTTTGGGTGGAGAATGGAAGATAATGTATAAATGAAGGCAAATAAATGTGTGATTAGAAAATTAGGACAAGGATCTCAACAAAAGTACTTCCTCGGGCCTTCCCACAGAAACCTACCTTTCTTTTTGCATATTTCTTAAAATCCAAGCAAAGAATGGTTTCCTGCCCTGTGACTCAGTCTGGGCACCTCCTTCCTCTGGGCTGGCAGCAGCAGCATTTTGTGATCCGGCTTCTCTCTTGGAGGGTTCTTGCCTAGGACTGTGCAGAGAAAGTTGTTAAAAGATGTCTTCAAATTTACACCTGCAATGGTTGTACGGGACAACACAACAGGACAGTAGCTGTGGGTGTCAGATGAGGAGAATATTCGAGAGAAGCATGATTGTAAAGTTACCCTTAATAATGGAAAGGCATGCATGCTTATTTTAAATCTAACATTAAAAATTAATCGTTTGCAAAAAGACTGCATCAAAATGGATTCCCTTCCTCCATCTTAAAATGCTTGTAGAGCCGAAGAAACCCTCTGTATGTATGGGTGTACTATAAACACAGTGGTTTATTCGGGTAGCTAATCTTTGCTGAAATTAGACTTTAAACATATTAAGACATTTGTTTGAAATTAGCTCTTCTAAGGCCCTTCAGAAAATAGTGACATTGATTGACTAAATATGTGCTATTGCGATGAAAAATGTAGCAAGATGAAACTATCGATTTTGAAGAAATTATGTTAAATCGAAATAGGCACACATGGCTTTTAAACAAAGAACTGAGGTACTGGAATCCTCTTCATACTCTAGTGATCGACAGTAAGTTCTTACAAAATGAGGTACTCTAACCAAACATTGGGGGACCAAGAACTAAAAGCATCTCTCAAAAATGTTTTTACACCAACCCCCTAGTCTCCAGGAAGATAGGAGGGGATATATGATATACCACTCCATAAGAAGGTGGCCTGTGCTGCCTCAGGGCCTTTTGCTAGGCTCGTTACCCAAAGATCCCTTATTCCATCCATCCCTAAAACCAGACCCCTGGTCCTTAGACAATTGGCCGTTGTCCTTGTGTTGCATATGCCCATTCCAGACCTTACCAAAATTAAATGTGCCATGAGAACACTCCAGATTTACAAGTTATCTGGCCTTCACAAATAACTAACTCGTAGGACAGAAGGACAGTTACGGACCTTAGTGTCTTTTTATGAGCTTCTTTGATAACAGATTTTGCCCTACTTAAATTGAGCACTGAATCGATAACAGCTAGAGGGCCTGCAAAGGTTTTGAAAACAAGTGCAAAGTTGAGCGCTTTGCTTATTTATACGTCAGACACAGCACTCATTGAAGAAGTGCTAATTTCTTATTGACTGCTTAACCTATAATTTCTTTTCTGTTCTCGAGTTGGAGCGTTCACCACAGTGTCCAGACCCACCAAGCACTTGACCTGAAGAATGATTGGTAGATAATGAAAGTCTAAAAGTTCTGGAGAAGTTATTCTGTGTCTGACGTATGACTGATTATTGCCCAGCCTTAATGGCATTTTAGAAGCACAAACATTTTACGAAATGTTCTCATTTCATTATGTGTTTCTGTCTTGATTAGTGAATGGATTGTGTTTGTGGAAGTTTTCCGACAAGTAATCTCCTCTTGCATTATTAGCTAGTTACGAAGACATCCAGTTGGTGACGCTGCCTTCCACCTCAGGCTGCTCAGAGAAGATTGCCAAAAGACTGTCACCCTTTATCGAGCTATGAAGCAACCCCACTCCTCGCCGATGCCCTCGTTTATTTATTTGATACTGCTGACTAAGGGCCTGATTTAGATCTTTGTGGAGGGTAATACACCATCACAAAAGTGACAAATATTTCGTCCGCAATATTATGATCCCATTATATCCTATAGAGTTTGTAATACGGCGGACGGGATATCCGTCATGTTTGTGACAGCGAATTCCAATCGCAGAGATCTAAATAAGGCCCTTAGTTTCATAATAGAATGAAATCATAAACACACCCGCTTTTCTTCTCCCTGCGGGACAGCAACCATTCCACAAAATTCTTCTTGAGCATGCTGTCCATCACCCGACTGTAGTCACTGGCTAGGGTGCCCTCTGCATAGCGTCGTTCCAGGGAATGGGTACTCGGAGTATTCACTTCCTCTCTGTAAAAAACAGGAAAAAAAAACAAAAACAAAGACATGATTGATTGGGTTGTAGATCCATCATGCCACAGGCAAAAAGAGGCTACTGGGCCTCTATTGAATTAATAGTGTCCTTTTTAGGTCGAGCCTCGAGTAGCGCGCAAGCGCTGCTCTGCGAGACTTTATGTAAGGGGCTTCTGAAAGCTGACCACACGCTCGTGCACAATGGCCTTTTCCGTGCGGTTACCAGCACGTTTCAGGCACGATGCACGAGCGTGTAGTCAGCTCAGCAGGCTGTCGCGCTCGCTCGCCCCCGCTCCTCTCTGAGCTGCCGACGTCTCTGCTGTCCAGCGCTTCACTTGTGCTGACGCTGCCTCCCTCCTCCCTACTCTGTCTTTTCTCTGCTGCAAGCAGGCAGCCGACTTCCCTCCCCCTGTGTTTTTGCCTGGTTGGACCTTACAGGGGTTCCCACAATATAACTTGCCCACCCCCCCCCCCCTCCGATAGATAGATACCAGTGTGTGCGTGTTCGTATACCCGATTGTACTGATGGCAAACATACATTTGAAAACATGTATGTATACCTGTGAAGGTGCACACGAGTTTGTATGTATGTGCATATAGTAAAATACAAGACTAACGCGTATACATAAGAATGCGCATTTGCGTGCGATGCATATGTGACTGTAAACTAATGTACACGTGTGTGTGCTTGTGCAAGCACATGGGCGCATAACCGTGACTGAAAAGCACAGTTATAGTGCACTATCCCTTTACACAGCCCCTAGGCTACCACCCTTAAGTGCATGCGCGTGTAACGGTGACTGTAAACGTGTGTGTGAGTGAGGACACTTCTATGGATCTCTGTACCACGAAGCACTATGCTCGAAGTACCACTCTGAGTCCAGGTGTGCAGGGGCCACAGAGAGATACCCATTGGCACTTACGGTGACTTACCCCACAGGTCAGGCTAGCAGCGCAAACGGTGCCTCAGCGGGCGGGCAGCACTCCCAGATCTAGCGCTTCGTGCACCTTCATCCGCCACTGGTTCGTCCTCGAGGTGCCCTGGTGTCTCGGATTCAACTCACACTTAATCGCCTGGTCCCTCGGGGAGCTCTGCTGGGGGCACACCAGCTTTGAGGTGGTAACCCCTTCATCCTTTGCAAGTGTGAATGGATGGGTCTCGCTGCGCGTGATTCCCTCCTCCGAACTTTATTCATAAAAGCCTTCCTTCCCGCCCTCAACACTCCCATTAGCATGTCCTGCAGTGCTGCATGTGCCTTCTTACAAGAGTACCTACACTGGCCCTCATTTAATAATAGGCCTGTATTTAAACTCACACCCGCACTCTGCATCCGATAACAGTCACCCCACCCATGTCTGGCACTAACCTGTGTATTCGCCGGATGTCCCCCTTGCATGTAATCAAGGGCATGCCCCCATCCCTCAATAAAATAAAGCTCCCCTGTATGTCCTCACTGGTAGGGTCCTGCCCACGGAATAACAGGCAGGTCTCTCCTGCACACAAACACAGGACGCTCTTTACTGCATGGGGTCCAGAAGCATGTCCGTCCTTCTGGCAATCAAAGGCACGCCCAAACACCCAATAACAGGAGGCTTCCCTCCATGCAGTCAATCCCAGGTCATGTAGCATGGACCAAGGGGAAAGGTGGTCCCTCGTGCTTGTAGTCACCAACATGTATCTCTTGCGTGCCAGCACTTCTACGTGCCTGCAAAACATCTGCCCCACTGCATACCTTCACAGTCTTCTGACTACTCCATACACGTGCTTTGAGCATGCACTTGTAGCCAGGTTTGGCTTATATGTACTCCACATAATACCACTCAGTGCCATATAATTACACGCCACATACTTACACTCTACTCTATGCAACATAAATACACTCCACATAATACCACACAGTGCCCCATAATTATATGCTACATAATTACACTGCACTCAATGCAACATACACTCCAAATACCACTCAGTGCCACATAATTACACACCACATAATTACACTCTAATGAATACAACATACACTCCCCATAATACCACTCAGTGCCACATAATTACACGCCACATAATTACACTCTACTCAATGCAACATAAATACACTCCACATAATACCACTCAGTGCCATATAATTACACGCCACATACTTACACTCTACTCAATGCAACATAAATACACTCCACATAATACCACACAGTGCCACATAATTATATGCTACATAATTACATTGCACTCAATGCAACATACACTCCAAATACCACTCAGTGCCACATAATTACACGCCACATAATTACACTACTGAATGCAACATACACTCCACACAATACCACTCAGTGCCACATAATTATATGCTACATAATTACACTGCACTCAATGCAACATACACTCCAAATAATACCACTCAGTGCCACATAATCACACGTCACAATTACACTCTATTCAATGCAACATAAATACACTCCACATAATACCACTCAGTGCCACATAATTACACTCTACTCAATGCAACATAAATACACTCCACATAATACCACTCAGTACCACATAATTACACGTCACATAATTACACTCTATTCAATGCAACATAAATACACTCCACATACCACTGTGCCACATAATTACACGCCACATAATTACACTGTACTCAATGCAACATAAATACACTCCACATAATACCACTCAGTGTGACATAGTTACACGCCACATAATTGCACTCTACTCAATGCAACATAAATACACCCCACATACCACTCAGTGCCACATAATTACACGCCACATAATTACACTCTACTCAATGCAACATAAATACACTCAACATAATACCACTCAGTACCACATAATTACACGTCACATAATTACACTCTACTCAATGCAACATAAATACACTCCACATAATACCACACAGTGCCACATAATTATATGTTACATAATTACACTGCACTCAATGCAACATACACTCCAAATACCACTCAGTGCCACATAATTACACACCACATAATTACTCTCCTGAATGCAACATACACTCCACACAATACCACTCCGTGCCACATAATTATGCTACATAATTACACTGCACTCAATGCAACATACACTCCAAATAATACCACTCAGTGACACATAATTACACGCCACATAATTACACTCTACTGAATGCAACATACACTCCACACAATACCACTCAGTGCCACATAATTATATGCTACATAATTACACTGCACTCAATGCAACATACACTCCAAATAATACCACTCAGTACCACATAATTACACGCCACATAATTACACTCTACTGAATACAACATACACTCCCCATAAGACCACTCAGTGCCACATAATTACATGCCACATAATTACTCTACTCAATGCAACATAAATACACTCCACATAATACCACTCAGTACCACATAATCACACGTCACAATTACACTCTATTCAATGCAACATAAATACACTCCACATAATAACACTGTGCCACATAATTACACGCCACATAATTACACTCTACTCAATGCAACATAAATACACTCCACATAATACCACTCAGTACCACATAATCACACGTCACAATTACACTCTATTCAATGCAACATAAATACACTCCACATAATAACACTGTGCCACATAATTACACGCCACATAATTACACTCTACTCAATGCAACATAAATACACTCCACATAATACCACTCAGTACCACATAATCACACGTCACAATTACACTCTATTCAATGCAACATAAATACACTCAACATAATACCACTCAGTGCCACATAATTACACACCACATAGTTACACTATACTCAATGTAACATAAATACACTCCACATAATACCACTCAGTACCACATAATTACACGTCACATAATTACACTATTCAATGCAACATAAATACACTCCACATAATAACACTGTGCCACATAATTACACGCCACATAATTACACTCTACTCAATGCAACATAAATACACCCCACATACCACTCAGTACCACATAATTACAAGCCACATAATTACACACTACTCAATGCAACATAAATACATTCCACATATTACCACTCAGTGCCACATAATTACACGCCACATAATTACACTCTACTCAATGCAACATAAATACACTCCATATAATACCACTCAGTGCCACATAATTACACGCCACATTACACTCTACTCAATGCAACATAAATAGACAACATAATACCACTCAGTACCACATAATTACACGTCACATAATTACACTCTATTCAATGCAACATAAATACACTCCACATAATACCACTGTGGCACATAATTAGACGCCACATAATTACACTCTACTCAATGCAACATAAATACACTCCACAAAATACCACTCAGTAACACATAATTACACGCCACATAATTACACTCTACTCAATGCAACATAAATACACTCCACATAATACCACTCAGTGCCACATAATTACACGCCACATAATTGCACTCTACTCAATGCAACATAAATACACTCCACATAAATGCACTCTATACCACATACCACCAATCAACATAAATGCACTCCACACCATGACACAATTTCACTAAGCATAATTTCACTCAACACCACAGTTCCAGGCCACACAATTCAACTCCACACATTTCCAATACACACCGCATAATTACACACCAAACAACATATTTCAACTCCACAATCCACAACGTACCTCCAATCTACACCATATAGTGTCACCACCTGAGCACCAAACATCATTCACCACCACCATTTTGCATCAGCGCACCACCTAAGCATCACGTCAGTCTGTCCTTGGAATCTGGCATCTGTTGATTCTCCCCTAGTGTCCGTCCGCTGCTCGTGTTCTAATTAAATTACTGTTTTCCAACCCCCACTCCCCCGTTATTTATGTCCCGCTCCCCCATAACAATTTTTTTAATAACAAACAAGCATGAGAACAGGCAGGAAGAAGTTGCTAGCAGTGCAAGTACAAAAAAACTAGAAGACATTTTTTATGTTAAAATCTTTTTTTAATCAGGTTTTTCAGTTTTATATAATGTCGTCTTCGTTTGTATAAAGGTAACAAAAATGCTTAACACTTTTTATTATAACTTTTCAACATAATGCACAGCAGCCACAATGCTATACAACATAGCCAAAAGTTCTGGCTAAACACATAAGGTCCCAAAGGCGAGACCTATTGGCTATGCCAATGCTTGTTCCTGTGTTGGTATGGGGCCCTTAACCTGTTACACCCTTAACTGAAAACCATGCACACCCTTTAGTAATTGATACTCAGGATAGCAAGGCAGAGGAGTCCAGGGTGTTCTGCTTTTTGTCTTTGACATTGAGGTCTCTCCAAATACTTCAAGTGTCAATGTGCACTCTATTGTGCATCTCAGAGTAGTAAGTGTTAGAATAACTGTATTGCGAATACCACTCGTGCACAAATCCGTTGCAGACTTTTACCATGTACCCACTAGTGTGTGGATCCGTTTGTGGTGCATTGCCATTGGGGACCTCTATCTTTTCCTGCATTTCCACCTGGCCTTGCCTTTTCGTGCTCACTCCTCTGTTGTATAGCGGAGAGGTCGTGATAGAGTGAGGAGCGGCTACCGTCTGGGTCTCAAGCTGCCTCAGGCCTAATCACCACCACCCAAACTTCGCAGCCTGCATATGTGAAGTCTGGCAAGTGGGAAACCAGCAATTGAATTTTTGGCTACTAAGCACTGTGCTCTTCAGTGAGCTTCAGGGAGAATCCATGGGGTTTGCAAAGTCCTTCGGGACATCAACACTTCCACAAACAGGTGTCATCGTGCCATAGTTGTGTGGTGTAAGATACTTAAAGCCACAATTCACCAAACCTTCCCAGACAAGGATAAGAACCCGCCAAATCTTCCTAGGCACGGTTAAGGACCGAGCACGTTTGAGCCAGGAGCACACTAGAGGTGCAGGAGCTCAACACAGTCTTTTGCAGCTCAGTTAGTCGCCCCGGGTCTCACAGTGCAGTTCTCTGAGGCAATACAGGACTAGTCCAGTTACTTCTCTTTAAGGCAGCTGGGCTGGTATCTCCATCTGGCAGCTTTTTTCTGCAGTAGTACTTCGAGTACTTCTCTTCACCAAAGGCATGCTCATGTCTTCTGGCAGTTCTTCATAATTTCTGACAGGATTCCTTGGGCTTCAGGTTATGTTTCTGAGTGGGAAGCAGGCTGTGAAGGAAGTCATCCCTGGATCACAGAAGTCTTTCTTTAACACCCTAGATGGTATGGCCGGGACACCGGTCAGTCAGAAATTCCTGAATCACTGACTTCAGGCTTCTGCCCTATGCCTGTACTCAGTTGCCAGGTAGAGTTTGTGGATTCCACAGGCTTAACTCTGGGGCTCATTTTAGGCATTACCTGCCATTTTGTGTATTTTTCCTAGACTGGTCAAGCCACAGTCGTTCTTCAGTATCAGCAACAAAGAGGGATGGAGAGAGTTCCTCACAGAACCTCAAAACAAATTTACAAACGAGGGAATGGCATCTAACCCCAGCTACTTCTTTACATTTAGGAGTCCTGCATTTCACTTCGCTGTCAGGCAGGCTCTCTCCATCCTCCAGTGTGTACACATCCACCTACAGGAGTTCCTAAATGTATTCCAGTATGTCAGTCACAGCACACTCATGTTGCTAAACATACTGTGTAAACATACATGCAACAAATGGAGCAAAGGACCCGGTTGCAGGAAAGTGGCAGACCATTTAAATGGGAAAGGCTGCTAGGCATCACTCTCTGTTCAAGTAATATGTACAAAAGGCCTGTCTTGCAACTGTAATCAGTCACTGCCATCATTGTCAGCCCTCTCTGGCCCAGTGAGATGATGGTTGACATGCTCAGAAAAGGGTGGGTTAACATGGTGTGCCCCGCCAAACTACAGTGCCCATCTCTGGGTCGCCATCCATTTCACTCTGGTTCCTCAGATTGTATTCGTGATTGTGGGCTGCGCTAATTAAAAAATATCCAGAGAGTTGCTCTCTGGAAAATTCAGGACAGGCCTCCATGCTGTTCATGCCATGCAGGGACATTCTTGTTCAAACAAAGACTAAATGGATCATCCTAAACTCGTATGGTGCAGAATCCAATATTCGCATAATTTAATTTGGGCTTGTTTGAGGTCTTATGGTGATGAGCTTACACGAAACACAGATGGGATTCTATTCATGTGGATACCTGATCTGATATTTGGAATGAGTATTCAAACATGATAGTATTTTATTATAACTTTAAATTATAGCCCGTTTGTGTTTTTTTTATATGAAATAAATCATGTTTGACAAGGCCAACCGGTAAATAAGGCAGACCGTGTGCAAAGCTGATTTATACCACAAGTTCTCTGGAAAAAAAATCAAGAATATTTTATTTTTTTCAAAAGTCATCTGGTCCCTTTTGTTCTAATTGTGACCCTTTTTGTAAGTTCCCAACTCCCAAAGCACTCAGAGCCTGATCTGTGGTGAGTTGTAGCTGTGTTCAAAATCCACATGGGTGAATAAATCACAACCATGGAATAAGTTCTGAAATTCGTTTTCCGTAGGTTTTCTGAAAATTATGGGATTTCTTGAGTGGTTGTTAGCTTTGTAAGACAAGTAGAAACTTCAGACTCGTCTGACACCTAACTCACTTTCTCCTAACCTTATTGCCATTCAGAGGAAACAGCTATCATAAATACTCCTTTTGGTCAATGCATCCTATGCATTTAATCCCTATTGTTTTTTGTCAGAAACCTTTGATTAATAGGCCCTTTAGAAAGTAGATGTGAATTGAAGATGACATTTGAATTTCTTAAGTTTGGAATCGTAGAATTAAAATATAGATTTTGACGTTTCTAACACAAAAAAAACTTGTGGTTGCTGTATAAGATTGGAAGAGGCATGCAGTATAATTACAGTAACCTATTTCTTTATAGAAAAAGTTGCAAAGGCTTGACTCAGCTGGAAAGCAAGCAGTGCATTGAGACAATGGCATAACGACAAGAGGCATAAAAAGTTATTCAACCTGAAGACCAGGTAGGGGCTAAGAGTGGGGAGATGTGCCTGGTAGCCCCCCCACCCCATTAGTGCAGAGGAGCGCCGCCCCCCTGCTGCCAGTGCAGTGCAGTAAAAATGAAAAATAAAACGGTAATAAAATGAATTACCGTTTTATTTTTCATTGCTCCCAGCCCGAGCAGTGTTTGGAGGCAGGGCTGCTGCTGACTGGCAGCAGGGGAGTGGTGCTCACTCCACCAGTTTACACTGGCACAAGTCACTTTGGCCGGCCGTCTTGCGACGGCCAGCCTGACTTCTGCAGTGTAAACCTCTCCACCTAGCTGTTTCAAACAGCTGGGTGGAGAGCAGGCACAGGCCTTCTGTGCCTGCTGGAGCGTCGAGGCAGCCCGCTCCAGCCAATCCTGGTGCTGCTGTCATGCTGCTCATCTGCAGCATGAGAGCAGCGTCGGGGTTTGCAGAAGGGGGTTGCCTGAGGCTCCATGAGGTGTGCCTTTGAGCTGACTGCAGAAGAAAGAACAAAATGCAGAGCGAAACCCGGGTAAGTAATTTAAAAATAATTATCCCTTTGTCCCCCCCTTGGTTTGTCTGTCGCCCCCCATGTCCCTCCAGTGTTAAGGGTCACTGCCCGCCACTGCACCTTTTCCATTAACTGGTCAGAGAGTATCCATGGACAGCACCTGTTGGTATTTGACCATCCTGCTGCTAAGTGGTGATCTTGAGGGTGCTGGGAGATCCTGCCTTCACACCAGTGTACAGTAAAATTATTTGTGACACACTTCAAATGTCACAACACTTTTCAATTCATCTTGGTGTTCACAGTGCCATAGTGATGCATTATGGTCTATGTAGAGCCTACCTTTCTCAAACCTTCCACAACCACTTCCTAGAGGCGGATTTGTATGCGCTATCATGGTTCCTGATACCCACAGATTCCCCAACGGACAGATTTAGTCTTACCCTTCCCCTGTCTTGGCCCCAATCCATTCTCCTTTCCTAACTTTCCTGTTTCCCTTCATACACTACCTTGATTCTCTAGCCTTTACTTCTCCAGGTCCCAGAGCAGCCTGCACTATATTGGTGGTATTATATCTTTGATTTTCAGCACTTTGCCAATTGCTTTCACCTAGCTCCCTTTCTACACCCATGCTCCTTGTTTAGGTGCCATCTATATCTTCCGTTTGAGCTCAGTGCTCAACGTTCTTGCATCCATCTCCCTGCTGAGACTGTAAACTGTTCTGCTCTACTTCAAGACTTATTCTTAGTAGTCGTGAGCTTACTTATTCGTTTCCTTGATTTCTCCGATTTTACCTTGATACTATATAACTCCTCTATCCTTGTTCTTGTTCTCTTAAACTGTATAACCTTGTCCCTTGCTTCAGGAATCCTTATTCTATTTTCATATATTTATCCTAGCTCCTCATTTCTGCTCTTCCCTGTTTATTGTATTTGTTTTGTATTCCCAGTTAGTTGATTAGATTGGTCTGTCTGCCCATTCTCTGTTCCTTGGAATCCAGTCCTGCCTTTCCTGAGCCCCATTTCTGTATTGTTACTTGTAAAATGATGGATTATTAATTGGACTGGTTGACTATCCACCTCAAGGAATAATCACAACCCTTGTCAGAGTGAACCCTTAAAGACATTAAATTAACCTGAGCTCGACCCCCTGGTAGCTATTTTACAGAGCAGACAGGCTTAACTTAGGGAAATGTGTAAAGTATTTATGCAGTACAAAAAATGTAATAAAGTCAAAATGCAATACAATAAAACTCCTAAACCAATTTAGAAAAAATAAAGAAAAAGCAAAATGACAAAAATCCAATAAGGGGAACTGGAGATATAAAGTTATAAATAGAAATAGCGCCACAAAGCACCAATGATACTCCATGATCGTGGTAGACCGGGATCTAGGTGCGGTGAGGCTGACTCTAATGGAGTGCTGGTCGGATACACCTAGCAGGTTGATCCTGGTCAAAGATTTACCTTCTTTCTGACTTAGTTCTTTAAATCCCAATCCACCACAGGAATACACTTCTAAAGCCCCCCAAGGCCTCAGAGGAGAGACTTAGAGACTCACACAATGTAAAGAAGAGGCCAACAGTAGGGTCAAGTCAGGTCCATTTGCCACTGGTCAGCTAGGCAGTTGCAGGAATGGTCACTTGTAGCTTGTTGTATCTCAGTAGCTTGAACATGAGGTCGGCATATGATCCTTGAAGTCCACTTCTTTGTCCTGGGTACAAGAGGGAGCAGGGCCAGTCCTTCCGGGATCATCTCAGGACACAGACAGCAGGTCCAGTCTTCCTTTGTTTTTCCTCATGTTCAGAAAGTGTTCTGCAGTGGGTGCCTTGAGGTGCCACCTTTATGCCTGGCACTAGGTAGTGGGTGGGAATGACTAATCGGCATGCCCTAACCAATGGGGTAAAAGTTCGGGAGGCCAACCCTTTCCACTTGGAGCATTTTCAAGTTAGCAAAAGTCTTCTTTGGCCACATTAAACTTGGGTTCTATGGGTTGGGGTGTGATTGGGGAGTGTACTGTGTCAATCCTAGTGCCCTCCCACATCGAACACTAACATCCAGTTTGGGGCAGCTACTGTACCCACAATAAACCCAGACACAGACGTTTGGGAGGACAAAAGCAGGGTTCTTCAGCAACCAGACAGGGGATACACAAGAAATGTCTTGCCATCCTGTTCTCTACCTTTCAAGTATGCCCAAGTGTTATATTTCAACTCAGCAGGCCTGTCAAGTAGGATTTGACGCTCAAGTAGGTTTTGACACAAGTGTCAAAAAGGATGCCCCCAGACTCTGCCCTGCATATTCTGTGAGGGTCTGAGGAGCTATCTGCCCAATCAAGTCAGCCTATTGTTTGCTCCTTTGAGGCATGTCACACCTTATCAAATGCAAATCACTGGCTGGGAGAAGCTGGAGTGCATATGCAAATTATCCTCCAAGAACTTTAGGCAGGAAAAGGGTAGCTTTTAAAAGTTACTCTTCTTTAATATTTATTAAAGCTCCAACTTTGCCATGGAATTGGATTTGTAATAACTATTAAAAATAGTTGTTTAATTATTTTTCTAACTAATCTCTTTCCCGAGATACAGTATTAGGATTTTAATCTGTACTCTGGTTTTCTACATAAGACAGCTAGGCATGCCATAATGAAAAATAGCTTTTGGGCGCTAGTCACTTTAAGGACATGTTAACATTAAATTTCTACATGTAGTAACTTTTAAAAACCATGCACCCTGCCTTGTGAACTACAACACCTACTTAAAGGTGATCTATTAAAATTTTAAAAAGAGGTTTTGACCTGTCAAAAATGTTTATTTTGACAGGTCAAATTACAGTTTTTAAACTGCTAAAGTCAGACCACACTGGTAGGCCTGAAGCCATATTTTATACTGTACTGTCACTGTAGTGAATGACACAATAGGTGCTGCAGTCCACTAATGACATTTAACTGACAGTGCACTTTGTCCCACCTACTAGGAATGCATATGTAAGTTAAATATGCTAATCAGGAGTATACCAATTTCATTATGTTAAAAGAAGGAGCACAGGCACATTGTCACTGGTTAGCAGGAGTACAGTACATAGTTCTACAGCCAGCAAACACAGTTAATGCAAAAATCTAGGGGGACATCCTACTGGAGATGGTCATTTCCTACATTACATTTCTCCAGTTACTTGTTTCTGAGAATCCAGTCTGTCTTTTCTTAGCCCTCTTTCTGGCCTCTGTTTATTTTGTTCCATTTCATTTGTTTCTCTTGTGTTTGTGTTCAAATTTTCATTGTTATTATTAGAGTGTTCCAGTGAGTTCTGATTCTTAGTGCCTCATGCACAGCAATTCAATTAGCACACTTCTTCTATTAGAGTAGTTTGGTATCTTCCATGACTATGAGAATATCTGTTCTTTATCTTTGATATTTGAAGTTACAAACAGATCATTTCCCACAGAGCAAACAAACTAATGTAGTCTATGAGTTTTGATAGTTAGTCAACTGTTCTTCTGTTTGATACTTTCCTGTTGCCTTTCCAGCTGTTCCTTGGATGATAGGTGTTATCTTTCTAGTTTAGTCTGCTACGTGCATTACCCAGTTTCTGACCAGTATTCAGAATCCAGTCCACAACAACTTGCTCCAGTGCTTAGCTACTGTTATTTCTTTCTTCCAGGTAATCCCTTGTATATGCTAAAGCTCTCTCAACTTCCCTTGTCACCACAAAGAGCCAGCCCTCCTTTTAGTTATTTAAGTACTTGTCTCAGCAGAGTTTCTGACCACTTCAACTTTTGGGAACAAATGTTTATTCACATAACATACTATAGCCCACAGTAATTTCTTTAATGTTTGGAAACTGAACAACACGTATGAGGTTTTAAGGTTACAAAGACTATCTGATTAGTTTTGGTTATATGGACATGGTTATATACCTGGGAATAACATTGTTAGCATGCGTTGTACATACATATGTTCGAATGTTCCTCATCCATTACTGTATCCGCCCTACCCTTATGTGAAGAGTTCTGATACCTACAGGAGTCTTGCACGCGCCTTGCATAATTATGTAACAAATGTTTTGCTTCCCAATACTGTATCCCTCTTACCCAAAATTGTGAAGCGCTCTGATACCCGTAAGGGTCACGTTCGCGCTATACAAAACTTTATCAATAAAAATAACAAATAAATTAGTACAACGGGCATTTTGAGTTCAAACATTGACAGTGATAAAGTACAATAAGACATAGCTATAAAATTAAAGGAGACTCCATTAAGTTCTAGCAATAACATCTAAATAATCTGGTTTCAGTTTGTATTTGAATTTAGTTTAAGGGAAATACTGAAATTATCTTTGATTTTCTGAAACATTAGCATACATGGTTCTTGTACGAGGAATACTGTATCTCATCTGTTTAAATACATTGTTTAAAATGTTAATTTAGTATTCCCTAGTAAAAACGTCTATAGTAGGCAACATTGTATCTAAAAGATATAATGAAATAAAAATTAAAAACAGGGTTTTAAAACAAAAAATTCATAAGAGTATAAAGCTTGAACTTTCCCCATTAAAAATGATGCACATAGTCATCAATTATAATTAACCCACATGCAGGCCTTTGGCCTAATTCGTCTTCATTTGTATCTAAAATGTAATTTTGTTGAGTATTATCTTTTCATCATTTGACATTTTTAATAATTGTCTTTATTTTGATAATTCTTTTTGGTGGAGTTAAGATTTATTAATTATGCTGTTATGACATTTTCCCCTTTCTATCTTTTCAGTGTTTTATTTTTTGTTTACCGGGAGTATCTGTACTGGGTTAGTCTGTTACAGGTATTTTGTTCTTCAGTGACTGTTTCCTGTGAGGGTTGTCTAGGATAGCTACGATTTCTGGGTAGGTCCCTATTTTGAAGTAGCGATCTGCTCATCTTTATAAAGATCACCTTCAACACCGGCTTGCTTGCTGATGGCATGACACACACATCTTCTTCCCTTCACCTACGAACAGAGTCAGTGCTACAGCATGGCAATACTAGACAGCTGCCAGGGTGAAAAGCACAAGCGGGAACATATCAGGATGCCTCCAGAGACGTCACTTTCGTCCACATTGTACCATTCTTACTTAGGGCTTATTAAATATTGTTGTGGAATTTTGTAATATTAGCCTTTTCTCACTGTGCAAACCTCGGACTGTGACTCTGGAGTTCATCTGACATTCAAAGTGTCTCAGCGGAGCACCACTAGGTGAAAATTTGGGTGGTGTGTGGAGCGGGCTCCTACCCTGTAAAAGCTTATTCATTTTATCACAGCTTTTCACATTTAATAGGATTTCATTCAATTTATATATATTTATTCCATACCAGTGAAAATAAGTGTGACCCAAAGGCGTCTTATTTAGAGCAACTATACTAATAAAAACACATTCATACATTTATTACTACACTGCTTATGTCAAATTCCAGTTTAATACATTAAAAAAGCACTATTTATTGCCTCACAGATATTTATATACATTTACAAAGATACATACATAGAGGAGTTTTGGGTCAATCCTCTTATGCCACTGGTCTATATGAGTGTCATTTACCTCCTGTTTGTGATGGACATGTCTACCTGTAGATTCCTTACCTTTTGAGTATTCCCAGGCTAGATCTGGAAAATTTCCAATAGCTCTCCTGAGTTGTTATGGGATGTTTCACTCAGTCTCAGTGTCTGGTAACACCTTGGACATGACATCACTGGAGCCATATGGCCCTACCCTGGTCCTAAATTGTCAGTTCCATATTTTTCTTTGTCCTTCAGTGTGGATTCAGAGAAGCTCTCACTTGAATTCTTTCTACAAAAGTTAGGTTTTTGCAGTGCTAGGCAGGATGTCTCAAACCCTGCTAAGGACAGATATCCATTTTGGACCCTCGTGAGTTTCCTTTTGTAGTTCTTGGAGTGCAAGCACAATTCAAAGTTGACCAATGGGGTCTTATGGATTCAAAAGCCATAAAGGAGAGGGAATCGTTATGTTATTGGTGCGAGATGAATGTCGAACTCTATGTTGTTCACGCTCCTGGTCTTGTTCAGAATCCAGGTCCTGTCCTCCCTTGAAATCAGTGGAGAAGAGGAAGCATAAGAAGCGACCCAGGCAAGATGATTCTGTGCATTTCCCAATCCAGGGTTAGGTCTCCATGCCTGTCATTTCCTCAATGGACAGAGCCTTTCTCTGAGTCAGAATTGGTCCATGTCACCCCTGTGGCAGAGCCAACTTTGGTCCTGTTGACCACTCCTATGCTGACCCTCTCCCCGGTGTTCCTGGAGTTTCTAGTGCTGGCCCGGGGCAGGTCACGGCATTCACACAGGCCATATTGGCACTTTTTCTTGGTGCACTGGTTCCCTCTGGCACGGGGCCTCTGACTAAGATACCATGAGCAGGTCTTCCCTGGCGCCAGTCAACCCCAGATGTCCTCCTCCTACCAGCCCCACTGGACCTGCACACGCACCCTAAGCTCAGTCTAAAGCCCCATCAACGACGCCGTCTCAGGCATCAGAACCCCTGCCAAAACCAAGGCAATTCTCATGTGCTCAAGGAGGCTGGCACAGAGATTAGAAGAGGAAGCCCCATACAGGGAAGAGTCCCAGTCCAGGCCATTGCCTAGTGACGAATATTGGCAGCGCATAGGTAATATATTCAGAACTGACTTTAAACATATACAAATGCCGGATATCATCAATTATGATGTTGATCACAGCAACGAGGTGGCCAACTTGATGCCTCCCGCCAGTGCAGATGCAGCAGACTACCTGACCCTTCAGAATGCAAGCAGCTTTAGTATCTCTCTGGAGGTAGAGCTTGAGTACCCTTTGGCATCTTTTATCACAGTCCTTAAGAAAGCTGTGGAGGTCCTAGAACTGCCTATTCCCATTGAGAAGAATAAAGCCAACATTTTGACGGAAACTCTTAAACTAGCTGCTTCATCTTCGGATTCTTTGTTCCCATTTAAAACAAGCCTATTAAGGCAGCATAAGCCAAACTGGCGGTGAGTAGACAGATTGCCTGCTGCCATCGGTAGGGCCACAGGATCCAAATTTTCCGTGAGGCGACCATTGCCTGAAAGCCTGATTGTACAGGCATCCTACTGTACAAAGCATAAGCCAGGTACTTTCCCTAATGCACATCCTGACTGGGAGATTTCTCCTCAGCGAGTTAGTTTGGCCTTTAGATCCACCAATACCACCTGCTTGTTGGCCAGTTACACCCATGCCCTGTGGAAAATGGCACAGATGGTAGTGTCAAACCTATTGGATCACCTACGGGATAACTTTGCCAAGGTAATCCACGATGGACAGGATGCAGCAAAACAGATCCTGAAGGTGTGCCTGGGTAATGTGAACTCTGTTTCATGGGTTCCGTCCGTGACCATCAGACGCCATGCCTGGCTGCACTTGATGAGCTTCTCGGGTGATGGCAAGGCAAATTGAATGGTTGACTTTTGAGGGATCCCACCTCTTTGCCAAAAAAAGGCTAACTTGGCCCTCTAGAGATTTAAACATGGATGCTTCACAGCTCGTGTCTGAGGTTGGTTTCTCCTTCTTGCCAGTTTTGGAGGCAATATCATATATTTCTTGGCTAAACACAAGATATAACTTTTCACCTTGCCAACCCTTCTCAGCCAGTCCAACAACTCAACCAGTTTCTGTGTTAATACATGGATTTTAGGAGTTGACTGACTCTGCAACCCTCTTCATCCACTCCAACACCACTCGGTAAGCCACTTTCTTTTCTTTTAATGGAGCACATGCTGCCTTTGGGGGTAAGGGAGCTGTACCATTTAAGGGCCTCGTAGACCACCATGAAGGACTGGTGGGTCCTACAAATCGTAGAAATGGGTTATGCCCTTCCCTTCAAAAAGTTTCACCCTCATATTCTCCCCATCTTTTCCTCCTGATCTAACTAGCACACTCACGTTCTCCAGAAAGAAGTCATGGCCCTCTCATAGAAAGGGGCATTGGAACTAGTCTCAAAATAAATGACAGGGCAGGGAATACCTTGATGATTGGCTTCTAAACACGGATTTGCCACAGCTGGTGCCAGGCCATCTGAATAGCATGGCAGCCCTGCTGTCCAACTTGAGATTTTCCATCAACCTACCCAGGTTTCACCTGGAGCCCTCACAGCACCTTCTGTTCATGGAGGCAGGACGTGACACTGCTGAGACTTTTCCCCTCTTCAGAGGATTTGGGACATTCTGGATATGATTCTGATGTTTAAGGAAGTAGCTCTGTTACCAGCCTAGATTGTCCTTTGTCTGCATGGTCTGCTAGCTGCTTGCATCCTCCTGGTCACTGACACAAACTGGCACATGCAGGCTTTCCATTGGTGCCTTCACCTGCAATTGTTTCAACATTCAAAAGATCTAATGGACTATATCAAGGTCACCTAGGAAGCAGCGATCTATCTTCAGTGGTGGTCAGTGGAGGAAATATCAGCTGTGGGAAACCCTTCCACCTGGCACTAGCAGTGGCCACTGTAGTGACGGATGACCCCACTTTGTGGTAGCTCATTCTTCTGGAGTATCTGGCGCTCAGAGGACTTTGGTCTGCAGGCGAGCAGAATTGTCATATCAATGTGCTAGAACTCTGCTGACGATATGCTTGACGCCGAAGGCTTTCCTGCCCTCCATTTATGGTCGGCTGGTCCATATGTGATATGGACTCTCGCCTGCTGTGCCAGGATGTACTGAAACTATGAGGTTGGGGTCCAGCTGATGGCATCTAGCTGGTTGCCTCACATCTGGCAGGTTCAGTTAAGGGTTGATGACCTTATTTGGCATTATTTTGTTGATGACGAATGGCATCTGCAGCAAGAGGTGGTGCAGTCCACCTTTGTCCTCAGGGGAACCCTTCGGTGTACCTTTTCACCACTTGCAGAAATGCACGGTGCCTGCTGTTTTGTGCCCACCAGTTTCTGCTACAATGAGCACTGAGGGATGCTCTTTGCCTGACCTGGGTTTTCCACCTGATTTTAGTTTCCCTGTCACCTTCATGCTTGGAGATTGAGCAGAGCCACCTGAATTTCTGCCATTTTCCATCCGAGGTCGTGGATGTCATTCTGTCAACGAGCTACCCATCTACAAAGTTGGTCTGTGCTGGATGGTGAAACTGTATTGTCTCGTAATCCTCAAAGGAGAACTTTGGCCCTCTGAAGGCTCATCTTTCAGATGTGTTGCACGTTGTGATTCGGTTAGCCCAGCAGGGTTGTGCACAGGGCACAGCTAAAGGTTACATTGTGGCTTTGTCAGCCTTTGTCTTCATGACCAAACTTCTGTTTTTTTAAGTTCCTAATTGTTATGACTTTTCTTAGTGGGCTATCTTGCATGTTCCTCCCTTCTCCATTCACTATACTTCACTGAGGCCTTAACTTGGACCTAATAATTCTGATGGGAGCTGGCTTTGAAGCCATGCATATAAGCTAGTTAAGGCTTTTTACAAAGAAAACAGTGTTCCTGGTAGCCATCACATTAGCCCGGCAGTGTGTCAGCTACAAGCTCTGTGTGTGCAACCTCCATTCCTTCCAGACAAGCTGGTTCTGAGTACAAAAGCATCCTTTCTCACTCAGATGAGGACCCCATTCCATGTTGGTCAGTACTTTACCTGTGTTTTACTCTCTGCCACATCCCACCAAGTGGGAAGAGAGACTGCATCGTTTGGACTCTTATAGGGTGATCTGCTCCTATATAGACAGGACCAGGGTGATCTGATCTAATAATCAACTCTTCAAAGGCTATGTGGGTACTCGTTGTCCAGAAAAGATCTTTAAGATGTGATCTCTGAAATGAAGTGTGGGCCATTTGCAGAAATACCATAACAGAGATTAAGGCAAACATACAAGTGACAGAGTAGACTGTGCTTAGAAAGTGCAGAATTGCAGGGGATGGAAAACAAGGAGAGGGTCACTGGAAAGAAAAGGAGAGGCAACAGTCACACGTTTAAAGTCAAGGTCAGTTCTTCATGCCGGGCTTTAAGAATACATAGGAGGCTTTTTGCAATAGCATGCAGTCTGAGAATGCAAAATTGTAGAATGTAGAAAGAAAGTAATTTTTTTTACCATTTCAAGATGCCCAA
Organism: Calotriton arnoldi; assembly: GCA_963921515.1. Taxonomy (NCBI): domain Eukaryota; kingdom Metazoa; phylum Chordata; class Amphibia; order Caudata; family Salamandridae; genus Calotriton; species Calotriton arnoldi. The sequence continues at coordinate 534,570 of CAWUFW010001187.1, forward strand.
CTCGTTGTTCTAAATGTGGCAGCCATGCTGGAACTTTTAAACAGTGATGCACTATATACAGTACCATTGCAAGATTGCCACTAGCTAAGATGTTTAATTTTATTTGTAATTGCAAGCACATGCACACCATGTTTAGCTGGCAGCATGTATTCTCTTTTCTACTTAAATTTTTTTCATTTATCTTTCATATGTTGTTGAATTTGTGCATTTTAATTGTGGCTGTGTAAGTGGGTGAATGCAAGAGTGAGTTATTAGGTGGATGAACGGTAGCATTGATGCAAAGATAAGTGACAGACTACATATGTGATGACTTATTGAGTGCCTAAACCCATCAGTGACTGAAGAGACAATTTAATTTATAACCCAAATCTGTTGAGTGTCATTGCTGATGTTGGTTGGATCACTTAACAAATTGAAATCCACATTGGTATGGGGAAAAAAAGACACGGGCCAGGACTTGTGTAGGTGAAGAAGCTGGAGGGTTCTGCCTCATTGATTTCCAGAACAATTCAGTGATATATAATATTGCTTGGTGGTTCCTTCAAATAAATACTTAGGAAGTAGAATGGCTTGCAGCTTTCGAGCTAAGTACAATCTTGAATACCGATAAATAGCCTTACGGATTTCTTATTTGTTGTAAATATTACAAATAATGGTGAGAAAAAAACAAGGAAATACATAGTAATATTTTATTTCTCCCAGTTTGGACCTTACCTGGGGTTGCTCCTTTCTATTTCAGACAATGCGAGGCTCAAGCAGGCACAGATCAGGGGCAGAACCTTAAAGGACATCATTTTTCTTTTCGTTCTGATGTTCAGATTGCGTCACAAGGGTAAGCTGAAGACCTGCATGAAATAGAAGTAGCAAGTGTAGGTCATTACTGGCAGCAGGTTCAGCATAACTTGTCCCTGCCAGATTCGCTGTTTATTAGAGTAACTGTTGGTAGTGTTCAAAGATAAGCTGGTGGTGTCACCGGAGTGTATGAGTCTGTCACTGACCCTGGCACAGTCATACTAGCCTCACAGAGGTAATTTCCAGTAGACAAATCTCTAAATGTTCTTTGGTGATCATTTTATTTCGGTCTTTGTTAATGTAGGTTTTCACACTCTCAGAGCACAGTCAGGTACCCACTGGTCAAGGGGTTCTGTACTCCAAGTGAGTCAGTGTTGGCTTCCTGAGTGGGAAAGATGGGGGGGGGGGCGGTCTAACCAGACCCTGTTGATTTAGCTCGACATTACCACACTATTGTAAAATATTTTTATTTAGACAAAACAGAGTGATCCCTGAGCAACTTTAACACTGATCTGTATTTGTGGATTTGCAGTATTCTTGCATTACTTTTCTAGTTAGTAATTCATATTTATCTGTATTTTTTGTTGTAATGCACTTTGATATCTTGGTATATTATGTACAGTACACTTTACTCTTGTGGTGGATTAAACTGCAAAATAATAACACATTAATGCTCTTCACTGATTAAATACATGATGTTGTGTCAGAACCCCGTTCAGACAGCCATGGATCAAGCAGGAGCTACTTGGCCCAGCCATGGATACTGAGGCCTTTTAATCCTGATGTCCTTGGGCCCGTCCTACTATGGATCCTGAGCAACTGGGCCACGCACTCCTTCAGCACTTGACTCTCAGTAGTAGCGTGGGTCGAGCAGTCTACGTTTTCTCAAGGGGAGGAGAGGTAGATACAGGGGGTGAACACAGGCTCACAACTCAAAATACACGAAGCAGCAATAAATAATTGTCCAGTCAAATACTTTTATAAAAACAGAAGTGTTTATTTTACAGCTACGAGCACAAAGGGAAATACAACTTTCACAGACAATTTCCATAGTCGGGGAGGTCAGGGCTCTAGTGTTTCTTAGTTGGTTTCCTGAGTCCCACTTCTTCCTAGCTCTAGCGGTAACGGTTATTCCCCATTCACTACAGGTGACATTCAGGTGAACCCCCACTAGTCAGAGTCTAGGGAGTCTGACTCTGTTTAAAAGTCAAAAATGTTCCAGTGCTGAAGCACTATGTGGCAAACAAGTTCCCCCGGGGCAGACTACCCCAAAATCCGTGTTATGTGCACCTGCGTTATCGGAGCGACCGGAGTCCCTGAGCGCACTTCCCCTGGTGCGCTGGAGCTGCAGCTGCTGTCGCTGGTAAGTTCTTTGCTCGTGGCCCAGGTGGGCTGCCTTCGGTGGACCTCCGGTTCCTCACACACGGTTGTGCAGGCGCAGTGACTGGAGGTTCTTCATGGCTCCTCGAAGCTGGGTAAGTTCTTTGGTCCTTCCCACAGTGGTGGGGGTGGTAGTGTCAAAGTCATGACTCTGATCCTCTGTCAATGTGCAGGCCCATAGGAGTTACTACGGCAGCCTCTCTCCTCTGGTGATGAACCTGATCAGGTCACACTTCTTGCTTGGTCCCAGTGCCCCCCCGCTGGCATACGGGGTCACTGTTTCTCCAATGCACACGGGCTGCGACCTGATCGGCACTGCAGGTTTCTTCACAGCAGCCCCTCCTGGCATATGGGGTTGCCGGCTCACCAATGCACAAGGGCTACAGCCCACTCAGCACTGCATCCCTTTATAGCAGTCCATCATGGCATACAAGGTTGCCTGCTTCCCACTGCACATGGGCTACAGCCCACTCGGTACAGCACTCGCCTCACACCTTGCTGAGGAAATGCACCTGAGAGGATTTCCTTACTGGACCTTGCTGTCTCTGAAGCTCTTCTCTTCCTCACAGGGCACACTGTTCTTGGCAAGCAGGCAGGCGCTGGTGCTCTTAAATTCCCTGAGTGATGTCCCCTCACTCAGCTGGGAGACTAGCAGGCCTTGACCCCCAGTCCTGGTCACAGGCAGATGTCTTGCAGAGCTTCTTCTCCTTTCACAGCCTGCTTAAGCTCCCCTTCTTATAGTCCATTTCCAGACACCAAATGTGATTTAGAGTCTGAGTCTTTGAAGCTAATTTTGGGGGTCTGCTTCAATTTGAAGTGCTCACTCCTTTGACCTCTCTTCATCCAGAAAGCAGTCTGTCACAGCGGGAGCACCTCCAAAGCTGATAGCACCACAACACAGGCCATGGGAGTTACTAGGAGTTCACGGGTTAACCTCAGCCCTATTCTTCATGATTCTCTTATAAACTTCATCTCCTTCCCAAGATGCACCCTGGCCCCTTCCTTGTGACCTCTGTCTGACTCAAGAACAGCCTTTGAAGTGTATTGGGGAGCCTGGATTTCCCTCTCTCCTGTATGTTCCACCTAGTTTACAGGTATGTAGCAATACACTAATCTGTCTGGAGGGATTCCTTTACCTTTTCTCCTTATGTTTTCACCATGCAGCCCTGGGTCTCCCAAAATGGAACCTGGAGTCAGCCATGTATTGTACCACTCACAGGCACACATACACCCAGCACATGCATATAACATACATGCACTGCACAGGACTACATATTTCATGTATTGTACCACTCACAGGTGTACACACACTCAGCACATGCAGATAACATGCACGCACTGCACAGTACTTATTATCCCTGTATTGTACCATTCACAGGCATACATACTCCAGCACATGTATACAACATACACACACTGCACAGCACTACATCTTTCATGTACTGTGCCACTCACAAGCACGCATACACCCAGCACATGCATATAACATACATGCACGGCACAGTACTGCATTATCCCTGTATTGTACCATTCACAGGCACACATACGCCCAGCACATGTACACCACACAGACATAGGCCAAGGGCGAGTTAAGCAAGCACACAGCAGTGGAACTTAAGTGAGGGAACCTGTAAGCCTCACTCCACTGACACAGATAAAAAGGACCTGTTCACTCCTACTGATTACTACACAATATGCTGCCATCACCGCGCCTAAGCCGCTTAACTCCTGGCAAAGGCAGTAACCTCACCAATATGAGGGTAGCGCTTTGAGCGTCCCTCGCAGTCCAACGAGATAGGCCTATGTCATGGCGCACAGGCATGATCCGTGCTTGACTATGACAACAAAAATCAGCATCAGGGATCCAGACATGAGTACAGTTGGGGCACTCAGGGCAGGGGTGCACATCCATTACCACGTGGAAGACTTATACGTCCCAACATGTGGCATCCAGTCTTCTATGGCACTAATACAGACCCACAGGTTGTGAAAGTCAGCCATAGATAATACCTATGACACAATTGGTTATCATGACATACCGATGGATAAAGATGCCTTAGGCCTGCGTCATATACACCAGACTCCATGAAAGGTGAAACTGCATGGGCCCAACATGGCACCAGAAGAGGGTCTGATTTGCGTTGCCTACCTGAATAAAAAAAATATTTCCGGAAAAACAAGCTAATCCAAGTTTGCGAAATTACCTGAAACATTGTGATGCAGCTTGGTCGTGAAACGACTGTCAAATAATGTACAATTCAGCTGACAACAGTTAGATCAGGAAGGTGCAAATCTAAATGGCACGCTATAAGAAATTTCAAAAACGTTTAGATATTTTTCAGACATGCCAATACAGTTCTGAATCTTTTCTGAAACATGGACATTGATTTTGTTTTTCGGAGCCATAGAATTGGAAGGAAGAGGGATAACACCTAGGCAATTATTGAAAATAGTGATCAACTCTATATGTCTGTTAATGAAGGCAGATATTCAACCATATAAAGGTGGAGCATTAGCAGTTTTTTAATGAATTTCTTATAAGCATTGTATAAGGAGATAAACTTGGTTAGAATCACAGTCAAAGGGCGGGACGTTTTGTCCCATAATTTCTCATCCAGCTTGTAGGGCTTCAGTGTAGGTATAAAACAATTATGGGAGATCTCATCATTGCACAATGTTCTGAAAGTAACAAGCCGAAAATTCAGGTTTAGCTGATGCAGACTGCAATGAATGGCATCTCGCTAGGAGATAGTTTGATAATTGATCCGGATTCATCTTACCGATTGATCGATTCTGTGTTTTGGATTTAGGATGCAAGTTCGCAAAAAAGAGAAAATAAAGACAGCTTGTAAAAGGAAATAAAAATAAACTGTCCATCTAACCTTATCTGCTTTACCAGATGATCTTACTTTTCATGACCCACCGATTGGCTAGGGTGTGCAACAGGCTATATAACACTGGAATGACTTTTTCAGGAACGCAATGTAATGTATATTAAAATTGACCAGTACAGTATTTAAAATGTAGAAAGCGGAGTGATGGATCATCTGGTCCGTCAAACTGTGAGTAATTACGGTTTGAAAAGGGTTCGACTTTACGTAAATTGAAGTAGTATGTTCAAAACTGTGCAGTGTTAGCACAGGCAATGGATATTTCACATTAGGGGGGAAATCAGAAGTCAGGTAACATACTTCTCTTAGTTTTCTGTTATGGCCTTCAGAGTTTGCTCCTAGCTGTAGAATGCACTGAAAAGCAAACATTGGCAAAGCCAATAGGTCTCGCCTATGCCAGATTTATTTGCTTTGTCAGTGTTTTTAGCCATGGTGTACATGGTTGAACTTGAAAGTAAGAGGGGGGGGGAGTGCCTTGGCGCGGCCAGCGTTGCCCACGTTATAGCGTTTTCTTTTTAACTTTCGGCCATGCTACACAGCAGCTACGCTGTTATACAACACGGCTAAAAAAATTGACAGTGAGTAGATCTTGCAATGGTGAGAACTGTTGTCTTTGCCAATGCTTGTTAATTTTTGTGCCCATGCCTCTGTTCTGTTACCGTCCAACCCTCGTGATGACTTGTATCAACATCTCCGAACTTGATCTGCATGTGTGCGTAGCGCTCTTTATAAACTGTAGAACGAGCAATAATCCTCGTTTTGAGCCTGACATTACTATATTCAATAGGAACGCCAATATGATTTCATTTGTTCACCTCGAAATTTTATGAGAAAAGTAATTGCAACTTTGCTTAAACACGTGAACGCACTCATCCAGACTTCTAGGCATTTGTTTGCTTCGACAAGACTATGCGGTACCCAAACCTACTTCCTTGTGCTGATATAACGGACTTTTTTTTTTTTTTTTTAAACTTTTATTAGCCAATGGTGTCCGCTCCCAGCAGCCGTCGCTAGAGATGGGAGCATGGTTTCCCAGGAGGCACGCAAGTGTATGCAAGGAAACCAGTTGCAGTCTTTGAAATGTCACATGAAGGGAAACGCATGGCATGCAAGCAAGAGGCTTTTGGCAATCTAAGAGATAGGCAGCCAGGACAGACTCCAAGGGGCATATTTACAAGCCCCTTGCGTCACCCGTACGTCACTTTTCCCATGTTAAAAATGACGCAAAAGTGGCGCAAGGCGATTGTAAATAAGCCCCCAAATATTTAGATAAATTCGCACTAAGGAAGGAATTTACAGCCGTTGAGTTGAGCAGCATCCTGGGGGAAAGAGTTTTAGACACTTAGCTGCCCCCCTGCAGCGTGAGTTGAAGGATTAGAGACGAAGTCAGTGGTCCAGCAGCCCCGATGAGAGTCAGTCCGGCGACCCATCCACCAGCCCATGTGTACCCAGAGGAACTCGCCTATCTCGTTCGGGATATTCACTGGCCACAAGGAACTGCGAGTAGAATGAAAGTCGCAGGCTCCAGTCGAGCTACGTAGCTTTATTAATATGAACACAACCTTAGTAATGAGAGAGGTGTGAGGCACAAGATTACATGCACGTCTGAGACAGAATTTGGGAGGCAGCGCGTAACGCACCACCATGCACGAGGAATATAGTTAGGTTTTGGAAAACCGATTAGCAGAAGATAACCTTTATCTTTTTCTGGGTTTCTGTTGATCGATACACCTAGGAGCACGAGTAACAACCCGTGCGTGCTTTTACAAAGACAGCCCGCATTCAGGTGGCAGGGCAGCCCTTCACGGTTTGTTTGGTGCTGCAGATTTTTAATTAAAGCATTTTGCAGACTTGAAATGATAACAGCTGATTCCCTCAAGTCCAGTGGGCACTGCATTTTGTTCACGCACACTCCTTGGTTTTCTCTTTATGGACTCTGGTCTTAAAACTTCCGTGGTTTGAGAGTGGGTATCGCACAGCCCTTGAATTACCACAAAGACTTGAGGAGTAGCACTGTGTCATGATGGCTTCCGGGAGAGGTAAGTTGTTGAATGTGGAATCGTACGACCCGAGTTTAGTACCAACTTCTCTAAATGGCAAAACTGGTAAATTTTGAGATCTCTTCAGTTCCCTGTCCCTTGGTTCGCTGGTGTGCCAACATTAGATGGGGATTATGCAGGAGCGTCGCCCCACTAGTGAAATTCGAGCACAAAGAAGAAAAATAAAATGACAATAAAACCAATTTATTGTCATTTTATTTTTCACTTGTAGTCCGCGACGCGAGTCTGGGGTAGGGCGGGGCCATGTCTCGTATCAGCTGTTGGGGGGAGTGGTAGTAGGCACTGAAAGTGCGCATGTAGGTTTGGCCGGCCGTCCACAGCCGGCCAAACCTACATGCTCATTTTGATATCTCCAGGATGTTCCTGGAAGATATAATCAGGGCACATGCTCCCAGTCCCCACAGAGCGTTAAACTGGCCCGCTCCGCCCAATCCCAGCGCTTCTCTCATGCTGGGAGAAGCGCTGGGATTGGGTGAGGTCTGGAAGCCTGTGCTCCTGGGGATTGTAGTCCCAGGAGCAGCGAGAAGCGGCACTACGTGAGAATGAGGAAGCAGAAGAACGTGGGCTGGCAGCGAAAGGTAAGTGTTTAAACTTTATTATTATTATTATTTTTTTCGCGCTGCCCCCCCACCCACCTCCCCACCCCTCCACCAAGTAGGATTGGCAGCAGCCGCTGCTGGGATTGTGGGCCAGATATGCTAAAATACTGATTCCAGAGTGGTCACAAATTGTAACTCTTCTGTCACAAATTGTGACTCTTCTTTTTGTGACCAGTGTCTTTCTTTGTGGACCAATCTATGAATAGGTCTGTATGTAAAATAGAAAATTGCAGTAGGTCGCAAATTGACCTGCCTAATGACTATTAATTAGGTAGGTCGCAATTCCCGACCCATTGAGATATGATATAGTCACAGGGATAGTGGCCTGCACGGGTCTGAAGACTATCATCTTTGTAACTGCTTGCAAGAAATCGATACTTTTTTTAAGCAGTCCTATTTCCTTAAAGGAAAAAAAATAAAAAGTTTCAATTTTTTCAAAACTTCAGTGAGTTGACAGTGATCCCCTTGGACCACTGCCTACTCCCACTGAAGCTTACATCTCAATTTGCAAAGGGAAAGGGGTGCAAAGGGAACACTTTGCCTTTAGAGCATGGGTACTCACAAACATTTGCCCAGGGGCCACAAAGTACAGTCTTTTGTGTGACCGAGGGCCGCACTGATGCGAGCAGGGTGGTGGTAGGGGGTCTGGGTGGGTCAGGGAGTGTGTGAGGAGGTCTAAAACAATGTTAAATAAACGGGCAAGCATTTATTTGCAGGTTAATAAATGCTTGCCCGTTTATTTAACATTTTCTTCTAAGTGTCAGTGCTCAGCAACTGAACAGCAGCTCATGCTGCTGTTCACCAGGGGGGCCACAAGTAAAGGTCAAGAGGGCCGCATGCGGCCCCCGGGCCGTACTTTGAGTATCACTGCTTTAGAGGATGAGTTACCACCCCAACTTGATAGTTGATAACTTATCAATGGTTTACAACCGGAATTCCGGTCACAAACCATTGATGCATTGGGATCTGAATAACAATTTGGTTGGGACACCCACAACATGCCCCTTCCAAATTGTGATTTGGTATGCATTTGTAAACCCACTTTAGGAGTTGATAAAACTATACCGACTCCTTAGATGGGTTCAGTGCATTCAAAGTAACTTTTTAGTGGTCTCAAACACTCCGAAGTTGAGGATCATGGGGCCTGATTCACAGAACTAACTTGCGTGAAATACGTAAAGTTAGTAATTTTCGGTATTCACAGAATACACTTACCACTACTAACTTTATGTCCGCTCCCGGGCCGGAGATTCCGGCCCTGTGGCGGAATTTCCGCCTCTGGGCCGGAATCTCCACCTCCGGACCGGAATACCTCATTTAGGCCGTTTCAATGCTCAAACGGCCTAAATGAGGGTATTCCGGCCCAGAGGCGGAAATTCCGCCACAGGGCCGGAATCTCCCGGCCCGGGAGCGGACATAAAGTTAGTAGTGGTAAGTGTATTCTGTGAATACCGAAAATTACTAACTTTACGTATTTCACGTAAGTTAGTTCTGTGAATCAGGCCCGCTGCGTTTGTTACCTGGCCCTAAATTACGTGTTAATGACTAGTCTAGGAAACCCGATATTTACTGCTGCAGATGTAGAGAATGCACTACTAGTAATAATTGGGTACTTAAGGAAACTAAGGACAAAGTTCAGAAAAATATTGAATCATTCTCCTGGGAAATCCATTATTGAGTTTATATTTAGGAGGTCTTGTGCTATTAGAATTGAGCTTTCCATGGAAACTCATAAGAGTTCGAGGTGGTATATAATTTGAATAGTAAAATAACCACGGTTTTGCACCCAGCACCTTAGCAGAACTGGCTTAAAAAATGGCTTCCTTTGGAAATAGACAAAATCAGATGGTATTGTCCAACTCAAGAGTTCTCATTGCATTAGGGACCTGATTTAGAGTTTGACGGATGGGTTACTCTGTCACAAAAGTGAAGCATGGCCCTTGTAATCAGGCAGGCGGGATAGCCGTCAGGTTTAATACTGAGTACCAGTCTGCCAACTCTAAATCAGGCTCTTATTCTTGACAGTTCAAAAACTGAATTGGCCTGGATGAGATTTGAGCCAGCGAAATGTAGGTTTCACATATATATTTTTACGGCTGGTACATTACCCCACTGGACTCTTTTACAGGCTGTAGCACCCCGATTCTCTCCAGGAGTGACATGATTTTCTGGTTTGTTAATTGATCAATAGTTTCTATAAAAATCACCAAGTGATCATTGCTTAAACATAGCTTTGATGTTTTGCTATGTATATTTGTGAAAGATCACTCAAAAACACCTTTTTTCATTCATAATATGAGATTATAATAGCAGAGAGTTGATTTGGACTTACCTTGTAGACTGGGTCAGGTAAGTCCGAGAGAATCAGGTAGGCTCCTGGAGACAATGGTGCTCAAGGGATGGTCTTTTATACTCTTTTGGGCTTTTTTTATCAGCAGGACACAATACAAATTGTCCAAACCGTTCACAGTAATTATTAGCGGCTTCATTAGCCATTAACCCACCAGGCTGTGGGAGGCATTTCCCTGTGTGCACATGAAGGGTAATTGACCTTTCTGTATCACACAATTACGATCTGATAAGAGTCATAAGTAAATTGTGGTCAGATGCAAACGACCTATCACAGTAGAATTCAGATTAATTTCTGTAGTTAAGTGGATATTATCAGGAGTGGCCTAGACATTGGGCCTTCTGATTTTAAACAAGGTGCGCTATTCCATATGGCTATATTTTTCTGCTAATTGAAATGCAGCTTAATTTAGTGAGCTACTTTCAGAATACATTAGTCACTGATATATTGGTTTATGCGAAATGTTCCTGTATACTGGTTTACCAACTCCCACCCCATTCCCCTGTGTACTCTCCTGCTGACTCTCTTTAACAGTAGGATGTGTGAAATTCGCGTAATTTCCTCATGCCTAATTACACGAAACTTCATGAAAAATACACAGAATTATATGAGAAAAGGCAAGATTTGCACTGTACTTTAGCTTTGGATGCAAGGATGCAATTTGTGCTACAAAAGTGCTAAACCACACATAATCGGGATAGCAGCCGCTTACATTCTGTTTATTCGCATTGCTCCTGGGCTCCAGCGTTAGGATTCTTCCCCAAACTGTGGCCTAATTACACGACCTGGCATAATTGTGTCATTACCGACATTTCTTGTAAGAAGCGTAACGTGAAATACTTGCAAGTCTGGAAATTACGCAAGATAATTCCAGCGTAACAAAAATTTTGGCAGGGCCTAATTGTCATTCACTGATGACAAATTCTAACCGCAACAGTATTATTTCAGACCACATTCTTAAACCCTGTAGTCTTTTTTTTCTCCATACATTCATGACGGTCTTTTTCTTACCATGTTGTAGACCATAAATCAAAGGCCTTTTCTTATTATGCTTCGAATGTCCCTGTGATCCTTGACCCTCAGGTGCCTGAAACCTTAATGAATGTGTACTCTCTTAAATCATTTATTTCTTTGATTCTGCCACGTCAATTATTCTCTTTGGTGATAGCTAGTCTGTATTCTTCAACACCTCTCTCCTTTTCTCACCTGTCAGTACTTACACTTTCTGTAAGTTTGTAATACCAAATTCCATGCCTTTCACTCTCTGTAAATATGAATTGTGTAGTATTGTACTAACTGCCCCTGATGAGGCGCTGAAGTGCATTATGATGGGTAGCAAGCTACTCCACAACCCCAAGTTTATGGTTAATCCAGTGGTATGTAGTTATTGTTGGTTATTTGGATTAGGTTTAGTTCTCAGGAAGCTGTTTCATGCATTTTCTCCATTTTAGGTGTGAGGATTAGAATGAGGGAGTTAGATATTGTTTGGTTGTAAAGAATAGTTACACTGAAGAAGAGCTTGTGATGCATCTCCCCAATTTGAATCAATCATTCTGTTAGGTATTTAACACAGACGCATGTGTGGTATGTTTGTAGATGGATGTGGTTTTCCTCTGACATTAGTAAGGAGCTGTGTGAAAAGGGATTGTGTTGATTTGGTTCTCCCATAGAGGGTCCTGCAGGGGATCTCCAGTCTGTAGACTTAGAGGTCAGAATTTATGATGAAACTCTTTTTTGTGAAGTAAAGCATACAGATCTGATGAATCACATTGCGATTAACATGGTCTTAACCATTCATCTGAACTGTAAATTATTCTCAGTTGCTTTAATCTTATTAGGGAGGGAATTCCCTAGTTTGATTGCTTGAACTGAGAAATGGGACTTTATCCCATAAAGTGATCATTGAAAGTGTTTATTTAAGATGGAACAATACAAAAAAACGCAGAACACATTACCTCCACAACAAAATACAACATAACTAATATACATACATTTTCTTGTCATACATTACCACCGCTCACAAATCTGCCTTCATAATAAAGTGGTAATGGGTGTTTGTACCGAGAACTACCTTAATTATTTCATTTATTTATTTAATATTTTTAAATAGCTCACACCAAGCTTTAGAGCACCAGAGAGCTTTACAGAGCGCAGCAAACAATAGTATGAGTACTAAAGTGTAAACACAAAAGAAGTCTTTAACATGTGAAGACCTCAGTACAGTCTTCATATCGCAATCTCACAGGCATCAAGAGGTGTACCTTTTTGATTATATCAAGAAAGTGTACCCACCACCAATGCAGCCAGCTGAATACCCGCAGGATATGTCTTAGTCTTAGGGGAGAGAGAGGGAGAAGGCCCTCCAACCCTTTTCAGTTTGTTGAGACTAGCCGTTCTTCAACTGGCGCTAAAGTTGAGTTGTATGAAAGAAAAAGGAACTCAATCTTTTGGGGTGGTTTTGCTTAAGATGATGAGATGTCATCCACGCTTGTATTTTGTCAGGAATTATAGATAGTCAAGAGATGCCCGCTCTAGAAGAGACCCTCAAGTATAGTTGAGTGCCAAATGCAAATTGATGATTGTGTATGTCGGAGTTCTTAAGGAGATTACTCAGTGGTTCCGCGTGGTTGTACAGCGCCAGGGCTAGAACTAATCCTTGGGCACTCCTAGGGAGATTTTAAGATTTTGAGAATGCGTAATGTACTTTAATCATTTCTGAGAGGTTCTCCAAGTATGATTTAAACAACTCTAGGACCTTTGCTTGGAGACCCATTGACTCATTCGTGGTGTGGACAAGGATATTGTGAATTACATTAATGAATGCTGCATAAATAAGAAAGCATGACTCTATTGTCCATGATTTTCAACACATCATTAGGTGTTTGTAGAAGGGCAGTCTCGGTGGTCCAACCTTCCAGAACCCCTGATTGAAACTGATCAAGCAGATTGTTGCCCTTTACAAATTGATTAAGGTGTGTGTTGACATATCTCTCGAGATTTTTGGCCAAGAATTGGAGACCCAAGATCGGGCAGTGATTGTTTAGGTTGTGAGGACCATCAGATCTTTTTTTCAGGAGGGAAGAGGCTTGTCCTATTCGTAGACAGTCGAGGAAAATGCTTTGTTGAAGGCAGAGGTTAATAATGTTAGACCAGAGGGGCATAAGGGTATTTTGCATTTCTTTGTCTAGATTAGCAGATAGTGAATCAAGAAAGTGGTTGGAGGGGTTTATCTTGGAGATGGCATTTCTAAGTTCAGACCATAAAGTTAGGCCAGATTTCAGTGGCTTTCTTGGTCAGAGTGGAGCTCTTGGTGATGGTTTGCACAGGCAGGGAATCTTCAACATTTTTGATTTTGGTAAAAAAATGAGTGTGCAAAATTCTTCACATTTTTTCCAGTTCTGAAGGTTTTTGGGTGCTACTAGGCTTTAATGCTGCTTTGACTATTTCAAAATTCTTTTTTGGTCTTTTTTCTGCTGAATTTTAACTGAGATTTTATGGCCAGAGCTTTTGCTTCGAAGACATGTTTTTTGTAGAATTACCTTGTGTTACGATGGAGTTGTACGTTTTCCCTGAAAGTATTTTGACACCATGACTTTTTGAGTAGTCTGAGGTGTCTCCTTTATTCATTGAGTTCCTTCGTATATCATTGGTGCACTCTTCTTCTCTTAAACCTTTTTTTCTGTGAGGGGCACCACCTCGTCCATGATCGCAGTTACTGAATAACTGAAATGTTTAATTGCTGTGTTTACATCCTGCTGTTCAAAGGGGTTCGGAAGGCTAGTTGTTAGGCGCACTTCCAGGTCACCTTTGTGGATATGTTTAGTATCGCTTATCTAGATTTTTGGTTGTTTGGGTTGGCCCAATGTTCTGAATGTGGAGAAAGTGAGGTCAAAGGAGATTTGGAGGTGCTTAGACCAGTTTGCTGCAACTGGGTCTATAATTAAGACGAGGCCTTTCTTCACTATAATCTACCTTACCAGTCCAAAATGTTTTGTTATCCGACCTCTTGACACCTGACTCTTTTCTCTGCACGTAAATTTGCAATCCTTTAATTTCCATTTCCTCTGTTTTGTCAAAACATGTAATATTTAACCCTCATCCATTCTAGTATCCATACACTAGTGCCCTAATTATTTGCACTGTTTATAAACCTATTATTCTTATTCTTCACACCTTTGACACTTTGTAAACATGTGATTTTGGAATCTGAATCTTTGCACTACCTGTAGTGCCAGTCCCTCACTGAAGATGCAGCCAAACTAAATGTAGTTGGATTGGCACAGCAGTGTGCAGGTCTTCAGAATAGCTGATCTTGTTGCAATACAAAATGTAAGTGGCCTAAATGTGGTCCTAGTTTGTGGCTCCCTGTATGCTGCCTTCTTATAGAAAGATATATTATCAAATAGGAAATAAGAGAGAACTCTGACACGGAAACCTCCACCCAAATGTACTGATACAGATGACCCCAATCGGGAAGCTGCAAAATTATTTTTCAAATATTTCTAAAAAAAAGCAGGGGAAAATCGAAAAAGTGTGTGGCTAAACAGGAGTTAACACTTTATTTTATTTTGGGTTTTTTAAGAGTGCGTGGCTACTCAGTAGAGAGTCCTGGCACTAAGATTCAAAAACCACTGGTCAGACGAAATTATTTAGAAAGCAAGGTTGAACAGCCAAGTTTTAATGGCCCGTTTGAAGGAACCTTCATATTCGGTGGCTCTCAGGTGAAGAGGAAGAGTATTCCAGCTAGAGGCGGCAAGAGCTAAGAAGGTGGATCCGCCCCATTTCTTCCTTTTGGTTTTTGGCAAAACAGCCAGTAGAGCATCGGATGACCACAAAGTTCTGTTTGGACGGCAGTGTGCTAGTCTGTTGGCCAGGTAGCGAGGGCCTGACATGTAAAAGGATCTGTGGGCCAGCACAAGCCCCTTAAACTGTACCCTCTCCCGGATTGGTAGCCAGTGCAATTCCTTTAAGTGCAAACAAATGTGATCATATTTCCGGAGCCCTAAAAGAAGTCGGCTGCCGCATTCTGTACCACCTGGAGTCTCTTAAGTTGGAACGCTGGGAGACTCCAGTATAGAGCATTGGCGTAATCCAACTGTGTGGTTATGAGCGCATGAATAACTGCCAGTGTGAAGGGAGCAGAAATGGAAACTTTTTTAAGGATCTATGATGGCCAAAGCAAGTTCCTACCACAATGTTTTCCTGGGACTTAAAGGATAGCTTATTGTTGAACTTTACTCCCAGGTTGCGTACAACTGTGGCTGGGGTAGAAGGAGAGATAGCCGAACTGGGCCAAAATTTGCTTCCCCATGAAGGAGAAGTAGTGCCAAACATTAGAATTTCGGTTTTGCTGGTGTTGCAATAGAGATTGCTCCCACTCATCCACTGGAAAACCGCTGACAGACACGCTACAAATCTTTTCGGGGCAATAGGAATGTTACTGTCCCAGGTAAGAAGGATCTATGTGTCGTCAGCATATGACACTACTTGCACGCCAACAGATTCCACCAGGTCAGCCAAAGGAGTCATACCCACATTAAACAACATTGGGCTCAGGGCAGAGCCCAGAGAAACGCAGAATCTTAAAGGTTTGGAGTCATATCCAAAAAGTGGCATACACACTGACTGACTCCTGTTCGATAAAAAGGACTCAAGATAGGCCAAGGCAGCACCACCAATCCTAAGTCGTTGAAGGAGGATAGGGTGGGCAACTGTATCAAACGCCGCAGATAGTTCTAAAAGCAAAAGGGCCTGTTTTTTTCTTTGGTCCACTGCCATCTTGATGATGTGCAAAACTTCTACCAGTGTAGATTCAGTTCTGTGTCTGGGGGTTAAGCCCGATTGAGATGGATGCAGCAAATGATACGAGTCCAAGTATTTGGACAGTTGAGCATTAATCAATTTCTCCCCAAAAAATTAGAGAAGTCTGGTAGTAATGAAATAGGCCTGTAGTTGGCCAAGATGGACTTGTTGGCAGAAGGTCTTTTCAAAAGAGGAATAACTTTAGCTATTTTCCAACTGCTGGGAACCGTGGAATGGCGTAGGGAGTCATTTAAGAGAGTGTTAAGTGTAGGAATAATAGCCACATGATTGGCCACCATGATATGAGGGGGCAAGGTTTATCTGGAGAGCCAGATTTACAGGATTTTAGGACTTTCTCAGATTCCTCTAGGGAGATGGTGGCAAAATTCAATCAAAACGTACAACAGTTTTGGAAGCTAATACAAGAAGCCTCCGGGCAGACCCCCGGGGCCCTGAGTTGTGTAGTGGAGGAAGCAGCATGGGAAGAGTATCTAGGAGAATTATATGGGACAAGTGAAGTGGCTGCAATAAATAAACAAAGACACTGGGGAGGGGAGGTAGATGATCTGAAAATTCTCTTTACGGTAGAAAATGTAAAGAAAACTATAAGTAAGCTAATATTAACCAGGGCAGCAGGCCCGATAACCTCCCAGCAATTATAATAAAAACCCAGGTAAATTGGTGGGCAGAATTTTTATCTCACATGTTTGTAACCATTTTAGACTCTGGCCATATCCCTCAAACTTGGAGGGGGTCCATTATTAGACCAATACACAAGAAGGGGGACAGAAGTGACCCGAAGAAGTATAGACTGATTAATCTGTTAGATATTGGAGAGAAAGTTTTCGCCAAAATAGTATTGAGTAGCTTGAAGGACTGGGTGGAACAGCGGTTGATCGTGCCAGTAGAACAAGGAGGCTTTAAGGAAGGTCACTCCACGATTGATCACTGTTTCGCACTATGGGCGGTGGCGCGGAAGTCTATGGAACAAAGAGGGAAGCTGAATTGTTGCTTTGTAGACTTCCGCGCAGCTTTCGACTTGGTCGACAGGAGATGCCTCTGGGAGACGTTGAAAAAACATGACATTCCGGAAGGGCTCCTGACGATAATCCAGGAGCTACATACTCAGAACTGGGCGCAAGTCATTAAGGATACGGCGGGGTCCTTGATGCCGAAAATAGCAATTAATAATGGATTAAGACAGGGCTGTGTACTGGCTCGGCTTCTTTTCGCAATCTTTTTGGCAGATCTACCGAAGATTCTGGAAGTCGATACAAGTGCGAGCCCAAAAATGAACGGAAAACAAGTACCCTGTCTATTATATGCTGATGACCTAGTAATATTTGATCAGACAGAGTTGGGCCTGCAGCGGAAGTTAGATGCATTTAGTAAATACTGTGAGGAAATGCGCTTGACTGTAAACAGGGATAAAACCAAGATCCTATGCTTTGGGAAGAGAGACCTGAGGTATAATTGGTACTTGGGTCCAACTAAGTTGGAAATTGTGAAGGAGTATAAATATCTTGGGGTCTGGTTCGATAAGTCTTTAAAGTGGAATACGCATTTGGAGGCCCAGAAAGCTAGAGCACTTATATCTGTGGGCGGTTTGAAGTAATTCAATCGTATCTATGGGGATATGTTCCACAGTCCTGTGCTAAAGGCCTACAATGCTATGATCCCACCTCAGTTTCAATATGGAGCAGAAGTAATCTGTTTAAGTGGCAAAAGCTGCTGGGACACTGAGGAAGGGAAATGTATAAAATCACTAATGTCATTACCGGGCTCATCCATGATCCAGGCAATCAGAGTAGAGCTGGGTCTGATAGCCTGGAATGTACAGACGCAAATGGCCCTTATGAGGTTCTGGAAAAGATTGGGCACAGGAGAGTCCATGAAAGTGTCACAGTGGTGTAAGAACGAGGTGCAGCTCAGTGATTTAAAGTGGGCCAAAGAGGCCAGGAAGAAATTGTATTTTGTCTGTGAAAATTTAAAGGTGAGAATTGATCGGCAGTCCCTACAAATAGAAACAACAAAGAGTGAGCTCAGAAAACTAGGAAAAGAGTTGTCTAAGAAGGAAGATATGGAGTATCTGAGGGAAAAAGAGTCAGTAAAAGTTATGTTAACTAGCTGGGCGAAAGAAACTTGGTATCCTTATCTGGATATATTACCTTACCACCGGTTTAGAGCATAAGTGTTAAGACTGAGAATTGGCATTAACCCTGGTATGATTAATGGGAAAATTAGAGCAGAAATGAAGCAATCTGATGGTAAATGTGCATGTAGGCTGGGTACGAAAAGAGATAATCTACACTTTTTAGTGGATTGCCTAAAAGTGCTAGATCTGTGGAAGCAGTTTCTACGCCCTATCTTTTTAAAATATGGCACCAGTTTGCGTACCCAGGCAATTGAACTTCTTACAGATATGCCAAATCTTGATATCGCAATAGCTATTGCAAAGTACATGGAGGCCGTAAAAGGTTCTTCATGGAAAAGGAAATGGATGGTTGAAGGATATGATGGAATGTATGAGAGTTTTAGAAAGTTTTAGCCGAAATATATTGTTTTAGGAATATATTGTATAAATAGGAATTTAAATTGTTTTTAAAATTCTTATGTCTGTTAACAGACGCAGGTATGAATTTTCGGATTAATATCATGTAAATCCAGAAGTAGTACATGGAACCGGATTTTTTTAATGGAAATTGCGATGAATTGAGTACGTTTTTAGAACTATTGTACAGGGATATGTTTTATGCTGTTTTAAGACCAATGGTCAAAATAAACCTAAACTTTGACTGACTGACTATCAAGGAGCAGGGTAGGGTAGAAGAGACTGTCGTAGGCTGGTTCTCTAGCAAATCAATATCTGAGATAT
This sequence comes from Calotriton arnoldi, assembly GCA_963921515.1. Classification (NCBI taxonomy): domain Eukaryota; kingdom Metazoa; phylum Chordata; class Amphibia; order Caudata; family Salamandridae; genus Calotriton; species Calotriton arnoldi. The sequence goes on from CAWUFW010001187.1 coordinate 553,319, forward strand.
TGCCAAGCCTGAAGTTTTTAAGGCCTCCACATGCCTGTGATATTGCTATTGAAAAAATCAGAGGGGTGCGTTCATAGTTTAGGGGAGATCCCAAGGGGCTGAGCTAAGGCGATAGGGTTTGAGAATTTCTTGGCTATCTTAAATACCGCACAAAATTGGCTTGGGCTCTCTTAATATCTTGATGACAGATATGTAACTCTTTTTTAGAATGTTCCTTTCTGGCAGGCAGATAGACATTTCTCCTAGACCTCTTGAGTCTTTTACATGTTGACGCCTATTCCTAAGCTCCTCATTAAACCAAGGATCAGTGAGGTGCCTTAGACGTCCAGACCCTGCCTTAATAGGCGCAATAATGTCTGCTATCTGTCTTAACCAAGCATTAGCTTCCTGTGCATCCAACTCAATAGATCCATGCAAAGATAGAAAACTTGTATTTAGAATGGACGTAATCTCCTCCGTAGTGGTATTAGCCCAACTACGGTGAGGTAAGGATGGGATGTTCTTTTGCCTTTAGGGCCCTGCTCAAGAACCCAGCAGAAGTATATTGTTGCATGGTCTGTTCAAGTATTTCGCTAGATGAGTGGGTTGGTTGCCAAACAGTTTTAGATTCCAAGCGGTTAAATTATAAAGGAAAAGGCACTTCTGTTGATCACCTGTCTTATCTAGGTGGAGATTCAAATCACCCAGAATCGAGAAGTTAGAATATTTAAAAAGATGTTTAGAAAAACAGTTGTCTACGGAGGACAACCCGTCCCCTGCAAATCCGACAACAGCCACTACGCCTGTTTGCAATTTTTTCAACATTTTTTATTGGTATCTGAATGTAATAATATGAAGTGCTGCTAATGGAACCCAATCTTGTACCATAATAAGTATGGATGATATGGAGGATAAACCTTACAGAGTGACCAGAAGAGAACAGTAGTATAATATCTACTGTGTCCTAGGCTTTTCATCATTGGTGTCAAGCTCCTTAGTATGTGCAGGAGTGAGCGGTAGCACAAACCATAGTTTAACAGTTCCTTCTTGATGCCCATACATGTATTGTACAGTGGAATGGCAAATTCTTGCAACTATTTCACTCTAAGCTAGTTCTGAATGGAAAAAAGAGAGACATCTGTATACACACAATGAGTAATGGCTGTCCATAGATATGCAGGAGTATATAGTTAAAAAAACTTTAAAACTACATGAAGTGAATGTCAAGCTCCTTAACAGGCTCACTTACCGTACACGTTAAAAGTGTACATGCAATGTTTAGACCTATTCATTAGGGCTGGTTAACATGATTCATTGGCTTTAATTCTGGCAGTAACATCAGGACATGAAGACAGATCAGGAAATTGTGTCTCCAAATACATGCACCTTGACCCACAAATAAGTAATAGACCCAGACTCCTCATGTAGATACACAATTATAGCAGTGAGTCGTATATAATCCACTGCAAGCTGAAAATATCAGGCTCGGGAATAGTATTGTTCTTTCCAGAAGTGCTCAACAAAAAAGGTCATAGGGACCACTACAAAACGTTGTAAAGTTGGCTACACGTCAAGTCAAGTCAAATAAGCTTTATTCGAAAACACATAGTGTATCATAAAAGCTACATAAAATAAAATTTCGAAGTTAACCCCTTCCCTGCAACGCGAATTGGGCCGCGGCGCGGGCGGGGCTAGGGAGTGGGCGTGGCGCTTCGACGCTCATGACGGCTCCACGCCGTCATGAGCCACGGTAGCCGTGTGCTCATGACGGCGTGGAACCGTCATAGCCCCGCCCGCTCATTAATTCTCCTGCACAGGCGGGGAATTAGTGCGCGTGGGCGGAGCGGCAGGGAGCGGGCGGGGCTATGACGGCTCCACACCGTCATGAGCACACGGCTACTGTGGCTCATGACGGCGTGGAGCCGTCATGAGCGTCGAAGAGGTTAAAAGCACATCGTTAAAAAACAGGTCACTAAAATGAGAAAATGAAAACACAGTGGATAAAAACGAGCGTAGTTGGCTACACACTTGTTTCAAACTTTCCTTTTTTTTTTTTAAATTTAAGAAATATTTTTGCAGCTGCCATTCTTACAGAAAAACTCAAAACCACTCGTTTGAGAAGTATCTCATGAAAAGGATCCATTCATAACACTGCTATTCTGGTTCAGCCCTAACTGAAAAATACAAGAAAATCCCCATATGTAGTAAACTGATAGGTAAGTGTTACGTAGTCAGTCCTACAACATTACTCAAAATCTGTACCCTATCTTAATCCTTAACTTCTACCTGTTCTATTCACCCATTTTTCTGTCACCTAGTAGCTAACACTATTGATGTGGTCTGTACCTTTTCATACTAACAAGTTTGCTTCCTACTGTGCCACACTGATCCAGTTAGCAAGGCACAATCGCACATGTGCGTTGTACACTTTGAATTAGAACCCAGACACTCTTCTTACCCTCTCTACCCACTTAAAATATCTTGAGCTGTTAATTCCATTGTTATGCATTATATTCCCTTCAGTGATAGTCCTAAATGCGGCATAATAATTTTCTCCTGCATGTAGGAATCCTGGAAAACTTTTAACGAGGTCAAATCTATCATTACAAATTTTTCCAACTAAAAAGGCAACATACATATTATTCTAAATTAAATTTATACAGAACAACATCCTCCTGAGGGTCTCTTGGCACTATGCATTAAGAAGTGAGGGGAGGTCGAATTACGGAGTGAAAAGGTAAGTTTTCAGTCTATTCCTAAAAATCAGGTAAGTGTCAGAATCTTTTAGAAAGATAGGAAGATAATTCCAAAGACATCCTGCCAGGACCTACCATCACAGGTAGACTTGTTGAAACGAGAAACAACAAGGGGGATTAGCATTCGAAGACAGCAAGATTCCTGTGGGAATATATTGGGTACTGGGAAAGCAAAAAGCAAGCCCCTTTAGGCAGTTGCACAAGATACACAGTGATTTGAAATGAATTCTCTGTTGAATAGGTAGCCAGTGTAGCTTCTGTAAAGAAGGCCTGGTGGAAGAAAATCAGTCCGTCCGAGTGTGATAATTCTTGCAACTTGATTCTGGATACCATCTTCCGAAAGAAGTTGTAGAATGGGCCTAACCTTATGAAAGTACAGGGCCCATGCAGAGACCACTGCAGAGATTTGAAAATCAAGTTTAAGATGATTTTCCAATTTCACTCTTTATGATTTAACAATGCTCTTAAGGATGGTGAAAGGATCTAGTAAATCAGGCCAGTTGGACTGTAGCCAAACCAATGGATTACTGACCCCTATTAAAATTTCTGTCGTAATCAAGATTGAACGTGAGCCAATTCTAACTCATCCATTGTTTGACTTGGAAAAGACAGCTCATCAAGATATCAAGTTGAGAGCTGTGTTCACTTAGATGAAAAATCAACTGTGTATCATCTGCATAGCTTTAAAAGGGGCAACAACAAATCATAATTAAAAGGGCTAAAAGAAGAACATAAATATTAAAAAAGAAGAGGGGAAGGATGGAAACCTTAGGGACTCTGGTGTTGGTGACAATGGTGATGGAAAAAAGTAATTACATATCATTTTTTGGCATCTTCTAATAAGGAACGAAGCAAAATACTCCAGAGCTGTGCTTCTGACACCAATCTTTTTCAGTTTAGCTATTAGGATGTTATGATCTACAGTGTCAAGGCAGCCAAAAGATTTAACATAATAAGGGCAGAGGTGAAATTCTTGTCAGTTATAATTTTAGTATCTTCTAAACCTGCCAGCAAATCGGGTTTGGTACTACGAATGGTTCTGGAACCCACCTGAGACTCATCCTATAGTCGTCAATTAAATAAAACAATAGACTCCAAACTTGTGGCTATATTGAGGAGACCGCAATGGAGTGCGGGACGGATACAGGGACCAGGTTAGTCCTACTGAGAATTGTACCTTATGTTCTTTATGCCGAGCGTTGCACCGCCCTGCATCAGTTCTGATGAGGAACTGCAAGGGCTGCAAAGCGAGGTCCTGTGTCAAGTTGATTCACTCTGCATCAGTTCTGAAGAGCTGTGGTCAGGTGCCGCAAGGTGCTATGGTGCAAGGTCCTGCGTCGTGCTGCGTCAATTTGCGTCACGCTGCGTCGGTTCTGAGGAAACTCACAGTTGGGCCAGTAGGAATATACTCTGATGCCAGCCAAGGGACTAGGACCTTTCGGGGGGACCTCTTGGGGATCAGGAATCACTCCAGCAGAGGCCAAAAGCAGGGCAAAGGCAGATCTAGTTGAGTCTGGGCAGCTGGGCCGATGCAGGGCAAGTCTCTGGAGCTTGTCATGTCTCTGTAGCTCAGAACATGAAGCCCCTCAGCTAGCCCTTGGAGTTACTTTGGTGATTCTAGATTCAAGAAGCATGTCCAGTCTTCCTTCCTTAAGCAGAAGAGCAGCAGGGCAGTCCTTCCAGCAGGGAGGCAGCAGAGCAGTCATTCTTCTGATTCTTTCACAGGTCCAGAAATGAGCTTAAGAGCGGGTCTGAGAGTCCTACTTTCATACCTTGTGCTAGCTTTGAAATTGGAGAAGCTTCTGGAGGCCCCCATCCCCTCACAGATGTATTTTAAATTTCCTGCAACCCGCCCATGTCCCAGTCTGTCTGCAGTCACAATAGGCTAGTGTAAAGTTCTTTTTGTGTGAACTGAGGCAATGTCTTTGAAGTGCAAGTGTAACAGTGACAGCTCTGCCCCCCCCCTATCAAGGCCCATCCTGCCAACACCAAGTCCCTCTTTTGTGATACTGCCTGGGAGATATATTCAAAGGCCAACTGCCAACTACACCTAGTCATGGGACCCAGGAAACAGGCTGCAGGTACCAAATGTTTAGGACAATAAAATGTCAACCTTATAAAAGTCTCAATTTTAGTATTGTGACTGAAAATCTGACTTTACCATTACAGAGGGTTTAAATTACAATTCCTCAGACACCAAACATGACATTCCTTCCTTCTGCCACACAATAGTTATCACTTATTAACTGTAATAAGATAACCCAATGTTATCCTACGGGAGAGATAGGTGTTGCAATAGCGAAAAATGAATTTTAGAGTGTTTCACTACCAGGACATGTAAAAGTACATGTCCAACCTTCTAAATACAATGCACCCTGTCCTAGCCTTCCTTAGGGGTGTCTTATATGTATTAAAAAGGAAGGTTTAGGCCTGGCAAAGGTTTTTTTTTTGCCAGGTCGAAATGGCAGTTTAAAATTGACGTGGGTCCCTTGCTCACTTTGCCACTGGATTCAAGCTAGTCTGGCTGATGAGGGCTGTTAGCTCGAAACCGGTCCCAGGATGCTTGATTCCGGTCCAGGGAAGACATGGCTTGGCAGTTCAGTCAGGACTGTTCCCATGAGGCACTGGGTCAAGACTGATTTGCATATAGCTATGTCTGAACTGGTGTGGCAAAGTGAGCTAAAGAATGATGATGGATTCAACCTAGATCTGTGACTGGGGGTGAGTGTTTGAAAAGTTTCAGCACTCAGTCCATTATCTCCTTGTGTTTGCTTTGTTCGCCCTAAGTTGGCAGGGTATGCCCAGACGTGGGTCCCTTGCTCACTTTGCCACTGGATTCAAGCTAGCCTGGCTGATGAGGGCTGTTAGCTCGAAACCGGTCCCAGGATGCTTGATTCCGGTCCAGGGAAGACATGGCTTGGCAGTTCGGTCAGGACTGTTCCCATGAGGCACAGGGTCAAGACTGATTTGCATATAGCTATGTCTGAACTGGGGTGGCAAAGTGAGCTAAAGAATGATGATGGATTCAACCCAGATCTGTGACTGGGGGTGAGTGTTTGAAAAGTTTCAGCACTCCGTCCATTATCTCCTGTTATGTTATGTTATGTTAAAACAGATTTCTAGAGCGCACAGCTACTCAATAGAGTGTCCTGGCGCTTAAGACAGAGAGGACCAAAATGCAAAGAGAAAGAGAGAAAAAAGAAAAGAAGAAACCGAAGAGGACGGAAAATAATTATATTTTTTGTTGAAACAACCAGGTTTTCCATTGTTTCCTGAAGGCGAGCAGGTTAGTAACTTGCCTAAGTGGAAGAGGCAGCTTATTCCAAAGTCCAGCCACTTGCACTTGAAAGGAGCGACCGCCTTTGCGGGCTCTAAGATATTTAGGAATGACCGTGAGATGTTGATGGGCAGATCTAAGAGATCTGCCAGGTATATAGAAAGACACTCTTCTGGAAATATATTTTGCTCTTATACCGTGCAGGGCTTTAAAGGCTAGGACCAAAGCTTTGAAGCGGATTCTACTGCGCACCGGTAACCAGTGCAGATTCTTAAGGTGGCGAGAAATCCGATCTCTCGGCCCTAGACTCAGAACAGCCCTAGCTGCCGCATTCTGCACTACCTGCAGTTTGTTAAGTAAGAACTCCGGGAGGCCCAAATAAAGGACATTGGCATAGTCCAACCTTGAAATAATAAGGGCCTGGATGACCATTTTTCTATGCTCGGTCTGTAAAAGAAATAAAAACCTCCGGAGCATCTTCAGGAGACCAAAACAGGTTCCGACTACCGACTGAACCTGAGGTACCATAGAGAGGGCGTCATCCATTTTAACTCCCAAGTTCTTTACAGTCCTGACCGCGGCCTGGGGAGGAGACATGTCTTGGGGCCACCATTGTTTCCAGACGTCCAACGGGGGGGAGCCGAAGAAAATGATTTCGGATTTGTCTAAATTACATTTCAGATGATTATGTTTAAAACCAGGCAAAAGTTTCTTTTAGGCACTTGTTGATCTTCTCCCCGTTGAACTCCTCACCCTTCCTGCAGGTGAACAGCAGTTGAGTGTCATCAGCGTACGATATTATTGTGACCTCGTTCTCTGCAGCCACTGTAGCTAGGGGGGCCATGTACAGATTAAAAAGTACAGGGCTCAAAATCGAGCCCTGTGGCACACCCACCCTTAAAGTCGGCACACTGGCCGAAAAGGGAGGTGACCAGACCTCCTGGTTTCTACCCTCTAAAAAGGAGGCAAACCACTTCAACACCGTGCCCTCAAAACCACCCTCCCTCAATCTCTGCAAAAGGTGGTCATGGGGCACGGTGTCAAACGCCGCAGAGAGGTCCAAAAGGACCAAAACCGCCTTACCACCTGCGTCCAAAGTCTCCTTGATGGATTCAGATACCTCCAATAATGCCGTCTCGGTACTAAGATTCTGCCTGAAACCAGACTGGCTAGGATGTAACAGATTGTTAGCCTCTGCAAAATTGCTGATCACTGAGTGGACGTATTTTTCAACTGTTTTTGCAAAAAAAGACAGAAGAGAAATGGGTCTATAGTTAGTAAAGACCGTGGGATCTGCCGTGGGTTTTTTTAGTAAAGGGATTATTTTTGCACTCTTCCATCCGACTGGGACTAGTCCGTTAAGGAGGGATGTGTTCAAAACACGGTTTACAGTAGGGTTCAAAATCTCTGCCATAGAAGCCAAAAATTTGGCCGGGCAGGGATCTACAGGCGAGCCAGATTTCAGACCCTTCATTATTGCCAGGGATGTCTCAAGAGGCATAGGCGGGAAGATGGATAAGGAGAGCCCAACTTCTAGGCACTGGGGGACAGCCCGTTGAGTGGTCCGCACATCTTTCATGTCCGGACCATCAAACGAGGATTGTATAGTTACTATCTTTGTATAAAAAGAATTGGCTAAGTTCCCAATCCACTCGTCTGAAGGGGAGGCGAGCCTGGTTGCAGCCTTAGGTGAAGAGAAACTCTTGACAATGTCAAAGATCTCTCTGCTTTTATTTCCCGCAGAATCAATCTTTAAAGCAAAGAAACTCTTCTTAGCTTCCTGTATCTTTTTGTGATAGCCTCTTAAAGCCTCTTTGTAGTTCTTTTTATTTTCCGCCTTAAAATCCTTCCTCCAAGCTCTTTCCTGACGTTTACAGTCTTTTCTGCACTGACGTAGGGTGTCATTGAACCAGGGAGCTGAGGATCTAATTATTCTTGTGGGGCACGGAATAGGAGGAGCAAGGGACAAAGTGCCTTGTGCGATCCATTTTACCAGAGCTTCAGCATCCAAACCTATGTCACCAGTAAGCATGGGTGGATGAAGATCTAATTCGTATTTAAGGGCGTCTGGGGTGATCTTATAAAAAGATCTGGAGATGGCTTTGTTTAAAATTGCACACATGCTGCAATAGTAGACATGTTTTCAGGGGCTACTTAAGTGGGTGGCACAATAAGTGCTGCAGGCCCACTAGTAGCTTTTAATTTACAGGCCCTGGGTACCTGTAGTACCTCTTTACTTGATACTTATAAGTAAATTAAATGTGCCGAATGGGTTTAAACCAATCTTACCATGCTTTAACGAAAGAGTACAAGCACTTTACCACTAGTTAGCAGTAGTAGAGTGTGCAGAGTTCTAAAGACAAAAAAAACAAATTCAGCAAAAAAGTTTGTGGTGATTCAGTTGAGAGGGCCAGGTCCAACATTGTTTACTCTAAATACAGCTCAGTTTTTTCTCCATTCTCTTGGGCCCGAGTGAGCTTGAGAGTAGCGCTGTTCGCTGGCTAGGAGGCACACTTGTCTGGAGAAGCAACAAGACGCCTGAAAACCAAACCACCTACAAGAATGCCATGACGGAATACCACCAGCGCATCAGAACCACCAAAAGGACCTTCATCCACAACAAAATCCTCGCCAACTCCAGCAACTCCAAGGAACTCTTCAGCGTCATCCAGGATCTCACCAAGCCCCCCAGCGAAGCCACGGACATCACCCCTTCCCAGGACCTCTGCAACAAGCTCGGATCCTACTTCCACCTGAAGATCAAAAACCTCTACGACAACTTCAACGACCAAACACCTGCCTCCGCAACCATCCCACCCTCCGGCAACGCCAGCCAGCCCACCATCTCCTCCTGGACACCGATCACGACCAAAGAGACCGCCTCGACCATGAAAGGCATCCACTCGGGGGCCCCCACGGACCCCTGCCCACCACACATCTACCACAGAGACGCCACCGCCATAGCGCCAGAATTACGACGCGCAATCAACACCACCTTCGACACTGGCACCTTCCCCGATGACTGGAAACGCGCAGAAGTCAGACCCCTGCTCAAGAAGCCCTCAGCAGATCCCACGAACCTCAAGAACTACCGGTCCATCTCGCTCCTCCCCTTCACGGTGAAAGTCGCTGAGAAGACCGTCTACGCAGAACTTACAAGATTCATCGAAGACAACTCCATCCTCGACCCTTCTCAATCCGGATTCCGCAGCAACCACAGCACCGAGACTGCCCTACTCGCCGCCACAGACGACATCCGCACCCTCCTCGACCAAGGCCACACCGCTGCCCTGATCCTACTTGACCTGTCAGCAGCATTCAACACCGTCTCCCACCGCACACTCGCTGCCAGACTACACGACGCCGGCATACTAGGAACCGCCCTCGACTGGATCCGCTCGTTCATCACCGGCAGAAGCCAAAGAATCAGACTGCCACACTTCCTCTCCGAACCCACGGAAATCAACTGCGGAGTGCCCCAGGGATCGTCACTGAGCCCATCCCTCTTCAACATCTACATGGCCCCCCTCGCCACCATTGTCAGCCAGCACGGCCTCAGCATAGTATCCTACGCCGACGACACCCAGCTCATCCTCTCACTCACCAAAGACTCCACCACCACCAGACTCAACTTCCAGGAAGGAATGTAGGACGTCGCATCCTGGATGAGCAACAGCTGCCTGAAGCTCAACTCGGAGAAGACAGAAGTCCTCGTCCTCGGAACCACCCCATCAGTATGGAACAACACCTGGTGGCCCGCCGCCCTCGGCAGCCCTCCGACACCCACGGACCACACCAGAAACCTCGGCATCGTACTCGACTTCTCCCTCTCCATGAACAGACAGGTCAACGCGGTCGCATCCAGCTGCTACAACATCCTTCGCATCCTCCGTAAGACTTTCAAATGGATCCCCCCCGAGTCAAGGAAGACAGTCACCCACGCACTCGTAACCAGCAGACTTGACTACGGAAACGCACTCTACGCCGGCACAAACAAGTCACTACTCCGCAAACTCCAGACAATACAGAACACCGCCGCCAGACTCGTCCTCGGCATCCCTCGACACGAGCACATCAGCCACCACCTACGGAATCTCCACTGGCTCCCCGTCGATAAGAGTCACTTTCAAGATACTCACCCACGCCTACAAATGCCTCCACAACACCAGACCCCAATACCTCAACGATAGAATCAACTTCCACGTACCCAAAAGAAACCTCCGATCCGCCAACCTCGTCCTCGCCGAAACCCCAAGCATCCGCAGAGCCAAATCAGGGGGAAGAGCTTTCTCCTACATCACGGCCAGGACCTGGAACGAGCTCCCACTCAACATCAGACGTGCCTCCTCTCTGAACACCTTCAGGAAGGCTCTCAAGACCTGGCTCTAAGACTGAACGGAACTGCACAACCCCCTCCCCCCCCAGTTCCTTGAGACCCTCACGGGTGAGTAGCGCGCTTACAATTCCCTGATTGATTGATTGACTTGTCAGAATTCCATATGCCATTATAAAAAGAGTGCTTTAGTGCATCCGCATGTCATTAAGACATAATATTTTGCAGTGATAAGGTGGGCCGCTGGTTCGTTTGTTTAATTATTTTTTTTCCAATGAGATTTTATTGATTTCAACTCGTAAATGATTTACTGCATAACATTTCCAGTATTAGTACATAGTCTTAACTCGTGTGATTCACACAATTGTATTCTCCACTCCCCTAAAATCCTTCCCCTTAGTAAATTTTAAGCAAACTAAAAGAACACTGACATGTATCACTTCTTAACATTCACCCCTGACATCATTCGGTTCACTTGAAAAAAGAAAGCCTGATTAGTTGTGTAATGGTGTTACCAAATGCGTTGTTGTCAGTGCCCTTCTGCAGGCAAGTGATACTCCTTTATTTGACAGATAGTCCATTAATGGGCACCATAGTTTCGCAAATTTATCGCCCCTTTCATTTAATTCCCAAGCCAGTTTTTTAAAGGTTGGTAAGACCCAGAAATTTCCTACCCATTCCTGTCCAGTCAGGATTGCTATAGACCTCCTCCTCTGTGCTATCAAGTGCTTGGCTGCTAATAATATATTAGTCCACAGTCAGATAAAGTGGGAGTCATAATCTCTGCAGGGCAAAGACCCGGTACAATCGTTACTGGGTTTGATTTGATCAGGTAACCCACCCCTCCCATTTTATTACTACTTGTTTCCTTCCAGAAGATGTGTAGTTTAGGAAAAGACCACCAAATATGTAGTCAGCCCCCTCTTGCCCGTAGCCCCTCCAGCATATATCATTAGTGTTGTCATACAAATGTTTCAATTTCAGGGGGGTAAGACGCCAATTTGTCATAGGCATATATGTTGATTCTCTGTTCTGGACACTTCTACATAAAAGAGGGATATCAGACCAAAGCTCCTGCCTTTGTGCTGCATATATATTAACACTGAAAACCTGATGCCATTGCTTCATATATGGCCAAACAGGGTTTGGGCCCACATTTCCCAGTGTCGCATAGATATTGTAAGTTAAGCCCCTAGGAGAGGTGTAGGTCAAGAAAAGCTTTTCTCATGGAGTGGACGGTCTGGTTGCCACCACCTTGTTCTCGGGGCAGAGAAGTCCAATAGCGCAGTTGGAAGTATTGCGAACATTCGATTTCTTTTAAATTGAATTTCTGCTTGCATTGCAGGAATGATTTGATTTCCTGGCCCTTGAACAAATCCCGCAGCATTCTACACCGTCACGTGTCCCACGCCTCAAAATAGAGTCAACAAAACCCTGGAGAAAAATCAGGATTGCCCAAGAGGGGGGGGTGAAATGTAAAGGGAATGGTGTGAGGTCAAGAGTACGTGTGACAGAGTCCCTTATCTCTAGGGCAGGCTGTTAATACTTCAGCGCAGCCGCCAGTATGCTACTACTCAGATTCATTCAGCTAGGGAATTGCCAATGGATTTGCCCATCACTGAAGCATCCATGTGGACCCAATGCAATTCAGTTTCATACAAGGATCATTTAAAAAAAAAACCTGGGCTGTGCTGCTTGATAAAATTTCTGATATCTATTCAGCCTCAGCCCAGGATTTCCCTATGAGCTTTTAACACTTTCTTAGGTATATGTGCTTTTTTTCCTGCCCAAATAAAGATGTCTATAGCTTTCTGAAGGGTCTGCAGAGCGTTGCCCGGGACATTCACTGGCAGGGCCTGGAAAATGTAAAGCAAGCATAGCAGTATATTTAACTTGATCATGGATATCGTATTCAGCCACACTATGTAAACAGTGCACCATCTTTGCAGGTTTTTGATAATGGAGTGCACCAAGCTAGGATAATTAGCTGCATACAACATCCTAAACGTCCGGCTGTAATATATATATTGCCAGATATTTTATTTTGTTGGTGGCCCAGCGAAAGAGAGTCGTATTGGTTTACTCGTAAAGGGTTGCTGTAGAGACGCCTTTTAGCATAATGTCTTGACACTGACACTAGTCATAAACGTTTAGCCAGGAGTGAGTAAGTTTTATTTGCATGCTCATAAAATCATTGCTTGAGTCAGAGTAATGCTTTTTTGGATTTCTTCATGTCCAATAATCCAATTTGTCCTCAAAGGGCTGCAATCTTTCATATGACCTTTAAAGATTCTGAGGCTGGGGGCGTGGCTTGGCGCCGATGGAGTGAGCAGCAAGCTCAAGAGCTCTGGTCGGCCAGCCGCCTTTCATCGACATCCTGACGCCCTGAGCGAGTTTGGACCCCACTGCGGCGCACCCCTGCAGCTGGCAAGGGAGAACAACGTGCATCGGGGACTGAAAATCCCCTGAAAACGACCAAAACCAGCGGCTTTAACTGCGCTGACTGAACCCGTGCGGAGAGACAAGATGGCAACGCCCGCGGAGAGGGGCCGACGCGAGGAGAATTAACGGGTTGGCAGCGTCACCGGAGCTGCGGCGCCCGTGTCTGCGGGGACCCCCTCTCCCGCCTTCTAGTGGGTTTTGGCCGGAATACCTGAAGATCTCCCCCGCAACGGCGCCTGCAGAAAGGAAGGAGCCGAGCGCGGTTACGAGGTGAACTAAGATGGCGGCGTCGGTTGGAGAGGGGCCGATGTGGTGAGGAGTAGCGGGCTAACAGCGTTGCAGGAGCTGCGGTGCCCTGCCTGCGGGGGCCCCCTCTCCCGCCCGCTAGTGTGACCTGGCCTGAGCAGAAGGGAAAAGAGCCCACCCCCCGCGACTGCACCGGCGAAGAGGACGGAACCGGACGCGGCCGCGGGGTGAGCCACGATTGCAGCGCCTGCCGGAGAGGAGTGGGCGCGGAGACAGCAGGGGGCTGACTGCCCTGTCTGGGCGGAAGAGGACGGTGCACGCAGGTGTATCTCCCCCGCTCCAACTCGGGACTTGCCCTGAGCAGTGCGATCCCAGAGGAGGCTGTCCCGAGGGAAGGTGAGAGGAGTCTCGGAGACTGCTGGCAGGGCGTGGACGGAGGCGCCCGCCGACGGCCGTGGTAGCAGAGAAGAATGCTGGGCCGGAGAGACTGATTGGGCTCGGACTAGAATGCCTGTAGGCACCTCTACTGAGGGATACAGCTAATTGAACCCTGAGGACCGGCAATTGATTATTGAACAGGTGTCAGAGACTGAGCTGCGACAGACAGCGCTGGTGAGTCTCCCCCTCCTCTGATTAGCCTAGGGCAGCGGAGACTGTGCTCTCCTGCTTGCCCAGACAGAGGGATCAAAAGAATACCTCAAACTCAGAACACTCTTGACGGGATGAGCGAGCGGCGGGTGACACCGAGACCACGGTAGACGTAACAAACCTGGGAGTGGGGGAGAGGGTGCGCAAGCTCGCAGAGCACCTACCAGGAGACCGGACCCCGCGGGCGGAAAAAAGCACCACGGGTTGCCTGGGAACCCACGTAGTGCCAAAGGCGCCACAGATTGAAGTGACATCATGGGGAAGGTCCCCAAGAAGAAGGATAGGGAGGAGGCCGTAGTAGACAAACCGATGGAGGAGGGGGAGAGGACCCATTTGCAGGCGGACAACCCCAGAGACCCCACGTTGCAGGACATTCTGCAGGCCATCACCTCATCCAGAGAGCGCTTGGAAACCAAAATTGATTCGCTCGGCCTAGACTTGGGCCTACTTAGAGAAGACCATAAAAAGTTAGCGGACCGCGTCAGGACCACAGAGGGCCAAATCTCCGAGGCGCTACCGGACATGGTAAACATGAAACAGCGCATAGCGGCTCTAGAGTCGAAAGTACAGACATTGGAGTTCCGAGGGGAGGATGCGGAAAACAGATCACGCAGGAGCAATATAAGAATCATAGACCTGCCGGAGAAAATAGAAGGCCGCAACCTGCTAACCTACCTGGAAAACTGGATAAGAGAGGAAGTAGCTCCAGAGGGTCTGTCAAATTTCTTCTCTCTAGAGAGAGCACACCGAGTCCCGGCGAAGCCAACTGTGCCTGGAGCACCGCCGCGAGTGGTGATAGCAAAACTTCTCCATTTTAAAGACAGGGATCACATACTTACCCCGGCGCCCCTCAGAGGGGACATAGAGGTGAGCAACTCCGTGTTGCGAATCTTCCCAGACTTCTCTAGAGAGGTCCAACGGCAAAGAGGGTCCTACAGAGAAGTAAAGCAAAGACTACAGCAGCTTAATTATAAGTATGCGACGCAATACCCGGCCAAGCTGCGAGTCACTACAGAGACGGGCACGGAATTCTTCAGGACATCACAAGAGGCGGCCGACTGGCTGGAGAAGCACGAAGGATGGGTGCCGCCAAAGGAGTCAGAGAGGAGAAGACGGAGAGAGAACCGATCCAGAGGTCTTCGAACCATAAGGGAAAACCTGGCCCGACACAAGAAGAGGTACAGATCGAGCGCCAGAACGCAATGCAGGTGGTGGCGCGGATCAGCGGCAAAGAGACGAACCTTGTACTCCCTGAAGGAAGCGAGACGACAGCGGACACTGGCTCAGAACATGGATCTAGCGAATCTGAAACTTCGAGTGTGGTGCTTCCAGACGTAACTCCGCAGACGGACGATATCGCCTAGACGAAGGGAGTGAGACCTTCTCAAGAACAGGTTGGAGCTGAACTGGACATGTACGACCCAGCAATGAGGTACAGGGACTGTTGGAGGGGTGCTACGGGGGGGGGTTTCCTGATGGGACAATGGATCTGAGAGGCGGCTGCAGAGACTGGGAGAGAGGCAGACGAACAGCCTTCCCCCTTGCAATTGACTGATTGACCTGCAAGTAGTCACTTGCAGACTTTTGACCTTAGTTTGGATGGGGGTTTTTATCCTGCTTATCATGGGGGGTGGGAGTTGGGGACAATGTTTAATGTTAATGGGAAGGGGATGCCTTGAGTTGCAGCATATCAGGACACATGAGGGTACGAGGGGGAAGAACGGCCCGGGGGTGGCACACAAGGAGGGAGATATGTCGGGATCAATGATACTCCTAATGGCTGATAAGCAAAAGTATAAATGCATAACATGGAACATCCGGGGTATGCACACAATGACGAAATGCCACAAAGTTCTCTCACACATACGAAGGAGGGGAGCCCAAATAGCTTTACTACAGGAGACGCACCTCACTCAGAAAGAGGGACAAGCTTTACACAGGCGATGGAGGGGCCTACTTTTCTATACTATCTATTCAGCATATGCAAGGGGGGCTCTAATAGGGATCGAAACGGGTGTCCCATTTCAGCTGACAGATTCTCTGATGGACCCGGAGGGTCAATACGTGGCTATAAAGAGGCGTCTAGACGGGCGAGACATTAGTATGATTAGCGTCTATGCCCCTAATGTAGAGCAGCCAGCCTTTTTTGCGAGATTAAGCCACTGCCTGACACAGTAACTGATGACGCACTACCCTAGTGGGGGGCGACTTTAACAGCTTAGATGATACGCTCCTAGATAGATCGCACCCGCCATTGCGCAATTTGCAAGCAGCGCGTGCCTCGCAGGCGTTTACGGCCTGGAGACAGGGATGGGGGATGGTGGATGCCTGGCGAACCCTGCATCCCCAAGATAGAGACTACTCCTACTTTTCGGTGGTCCATGAGGTGCACGCGAGGCTAGATGCCTTCCTGTGCTCTGCAGACATGCAGTGCCATGTCACTGCAGCGGAATACTTAGCGCGCACAATATCGGATCATAATCCATTGGTCCTCTCCCTGGGATGGATGCATCCCATATCATCGATACCTACGTGGAGGCTTCGTCCGGATACACTCGAAGATCAGGTCTTTCGAGAGGAGATCAGGGGGGAAATAGCGCAATATTTCGAGGCTAACACGGGGACAGCCTCCTCGCCGAATGCTGAATGGGACGCCTTCAAGGTGGTCCTGCGGGGCCAATGCATAACGCGCGCTACGGGGGTTCGGCGAGTCATACTAAGAGAAGTGGAAGGGGCGGAGACAACCCTCCGAGAGCTGGAACTTAGGAGGCCAGGACTCCCAGAGCTCCAGCAGACACTGGTAGAGGCCAAGGAGGAAGTGGCGAGGCAGATAGAGAGGCTTAGATGCTTCTACTACAAGAAATATTTAGAGCGCACCCATGCCGACCGAGACAACGAAGTTTTTGCCAGCTATTATGCACAGTTGTGCAGAAGGTCGAGGGAGGGTGATCATGCAGATGTGGGGGAATATCTTGCAGGCCTGCAGATAACACGATTGGCCCTTGAGGAGGCGGAAGAGCTCGGAGTAGACATAACGCAGCAGGCGGTGGGAGCTGCCATTAAGGGCATGGCAAAGAACAAAACCCCGGGCACTGCAGGCTGAGTTTTACGCAACGTACGTGGAAGAGCTGGCCCCCAGATTGATTACCATGTATCAGGAGGCCCTAGGAGCCGGAATACTGCCGGAAAGTACGAGAGAGGCCCTTATCGTCCCGGTGCCTAAGCCTGGGAAGGAACCGCACGATTACACAGGCTATAGGCCCCTGTCCATGCTCAATATGGATTACAAAATCCTGAGCAAAATTCTAGCGACGAGCCTTCTCCCACATATGCCTGACCTAGTCCACGCGGACCAAGCGGGGTTTATCCCTGGGCGGAACACGGCCATAAATATTAGGTGACTTTTGGCCATTATGGACTCCTCTGGGTATGATAAGCACGAGTCGACGGTGTTCGCGGTGGATATTGAAAAGGCCTTTGATAGCCTGGAGTGGCTTTACCTCTATGAGGTCTTGTCCAAGATGGGACTGAGAGGAGGTTTCATAGCATGGGTACGGTTACTGTATACGTCGCCCACGTACCATTTCTCCCAGGGATAGGGTGGAGAGGGGTACGAGACGGGTGCACCCCTCTCCCCACTCCTGTTTTCACTGGCCATGGAGCCATTGGCGTGCAAGGCGTGAAGCGGACAGGATTACGATGGTTTAAGAGTGGGGGAGGTACAGCACTCTATTGCGTTATACACGGATGACCTCCTACTGTTCCTTGGTGATAGGGAGGGCGAGTTGAGAGGGGCGCAGAGAATGCTAGCCCAGTTCGGTGCCATCTCTGGCCTTAAGGTTAACTGGAGGAAGTCTAGCCTGTACCCCATGATACCTAATGCGCTCCCGCCGCCTGATCTTGGTCTCCTGAAATGGGAGCCCAGCTGCCTGCAATACTTGGGAGTTAAAATATATCATGAACAGCCGGAGTTGCTAGAGGGAAATGTGGGTAGAGCAATCAGATCAGTAAAGTCGGCAATAGAATTCTGGAGCACATTGCTGCTATCAGTGGCAGGGCGGGTGGCAGTCCTGAAGATGGTGGCGCTCCCGTGACTCCTGTACTACTTCGGAACCCTACCGGTGTGGATCCCGAGAGCAATGTTCAAAGATCTTGACTCACTAGTCACGCCATTTATCTTGGGATCAGGGTGCAGAAGAGTAGCGCTGACTTCATTGCAGCGCCCGACAGCAGAAGGGGGACTGGCGGTCCCAGATTTTGAGGGGTATTACATTGTCGCCCAGTTGTACTGGATGATCCAATGGTTGGCGGCGAGTCGCGACCCAGAACGGGAACAATACCTGGCCGCACCGGACACTGCAACCCTAGCAGAGATTTTCCTAAGGACACGACGGAACACATCTGACAATACCATGGAAACCAGAGTCGTGATATGATGCTGGGCTCGATACCTGAGACAGGTGGGGGTCAAGATTCCCTACTCTCCAGACATACCGATCACAGCGCTGCGATGGTTGCCACAGGGAGCTCATTGGGCGGGGTTAAAAGTCTGGGAAGCGGCAGGGCTGACAAAGATGGGGGATCTATATCAGGATTGTGAGCTACTCCCGTTCGAAGAGCTTCAGGCTGCATATGATCTGCCGGGAGGCCACTTCCTTAGGCACAGGGCCCTAACCAGAAGGATTAGACAACACTGGGATGGAGGAGGTACGGAACCCCGAGTGCTGGCGGGATGTAGGTATGTAGCACTCTCAGCTGGAAGAATCAAGACAGTCTCCTGCCTTTGTAAGGCAATGAGGCAAGATATGCAGAAGCCACTAGAGCGCTTGCGATTACAGTGGGAGGAGGATCTGGGCAAACAGATCCCAGAGGCAGAATGGGACAAGATTCTAGAGTGGACCCCGAGAGTGTCCAGGAACGCGCGATTCAAATTGATGAATTTCTACACACTGCATAGAGCGTATCTGACCCCGTCCCGCATTAGAAGATACTTTGGCATAGACGCTGCAGCATGTCCGCGATGCGGTGAGAGAGAGGCACATATCATCCACATGTTTTGGAGGTGCCCCACGTTACAAACCTTCTGGGAGGAGATTAGACAAGTAGTAGGGTACCTCATAGATAAGGAACTCCCACATACCCCAGAACATTTCCTCTTAGGGTGGTTCCCACACACGGCCAAAAACAAAACGACTGGGAGATTCCAGGATCTGGCCTATGTTTTGGCCAAAAGAGAGATAACTGGAAGGCACCCAGGGGGCCTAGAATTCCTTCCTGGAAAAGGGAGCTGGAGAAGTGGGCTTGGGCGGAAGGTAGACTGCTACTTAGGGAGGCTAACCGAGGGATAGGTAAGATAGATAGGGCCAGAGCTTGGGAGAATCTAGTAAGCCAACTATCAGCGGATGGGCAAGACAATGATGAGGCGGGCTCCCCACCACCGGGAAACCCCGAGAAGGAACAGGGTAGAATAGAGCATTAAGAATAAGGCCGACAGGTGTAGTAAGAGGCTAGGAAGACTATCGACAACTAGGAACCCACGAATACTCAGAGATCAGATTGTGCAAGTATAGGCGCAACTCAAGGAGGGAGGGGGAATAGTTTGTTGGGGCTAATGTTAAATAAATGCACCGAGAGTGCTAATGACATGTCCTATGTAATAGATTGGAAATGCGTAGGATTCATGACTGTGGCTGATGTTTTTGAAAATCAATAACACCTGGTTGTAAAAAAATAAAGATTCTGAGGCTCTAAATTTGTTTTCTAAGGTCTTTAGTTCTTTTTCAAGGGATAGTTTGCTATTCTGATGTTGGGCTGTTCTGCAATGCAGCTTTCCTGGAATTGTGCCTAAAAGTGTCCAAAGCGTTTTCTGGGATACCTTACCCGTATTCTTTTCATGAAAATATTGGGAGATAGTGTCTTTCAGTGCCTGTCAGACTATATGATCTTTAAGTAAGAATTTGTCAAATTTCTGCCCTACCTCTAGTCAGAGACAATTCCCTTTCCATGTCAGAATTGTGTGGTCAGAGGTCGAAACAACACCATGAAAGGTCTTAATTGTATTGCTAATCCTCTGGGAACCATAGTAGTGCGATTCGATCTCGACCTATGAATACTACGGTCAAGTGTGCAGATGAGTCATCAATTGGTCTTATAAGTGGCTGGTCAGGAGTTAAACATTCCATTGAAATCAACTAGTTGCCTAATCTTCACAAATTTGATATATATACTAGATATCACCGAAACCTGGTTTAAAAAAGGACTGGAGGCCAGTATTTGGTATCGATTGATTACTTTCTACCTCATTGGTTCTTTTCCATACGAGCTTTCTATCCAGGTATCAAAAGAGGAAGAGGTTATTTTCGCCTTTTTGTTCAAAGCATAGTTCATGTATAGTTTTAGGAGATAAAAACATTTTGAACATCCTAAGGTGGCACTAATATTACTGCTTCTTTCTTATTGTTAGGACCAGAGCCTCATACAGCATATCAGCTCACCTACAGATGAAGCCAGTAACACCTTAGACACAGTGTGGGACTTTCCTAACACTGTTTCTGACTCTTTAATATTCCCCCAAGCCTGGATAGATCACTCCTTGATGGCTTTTAAATTATTATCTGTTAATAAAACGAACCTACCTCCTAGAAATCTTAGTTTCAAAAGAAGGCTAATAGAACAGTGAGCTCCTGCTTCTGGACCATTAAGATCTTGAAGAAAATTCTGCTTTTTCTCCCGATAGAGCTTAGGGTGTCAGTCGTCATCGCGCTTATTACTTCTCGCTTGGACTACTGCGATGCCCTTTATCTAAATGTCACTCAATACTCACTAAATAAGCTCTAAATTATCCAAAATGCGGCAGCACGTTTAGTCCTGGGACTACCAAAACATTTGTCAGTCAAGAAAGGATTGAGATCCCTACACTGGTTGCCAGTGCAGAAGTGGGTGTCTTTTAAAGCCCTTTGCTTGGCTCATAAGGCTCTCCATCTACAGGGTTCGACTTATCTTAGGACGGCCTTTAATTGGTATGTTCCCACTAGGCCTCTGAGATTAGCTGGATGTAGTAAGGTGGTGGTACCTAGGTGTAGGAAAGCCATGTTAGGGGGGAACGGGCCTTCACAGTGGTGGCGTCCAGGTTGTGGAACTCCCTCCCGCAAAACATTAGGAGTTTAAACTCGTACCTGATCTTTCGTAAGCAGGTGAAAACTTGGTTATTTTCGAATTAGTCCTCCATTAGAGTTGCCTGGTTGTTGAGGTTGTCTCTGCTTGGGGTCCTCGCCTTTCACACAATTCTCTTCCGGTTTAGCGCTTGATGCCTCCTGGTTTAACACGCTCTATAAATGCTACAATTACAAAAGGAAATGGTGTAAATTAAAAGATGACACCCTTACTGCTTTCTTTTCTTTCCCAGTTCCTTCCTGGCCTAATAACTATTATGTTGATTATATTAAAAGGGCACTCTCTAGTGTTAAGGACATAGCCCTCTAAGCAAAGGTCAAACACGCAGATAAATATAATCTCCCTGATTCTCCACTAAGATTCCCAACTCATTGGACGCTAAAGAAGCAGAAAGGAAGCAGCACCAACACTACAGCAACAGACGCTCAGAAAGATACTTTTCAGATTGTTAGTGAACTAACAAATAGCCCTCTTTACAGTCCTGCATCTCTGTGCACCCAGGAATTTTGTGATAAGCTTCCTCAATTTTTCACAGATAAAATCATCACCATATGTGAGATAATTCACGAGTCCTCAAAAGAATTGAAGTTTTTTTTTAGTCTCTCAGATCAGTCAGCTACTGATGTTTTATTTCAAGGTAATGAAGATGAAAACCCTGATCTTGACATCGATTCTTCAGGCTCATTAGAGAAATTTAAAGTCCATTAGATGTATCAATTACATGAATTTATAATGAAATGCAGTTCATGCTCACACTGTAATCCCATTACTGTCAACATTTTACAGAAAAACATACTGACAGCACGCTGGTACTCACAATGCAGTCTCTTACTAAAGTCGTCAAAGATCTTTCCCTATTGGTCATTTGGACCTTTGTTGGTTGACTTGAAGCACTGTAAGGAAGACGACATCAACAATACATGTCTAGCTTGTGAAGCCAATGTGACTCCACAATGTGGATCAGGAATTGCCAAATATGATTAAAGGGATTTTATTTTGGATTACTAATCAATCCGGTATATAGGCAAAGCAAAAATAAGTTCAAGAGATACAGCAATACCGCAGATAAGCTTAAATATCTCTGTAAGTTCAGCTGTAATAAAATGAGATACAGAATAGTGACAGCCGCAATATAAAGAAACAAATTAAAGTAAACAGGTGTTCCATAAAGAAGCTTCCCTTTTCTCTTATAAACCTAGATCGAATGTAGGATCATCTACCAAAGATTTCTATTGAGGGAGCATACAAGGTGTCGCCATGATATAGACTTTGGTAAAAGTTTTGAGCAAAGGAAATAGGTGTTTAGCCTAAAGCTTCACACTTGCAAGAATAAGGCAAGCAGAGAGGTCTGTACCTCTCCAAGTCTAAAGGAAATATGCCTTCTCTAACTGTGAGAACACCAATTAATGTAACAGGAGATTCAGAAACATCCTTATCTCCTTTCACACCACTAGGAACCAACCAAATCTTTACTCGAGAGAGCATCTGCAACATCCCTTCAGTTTCTTATTGCATCGAAACATGGATTGTAATTTGCAACCTTGAAAATCTCTCCGTCGTGCTATATAATGAACAGAAGGCCCCTTTTGACCATTAATTCTCCATGTTCACTGCCAAGTTCTTCCCTCCAGGCCCCACTATCCGCAGTCTAATACAAACAATAAGCCTTTGTCTAACTTACGAAAATCATAATAATGCACCTGCAAAAAGAAAGAAAAAATATGCTAACAAGGCTAAATGCGTTTCATTTGAGACCTGTAGTCAGGCTAAGTTAGCTCAGCAATTAATAATGAACTTCGAATACATGATTATACATACACACGCATAACTTGAAGAGTAAGTCGAAAACGTGAGTAAAAGAGTACATGGTTACACGTTTCAACTGAACATTAGTGTACACGTGTATAAATCTCTAATCTCTACAATGATTACATTTCATTAATACATTTAAATGCTTCACACATTAATGAAGTTAAGGCACCCAGTGAATATAATGTCAAATATGAGTACATAATTGAAAAATTGTGACGTGTAAGGGTGGAGCCTAAATTACGTTGCTCTAATACCAAAAGTAATTAATCAGAATCTCTTTGTCTATTAACTTCTGTATTTTACCCTTCGAATTAAAGCAGAGCACAGTCTTGCAGGCATGGCAACTCTGGCAGCTCCAACTTGTATGTGGAAACAGCTCCTGTTTGTAATCATTTTTGGAATTAATGGATAACATAAATCGATTGAAATTAAATAAAGAAGAAAAGGAATAGTGTTAAAGAGTACATAACTTGAAGCAGATACATTGACAAAACTTGATTTATTGGATTCATTGGAGCGACAGATTAGGTTGTGCTGCTTGAAAAGGGATCTAACTGGGTCCCCGTGTTTTCGTTTATATTCGCAAGCGCAATTGGACGGAGCGCGTATCTAGCATTGCACGCCACTACAGGTCTGAAGCAGTTAAACAGAGAAAAGAGACCGATTAAGCAAGAATACAAAGGTGTGCATCTCATCACTGCATATGTACATTGTCTGAATTTCCGTCCAAAACGGCGAGATTGCACCCACGGTTAAACACATTGATTAAAAGTGAAAAACAAGAAAATGAAACATTATTCTGAGTAAGATTTTTCACCTACACAGGAGTGTTGTTTCCAGATAAAGCGACAAGGAATATGGGAACAATATCAACACACAAGAGACTGTTGTGCTTTTATAGGAGGAGGGAGTTGGTTTGGATTTCGCTTGAGAAAGGACAGACGATATACTACTTTGTACTATGAGGTTGCTTCAAAAAGGAGCGTTCAGCTAGTTCACATGTTTATTTACAACCATTTTATATTCAAGTGGGGACAGATAAAATTAGATGTTTTCGTTTTTTTTTAAAACACACATACAGCATGCTGGGAATTGTAGTTGCACTGTCGTTTCTTACCAAAGGGAGAGCACTAAACTGTGAAGTTGAAGCTGTCAGTTAATTAATTGCACACCTGAAGGCATGGGGAGGAGCCACACAGGGTGGTGGGAGAGTGCATTTGTTGAAATAGCCACAGTGAATGAAGACGTGCAGAGGCACTCGTCATAACAGATGAAATTTTGAAATGGAATCAACTCGGGTTTTCAACTGATGTTTTCAAAGTCATGCATGTCACGGTGAGCGCGCTAGTAATTAATCTGAACTTTGAGACTAACACGGGGTTAGTGGGGTTAATGGCAGGAATCAGAAAGTGTAAAGAGACACATTGCGTTTTGCTCTTTAAGAAGTGGCTTAATTGAACAGAGGCTGCAGTTTTAATTAACATGCGAACTATTTCGAAAGTTGAAGTTAGTTTTTATGTGCATGTAGTGTTAAGCACAGAAAAACAGTCTATTGAGCGTTTGAGAGACATGAAGAGAGGTAGAACGTTTGCGCATAAATGTATATTTGTAAACATTGCATAAATTGATGCTGTATTTATGGATTTTTATAGATACCCCTGACGAAGGGAAATCCTTTTCCCGAAATGCATTGGGTGCACTTGCAATAAAGTCGTGACATGTGGAAACAGCTCCTGTTTGTAATCATTTTTGGAATTAATGGATAACATAAATCGATTGAAATTAAATAAAGAAGAAAAGGAATAGTGTTAAAGAGTACATAACTTGAAGCAGATACATTGACAAAACTTGATTTATTGGATTCATTGGAGCGACGGATTAGGTTGTGCTGCTTGAAAAGGGATCTAACTGGGTCCCCGTGTTTTCGTTTATATTCGCAAGCGCAATTGGACGGAGCGCGTATCTAGCATTGCACGCCACTACAGGTCTGAAGCAGTTAAACAGAGAAAAGAGACCGATTAAGCAAGAATACAAAGGTGTGCATCTCATCACTGCATATGTACAGCTCCAACTTGTATGCCAAGCCTCAACATGCTCTAGCCCCAGCTCCCAAAAGTAGTTGAAGCCTGCCAAGGGCCCCTGTTTGGTCAAAGCCTCCTTCACTTTGACACGGACACTGTTGACACGGACACTGTTTCAAAGCCAACTACAATGCTACACTTGAAGCCTTTGAAGTGAGAAGAAATTGTCCATGTATCGAGAGAAAAAGTTAAGGCAAACAGCTCAGAGATTTGACTGGATGGAATAGTTGTTTGGCTCTGACTCTGATGCCCTGGCTATGCCTGATGAGGAAAATAACCTCCCTCACTAATACAGTCCTCTAATTCCTTTCCAGATAGGTTCGCTCTATACAAATAGCATATACATAACACTGAAGCTGCAAAATCTGAGTGGCCTTCACTTTTCACAGAAGGGGACAGACTTTACTCCTCTGGTCCTTACTCAGAGGACATTACCTCATCTATCATTATAGTACAAAGTAGAGAGTAAGTCTTGGAATTTATGGAAGCAAAGTCTATTTTGGCAGAGATCTTACAACCCTCTTTTTCATTGGCAGAGCCTATTCAGCTATTTAACTATGCTCTTTTGGATCCTGTTATGGCTGCATCAGGAAATCTTTTTCGGACCAGCAATCCTAATGCGGATATCCAGATACCATAGACATGCTCTGGGTGACCCACACTTGGTGTTTTCATTCTTCCATGGAAAGTCTGCTAGTCCAAGGTTTTTTTTTAAGCAAAACCAGAATGCCTATCCCAAGGCATCTTCGAAATAGAGAGGTGAAGAAACTTGACTCTGGGCAGAAAAGTCTTAGCTTCTGGTTGCTTGGCATACTGCGAATGCAAGTAGTGTTCCTGGCCAATATGTTGATGTTCTGTGAGAGCTGGTAAAGCCCACTGATCAGCTTGCCAGACCAAGCGAAATAGCCTTTTATGAATGTGTCTATGATGGGTTGGATGCATCCAATTAGATCTTGAAGGGCAGACTGAATTTCTGTGGTTTTCAATTCTCAGGCCATGGGCACGACAGTCAAGCTTCTGTGTGTTCCTGTGGCTTCTTGGGAGGTATCCAAGACACATTTATGGACATGTTCTTGGATGGCGAGCAGCTATTCGGAGGGAAGGCTGATTCCTCCCTGGAAGGATTAAAATCAGCTGGCCAATAGCTCATTTGCTAGGCCTTGCAATGCAAGCCTAGCAACAGTAAAGGAAGTTTTGGGGCTACTCCAAGTCAGTCCAGAGGCAACCTTCTCAGCTAGTCGAGACACTCCAGAAATCATACCATTCCTTTTTAGGGCAAGGGCTAGTGGATGCAGCACCAGCAGATCCAGTCCCCACCATCTTTTGCAGGCTCTGCTGCCTCAAAACGTCTCAGACACCCTCCTTAGCCCATCATATTGTGGTGGGGAAAGGTGGGATTTCCAACTATTGGGAGATGATCATACTGAAACGTTCAGTCATCCAGTTAATGTCCAAGGGCTGCACCCTACCTTTATTGTCCCTCCCTCCGTACTGTTCTCCTGCCACCAAAACATGCTTTCTGGCACACAGTGATATTTTGGAGGCAGGCGTCTTTGTCCTTCTGAGCAGAGGAACCATAGAGGTGGAAAGAATAGGGTTATACTCGATCCTGGTTCTCTTCCAGGGGATCTTCATTCACAGTAAAAAGAACTGATTGTACTGTGTACCCATGTAGGTCCCCATAGCACTTTTCCTAAAAAAAGACAAATATAACACACTTTCTGAAAAACCAAGCCTATTTAAAAGGGAAGAAATAAGAGTCACAGTTCTCAGAAACCTTTTTCAAAGGATGGACGAAATAAAAGGAGGGCAGTGTAGCCCAGTAGACTTCTGTATACCCCCAGTTTCCCTTCATGTCTTGTCAATTTCTTTTTTTCCAGCTCATGGTGATAGGATGCTGAATCACTGAGCTCAGCCCTTACTTGGTTCCTTTCTCTTTGTAAACCTTACTAAAGCTCTTAAAAACAATTTCAGTAAACGTCTTTCTAGACAGGGTACATTTCTCTGTTTTGTGACAGAAAAAAAATCTTCGCAAAATATTTCCCCTCTTTTGTGAAATGTTCTACTTGTGATTTAGAAAAGGCCCAAACAGACTCTCATAATGTCTGTATTGAATACCTTCCTAGTGCCCATTGTCCAGACACCTGTTGATTTTTTTCTGAGAGGCTTTTGGCGGACTCTGAAGGAGACTAAGAAAATCTGGTTAAATGGCCTGCAGGATGACCAGCACTGATGTCATGGTTTAGCATCTGGAAGATCCGAGGGACGTAGAGAGGTTGCTTCCTCTACCACTGCTCCTTTCACTGTTTCCAGGGACTCCTTGAGACAGAGGTCGAAGTAGAGTTCTGGCAACGATAAACGTGAATGCACTCATTCACAGTCAAGATCCATGAAGTTGGGATGTAGGTTTACTCACCATATGCTCACAGTCAAGGGCTGGTTTACCATCAAGATGACAGTTGATGACAATAGTTACAGGCATGTCGAAGTCAGGAAATTTGATATCGAAGACTGTATAAGGAGACATTCAACTCCTACAATTAAACTGGCCTTGGATTGAGCCTGCCAGATTAAAGAGAGAACATTGCTGTATTCAGACTTTTTCAGAACATTGCTTAAATCAGTAGAGGGTTCTTCGTTTTGTTCTCAAGTCGCCTCCTCAAACATTTTCAAAGTGCAAAGCCATAGTTTCTACACACCGCAGAAAAATGAAGATTTTCATTTATCCTTACTTGCACGACTGACTTACAAAAGCGCCATTTCTTCGGAGGCCCAGTAGCACTTCAACTTAGCGGTTTCTGTTGTTCAGTACTTGAACCCTCAGAGTGAATCACTCAAAGTCTACTGCAGTCTCTACTTAGTTCATCCTTTACAGAGGAGCAGTTGTAGGCACACAGACGTATCCGTTGCAGCCCATCACATCTTATCACTACTGGTTTCGGCGGTATCCTGAATATTTTTAGTACTGATTTGCAACTATAAATGACACTGTTGCAAAAAATGCTTGGTAGATTAATGGGGCTAGCTCTCAGGTATTTGTGCAGACAGACTAACTCTCTCAGACTGCAATCAAGTCTCTTCCCTGTGTATGTTGTCAACCAATCTCCTAAAAGATCTTCAGTTTCATTTCATTCCATTGTTAGAGATGCTTTCTTGCAAAGTTGGGCACGGGTACACATGGAACAGCAGCAAGTACAAGAAATATTGTCGGAGATAAGCAAGATCTATCAAATCAAACTGCTTGAATGGAGAGTTGTTCACCTTGCCCTCAGTTTTTTTCTGCCAAGCATCAAAATCACATTCCTACAAATCAACAGAATTACCACAATGTACTATCTCTACAAATAGAGAGGTACGAGATCCAGGTCAGATGATCTGTAAATGGTTAATTGCCAGGAACTTGCACATCATCCTGCTGTTCAAAATTTGGAAACAGGCTTATGTAGGCACTAAGGATGGCATTTCAAGCGCATAACGAATGGGTTCTAAATGATGCAGTGCTGAACGAAATCCGTTGTAAACAGGGTTTCCCCAAATAGATCTATTTGCAAATGCAGAAAACATGAAATGCCAATTTGAACCATGCCCAAGTACTAGCCAATGCTCTTTTGAGAAGTTGGCCAAAGAAGTTTGTGTGCTCATTCTATAGATCATCGACATGCTAGCAGATAAAATGCGACAGAGATTCTGATTGCTTGGAGGTAGCAGTTCACTGACCTGATGCATCTATCAGAATGTCCACACAAAAGGCTGCTGTGCAGACTGAATTTTCTGTTCAAGTGGGCCAGATTTTGCAACCCAACCTTCTGTTGTTAGACAAGGCAGCTTACAATATGGATAGTTAAATCTTCAGTACGACTGCAGGAACATTTTGCATGAACCGAGATGGCCATCCACCAGAACTTCATATTGCTTCAAGTTAAAGTGAAGTTTTCTTCAATAACAGTTCATCTAGTAGCTACCACCGCCCGCAGAAAAAGTCTTTCTTTCACATCTTTGAAAAAAGAGTTTTGTGATTTCATAGAAGGGATTAAGAAAGTCACTTCCCCTTAAGGAGGCCTTCTCCTCTTTGGGAGATTTATGATATCATTTCAAAATTAATTTACCAGCCTTTTGAACCTATACATAAAGCTAATTTGCAGTGTAGCTCTTATAAGACAGCTGTTCTATTAGCCATCATTTCAGCCCATAGTTTGTGAAGTTCAGGGTCTATGCTGTATGGAACCTTATACTGTTTTCCATAAATATACAATTGTGATGAGAACTCATCCAAATCTTCTCTGTAAAGTAGTTTCAGACTTCCATGCCAATCAAGCTGTTTCCCTTCCAGTTTTCTTCCAGAAATCCTCCTCTTCAGCAAAAAGGACTTTAGATTCTCTGATTATTAAAAGTCTTTTACACTTTCACCTCAGTAAAATTAAAGACATCAGACAAGCAGACCATATATTTGTAAATTATGGTCCCATTCATATGAGTTTATCCTTTTTGAAACATTCAGTTTCTAGGTGGATTGTCTCCTGCATTTTACTCTGTTAAAGTGATGCTAATAGAACTATGCCTGGTAAGCCTAGAGCCAATTCCACTAGAGGTAAACCATCTACTACTGCATTACTAAGAAATATATCCTTTGCTGACATATGCAAAGTGGCCACTTGGAGGTTCCAAAATACCTTTCTAGGACATCATTGCCTTTCTTAGATATCAGACCAGATGTCCAAGAAGGCCAAGCTTCTCTGTGGAATCTCTTTGGGTAGTGTAGTGCTATTGACTTCTCTTTACTTTGCGCTGCCCTTTGTAGGGATAGACTTGCTAGCCAGTGAGTAATCAACAGAACAAATGAAGATCCCCTACAGGAGAAGGAATACTTATCTACTGTAATCCCAGTTCA
Source organism: Calotriton arnoldi (assembly GCA_963921515.1). Classification (NCBI taxonomy): domain Eukaryota; kingdom Metazoa; phylum Chordata; class Amphibia; order Caudata; family Salamandridae; genus Calotriton; species Calotriton arnoldi. The sequence goes on from CAWUFW010001187.1 coordinate 582,954, forward strand.
CCTCCAGAGGAATCCTAATGATAATTTTAAGCAACCCTCTTTCCTTCCTGGAGAAAAGACAAGTAAATGAACTGCAGCTCTACAAAGATACCTGCACCAGCTCAGCTGCCACTGTCCAGGCATGATAGATTATTTAGGGGGATGCTTGCCCTTAAAGGAGCAGTGGCAGAGTTCCTAGTCCTTCTAGGCTACAGCCTTTTAAGGTACATTGCCTTGCTTTTCTCTCATCAATTTGTAACGATTACTAAATAAATAAAATAATTTGTGAGTTTTCTTGTCACTCTTCTGAGAGCAGTGGCCTTTTTCTTTTCTTTTTTTTAAGTGCTCTAGGATCCCACATGTGGAAGGAACCGTTCGGTGCTTATGACTATAATGCCATTCCCACATAGGAAAACTAGGAATACAGGGAAGTAATTATTCTATCTCTAACTTCTGAAATAGTTTTTATAGTAATCCTAGTTCAAGAGGCTGTCCCTGAGCCATGTTTTTCAGGTGGTGAATACAGGGGATTGGTTAGTGTCCCTTTCTTTCAAAGCATCTATTTCCCTGTCCGCAGATGTTACCTCAGGTTTGCAGTAGGATCTCAGTGCTTTCAGTTCACTGCTGTACCTTACAAAAGTACTGGTGATAGTGGCTGCTTCACTGTTAGAGTCTGGAATCAGTGTGTTTCTGTACTTTGACAACCAGCTAGTGAAAGCAGAGTGCTCATTGCTTGTAAAAAAACATCTTCAACAGACATGCACTCTCTTCTATGACTTGGAATTTGCGATCCGTATCCAAAGTCTTTGCTCTCCATTTCAGATGTTGAACTTCATAAGGACGGTACTGGATAAGACCCATGTGAAGGCCTTTTCTCCTCCAATGATTGTAAATATTTGGGAGATGATTCTGACGTTCCTCACTGCGACTCCACTCCTGGTTCTGCAGATCTTGCATCTTCTTGTTCTTGTGACTTGTGTATCCGGCAGGTACCACACCCAGATGGCAAATGAGGGCCCTTCAGTGGTGCTTGAGGACACAGTGGCTGCAGCATCATGGGAACCTGTTACCTCAGATGCACCTCTTTCAATTGGTTCATCTGGATCTACTGTTGAATGGATCCCTCCAACTTTTTGGTGGGCCGCCCCTTAAGCCCTGCTAAAGCTCAGGCTGTTGTATTTATGGACCCTCCTCTCTGGGCTGGGGTTCCCACCTGGGAGACATGACTGCGCATGGCCTTTAGTCCGCACATAGGTATGCGGGAGCTCCGGGGATCCACCTTGTTTTTAAGGTATTCTTCCCTTCCACCTCCGAGAAGAAATTTCAGATTCTGTCAAACAACACCATCACCATCCATTTTATTAATAGACAGGGAGATGTGGGGCCATGGACCCTGTGTGACAGTGAGGCAGAGATGTGGAATGTTTCCGGTAGCGGCTAATCTTGCAGGTTTTCTCAATGCCACAGTGGATGCTCTCATTCGCTTCTCAGTGAAGAACCATGAGTGAGAACAACACCCTAAATTGATGGATGTGATCTTCTGCAGATTTGGATTGCCATACGTTGATCAGCTCACCACGATCCAGAATAGGAAGTGCCCTCTGAATGCTTGACACATCATTTATATACACTTTATTAATATTTAATTTTCTGGGCCGACTTAGACCCCCTGAGTAGGCTTTGCGGACCCCTATTGGTCCCCGGGCTGCAGGTTAGCTGCCACTGAGATAGAGTATGTACCAAACCTCTACACTGGGGCACCAACAGCAGATATCTGTGGAGTGGCCACTTTGAAAAACTGTCATACCTCAAAAAAGCATTATTGCTTGGAGCTAGAAGCTGCAGGTGAGTTGGGGCTGTTTGGATAAGGTAAATCCTGCTTTTCCCACCGTTTTCTCTATTCCATGAATACCTTTGTGAACTCCTCACTCTTCTGATTCAAGCATGCAAATCTACGAACAATCTATAGCAGAACAAGAAACAATGTAATTGCCTGTAATTATCAGTCTCTCGCGTTGGTATTGTTCATCAGTTACCTGCAGCCCTCTCTCCTATTCATCCCCTTTTGTATCGCTCTCTCCTATTCAGTCAGAGGCTCAACTTCTTTTTGTATTTTCTTACACTTCTTGAAGTATGAGCTGTGGTAACCTCCAGGGAGAGTGGGACTTGAATCACATTCACGTCATTGGCCGACGTGGGGATGTTTTCAGTGAGTTGAATGTGCAATTCAATAAATGTTGTATGGTGTCCACTACTCCACAGATGACCAAAACATGGCTTGGCTCACATAGGAATCATTTATTCTGCATAACATAAGGAAGCTTCATACCAGGCGAGAAAGCCTGGACCAACTGCCAGTTGCTGAAATCCCAGGGTGCACCCGGTTCCGCATTCCACTCTGAGATTCCAGGCTAGATGCCACACATTCCCCCCCGTCAAACTGTTGTATTCCTCTTAGGGTGTCCGTACATGGGTTTTCCTGTATCATGTCCTTATATAGGCACAATTCGCCCTGTCCTTATTTAGGCATAAAATCCCAGTCCTTATTTAGGCATTAAACCGTGCACTCCAAATACAGGCATGGTCTCTGACATCCGTCCACCCTAACGTCACAACGAGTTCTTGAAGAACAGACCCTTAGGCTTCGGGAGTTTCCCTAGCACAGGATTATTGATTTCTTCAAGGACTCATCTATTATGCATGAACCATTATACCTTAAGGGGTCATTCATGACGTCTTCCGCTGTCCGATTCACGTCAATGCTTACATTCTGAGGTACCTCTCAGGTATAAATATACCTTCCCTAGCCCTTGTAAATCAGAGGAGACCTCGACTTCAGAGGAGCCCGTTTCCCGGCCTGACGCACTGAGAAGACACTGTCATCCCTGCACGCAGAGAGTCCAGCTTCCAGTGATCAGACTTCCCTCGCGGGGTGTTGGAGTTCGAGTCTGGCAAGAGATTCCCACCTCTCTCATTCTTAAGGTATGGAGCTGACTAGAAACCTAGAGGGACTCTTGGCATACTAGGCTTACTGGGCTTAACATACTCTTAGTATACCGTAGTAAGGAATACTCCACCTACTTCATACCTCTCCCTACACCTAGGTTAGGTACATTGGGGTAGAACTAGCTTAGAACGCATCGAATGAGTACTCGCATTTTTAGTCTGTTATTTATGTAAATGAATATCTACTAAAGATCATGCTAGCGCAGTATTATTTATTTCTACTGCTTACGCTGTACATTATTTATCTTGCATACTGTCTTGTGATCGTAACAGCACATATTACTTACACGAGAAACAAGACTGTTCAATAAATCTTTTATTGAAGGGGCGTGGCTACGAGCGTCAAGATGGCGGTCGCACCTTAGGTGTGCTCCGGACCTCTCCGTCATCCGCTCTGCCACCCATTGCCATCGGGATCGCCTGACACCTGGCGCCACGTACCTGGCTGCCTGGGGACCTCCGGAGCTCCGTTTGGGGCACTGGGCGCCGACATGGGACCGTGTTGGCTGTCCTGGTCTCCTGGACCCGCAGCTCGGCACCCCTCAAAATGGCTGCTGTCGCGGTGATCCCGGTCCCGTCGTCGGCCCGCTGCCCATCGTCGGCGACACTTGACTGAGCGAGGGGGCTCCTGTTGTGGCTGGTGCCCCCCCCGTATCGCTGGACCTGGCCGATCTCCCCTCCTGAGAGAAGGCAGCGACGTCGGCCGCAGAGTGAGTGGTGGAGGAGTGGTGGTGCTTGGCGCCTTTGTCCTGGGCTTGCCTGCCCTCCCGAGGCCCTTCCGAGGCGGGCCCTGTTCTGCGACGCGGCTCGGCGGGGTGCCCCTGTGCCCGCCGGCCGCTTGCAGTGATCCTGTCGGACCTGTGGGGGGGGCCCGAGGACGACGGAGCCTTCTCTGCAGCCACCGAGGCCTGGCCTGACTTCGCCGGCGCGGTGGTCCTGTGTCCCCGGTACAGCCCACTAGGGGCAAAGATCCATGGTTGCTCCCTGAGGCCCGGGTCGGCGTGGCCGGCGCCGCGGGCCCCCATTGGCGGTGTGCGCGACTGTGGGCGAGGCCCCCCCCCTGCTGCCCCCCGAGGCCCGGACTGACGGCATTGGCGCCGCGGGCCCCATCGCTGGCGCGGCCTGCTGCCGCGGGGTTCCCTGGTCGGCCCGGGGCTTGGTTTGGCGGTGCAGGTGCTGTGGGCCTGCTGTGCTGTTGGGAGCGGCACCTCACCGTTGCCCCCGGAGGGCCTGGACGGACACCATCGGCGCCGCGGGCCTCCGCTTGCTGCGTGAGTTGCTGGAGCTGTGATCTTGCGTCACCCCTGAGGCCTGGGCGGACATCGCCAGTGTCGTGGGCTGCCACTGCATCCACGGGCCTTCATCAGCACTGAGACCCACTGGGAGTGGAGAACCTGTGGTATCTGCGTGGGAGAGGCCTGCACACGACCTGAACACTCCTGCTGAGCCTGAGGCCTGAGCCGGTGCTGCGGTGGGTGGTCTGCGGCGGACGGAGCGCTTCGGCGAACTGACCTGGAGGTAGGGAGTGGGGGTGAGGTGGCATCTGGGTTTGGGTGAGGATTCGGCTGTCGATCGGGCAGCAGGCAGGGTGCGGGGGGGCCCCTGGTCAGCACGGCTCCTCCTCCCCCTCCCCCCCCACTCCTGATGTGCCCCCCTGTGACTTGCGGCGGAGGTGAACCCATCCCGTGAGGTGGTTTCGGCGGTGCGGCCTGCTGGGCCTCCCCTCTCTGGGCCTGGGGTGTGGACGGAATTGCTCGGCCGCCACTTCGGGCGGCGGTGACCACCTATAGGGCGTCCCTGAACTGGGCATGGTGGTCTGATGGCTCCCTGGGGGCCCCGGTCATAGCTTCGTGTGGTGGCGCTTGTGTGGCCTCCTAATCCTCTCCCTGGGCTTGTCCTGGGTCACTGGTCACTATCGCATTCCTGGGATCACCTGCCTGCACCGGCCCTTCAGCCCTGGACCCGCAGTGCCCCGGACCTCTATAGATACTCTGTGTTGCCGCCCCGGCGGAGTGCCTGGTGGCCCTGGGGTGGGGGGACCTGTGCGTGGCTCCTTCTCCCTCTACTTCGGCCGCACATTTCGGGCGGCGGCAGGTTGTTTCGCACCGAGTCTTAACGTCTGCTGCTTGCCCCCGCTGACCCTCGGCCACCAGTGTTAGCCTGTCAACTTCCCACTGTGGGGTCTATTTGTGGGGACTTTGAGCCCGTGATTTCCTCGGGTCGCCATGGGCAGAACGGACCGGTCGGCGAAGACCCCTGCCACCCAGACGAAAATGGACCGCTTCACCACCTTGGAGGCGGGGGCTACCGGGGGTGTGACTGAACAGGAGGCTCCTCCGGCTGCGTATTTGACCACCATCCTCCAGGCTATCCATGCCTCACAAACCTCGGTGGAGGGCAAGATTGCAGAAGTGCGAGTAGATATGACTCTCATTCGACAGGACCTCCGAAACGCCACTGCTCAGATTACAGAGACTGAGACCCGTATCTCCACTGTGGAGGATGACGTCCAGCAACTTAAGGGGCAGGTGGCCCGTCTCCAGTCGCACACTCAGGAGTTGCACCGTCGGGCGGAGGATGCCGAAAACAGATCCCGACGCAATAACCTCCGCCTGGTGGGCTTTCCGGAGGGAGCAGAGCAGGGCCGAGCGGTGGACTTCCTGGAGAGGTGGCTACGGTCGTGGATCCCGGAGGGCTCTCTCTCTCCCTGGTTCGCGATTGAGCGGGCCCACCGGTCCTTGGCCCCCAGGCCAGCGCCGGGTGCGCCTCCTCGGCCATTCATAATGCGGGTCCTCAACTTCAAAGACCGCGACGTCATCCTGTCTGAAGCTCGCAAACAACAGCGGCTACGCTACGAAAACGGGGCAATCATGATCCTCCCAGATTACACCCGCGAGGTCCACGGCCAGCGCCGCTCCTTTGGGGAGGTCAAGCAAAAGCTGAGGGCACTTAACATTCAGTATCGGCTCCTCTTCCCGGCTCGCCTGCGAGTGGTGTTCGCAAACAAGACGCTGTTCTTCGACAACCCGACGGAGGCCTGGGCCTGGGCAACGGAGGAGCGCCCTCTGCGGGCCGACGGCCGGGCCCTGGGCTTGGAGGGAGCGGAGAGCGGACCTGGCCGCCTCGCCCCCTTCGCTCCTCAACCTCAGCGTAACCGCTCCCGCAGGCGCCGTGGGCGGAGGAGGGCCCGCTCGGATTCTCCACGGGCCACTCACGACAACCAATATCGCTCTCCGAGGGCCCCTTGACCGGGAGGCGCTCTGGCTCCTCCGGCCGTCTGGATGGCGGTGGTGCTTCGCCCGGGCCCGCGACGATTGACCTCCCAGAATCGGACCTCTCCCGTAGCCCAATACTTCTGAAAGACCCTGCTTGAACTGGTCTCTGCCCGCCGGGCCTGGCTCCGCGGCCGGAGACGGTGCTTTAGCTCTGAACATTTCTTTCCTTCCCGATGGACTCGTAAACACACATCCGGACATGAGGAGGAATCCTCCACGCTTCCCCATTCCCAAGCGTTTTAGTTTGGTTGTTTACTCATTGGTTTATTGTTAGGGCGACAGATGCTTCCGTTCTCGAAGTGTAGGGTGGGGGTGGGAGAGGGGTTGGGGGGTGGGACCGTTGTCCCATGTTTCGATTTTACTTTTGGTTGTTTTATTTTTTTAGCTCCGCTGCACCAGTTTTCACACGACACCCTAATTTGTACCTCAAGAGACACGCAGACCTCCTTTCAGATACCTTAATGGACCTGCTGATATTCAGCTGGGAAGCCTTATCCCCCGCGGAACCCACAATCACACTGTTATATACACCACTACGCCTGACACACCCCTGCGGGGTACTTCTCTGCATTTCACCAATACTCATATCATGCCCGGACTTGCATCCGGTGGCGTACATAGACTTCCCTTTGGACACTACACTACACCCTCACGCGCTCCTTTTTGATGTGGGCCCCCCTTCTGGGACCCAATTGCCATGCCATGCCACCATGCCAGATATACCTCTATTGAGCACTTCTCTACGCATCTTATCTTGGAACGTTAATGGCCTCCTGGACCGTTTCAAGCGGATGGCTGCCCTGCGCTACGCGCACCGCCTAGGGGTGGACATATTACTATTGCAAGAGACGCATTTGCTGGGTAACCATTGCCCCTTCCTAGCGCGCTATGGATATGATAGGGTGTGGCACTCGGGGTTCACTCGGGGATCCCGAGGGGTGGCGATCCTGGTGAAGCGCTCTCTTCCCCTTGTCATTGTGCAGACAGCCCTCGATGCCCAGGGTACATTTGTGGCCATCAGCGGTAAGTTACATGGGAGTCCCATTAACCTTGTATCGCTCTATTCTCCTCCTTCAATGCTGGCGGCGACATTAGCTAAATCTACAGATCTCCTGGCGTCCTTACCATTGGGCCCCACTTATCTCGGGGGGATTTCAACGCGGTCTCCTCACCCGATCTTGATACGTCTGGCCCCCCCTTCCTCCAGTAGAATTGCTCAGGCAAAGCAATTGAAGACCTGGTCTGAGTCCCTGGGCTTGTGTGATGCCTGGCGTACATGGCACCCGCATTCTAAGCAGTTCACACACACTTCGGCAGCGCACCATACGCAAGCACGTATTGACGCCATTTTCGTTCCAGCAACAGATTGCCTCACGGTCCAGGACGTCGCCATCCTCCCACGTGGTATCTCGGACCACTCCCCGGTGGTGATTCGCACGGGCCCTCCTCCCACCTGCATGCGGCAGACATGGAGATTTAATGCCTGGTTTCTCCAAGACAGGGAGTTCCGGAAGGCGGTGGGTCAGGAACTTAAGCAATATTTCCTCTCCAACGACGGATCCGTCTCCTCCCCGGGTGTTCTGTGGGAGGCGGGCAAGGCCACGATTAGGGGGTTCGCTAAGGGCCAGCTCAAGCGTCAGCGACAGGCCCAGGCAGAACAAATTACCAGTCGTGAGGCGCAAGCCTTACGCCTCGAGCAGGCCTCTGCTTAGTCTCCAGACACCCCTGAAGCCAGACTCCTTGCCCGGCTCCGGTCGGAAATCAAGCAGTTGTCGCTGGAGGCGGCCAAACTCCTTTGGCGTTCATCCGTGGCCAGGGTGTATGGCTGGGGCGACAAGAACGGTTCGCTCCTCCATCGCCTTGCCACATACCCTAGGGCAAATCGCATAATTCCAGAGGTCATAGCGCAGGATGGCTCGTTGTGTCGGTCCCCAGACGGGATGGCCCGTGCCTTTGCGTCCTACTATCAGCAATTATACATGGCCAGATCCCCACCCCTTTCACTCGATGGTATGTTGGAGGTCGAGGGTGGCCCCCTCCCCAGCCTAGATCCCATTAGCCAGAAAGACCTTGAGCGCCCCATCACACGTGAGGAGATAGAGGGAGCGATTGCCCTCGTTTCCTCCGGTAAGACGCCGGGCCCAGACGGCTTCCCTCAAGAGTACTACATGCATTATCGGGACAGTCTCACTCCGCATTTGGCGGGGCTGTTTCGGGAAGCTGTTGAAAAAGGCTCCTTTCCGCAGGAGGTGGATCTGGCCACCATCGTGGTTCTTCCCAAGTCTCAACCACCCTCACCACGGTGTGCGGACTACCGTCCCATCTCCCTCATCAATACTGAGATTAAACTGTTCGCCACAATCCTTGCCCAACGACTCAAACCCCACTAGTCCACGCTGGTCCACCCCGACCAATGCGGATTTATGCCCTCACGTGGCACTAGGCATTGTCTTCGTAGACTGCACGTCGCCCTGGCACACCGTCATCTTCTTACTCCCTATCTCGCGATTCTTCTGGTGGACTTTGAAAAGGCCTTCGATTCGGTGGACTGGGGGTTCTTAGCGGACGTCCTTGCTAGGATGGGACTCGGTCCCCGTTTTTGTGCCATGGTAAAAGTTCTTTATGCTTCCCCCGCGCCCGTGTCTTGGTGAACGGGGTTCTGTCGGAGCCCTTCCCGGTTCGTAGAGGAACAAGACAGGGTTGTCCCCTATCCCCACTGCTGTTCGCCTTGGTGATGGAGCCCCTGGCGTCCATGATGCGGTCGTGCGAGAGTATGCGGGGATGGGAGTGGCCCAACACCGAACCAGACAAAATTGCACTCTATGCAGATGACGTCCTCATCTATTTGGCAGACCCCGCCAGATCAGGCCCCTTTGCCTCCGCATCCTACACCTCTTCGAACGGGCTTCGGGCCTCAGGCTTAACCCGGATAAGTCGGCCTTGGTTCCCCTACACCTGTCCCGCGAATGTTTCGACTGGCAATCCAACATTCCTCTTCGCCGTCAATCCTTCAAATACTTGGGGATATGGATGACCTTGCTCCCTGAGCTCAGCTGGGCCCTCAACGTGGCCCCACTGGTGAAGCGGGTTAAGGCAGACCTCCAGAAGTGGCAGTCATTGCCCCTGAATCCCATGGGGAGGGTCGCCCTATTTAAAATGATGGTGCTCCCCCGGTTCCTCTATGTACTGCAAAATACCCCCATCGGCTTTCCCAGAGCCTGGTTTCGTGAACTTGATAGCATTGCCAGCAAGTTTTTATGGGGAAAAGGTAGGGCCCGGTTGGCACTCACAGTGTGTAGGATCCCCTCATTCGACGGGGGATTGGGGATGACCCACCTCTATTTATATTATTTGGCCGCGCGGCTCCTCTCCATGCATGATTGGTTCAATGGGGGTTGGTCGGACCCGGCGTACAGGCTCGAGGTCGGAGAGTTGGGTTTCGCCAAGATCCAGGCTATGCTATATGGGGCCCCTATTCCCTCCCGCTTGCCAGAGGTGACACGCTCTGTGCTGTTGGCCTGGCGAGCTGCACTGCGACATACCAAATGGACACGTACGTTAACCCAATGCACACCCTTGTGGCAAGGGACCTGGCTCAAAGAAGTCAACGCACTACAGGGGTTTAGGGCCTGGGATTTGATAGGCATTTCGCAGCTAGGCGATGTGTGGGTGGGGGATCACATGCGGTCCTTCGACGACCTTCAAAGCAGGTATTCCTTACACCAGTCACAATTCTATAGGTATTTGCAGTTACGCCACGCCCTTCACACCCACCTAAAGACTGGCACGCGCCTTCATGACCACAGTCCGCCTGAGGCCCAGATAATGTTTGGTGACCTGGGGAGAGGCGGCATCTCCCGCATCTACCGTACACTGATCAACAATGCCCCCACTTCCTTGGACCGACATCGGGCTCAATGGGAGGGTTGGGTAGGCACCTTAGACGAGGAGGACTGGCGCGACGCCCTTATGGCTCCTAGGACGGTCACGGCCTCAGCCAGATTGCGCTTAGTGCAATTATACTATTTACATGCTGCATATCTTACCCCAATGCGCCTTCACCGGGCCGGACTTAGCCCAACTTCTGCTTGTGCCAGGTGCTGTCACGACCCGCAGATTTTTTCCATATGGTATGGGTATGTCCCCGCTTGGAGCGGTTCTGGGAGGAGATTGAGGAGGAACTCACTGAGGTTTTGGGCTGGGAGATGACCCAAGGCACGCACTCCTGGGTATCACTGATGGGCTGGATGGGTCACGGAACGAAAAACTGTTTTACACTACGGCAATGGTGGTTGCAAAGAGAGACATTGCGGCCTCCTAGAAGCTCTCCGTGCGCTGGACGCTGGAGGACTGGAGTGGACTGGTGTGCCACGCAGGAGAAAGTTATGTACGAGGCTCGTGGGTGCCCTAGGAAGTACCGTAGGGTTTGGGGGAAATGGTTGGGGGAGGTGGAGTAGTCCTAGAGGGAACGCCCAATTTTATACTTCTATGTATTTGTTTTTATCATTGTCTGTAAACTTTGTGGTGCTGCTTTCCTTTCCAGGTCCTGGAAATTTATGGTGTTGGACTGTAAGGCTGGTGTTTTGCTTGTTTTTCTTTCTCTTCATTTCATTAATCAATAAACAAAAATTTGTTTATCAAAAAAAAAATCTTTTATTGAAACGCCCGTCTGTTCTTTCTGTGTAACTTTGGGGAAAACTAAGCATGCACGATTGAGCTGAGTGAAATAGTTATCTATTGTTTCCACGACTCTGGGACACGTTCTGATTCTAAAAGGGAAACAAAGTTGTCATGTTTTGCGGCTGCCAGAAACTACTCCCTTCTTGTTTATCAAGGAGTTTCTAGTGGCCTCTGAGCTAGCTGGCACAAGTAATTAAGTTTAATATACTCGATAGGGACACATTGACCTTAGTCCTATGTCAAACCTATAGGGTATATTATTCCAATGCGCAGAGCCTATTAGGGAAATAGGAGCTACACTACATGGCGCCCAACGGTTTAATAAGGCGGTAATTTAACGTTAGATACGGAGTAACTCAGCCGTGCTTTTTCTCTCAGAGTCCCCTACCCATATACTCCAAAAGACGTCTGGAGTGGGCAGGGCTAAGTATCCGCCACGGCTACATAGGGAAGCACCCTATATATTAGCTGTTTGGTTTGCTCAACGTTGAAGGATACAGTCTTCCAAAATATTGTGCACCTTATCTTTGTTTCCTTGAAACTTGTTCTACATTTTTCAAAAAACAAATGGACGATGCCACCGGAAACGGTGGAGCTGCGGCTGACCCAGCCATGGCAATTTTTAACTTTACTGGTTTAGATGGAACCGAGGAGGGTGTTATAGACATCCATCCAAACTTAAGAAGAGCCATCACTTTAAAACTTATAAAACATGGCCTACCACCAAGAGGCGGTAGAGCAGTTTTCGTGATAGAGGCACACGAATCCTTTCAGACAGAGGTATTCTATTCATGGGTAATATTTCCTGAATCCAATCCAGTTACAAAACTGTTTCACTTCTACAAAGAAGATGATCCACCAGAGGAATATATTCCTGTCGAGGATATTGAAATTCCACTAACATACCAGGAGCATCAGCTCTGGTTTAAAGGCGCCCTAAAACATCACAGAAACATTACCAGGCTCGGTCCACTAGGTAGACCAGGAGCAACATGGCCGATTCTAGCCGGCTACACACCTCATCCTGAACTGGATATAATGACGGATGAGGAACTACTTACTCAAATTACAGAGTTATTAAAAATCTACAGACAATTAGTCCAATATGTCATGCGGACTTTTACAGTCCAACCACCATTAAAACTTCCAAATCAAACCCTCACCAGGGGAATACACTAAAAATTACACCACAGACTCTATACGCAGTCATGGGAAAAATGCCCACAAAACGTGAGCAAATTCCATTCTGGATAGCTCAAAAAATTATTCAAATCGAAGCAGTATTTCCAAATACAAGCCCGTATGAGAAACACAGAATCCTAACCATCTGTTTACCGATGGGGATCACACCACAACTGGAAGACTGCACCACTTGGGGCTCAGTCTTTGCTGCCATCTATACTAAAACACATGGCATTCCGTCAATTGCGGTAATACCAGATGTCCTGAAACAAATTCAAAACGAATACGGGGCAGAGCCTGCTCTAAATTTAGGTATGAAATTACTGAAAAATTTCGACCAGGTCTCAACAATAATATTATCTAATATTAAAGGGGAGGCAGCAGCAGTGGCGATCCGCCAAAAATTAAGGGAATTCGATGTTACAGAACATCAAACTGAACTACCCAGAATAATAGAACAATCATATGCTGAATTAGGCAGAGATAGTTTGGGTGGAAGACCAGTGAAGCCGAAACTATCTGAAAGTCCTGAAAAGGACTCTATTAAACAAACTCCTACATCTTCTAAAAAGAAGTGGGAGACTAACAAACAAAATTCAAACGAGAAACGTTCTCAATCCCGAGGTAGGTCTCCTCAAAAGGAGCCCTCCGAAAGGAGGTATAACCTCAGGAATAGGGATAATTTGAGAAAACCTGACAGGTATCAAGATACTGATACACGTTCCTCTCGTACCTTTCAGATCTCGTCACAGACATCGGAAAGAAGAGGACGGTCAGAACATAGAGAAGAACGCGTGAAATCGAAAGACGACAAACACGTTCCGAAAAACAAAACAAAACCTCAATTCTCCAAAAAGAAGGTAGCAGGTCTGAAAGTCAGACATGCCGAGGATACTGAGAACACAACTCAAGAACGGAGAATGGGCTCAGACAATGCTGGACAGTGCAGCAGAAGTCACAATAGCTCGCCAGAACCTGAAGGAACTTCTGGAGATAGTGGACTTGAATGAGTACATTACAGTTGAGACTGTAGACACCAGGGTTAGTACGCCACAAAAGTTATATGAAATAACACTCCGGATTGAGGGAGACATACCCAGACAGGTCAAAGCACTTTTTTGGGAAAGACTATCAAGGGGCTATGACATACTTCTAGCAGAAAAAGACTGGCCACCACAATTTGTCAGGGAGTGCCCACACGGCGAGGACATTATTATGCCTGCCTTCTCTAACCATATTCCAATTCACCTAAAATATACATATGCCAGGAAATGGGCAGTTGCCCAGGCCCCAGCATTATATAAAAATCATGTAGGATGGGATGAGGACTCCTCTCACCATAAAATACATCTAAAACATGAACCAACTGCACAGAGGCAGTACCCAATAAAGCAAGAAGCTAAAAAACAGGTCAGGGAGATCTTAGATCAACTTGAATACCAAGGGGTGTTTGAAACATGCACCTCATCAATGAACAATCCTTTGTTTCCTGTCTCCAAACCAGACAATACATATCGTCTAGTTTTGGATTACAGACACTTAAACACTTGTTCTAAAACTTTTGCAGTACAAAATGCACATAGTACACCATTAATGAATAACATTGTGCGTAAAAAATATAAAACCACATTAGACATCTCAAATGGTTTCTTTTGTCAAAACATAGCACCTGAAAGCAGGTACTTAACAGCTTTCTCCATAATGGGGACCCAGCGTCAATTTTGTCGACTCCCACAAGGGTTCAAGAACAGCCCGGGGTTATTCTCAGCGAGGGTAACGGAGTTACTACAAATTTATGACAATGAGGCATTGTCCTATGTCGATGACATCTATCTGACAGACGATGACCTGGATAAACACTTGAACAGGGTGAGCACCATTATACTGGGCTTCGCCTCTGAGGGCTACAAGTTCAACTTCAAAAAGTCCAGAATTGCCCATCTCAATGTCCTATTTCTAGGATATGAGCTTTCAAGTGAAGGCAAGAGCTTGGCAGCTAACTTTCTAGAAAAATGTGCGCTGCTCCAACCTCCAAAAACGCTAAAAAACTTACAATCCATTCTGGGTTTCCTAAATTTTGGAAGAACATACATACTAAATTACGCAGAAAGGGTTAAACCTCTCTACGCATTAATCAAACCTGATTTTTTAATCAAAAATTGGACACATGAACACACAGAAATCTTGCGTTCACTCCAGGCTAACATGTTAGCAACAAATCACTTACAAACACGCGTAAGTCAACGCAACCTGGTGATCCGAATAATTTCGGGTCAATACGGATTCACCTACTTAACATTTAATGAGGGTGAAAAGATACCAATAGCATACAAGTCTCACTTGTATACACAAGCAGAAATGCGCTTCACTTCAACAGAACAAATTCTGACAGCAGTTCAAACCGCTGTAGCAAAAGAAAGAGCCCTAGCCCAAGGGAAACGCATTATTGTCGTAACCCCAGTACAAGCTTTAGAAGCGGTCACAAAAGCAAGCATTCCAAATGCTAAAGCATTACATCATAGATGGATACAATGGGTTAATTCTCTTGCTGCAATAGATGTTGAATATGTTTTTGATCCTGATTTAAAAACACAAGCGTTCCTGCAATATGAACAAGAATGTCCTCTGCCCACTGAAATCCTGCCTCTCGATCAATACGAATTCATAATTTACACTGACGGATCCGCACAGCCCGCAACAGGGAGTAAGCAAGCTTACAGTGCAGCGTGTGCAATCGTTAAAGGTCGCATGCGAGATGGCATCTTCAGACCTATGGTCACAAAAACTCAATCTCTAGGAGATTGTACAGCTCAGCGAGCTGAACTACAAGCATTCAAACTGGCACTTGAAAGTACAGATCGAGAATTCCCCACACTAATAGTGTGCGATTCCTTTTACTGTGTTCAGTCGTATAATGAATATATACAAAACTGGCTTGAAAATGGGTTCAAAGATGCGAAAGGTGGCACAATAAAGCATAAAACGCTTTGGGAACAACTAGTTCAGTTGAAAAACGAACTACCAAAGGCTCACGTGATCCACACACTGAGTCATCAACGTGATGGCGTTCACGTTGCAGGGAATTCATTGGCTGACGAAGCCGCAAAGGGGGCTGTTCAGACGGCTTCCGTAGCTGCGATCACTCGTTCAAAAACAAAAATAGACAGTGAGATAATGTTGGCTGTCAATGCTACAAGCAGAGGCAGCGGTGCAGCGTTACCAAAAAGGTTTCCACTCAAGTACTCTTATGTAATTGATGCGAACAACGTTCCTTTTGCTCGAATCCCTGGAGTGGGGGATAGGGTAATTCCAAACAAGGAACGTAGATTAGGACTGATCCTAGCAGCACACGAAGGGATAGCTTCTGCACATGCAGGTGTTTCTACAACAGTATCTTTACTCAAGCAAAGATATTGGTGGCCTGGCATTCGAAAACAAACAAAGAACTATGTTTTAGAATGTGATATTTTCCAACAGATGAAGGTCTCAACAGTAAAACGTCCTGCGCAGACACCCCTGTTAATTTCAGACAAACCATTAGCTTGTGTTTACCTGGACCACTGCGATCCCTTGCAAAGGGACGGTAACTATAAATATATCATGGTTGCAGTGGATTCATGCTCTAGGTTCCTATGGATATGGCCTCAGCGCTCGGCTGACGCTCGAACTGTTATAAAAGATTTGCGAGTCTTTATCGGCACATACGCAATAGGCACGCTACATTCTGACCAGGGCCCTGCGTTTAGCTCTCGGGCTTACAAAGAAGCCATGGCCAGTCTGGGCGTTGCATTGCGGTACTCCTCTCCATTCCATCCTGAGGGAAATTCGGTTGTGGAAAGGAAAAACCGGGACATAAAGCAGTCTATAACAGCTAGGGTATTAGGTTCGGGTGATGGGTGGGTCAAACATCTTTATGGGGTCCAACGCTCATTAAATAACCTGCCAAGAAGTTCTCTAGGGGGGGTCACTCCATATGAGGTCCTATTTGGGACAAGAATGTGGGTACCAGACCTCGGTCACGTAGGCACAGTGGTGGAAAATAAACCTTTTGATATCAAAGATCGTTTGGCTGTTTTACAGGAACTCAATGAACTAAGATCGAAACAAAGCAACGTATTCCTGCAGCCAACCACCACTGGGGAAAAACCGGCTGTCCCAGCAAGGCCTGTCTGGATTCCAAAAGTTGGGGATCTAGTCAGAGAAAAGATTGCGGATAAGAAGGAATTTGGACCTTCTTACAGACAACCAGTACCTGTCCTAGCAGTTCAAGGAACAAGAACAGTACTTCTGCCGCCCCTTGCTGGAAGAAAGGAGAAAAAATTTGTGTCCATCGACCTCATCAAACCACAGTATGTGGCCAATACTAAGTAGTAGGCCTCGTGGACTCCGACATAGTAGCAGACACACTCCTCTCGCTACTATCCAAGAGGTTCAGACTGAAAGACTGATAACAATTGGGAATTCAGCAGTAACAGATGAAGGACTAAGCAACAATGCCATGGAACTCATCCCTCTTGAAACTCAAGTAACAGTTCGTCCAAATACACCTGTCTACACCAATGTAGCAAGTGATCAACTGGTCCCAGCGATTTCTACAAATCCTGATGCAATTCCAACAATTGACAGAACTGCTTCTGGCTATTTCATTAACTTTGATACGTTCTCAGAAGATCCGAGTGAACCTGAAACGACGCCAGCATCATTAACATTCAAGCAGCAAGTACAAGACTTTCTTCACTTTCTGAAAAAGACTTATCTGGTTTCCCCATGGATTGAACTCTGGATTATTTCTGGACTATTTGTTTTCCAGCTTTGGCTAGCTTTGGTTATAACTGTGAGCGTGCTTATAAATGGCAGATACATCCATGTGAACACTGAAGGAAAAGATGTGAACGTACTTTTGAAACCTCATAAATCTTCCCATC